>CM060904.1:909785595-911035595 GCA_030737815.1 Allium fistulosum | reverse complement strand
TCTATTTATAGTTGTAAGGATTCTTGTATGGATCTAAGACCCAGATATCTCTGGACAACATCATTAAAAATAATTATTTATTTGTTTATGGAAATTATGCTTACAAGATGCTTGGGATGCTTTCATGTATGCAGTAGCATTTTTCATCTAAGTATCAGATGATAAAATCAAACAAATGCTTCTAGTAAACAAACTAGGGATAATGAGCCAAGAAGGCTGCTGGAATGCTTGTCATATTTGAAGTATGCAAGTTGGCACATGGTTTGTTTAAGCCCTGAGATCTTTGTGAAATAATGTGAATTAATTTATTGCAATGTGTCCTAGTGATTCCTTAATAGCAGATGAGGCTGAAACATAAATTGACATGTATATACTCATAGGTAACTCCTAAACCAGGAAGCAAAAGATATGAGTGTTACTCAGATTTGTTGAAATGGAGACATGGTTACTCCAGAGCGTCTAAGTACTGGAGATTAATGTGAATGATTGCAAGATTATGATTGTGTAATTAGTTGACTTATGAAGTTATTACACTTGCATGATAGTCCAACCTGTAACATAGAATATAGATGTTTTGATAAGTTACTCAAGTAACTGACTAAAACTTATGCATCATTCAATTGCTTAATATCATGAATTTAATGAAGTTATTCATACCAGATCATAGATCTGACCCTTGTTTGCTCATGGCATATGGGGGTGTCTCATTTTAAAAATGAGGCAGTCACTAATCCTCTTTCAGGTAATGTTGGAATTAAGTAGAAAATGAAGTTATGGCTAAGGAGAAGGAGTGAATGAACATGCTAGCTAGTTTTAATAAGAGCCTATTATGATTTTATTTGCATGTATTCATGAGAGAATTATGTTTGAATATGTAATGAATTGCCTTGTTTGATTAAATCAGTTGTTGTCAGTTGACTTTTGTTATGTGCTAAAGTTTGAAAATCTGAGGAAGAAGTGTATTTACATCTTCATACAGAATTAATAACCTGATGTAGCCAGGTTTGAATCATTTAAAGACACTAAGCCTTGAATGTAAAAACCTGATTTCAAATTTGTAGTATATTTCAGACACTTATTTGTTTTAATTAAGGTATTTTGCAAAAGAACTCAAGCTCATTTGTATGTGTTACTTTAAGAAATGAATTTTGCTGAAGGAAGCTTTTAGCACTTGGTAACTGAATAGCATTTCAATTACCTCAATCAAGTGTTTGGTTAGCACAGCCATATGGTTCAACCAGCTTCAAAAGAATGGGGTCTTGGTTGAGCATGTTGGTCTGTAATTCGAGACCTAAAAGTTTTTTACATCCTTTTGTTAAAAGTTATGTTAAAATCTCCTTCAAATGTTAAATGACAAACATGTATTTTAAAACAGATTGGTATTATTATTTCAGAAAGAATTTTGAATCCAAAATCTAGTTCACTTGAAATAAAATGGTTGTTCTAAAAAAAAGAGAGAAATAAACATTTTTCAAAGTCCAGAACCTTTATTATTGTAATACCCCAAAATTTTGTGAAAAATCATTTTTGTAAAATGATTTAATTTTTGAAATATTTAGATTTAAATATGGTGAAATTTTTGGAATAAATAGCGTGCAAGTATATGTGTGCACGTGCACACTGAAATGGCACAAGGAAGAACTCCAGATTTCTTGGATTTAAAACAAGAATTAAAAAGCAATACAAACATGATTTTGCAACATGGATATTTGATTTCTGGAAATTATATGGATCATCTTAGAAAATAAGAAAAGTAAGTTTTACTTTAAATCAGTAAACAGATTTCATTTAAAACCCAGAAAAGAAAATTATACATATATATGTTATAAGGATTTGTAAACCTGTATACATATAGGTGCATATGTTTCTGAAATTAAAGAGGAATTAAATAAGCCTAGATAAGATATGTATACAAATATACATTTTTAAGTACTGAAAAGTATATATATATAAGCAAGTGAAACTATGACATTAAAATGACATGAAATGTGATACAAGTCAATATGCTTGTGTAGGCAAAAATAGCAAAGGGGATTCTCAGGAATAATTAAAATATAAAATAGGATAGTCACACTTTTAACATGACTAGGTGAGTGGCCATTTTCTGAAAAGTAAAAGAAAGAAAATGCAGCCTTTAAATTGGTTAATATGGCCGGGGTATTAAGGAGGAAAATGAATGAAAAATGCATGAAGATGGTTAAGTCAGAAATGGAATTTTGTTTTAACAAAACCCTAGTGGAAAAATGCATATAAATAGGCAGTTTCAGCCAGTAAAATTATCTTTACCCCGAGCTGCACAAAAAAATAAGAAAGGAAGAAAAATATTGGAAGGAAGGAGAAAACACTCATACAAGGATTTTCTAGATTAATAAGAAGAAATATTTAGGTGAGTAACCTCACTGAGTTCATGGCATTAAGACCTGAGATGAGGCAGCCACTTTTTATATTGCCATTTATATATTGCTGGTTTTGATGTATATGATTTCATCAATGCTTTTTGGATGTCTTATTTTAAATCTGATATGATTTAATATGGATGATTTTGGTGATCTTTGATTTGCTGAGACATTTGTCTTTGGATGTGTATCATACTGTTTTATTTATACTCAAAAATGTTAAAGTCTAGGATCTTAAAATTATATAGAGAATACTCTCAACTGTTATAGATCTATGGCATGGAAACTTTACAAAAAAAATGTTGGGAGCTGCATTATACTTGGTATAAGTGCTGAGGCTTGAAAAGAAAAAAAAATGTTAAGGGTGCAATAGAAATTTTCTAAGTGCTGAGCCCTTAATCAAATCAAAAAAAAAAGAAGAAACTCACAAGCTAAAATTATGATTGAACCAGATCTTGAATCTGAATCAATCATAAAGGCTTGCAGATCAATATAATAAGAACATGCCATGCCTCTTTTACAGTTGAAAATGTTCTTATATCTTACTGAGATCAAGACATATTGACCCCATTTAGGAAATAACTGTCTGCTTATTTCTGAGGAGAATTATGCTAGGAAAGATTATGGATGTTTCCATGTTTGCAGTGACATGTTCACTTAGCATATTTGATGATAGGATTTAAGACAATACACTAGTAAATAAACTAGGGAAGGGAAGGCCAAGAAGGCTGCTGGAATGCTTGTCATATTTGAAGTATGCAAGTTGGCACATGGTTTGTTTAAGCCCTGAGATCTTTGTGCAATGATGTGAATTAGTTCATTGCAATGTGTCCCTGTGATTCCTTAATAGCAGATGAGGCAGGAATTTAAATTGAATTATGCAACCTGTAAATGAAGAAATAGGAATATGAATATTTCTTAGGATTGGTTGGTATGGAACCATGATGGTTCCAGTGAATGCAAATGTTGCAAATAGATAATTATGTTTGCATGGTTATGTATGCAAGTGTAAAATGATAGATGAATATATCATACCAGAATCAACTTATTTATACTATGTTAAAGTAATTGGATGCAGAAATTTGCTTAAATAACCAGTTGGTACTCTTACATTCTTTGTTGCTTAATATCATGAATGTATTGATGTTACTCATACCAGATCTTAGATCTGACCCTTGTTTGCTCATGGCATATGGGGTGTCTCATTTTAAAATGAGGCAGCCACTTATGCTCTTTCAGGGAACACAGGCACTAAGTAAAAATGAAGTTATGGCTATTATGGAGGAGTGAATGAACATGCTAGCTAGTTTCAATAAGAGCCTAAATTGATTATATCTACATGTATTCAGGAAAATTTTTATGTTTCTAAGATTTCCAGTCATGTAATGAATTCTATTATGGTTAGATGGACTAGTTGTATCATGTTAAATATATTGTTATGCACTAAGGTTTAAAATCTAAAAGAAATATCTGAGTGGGGAACAAGGAAATGATCTTAAGTATTGATATGGATGCTTGGAAAAGAAATATGCATATGTAGGTGAGCTACTGTTTTGCATAGTTTATATTATGTATTAGTTAATCTTGAGACATAACAGAGCACTGAGTTTTAGAATAAAATCTGGATTTAGCTAGAAGTAAACTTATAAGGATTTTAGTTTCCTTTTTACTGAAATGCTTTGTAAATAAGTTTGAATTCATTTCTGAATCGTATTGAGAAAAGTAAAATGTTTTTAAAAAGCTTCAAACAGAATGCAATGAATGGTATCTCCATTGCTTTGAACTAGTGTGTAGCAGATACAGGATACATGAGTTAACCAGCTTCAAATAAATGATGTATTGGTTGATCATGATAGATTGTATTTTGAAAATAAAAATGCATTACAAAAGCTTAGTACATTTAGCAATTGTTTCACCACAATCATCTTTAAAAGATTAAGACAGATAAGCAATGTAAACTGGTTTGAACAAACAAAACCTGGCAACACTCCATATACTCTGAAGTTTAGGTAGATTCTGGTTTGTAAAATGCAAATAAAAGAATGGTCAGATTAACCACATGGTTAGACCATAGGTCAGGCAAATTGTTCACTTCAAATCAATGAAGCAAGGAACCATTTGAACCCAGTTTTCTGGAAAATGAGCAAAGATATTGACATGTGCATGTATATCTGTGTACATGTTGATATTTGGGCAAAAAAAATAAACATAAATTCCTAGAACAGTTGTAGGAATGGGTTTCAAAAATAATAAAGTAAGAAATTTTGTTTTGTATGTTAGATTATAGGCAAAAATTAAGTATATATGTGCAGATATAGGTAGATATCAGATTTCAAACCATACAGGAGAAAAATAAAAAGAAAAATAAAACAAAAATTGGGTTTGAACCGACCAGCATAGCACTCGAACTCGTGACCTCTCATATATAAGTTAGGCGCGTTTCCATTACGCCTAGATGTTGCTTGTGTTCACTTATGATCCACATTCTTTTAGCCTGAGTTTGATGCTATACAGACTTTAACTCAATCATCCATATTAAAAGCTTACTTTCCACTGATTATTACTTGATCATTTCTTAATTAGAATAACAGACTAAAGTACATGTTTCCAGTGGATTCTATGGTCAAAAATCAGGATACAATAATTAATCTTTTATCAGGGAATTATCACATTTTAATAGATTTAAAAAGGATTTCTACTTACATATTATCATGCTCTGATTCTAGTAGAATATAACATAGATATCTTCATATATGTATGTTAGGAATGATATAGATTTAAAACAATATTTTTATATTGTGAAAGATCCTGGATATATTTTGTTTATTGGATAAAGAAAATGACCCTGGGAAATATATTTGCAATGAATGATATATCTATATATCATCTCTTAACAAAAAAAAAATCCTTATGAAATTAGGGTGAAAATAGGAGGGTCATTTCAGTTGGTATCAGAGCACTTGGTTGCATTGATTGTTAAGTATTATAGAAATGTATTATGTCTGTTTGTTTTGGATAAAATAATTTAGATAAGAAAACAGAAATTACAGAAGTACTCATAATATACTAATACCATTTGCCCAGAATTTAGTTAGCAGACCATGGTAGGAAGAGGATCTCATCACAATGCAGGACCCAGTGCACCTCAAATGCTTGATATGCAAGAATTTGTGAGGGTTTTAAGAGATGGAATTGGGCATAGGCCTGAGAACCCACATGAAGAGCTTTCAAAACTACTGAAGACTTATTCCAATTTGGGAGGCAGGAGTTTTGAAGGAACTGAGAGTGTGATGGAAATTCAAGCATGGTTGAGAACCCTTGATAGGATTTTCAATGACATGCAGTTGGATGACCAAAGGAAGAGGCAAGTAGCTTCTAGACAACTGAAAGGGGTAGCTTTAAGCTGGTGGGAGGTGATCATAGCTGGAAGAAATGAAAATGAAATCACTTGGAATCAGTTCAAGGAGATGTTGGAGGCAAGATTTGTACCAGCATCAGCCAAGACCATTTTGCTTGAAGAATTTATCAAACTTAGGCAGGGAACTTTGAATGTCACTGAATACACTCAAAAGTTTGAGGGGCTATCTAATTATGGAGCAATGCTAGTGGCAGATGAAGCATCCAAAAATGATAGGTATATAAAAGGACTGAACCCAGGACTTAGCAGAGCTATGCTACCATATGCAGATAGAACATTTGATCAAGTAATTGATCTGGCCTTGAAACTGGAACAACATGACAAAGAAAGAGAGAAATATAGGAATTTTAAGAGCAACAACAAGAAGGATAAGGGAAGATATCACCCTTATGATAAAAAGAAGGAGGAGGCAGACAACAAGAAGAGTAAAGATACAAAAGCCAATGATACTAAGAAGAAATTGGTTTGCCATCATTGTGGAAAAGAAGGACACATCAAACCAAGGTGCCCAGAGTTAAAAGGAGGAGCCTTCAAATGCTACCTATGTGGGAAAGAGGGGCATATGAAGAGGAACTGTCCTGAGAATAAACAGCAAGGGAAATTGGCAACTTTGGAAGGTAAAGGCAAATCTGCAGTGAAAATTGATGCTGAAAATCATGGCCAAGTGGAAGGTACATTACTCATTTGTGCCATACCCATACCAGTAGTATATGATACTGGAGCAACACACTCTTTGATTTCCTATGAATTAGTTAAAGTGTTAAAAATTAGACTGCATATTGGTTGAAACCCCATTGCTTGTACAAAGTCCCCTAGGGAGTTCTAGTGTTTTGAACATGAATTGTGTGGATGTGGAGTTAAACATAGGAGGAAATATTTTTATTTCCAATTTATATGTTTTAAATTACCCAAATATAGGAGTTATATTGGGGGTAGATTGGTTAAGGCAATTTAAAGCCATAATTAATTTAGACTCATCCACCATATCATTGCAAAATTCTAGAGGCCAGAGGATCACAGTTCTATGTGAAGTAGCTAAGGAAGGGAAATTGTATCATTTAGTTGACTTAGAAAAAGATCTGAGTGAACTAACCATTGAAGAAATTCCCATAGTTAATGAATACTTGGATGTGTTTGGGGAAGTTAAGGGTGTTCCACACCACAGACCAGTTGAGTTCCAAATTAATCTCATTCCAGGAGCAAGTCCAATAATCAAGAAACCTTATAGAATGGGGCCAAGTGAACTGAAAGAATTGAAAAATCAGTTGGAAGAATTAGAAGGCAAGGGATTTATAAGGCCAAGCAATTCCTGCTGGGGTTCTCCAGTAGTGTTTGTAAGAAAACATGATGGTACCTTGAGAATGTGCATAGATTACAGAGAACTAAATAAAGTAACCATCAAGAATAAATACCCATTGCCTAGAATAGATGATCTCTTTGACCAACTCAGTGAAGCTAAAATATTTTCTAGGCTAGACTTAGCATCAGGATTCCATCAAATGAAGGTTGAAGACTCAAGTGTTAAGTATACTGCATTTAACACAAGATATGGCTTATATGAATTTTTGGTTATGCCATTTGGTTTGACAAATGCTCCTTCATATTTTGTTGATTTGATGAATAGAATATTTAGAGATTATTTAGACAAGTTTGTATTGATTTTTATTGATGACATTTTGATTTATTCCAAGACAGTGGAAGAGCATAAAAATCATTTGCATTTAGTTTTGTCAAGGCTAAGGGAAAATGATTTAAAGGCAAAATTTTCAAAATGTGCATTTTGGAAAGAAGAAGTGCATTTTCTTGGGCATGTTATCTCTGCCAAAGGAATATCAGTAAACCCTAATAAGGTAGTGGCAATTCAAGCATGGAAAAGGCCTAGCACCATCAGTGAGATTAGATCATTTGTGGGGATGGCAGGATATTATAGGGGATTTATAAAAGATTTCTCAAAAATATCATCACCACTTACCAATTTAACTAGAAAGAACCAAGCCTTTGTATGGACAGAAAAATGTGAGCAAGCTTTTATCAAAATAAAGGAAGCTCTGATTAATGCACCAGTATTGAGAGTGCCAGAAGGAAATGAAAATTTGGTTGTGTACATTGATGCAAGTGGCTCTGGGTTAGGGGCTGTGTTGATGCAGCAAGACCAGGTGGTAGCCTATGCATCTAGGCAATTAAAGCCACATGAAACAAGATATGCAACCCATGATCTTGAACTAGCAGCAGTTGTGTATGCTTTGAAACTTTGGAGACATTATTTGTTAGGTGCCAAATTCATTTTGTACACTGATCATAAGGCACTGAAATATTTATTCTCACAAAAAGATTTGAATATGAGGCAACATAGATGGGTAGAGTTCCTAGCTGCCTATGATCTAGATATACTGTATACACCAGGCAAGGCAAATAAAGTTGCAGATGCCTTGAGTAGACAACATGCCAAAGTAGCCATGTTGATGATGGAAGAATTTAAGGATTTGTCTATACTTACTGATTTGGAAATTGAGGAAAACAGTGGGGTACAAATGATGTCCATTGAAGAAGGTGAAGGTAAAGGGAAATTAAGTATGATATCTCTGCAATCAGATTTACTTCTTAAGATTGGGAAAATGCAGGAACAAGACCTAAACATGGTGGAAAAGAAAATGCTCATATCAAAAGGGGAGGAAGTAATAAATTATCAAGTTGATAAAAATGGTTATTTAAGGAATAAAAATAGGATATGTGTTCCAGAAAATATAGAATTGAAGGAGGAAATATTAAATGAGTACCATAGGAATAAGTACTCCATACACCCAGGTAGCACCAAGATGTATCAAAATTTGAAAAGAAATCTTTGGTGGAAGGGGATGAAGTCAGATGTGGCCAGATATGTTGCAAGGTGCATGACTTGCCAACAAGTCAAGGCAGAGACACAAAGGCCATCAGGACTATTGCAACCCCTTAGTATACCACAGTGGAAGTGGGAGGATATATCTATGGATTTCATAGATGGTCTGCCTAGATCTAAGAAGGGAAACACAAGTATATGGGTAATAGTGGATAGGCTAACTAAGGTAGCACATTTTATCCCAGTTAAAACAGAAAGAAATGCTCCAAAATTGGCTCAAATATTCATGAAAGAGGTAGTAAGGTTGTATGGCATACCCAAAACCATTGTGAGTGATAGGGATACCATCTTCACCTCAAGGTTTTGGAAAAGTTTTCAAGAGGCCATGGGGAGTGAATTGTGCTTAAGCACTGCCTACCATCCACAATCAGATGGTCAAACTGAGGTGGTGAACAAAGTCTTAGAGGATTTGTTGAGAGCATGCACACTGGACTTTGAAGGCAACTGGGAAGACCACCTGTAACAACCCGCCACTCATTCTACAGAATGACGAATCATTAATAAGAAAGAAAGGGGTGAGAAAAGAGAAAGAAGAGAAGAAAGAACAACAACACATCAGAAATCTCACAGCGGAACGAGAAATATATTATATCACATAAGATATTACACAGTATCATATACATCAGAGTACACAACTTATACATCACAATATAGACAGTTATAAACTTCTGTCTATTATACAACACAACTACATAAATACGATACATCATACACAGCGGAAACTCTATATATCTACACGCTGAAGCCTCCTGCTCCACAGCTCCTCCAGTATTCGTCAAGGCTAACCTGAATCCCTCGACTACTAAATACAATATTGAGTACCCAAGAGTTTAATAAAACAGAAAATAAACACTTGGGTCAGACATGGGTCTGGTGTGAGTAAACGGTTAGATTGCTTAACTTTGAAAACCTTTGAAAACAAAAGTATCACGTAAGACTTCCCACAAATAAACATGGGTAAGTTTTTACCTTACGCTAACTAAAACATTTGATAGGAAATCCGATTGTATTATAATAGTGTCTAGGGTTTTCAAGTAAAATACAGAAATAGCTGAAATGCTTACATCTCACATTCCAACATAGTTGGGCACAACTAATACGTACGGCACTTATTGGAGTTTGGATTCCATATAATGGCAGGGCTACTGGGGTACCGCCCGTCACAGTACGTGGCCTAGATCACCGTACCGAGGAGTACGCCCGCTCCCCTGCAACACAAAGCCGGAACCATCCCTTACTGGATAATCCCGAACAAGACAATCCCGTAGTTGGCGCGACCAACCACACACTAAGCCGAATAAAAGAAAAGGGACCTCTAGACAGGGATCTATCTTGCTCTCAGTGGGTGCTACCCACGAAACCTTGCTGCACCTCCCCTGTTTTAGCCATTCCCGGTTGATGAGGCTTGAGGTTACGATTACCTTTAATCAGAACATATCACTTAGAATGCTCATCGTCCGCCTGACGATGTGCTGAAAGCATTCAATCCATACAAGTTCGTTCCGGGTTCGAACGAAACCGAAGGCATTATCTCGTTACACTCGTTTTGGAATCACCCTCAGAGTTAACGACAATAACCCTTGCACTCTGAATCTTCATCTTCACTTGAGATTCACGACCTATCGTTAATTTGGATAGATGTGGTATTCGGGTCTCCAGACCTGGAATACCGGTATACGGAAACCCGATCCCGGTCTCATCGAAATCCAAAACGTATCTTTTAAGGCCAAGTTGTTTAAAGGTTTAAACAATTTAACTTATCTATATTCATAGAGATAGAAAAATTCACAAATCACAATTGATAATCACATTATCAAATAAACAAATGATTCATAACCAAATAGGTAATCCATATCAACATCATAATAGTTAATCTATATTACCATCATAATGCAACCAAACATTCATACCACACAACATTACTTATCTCATTTCTGAGATTACATCCATTCAATTCAAATCAATGCCATTCATTCTTATATAAGCAATGATTTACTTAATCACAACATAATTAATTTAAAATGAATTAAATTAACTATCTCTATCTTTAATTAATTTAAAGTGAATTAAATTAATTACTTAATCTCTTAATTAATTTAAAATAAATTAAATTAATTACTTCATTTTAAATCTTACTTATATAATCATTAATTAATTACAAATAAATTAATTAATCATTCTCTAATTATCCACTTTAATTAATCACCTTGATTAATTTTATTTTAATTACATTTAAGTAATTATCTTTAATTAATTTCACAAATTAATTATCCTTAATTAAATACAGTAATTAACCTTTAATTACTTCATTAATTAATTAATTAATTAAAATCAATTACTTTAATTCTTAATTAATTACAATTAATCACTTATCATTTGATTAATTAATCTTAATTAATCAATTCTTAATTACATCATTAATTATAAACTAATGATCCCTAATTACACCTTTAATTATTTTATTAATTACATTAAGTAATTATTCTTAATTAATCATAATTATTAATCACCTTTGATTAATATAATCCAGTAATTAACTTCCCTTAATTACTTCCCTTAATTAATTACTTTTTAATTAATTACCTTAACAAATAATTAATTACCTTATTAATTAACCTTAATCCTTTAATTAAATAAATTATTTAATTAATAACACTAGGTAATTAACCTTAATCACTCCTTATTTAATTACTTCCATAAAATAATTATCCTCTAATTACTTTATTAAATAATCTACCTTTACTTAATTACATCCAGTAATTATTCCTAAATTACTTCATTAATTAATTATACTTAATTAATTTATAAATGATTTTCTTAATTAATCACAAATAAATAAATTAATTATTAATTTAACTTAATCATTTAAATTTAATTAAACGATTCTTAACTTACTATACTAAAGGTTCTTAATTAAGAAACTATTATCTTAATTAAACCAATTATTTACCAATAACACTTGATAATTAAAATAATTTAATTATCTAAATTTCCTTCAAATTCAAATTTACATATGTAAATCTTTATTATAATTGATTTTAAATCATTAAACTTATTTAAAACTTTTTACATTTCAAAATATAAAAACTTTGTTTAAAACATTAACTTAAAACGAATTAATTTTATAAACAAAACTTGTTTAACTGGTTTTAAAAACTTAGAAACATTTCAAAACAAATTCTTTTGTTTTAAAACTTTTTAAAACTTCATGTACCATTTTTAAAACCCGCTCCTACCAAAACTCGAGCAAAACCCTCAGAAACCCGAAGTAGCTCTCGAGTCACTCCTCTAATCTTTCTGCTTCGAGTAAAACTCGAAAATTCCCGAAGAAAAACCTGGTATCCACTTCTTCCCCAAACCAAATTCTCAGATGCACGCTAACGTAGCCGTGCACGTGCACCCCCACGATGATCAACGGCGATCACTATTTCGACCTCCGGCAAGTCAGACTCCATCACGCTATCACGTTCGATCACTCCATTCCCTCTATTCGTACGAGAATCAAAATCGAGCCATTAGAACCCATCACCTGGAACGAACATCACCAGGAAATCATCCACCGCCGGTGATCCCTGCCTCGAGACTCCACGCCACCTTCACCGTAGCTCCGTTATGACTTCCAGCATCTTCCGATCACTTTGCGATCGACTCCGGTCACTTCTCCTTTTAGCGAAATCACTCTGAATACTGTCGACAATCTCAGGGTGTTAAACCCTATCTCCCCAAATTCCAACAACCACGATAATTGATAAATTACCATACTATTTTTCCCAAGTGCCTCGACATCTCAACTACCTCCATTCCAAAAATCAAGTCCTCTCTCGCCTCTGATCGACGACAATCGATCAACTTGCCCAAAACGAACAACTCGAGAAAGCTCCATAAATTTCAAACTAAAATTCGAGTTATACCTATTAAAATTCATGATTTTCTAAATCGAATCTAATCATGCAATCAAAACTTTAAATTGAATTAATCAATTTTTGACCAAATTTATATTTTACTGCTGTTTATAAAATTTCAAGTCAAATATTTTATAAAAGTTTCACAACTTATTTTCAATAATGATATCATAAGATTTTAAACATCTTTTATTCAGAAATCAAGGGCTAACAGTGATTAAATAATGAAATAATGGTTTGATTAAGAGATCATGTCTACTATCACTAAACAGAGGCTAAACTATATCTATACAGGAAATCAAATCCTCATATACAAAACATGCATACATTTAATTTCAGCATTTCAGATAACAAGATATTTTCATTCAAAATCATCTAACTGAAATCCAATTTAAACTGTTTTTAAAATATGTTTACTCACCTATATCAAAGAGCAGAGAACAGAAAACAGAAGACAGGGTTGTTTCCAGGCTTTTTAAATTATCATCTGCATGTTGAAGACAATCTGTTGCTGTTGGTTTTCAGTTTGCATGTTGATTTACTCCTATTTGCCTTGACTGATTTGTATTTGAGAATTCCAGATTTCATTTCCAGATTTACATCTTCTTTGAATTTGGTTTCCAGGTTTCTATTTTGATTTCAGGTTTCATTCTTCTTTGAATTTTTAGACTCGAAAAGAAGAAGATAGTTTTAGAGCTGAAGAGAAATGAATTTTAGCTGAAAAGTAAAATCAGATCTTCTTTCCTATATTATTTATTTATGACTTTAATTTCAAAAAGATAAATTAAGCCACTTGTCCCTTTTAGTTAACTTACACATATGCCTCCAAGTCTCCATAAGTTTACAAGTGTTTTATCTTGTCTTTAATTAATTTACAAGTATTAATTCCTTTTTATTTTGATTTATTTAAATCCTACATGTATATTTAAAAATATCTATATGTATAAAAATGTATTTATCCTTTTATAATAAGCTTTATGATTTCTATATAAATATACAAGTGTGAAAAACTATTATTTATAATAACTTATGCTTTAATCAAATATATATATATATAACATATTTATAAATGCTTAAGAAATTGAGCTTAACTATATATATATTTTTACAAACCATTTTGAATTTTAAAAAGGAAAGAATCTAAAAAAAAACAATTGAACTTCTTAATTTAAACCTTAACCAAAATAAAACTTAAAATATATGTTTATAATAAATAAGAAGTTATTCTTGTTATTTAAATCTTAAAATATCAATTTCAAAAGTATTAAACCAAATTACAAATTATATATATATTAAAGTTTGAAAACATCTTATTAAATTCAAATTCAATATTCTTTCCATTCCAATATATACAAATATATATATTCTAAATGGAAAATACTTTTAACATTAGCTTTATAATTATCATATTTAATTTTAATACATAACTTCAAATAACAATATATATATATATACATATATATTATAATTTGATAACTTATCCTTTTATTAAATTAAAGACTCCCTATTTATAATATATATACCTATATATATACATTATAAATATAAACACTTATATTAGTTTTAGTAAGATAAATCTTCCTAATTAAAATTTTAGAAAAGATATTCCCAAATTAAAATGTTATTAGTTTTCAAAAGAAATAAATTTGCCAATTTAAAATATTATTAACCTTTTAAAATGAATAAACTTGTCAATTTATAAAATAAATCAACAAATCAATTTAATTATTAATAAAGATTATTAAATTGATATTGCCAAATTTCCGGGATATCACATTCCTCCCCCCTTAAAATAATTTCGTCCCCGAAATTTAAAAGCAAAGATAATTTAATAACCCAGCAAAATTTTATTTTAAACAGCAACCATAGATATCAATCATATTCTAACAACCATAGCAAACAATTTAATCAAACAAATTTAACTATCCAGTCAAAATCTGGATAGAATTTCCTCGAGTTTCCCCAAGTATATATATATATACCGGGATACTCGTTCTACAGGATCTTAACTAATTATCTACAATAATCTAGAACTCCTTCCCATCTAGATCACAAATCTGAACAAGATATCAGACTAAACTCAAAACCAACTCAACTACCATATCCATCTGAACTGCTGATTTCATCACTCGATGAATCAAACACATATTCCTCAGAGATATGTGAAATAAAATGAATTCCAGTTATCCGAACCGGCAACTCAATCCTATAGATCAAAGAACTAATCCTTTTGAGAACACAGAAAAATCTCATAATACTTCCGGAGCTAGCTTTCTAATCTTACCAAATCTTATATCTCCTTTTATTGGATACAACTTAAACAATATCCAAATTTCAACTTTAAATTCCAAATTCCATCAATTCTTAACTGTTTAACTCTCCTGACGATCCTGAGTCACTTCATCCTTCCTGATCAGCTTAGCCCTTGCTGATGCTTCCTGAAATAATCTAGACCAACATCAAACCAATTTCCGGATCCTTCTCAACAAAATGGTTTCCCAAAAATCACCGAAATCCAGAACACAACTCTACTCCACAACATTAGAGCACTTCGAACTACTTCTCCTTTCCGGAATAGCCAAACAGTTGCACTTGACAACCTTACCTCCAAATCCTGAAAAATCCTTCATACTTAGAGATACACTTGAATTTCCTATAGAAATCCTCTACTCGAAGAAAATTACAACTCTCGGTTGCTTCCACTTTAGAATAGCTGCTATCTTGCTTTCGCTGCACAATTCTGTTCTTGAACAGATGAGAATGCCATCGGAGAAACTCGAGCACAAACTTGATCATCCCCGGTTCACCATATCTATAAAATCTTAGTGAACCATTCGACTTGGTCAAAAACACCATAACAGAATCCTCACTAGAAAATTAGGTGTGGTCAATCCCTCTCCAAAGAATCCTGAGCTGCTTCACCAAATTATTTTCTAGGAGACATCCTTCTACTAAGCTGAACTTCTGGTAACTCCACGAATCAAGTCGATACGGAATCTTAATCTCCAATAATCCCAAGAGAATACTTAAACAATCGCAAGTCACTTTTGCGATCAGCTCGGCCTAATTTCCAAAGATAACTGTTCTCTCTTCACTAATCAGAACAGCTTATACTTATCTATCCAATTCATCGAAGAAATGGATTCACTCAGTTGCTTCTAGACTCCATCTCTAGAAAAACTGCTCAGACAGAAACTTCCTGCCAACACAGAACACTCCAAGCCGCACTGCTGCCACAGACGCCAAAGACTTCTTATCCGAAACTCCTCGAGAAACTCGGACTTCAAAGCAAAAAGAAACACCCCGCTGGACCCAGCCACAACACCGAAACAGATCTACTTCCTTAAACTTGCTTCAGAAGAAACATCTTCAGAAACGTCCATAGTCACCGCGTCTCACCATACAGCTACATTTTCCAGAAGTTGCCAAGATACCATCACTCGCTTCTGCTTATCCAACTTCAAAGATAAACTCCGAATCTTAACAGTTTCCTTCGGAGATTGATGAAATCTTTACATCACAACAAATTTTACTCGAGACAGTATTAGGTCTACAGTCTCGACAATTACACTTCCAACCTCAACACTCAAACTCTAACCATTGGTAATTGTGTTACACACACTACCACCCTATCTACCTTTATAACTCATATTGGAAAACCCGAACAGGTAACCCAACAAATAGGTAGAAATAAATATATATATATTTAAAATGATACTTTTTATATAGAAATTATTTCTGGGTAAAATTATTTCATCTACCTCTTTTAAAAAAATATTGTGTCCGTTGGCCTGGTTCAAGTGTTTAGAGATCCCTATCAATAACGTTAGCTACTCGTATTGACCAGAATCCATATACCACTCAACCGATCAATTAACACAATATAAAACCATTTTTATATAACTAACAATTACGCGCTCTCATATGTATATATATACACTCGGACTCAAACAGGTTGCTACAGATCCTATTTCTAATGAACAATCCTTCCGAACCTAGGTATTCACTCAACCTAGTGTTCTGATATTCACTTAACCAAAAGCTTAGGCATTCGCTCAACCTATGCTCTGATACCATATGTAACAACCCGCCACTCATTCTACAGAATGACGAATCATTAATAAGAAAGAAAGGGGTGAGAAAAGAGAAAGAAGAGAAGAAAGAACAACAACACATCAGAAATCTCACAGCGGAACGAGAAATATATTATATCACATAAGATATTACACAGTATCATATACATCAGAGTACACAACTTATACATCACAATATAGACAGTTATAAACTTCTGTCTATTATACAACACAACTACATAAATACGATACATCATACACAGCGGAAACTCTATATATCTACACGCTGAAGCCTCCTGCTCCACAGCTCCTCCAGTATTCGTCAAGGCTAACCTGAATCCCTCGACTACTCAATACAATATTGAGTACCCAAGAGTTTAATAAAACAGAAAATAAACACTTGGGTCAGACATGGGTCTGGTGTGAGTAAACGGTTAGATTGCTTAACTTTGAAAACCTTTGAAAACAAAAGTATCACGTAAGACTTCCCACAAATAAACATGGGTAAGTTTTTACCTTACGCTAACTAAAACATTTGATAGGAAATCCGATTGTATTATAATAGTGTCTAGGGTTTTCAAGTAAAATACAGAAATAGCTGAAATGCTTACATCTCACATTCCAACATAGTTGGGCACAACTAATACGTACGGCACTTATTGGAGTTTGGATTCCATACAATGGCAGGGCTACTGGGGTACCGCCCGTCATAGTACGTGGCCTAGATCACCGTACCGAGGAGTACGCCCGCTCCCCTGCAACACAAAGCCGGAACCATCCCTTACTGGATAATCCCGAACAAGACAATCCCGTAGTTGGCGCAACCAACCACACACTAAGCCGAATAAAAGAAAAGGGACCTCTAGACAGGGATCTATCTTGCTCTCAGTGGGTGCTACCCACGAAACCTTGCTGCACCTCCCCTGTTTTAGCCATTCCCGGTTGATGAGGCTTGAGGTTACGATTACCTTTAATCAGAACATATCACTTAGAATGCTCATCGTCCGCCTGACGATGTGCTGAAAGCATTCAATCCATACAAGTTCGTTCCGGGTTCGAACGAAACCGAAGGCATTATCTCGTTACACTCGTTTTGGAATCACCCTCAGAGTTAACGACAATAACCCTTGCACTCTGAATCTTCATCTTCACTTGAGATTCACGACCTATCGTTAATTTGGATCGATGTGGTATTCGGGTCTCCAGACCTGGAATACCGGTATACGGAAACCGGATCCCGGTCTCATCGAAATCCAAAACGTATCTTTTAAGGCCAAGTTGTTTAAAGGTTTAAACAATTTAACTTATCTATATTCATAGAGATAGAAAAATTCACAAATCACAATTGATAATCACATTATCAAATAAACAAATGATTCATAACCAAATAGGTAATCCATATCAACATCATAATAGTTAATCTATATTACCATCATAATGCAACCAAACATTCATACCACACAACATTACTTATCTCATTTCTGAGATTACATCCATTCAATTCAAATCAATGCCATTCATTCTTATATAAGCAATGATTTACTTAATCACAACATAATTAATTTAAAATGAATTAAATTAACTATCTCTATCTTTAATTAATTTAAAGTGAATTAAATTAATTACTTAATCTCTTAATTAATTTAAAATAATTTAAATTAATTACTTCATTTTAAATCTTACTTATATAATCATTAATTAATTACAAATAAATTAATTAATCATTCTCTAATTATCCACTTTAATTAATCACCTTGATTAATTTTATTTTAATTACATTTAAGTAATTATCTTTAATTAATTTCACAAATTAATTATCCTTAATTAAATACAGTAATTAACCTTTAATTACTTCATTAATTAATTAATTAATTATAATCAATTACTTTAATTCTTAATTAATTACAATTAATCACTTATCATTTGATTAATTAATCTTAATTAATCAATTCTTAATTACATCATTAATTATAAACTAATGATCCCTAATTACACCTTTAATTATTTTATTAATTACATTAAGTAATTATTCTTAATTAATCATAATTATTAATCACCTTTGATTAATATAATCCAGTAATTAACTTCCCTTAATTACTTCCCTTAATTAATTACTTTTTAATTAATTACCTTAACAAATAATTAATTACCTTATTAATTAACCTTAATCCTTTAATTAAATAAATTATTTAATTAATAACACTAGGTAATTAACCTTAATCACTCCTTATTTAATTACTTCCATAAAATAATTATCCTCTAATTACTTTATTAAATAATCTACCTTTACTTAATTACATCCAGTAATTATTCCTAAATTACTTCATTAATTAATTATACTTAATTAATTTATAAATGATTTTCTTAATTAATCACAAATAAATAAATTAATTATTAATTTAACTTAATCATTTAAATTTAATTAAACGATTCTTAACTTACTATACTAAAGGTTCTTAATTAAGAAACTATTATCTTAATTAAACCAATTATTTACCAATAACACTTGATAATTAAAATAATTTAATTATCTAAATTTCCTTCAAATTCAAATTTACATATGTAAATCTTTATTATAATTGATTTTAAATCATTAAACTTATTTAAAACTTTTTACATTTCAAAATATAAAAACTTTGTTTAAAACATTAACTTAAAACGAATTAATTTTATAAACAAAACTTGTTTAACTGGTTTTAAAAACTTAGAAACATTTCAAAACAAATTCTTTTGTTTTAAAACTTTTTAAAACTTCATGTACCATTTTTAAAACCCGCTCCTACCAAAACTCGAGCAAAACCCTCAGAAACCCGAAGTAGCTCTCGAGTCACTCCTCTAATCTTTCTGCTTCGAGTAAAACTCGAAAATTCCCGAAGAAAAACCTGGTATCCACTTCTTCCCCAAACCAAATTCTCAGATGCACGCTAACGTAGCCGTGCACGTGCACCCCCACGATGATCAACGGCGATCACTATTTCGACCTCCGGCAAGTCAGACTCCATCACGCTATCACGTTCGATCACTCCATTCCCTCTATTCGTACGAGAATCAAAATCGAGCCATTAGAACCCATCACCTGGAACGAACATCACCAGGAAATCATCCACCGCCGGTGATCCCTGCCTCGAGACTCCACGCCACCTTCACCGTAGCTCCGTTATGACTTCCAGCATCTTCCGATCACTTTGCGATCGACTCCGGTCACTTCTCCTTTTCGCGAAATCACTCTGAATACTGTCGACAATCTCAGGGTGTTAAACCCTATCTCCTCAAATTCCAACAACCACGATAATTGATAAATTGCCATACTATTTTTCCCAAGTGCCTCGACATCTCAACTACCTCCATTCCAAAAATCAAGTCCTCTCTCGCCTCTGATCGACGACAATCGATCAACTTGCCCAAAACGAACAACTCGAGAAAGCTCCATAAATTTCAAACTAAAATTCGAGTTATACCTATTAAAATTCATGATTTTCTAAATCGAATCTAATCATGCAATCAAAACTTTAAATTGAATTAATCAATTTTTGACCAAATTTATATTTTACTGCTGTTTATAAAATTTCAAGTCAAATATTTTATAAAAGTTTCACAACTTATTTTCAATAATGATATCATAAGATTTTAAACATCTTTTATTCAGAAATCAAGGGCTAACAGTGATTAAATAATGAAATAATGGTTTGATTAAGAGATCATGTCTACTATCACTAAACAGAGGCTAAACTATATCTATACAGGAAATCAAATCCTCATATACAAAACATGCATACATTTAATTTCAGCATTTCAGATAACAAGATATTTTCATTCAAAATCATCTAACTGAAATCCAATTTAAACTGTTTTTAAAATATGTTTACTCACCTATATCAAAGAGCAGAGAACAGAAAACAGAAGACAGGGTTGTTTCCAGGCTTTTTAAATTATCATCTGCATGTTGAAGACAATCTGTTGCTGTTGGTTTTCAGTTTGCATGTTGATTTACTCCTATTTGCCTTGACTGATTTGTATTTGAGAATTCCAGATTTCATTTCCAGATTTACATCTTCTTTGAATTTGGTTTCCAGGTTTCTATTTTGATTTCAGGTTTCATTCTTCTTTGAATTTTTAGACTCGAAAAGAAGAAGATAGTTTTAGAGCTGAAGAGAAATGAATTTTAGCTGAAAAGTAAAATCAGATCTTCTTTCCTATATTATTTATTTATGACTTTAATTTCAAAAAGATAAATTAAGCCACTTGTCCCTTTTAGTTAACTTACACATATGCCTCCAAGTCTCCATAAGTTTACAAGTGTTTTATCTTGTCTTTAATTAATTTACAAGTATTAATTCCTTTTTATTTTGATTTATTTAAATCCTACATGTATATTTAAAAATATCTATATGTATAAAAATGTATTTATCCTTTTATAATAAGCTTTAAGATTTCTATATAAATATACAAGTGTGAAAAACTATTATTTATAATAACTTATGCTTTAATCAAATATATATATATATAACATATTTATAAATGCTTAAGAAATTGAGCTTAACTATATATATATTTTTACAACCCATTTTGAATTTTAAAAAGGAAAGAATCTAAAAAAAACAATTGAACTTCTTAATTTAAACCTTAACCAAAATAAAACTTAAAATATATGTTTATAATAAATAAGAAGTTATTCTTGTTATTTAAATCTTAAAATATCATTTTCAAAAGTATTAAACCAAATTACAAATTATATATATATTAAAGTTTGAAAACATCTTATTAAATTCAAATTCAATATTCTTTCCATTCCAATATATACAAATATATATATTCTAAATGGAAAATACTTTTAACATTAGCTTTATAATTATCATATTTAATTTTAATACATAACTTCAAATAACAATATATATATATATATATTATAATTTGATAACTTATCCTTTTATTAAATTAAAGACTCCCTATTTATAATATATATACCTATATATATACATTATAAATATAAACACTTATATTAGTTTTAGTAAGATAAATCTTCCTAATTAAAATTTTAGAAAAGATATTCCCAAATTAAAATGTTATTAGTTTTCAAAAGAAATAAATTTGCCAATTTAAAATATTATTAACCTTTTAAAATGAATAAACTTGTCAATTTATAAAATAAATCAACAAATCAATTTAATTATTAATAAAGATTATTAAATTGATATTGCCAAATTTCCGGGATATCACACCACCTCCATCTAGCTGAATTCACATACAATAACAGTTACCAAAGCACCATAGGGATGGCACCATTTGAAGCCTTATATGGCAAGCCATGTTTATCACCTATATGCTGGGTAGAGACTGGAGAAAGGGCTGTTCTAGGACCTGAATATGTTAAAGAAACTACAGAGAAAATTGGGTTAATAAGAAAAAGAATAGCAGCAGCTCAAGATAGGCAAAAGAAATTTGCAGATAGGAAGAGAAAGCAAGTGGAATATGAAGTGGGAGACTTTGTTTTCATCAAGATTTCACCTATGAAGAAAGTCTTGAGATTTGGCAAGCAAGGTAAGCTCACACCAAGGTATGTTGGACCCTATAAAATTCTGGAAAGAATTGGTTCATTGGCTTACAAATTAGAACTACCAGAGGAAATGAAAGCAATGCATAATGTTTTTCATGTGTCCCAACTTAGAAGATGGGTACATGATAAAGAAGACATTTTGGAAGAGCCTACCAAAATTCAAATAAATCCTGACTTGGTTTATGAAAAAGAACCAGTGGGGATTGTAGCCAAGGAAGAAAAGAAATTAAGGAGCAAAACCTTGAAACTAGTTAAGATCCAGTGGAGTAGTGATCCTAATGACTGCACATGGGAGTTAGAGGATAAGATTAGAATGGATTATCCTAAGCTTTTTGCAAATTAAAAGGTAATTTTTTTTTCTGGAAAAATTTTGTTATGCATGGTTGATATGGTTGAATTTGTTTGCTTATGCATATGTTTGATAAGTTTTCAGAAAAGAAAATGATGCTTGTTATAAATGTTAGAAAAATTGTGAGGACACAATTCCTAAAAGGAGGGGTGAATGTAATACCCCAAAATTTTGTGAAAAATCATTTTTGTAAAATGATTTAATTTTTGAAATATTTAGATTTAAATATGGTGAAATTTTTGGAATAAATAGTGTGCAAGTATATGTGTGCACGTGCACACTGAAATGGCACAAGGAAGAACTCCAGATTTCTTGGATTTAAAACAAGAATTAAAAAGCAATACAAACATGATTTTGCAACATGGATATTTGATTTCTGGAAATTATATGGATCATCTTAGAAAATAAGAAAAGTAAGTTTTACTTTAAATCAGTAAACAGATTTCATTTAAAACCCAGAAAAGAAAATTATACATATATATGTTATAAGGATTTGTAAACCTGTATACATATAGGTGCATATGTTTCTGAAATTAAAGAGGAATTAAATAAGCCTAGATAAGATATGTATACAAATATACATTTTTAAGTACTGAAAAGTATATATATATATATATATATATATATATATAAGCAAGTGAAACTATAACATTAAAATGACATGAAATGTGATACAAGTCAATATGCTTGTGTAGGCAAAAATAGCAAAGGGGATTCTCAGGAATAATTAAAATATAAAATAGGATAGTCACACTTTTAACATGACTAGGTGAGTGGCCATTTTCTGAAAAGTAAAAGAAAGAAAATGCAGCCTTTAAATTGGTTAATATGGCCGGGGTATTAAGGAGGAAAATGAATGAAAAATGCACGAAGATGGTTAAGTCAGAAATGGAATTTTGTTTTAACAAAACCCTAGTGGAAAAATGCATATAAATAGGCAGTTTCAGCCAGTAAAATTATCTTTACCCCGAGCTGCACAAAAAAATAAGAAAGGAAGAAAAATATTGGAAGGAAGGAGAAAACACTCATACAAGGATTTTCTGGATTAATAAGAAGAAATATTTAGGTGAGTAACCTCACTGAGTTCATGGCATTAAGACCTGAGATGAGGCAGCCACTTTTTATATTGCCATTTATATATTGCTGGTTTTGATGTATATGATTTCATCAATGCTTTTTGGATGTCTTATTTTAAATCTGATATGATTTAATATGGATGATTTTGGTGATCTTTGATTTGCTGAGACATTTGTCTTTGGATGTGTATCATACTGTTTTATTTATACTCAAAAATGTTAAAGTCTAGGATCTTAAAATTATATAGAGAATACTCTCAACTGTTATAGATCTATGGCATGGAAACTTTACAAAAAAAAATGTTGGGAGCTGCATTATACTTGGTATAAGTGCTGAGGCTTGAAAAGAAAAAAAAATGTTAAGGGTGCAATAGAAATTTTCTAAGTGCTGAGCCCTTAATCAAATCAAAAAAAAAAGAAGAAACTCACAAGCTAAAATTATGATTGAACCAGATCTTGAATCTGAATCAATCATAAAGGCTTGTAGATCAATATAATAAGAACATGCCATGCCTCTTTTACAGTTGAAAATGTTCTTATATCTTACTGAGATCAAGACATATTGACCCCATTTAGGAAATAACTGTCTGCTTATTTCTGAGGAGAATTATGCTAGGAAAGATTATGGATGTTTCCATGTTTGCAGTGACATGTTCACTTAGCATATTTGATGATAGGATTTAAGACAATACACTAGTAAATAAACTAGGGAAGGGAAGGCCAAGAAGGCTGCTGGAATGCTTGTCATAGTTGAAGTATGCAAGTTGGCACATGGTTTGTTTAAGCCCTGAGATCTTTGTGCAATGATGTGAATTAGTTCATTGCAATGTGTCCCTGTGATTCCTTAATAGCAGATGAGGCAGGAATTTAAATTGAATTATGCAACCTGTAAATGAAGAAATAGGAATATGAATATTTCTTAGGATTGGTTGGTATGGAACCATGATGGTTCCAGTGAATGCAAATGTTGCAAATAGATAATTATGTTTGCATGGTTATGTATGCAAGTGTAAAATGATAGATGAATATATCATACCAGAATCAACTTATTTATACTATGTTAAAGTAATTGGATGCAGAAATTTGCTTAAATAACTAGTTGGTACTCTTACATTCTTTGTTGCTTAATATCATGAATGTATTGATGTTACTCATACCAGATCTTAGATCTGACCCTTGTTTGCTCATGGCATATGGGGTGTCTCATTTTAAAATGAGGCAGCCACTTATGCTCTTTCAGGGAACGCAGGCACTAAGTAAAAATGAAGTTATGGCTATTATGGAGGAGTGAATGAACATGCTAGCTAGTTTCAATAAGAGCCTAAATTGATTATATCTGCATGTATTCAGGAAAAATTTTATGTTTCTAAGATTTCCAGTCATGTAATGAATTCTATTATGGTTAGATGGACTAGTTGTATCATGTTAAATATATTGTTATGCACTAAGGTTTAAAATCTAAAAGAAATATCTGAGTGGGGAACAAGGAAATGATCTTAAGTATTGATATGGATGCTTGGAAAAGAAATATGCATATGTAGGTGAGCTACTGTTTTGCATAATTTATATTATGTATTAGTTAATCTTGAGACATAACAGAGCACTGAGTTTTAGAATAAAATCTAGATTTAGCTAGAAGTAAACTTATAAGGATTTTAGTTTCCTTTTTACTGAAATGCTTTGTAAATAAGTTTGAATTCATTTCTGAATCGTATTGAGAAAAGTAAAATGTTTTTAAAAAGCTTCAGATAGAATGCAATGAATGGTATCTCCATTGCTTTGAACTAGTGTGTAGCAGATACAGGATACATGAGTTAACCAGCTTCAAATAAATGATGTATTGGTTGATCATGATAGATTGTATTTTGAAAATAAAAATGCATTACAAAAGCTTAGTACATTTAGCAATTGTTTCACCACAATCGTCTTTAAAAGATTAAGACAGATATGCAATGTAAACTGGTTTGAACAAACAAAACCTGGCAACACTCCATATACTCTGAAGTTTAGGTAGATTCTGGTTTGTAAAATGCAAATAAAAGAATGGTCAGATTAACCACATGGTTAGACCATAGGTCAGGCAAATTGTTCACTTCAAATCAATGAAGCAAGGAACCATTTGAACCCAGTTTTCTGGAAAATGAGCAAAGATATTGACATGTGCATGTATATCTGTGTACATGTTGATATTTGGGCAAAAAATATAAACATAAATTCCTAGAACAGTTGTAGGAATGGGTTTCAAAAATAATAAAGTAAGAAATATTGTTTTGTATGTTAGATTATAGGCAAAAATTAAGTATATATGTGCAGATATAGGTAGATATCAGATTTCAAACCATACAGGAGAAAAATAAAAAGAAAAAAAAAACAAAAATTTGGTTTGAACCGACCAGCATAGCACTCGAACTCGTGACCTCTCATATATAAGTTAGGCGCGTTTCCATTACGCCTAGATGTTGCTTGTGTTCACTTATGATCCACTTTCTTTTAGCCTGAGTTTGATGCTATACAGACTTTAACTCAATCATCCATATTAAAAGCTTACTTTCCACTGATTATTACTTGATCATTTCTTAATTAGAATAACAGACTAAAGTACATGTTTCCAGTGGATTCTATGGTCAAAAATCAGGATACAATAATTAATCTTTTATCAGGGAATTATCACATTTTAATAGATTTAAAAAGGATTTCTACTTACATATTATCATGCTCTGATTCTAGTAGAATATAACATAGATATCTTCATATATGTATGTTAGGAATGATATAGATTTAAAACAATATTTTTATATTGTGAAAGATCCTGGATATATTTTGTTTATTGGATAAAGAAAATGACCCTGGGAAATATATTTGCAATGAATGATATATCTATATATCATCTCTTAACAAAAAAAAATCCTTATGAAATTAGGGTGAAAATAGGAGGGTCATTTCAATTATAGAAAACTTAGATATCAGTAACATAAAAGAACTACTTATGTTATGTCAAACTGTATAAGTAAACAATAAGAGAGACTTTAAAGAAATAAATTGAAAATGATAAATGTAGATATCATTTTCTGGTACTTAGGCAAATATCAAACATTTGAACTATGCAAAAGAAAAATAAATAAATGAACTCTTGTGTTCTAAGATTATCTGAAACATGGTTAACAAAATCATATCCAAGTATGAATAAATATGAACAAGGTCCACTTATATGATGTAAATATCAAAGAACATGGGAATTCAAATCATGAGTAGATCCATTTCAAATTCAAATCAGACAGACTAGCTCTTGTCAAAAAAATAACAACAATAATAAAACTCTGATTTTAAAAAAAAGAGGAACACATATATCATCATATGTATGTGTATGTTTCTATTATTGAACTGATATGTTTATATTGGTAGAAAAATTAAATCCAGAGCACATTGTTTGAAAGGAAAATGACCCTGAGAAAATTAAACTAAGTTCAATTGAGCAAGTAAAAAAAATCCTTATGAAATTAAGGTAGAATTTGTGAGGGTCATTTCACCTAAATTTAAGGGATTTAGCTTGTCATTTGTGTTATCATTTCAACACATGTAAATTTCAACATAGAACAAAACAAATTGCAAGCTAATTAAAATAAAAAGAACTAACTACTTACGTAAAAATAAAACTAAACTAAGTGCATAAATGGAAATCTAATCTACTAACATAAAAGGAAAGAGAGCATGTAAGTAACGTTTCGACGCTCGAAAGTCGACATTAATACATCCACTGTATCAAATGCAGCGTAATCGATTGCCAGAAAACCGAATCATTAGGGTTAAAAAGAAGAGGTAGAAGAAGACAGAAGAAAAAGAAACAGAAAAAAAGAAACAGAAACAATATCAGAATCTCACATTTGCAGTGGAACAATATATAATAGATAATCACTAGTCTTTTAAACAAAGAAATATATCAGTTTATACATACATCATCAGAGTCAATATACAACTCAATACAACAATGGACAGTTATATAAACTTGTCCTCATACAGAATACACAGTGGAATAAATAAATAAGTACGAGTGTACGTCTCGCCATCCAGCTCGTCTCCAAAGCTCCAGAATATCTAGAATATCCTAATAACATAACTCTAGGCTGCCCGTGTGGAAAATTATGGGCGCCCAGAGTTTAGAAAGGGAACAATAAACTCCGACTTAGTCATGGTGACTGGTGTGAGATCGTAAAACGGTTATTTTCACAAAGAAAATAAAACAAATTCGCAATGCTTTTGGAAAATGAAACTACCATAAGGTGTGACGACCGCCTATGACCCCCGCACAGAATCTAGAGATAGTGCGCTGTAAAGTGTGCCAGGCGACCATGGACGATTGTCAGGGTAAATTAAAGCAACAGAATCTATCGTATTACTCACAGCGCATGGACAAAATACAATAGACCATATATATAGTGAAGCTTTACAGAATAAAATGCCATCATATAAAACTTCATAATAGTTGAATACAAGCATCCAAATAGCCAATACATCAAGCCTCACTACATAACACTCAGAGAATACAAAACAGCGGAACATCCAGTACATATAATAAGAAGATAATATGCAACCCTCCAGCTCGTCTTCGATATCGGCATCGTGAGAAGAGAACAGCACCTGTCACCTGCTACCTAGTCTGCCCGTCCCAAAAATGGACGAAAAGCCCAAGGCAATAAGAATTAAAACATAAAGCCTTGAGTCAGACAACAGTCTTAGTGAGCAGTAATTAACTAATAACATACCAAAAGAGTATAAAGGAAAAGGAATAGGAATACAACCCTCCCACTCCAACCTCATTCTACAGTGATAGCCCCCAGACACTCACTAAGCAGAAGCAAGCATAGCAAAGCATACAATTTAAAGTAAAGCAATTATCACTCGAGTCAAGAGCAATGTTTTTCAAGTACAAATCCCAAGGTCTTAAACCAAGGTCAGATAAGCACCCAAGAAATACCGCTCTTGAGACCGAATGACGATACAACCAACCATCCATGACTCTGGCTATCACTGTTATCATTACTTCGATATCACCGTTAATTGAATGACCGGCACATTCTTTCAGCCGTCCGTCAAGGGCTAATGGAAACCCCGGTTCTAGACATAACTCCCGCACGTCGTCGCAGCCCGTGCCAAGGATTTTCACAACTACCCAGATTACTCGACCATCAACAGTTAGTCTTTTGGGCGTCCCCATGTACTCTTGCTTAGAGCATGCTAGAACCTTCAACAACGATGAGATCTCAGCCTTCTAGTCATCCTCCTCGACGACTATTTTCATACTAGCTCAAGCGCCTCTCGAGCATCCATTATCCTCAAACTCGAATCATATCACCGAGTTACCAACGTGCTTGGAATGATCCCGTCTGGATTAAACCAAGTCTTCATCACATGATGCCTCGCTTCATTACATCCTCGCAAAGCCTCATCTCAACATCTCATCATCAAATCTATGCATAAGAGCTTCATCATCCCGCTACATATGCCACGAGCAGCTTTCCCAATTCAAGAGCCTTTCCCTTAGCTTTTGAATCGTCTTCGGTCTAAATCAAACCATCAATCATCTAATTCATAACAATCAATCAAATCAAACATTAATCCAAACAATCAAGCATTCAAACAAGATCTAAATAGACAATTATCACAATAATGGCATTTTCGTAATTAAAGAGTTGAAAGTCCAATAAGCATGAAAACATGAATTATATCCCTACAAACTTGATGAATGAACTTGCATAGGTTAACATATGATAAAATGGATGTAACATCATCATGAACAATGGATCTATATGGATCTACACTTAGGATGAAGAAAATGCATGGAAATCACTATTTTAACACCAAATCGAGCCAACAATCCGATATACTCCTTTGGATCCGTGTGAGAGATAATCACCACTCACCAAATCACCAAAACAAACCCAAATCAACACGCTTCAGATCTGGACAGCGAGGGATCAAGCTTGATCTATCACGAATTCGCTTCAAACGAAGAAATCTCTCTTGAAAAGATGAAGATCTCCAATCTAAGCTCTTGAATCTTCAATCTTGATCTTCGATTTGGATGGATGGAAGCACTAGATTAGAGTGGAGAAAAGAAGTGAAGAAGTGTAGAAGTCGAGCTCTCAAAATGGCAGCACTTCGTCGCTTCAAAATCCGGATCCAAAAAGTGAGAACAACCCCTTCTATTTATAGCCAGAAATTCCTTAAGTCGTAACTTGTCTGCCTCTATAAGTCGTCCACGACTTACGACTTAAACCCCTACGACTTAACCAGACCACCCCTTCGCGACCTAACACACATCTGCCTACGACTCACGACAAAACAACTATCTCCTAAGTCGGTTACGACTTATAGCATGCGCCTACGACTTAACTGAAAAGGGCCTCCGTCTTAACCAAGCTACGACTTAACTCCACTAGCCTACGACTTACCGGACCCCCTGTCTACGACTTAAATGCGCACGCGCCTTACTTGGTTAGACGACTCAACTACTAAGTCGTCTACGACTTAACACAAAGGCTACGACTCAACAGACCCAACCTCTACGACTTAAGACTCAACATAACGTGCGACATAACAGGGTATACGACTTACGACTTAGCGAACTCCTAAGTCGCTCACGACTTAACAACTTGCTGGTATACGACTTAATAGACATACAACCTACTCAGTTGGCCCAGCTTCGACTTATCTTCTAAGTCGCTACCCTTCCTAAGTCGTCTACGACTTATCAACCTTAAGTCGGTCAGTTCCTTGGGTTGTCTATCCCTTAACTCGGCAACGACTCAACTGAGTTACAACTTAACTGCTAGACTTAGGTCGCTCACATCCTATCTCCAAACTCCTAAGTCGGTCAATACTATAAGTCGCTAACTCCAATAAGTCGGTTACTTCTGGGATGTTAACTCGCTAACTTGTCTAGCCGACCTACCCCTGTCTTTCAAACGACTTATACTTATACCCTTAACTCGCCAAATTCATGGGTCGCTCCTATTACCTAAGTCGTATACGACTTACGACTTATACTAAGTCGTTCACGACTTAGAACTTAGCAAATTTCATCCAAAATTTGAAACGACTTAAAAATGCTGAAAATTCCAGATTTTAACGAACTTTTCGATCCGTAAAATACGGGTCGTTACATTCTCTCCCCCTTAGGAATTTCGCCCCCGAAATTCCAAACAAACAAAGCAATCAATTCTGTTCTATACGCCTACCATCCATAACAATCAGCAAACCATGCATCCAATTCTAGCTTAGCGTACAGAATTCTACGACTTAGAACAAGTTACAATATCGTGAGATGAGACGACACCTTAGGGCCATACCTCGAAGAGTTCAGGATGAGCTGCTTTCATCTTCTCTTCCACCTCCCACGTACAGTCGTTATCATCATCACTCCATTGTATCTTGAGCAACTTAACTACCTTCCTCCTAAGCTGTTTCGTGTCGGTTTCAACAACACGAAGCGGCTTACGAGGTCTTCTACCAACTAGATCAACTTCGAAGTCTTCACAGCTATCAGCAGAAACCAGTGTATTCGAGTTGTGCACATACTTCCGTAGATATGATACATGAAAAACATTGTGCACACTCGACATCTTCTCTGGTAACCCCAATCTGTAGGCGAGCTTTCCAATTCGCTCGATGATCAGGAATGGTCCAACAAATATCGGAGTCAATTTTCCTTTCTTCCCGAATCGAATAACATTCTTCAATGGAGAAATCTTCACACAAAACCATATCTCCTACGTCGAATTCCAAATCCTTTCGACGCTTATCAGCATAACTCTTCTGACGGTCTTGGGCTGCCTTCATTCGTTGCCGAATGATCTCTATGCAATCTGAAGTCTGCCGAATCATCTCTGGCCCAAGTAACGGCTTTTCTCCAGTCTCTAACCAACATGTCGGAGAGTTACACGGTCTTCCATACAATGCTTCATACGGTGCCATACCAATGCTTGACTGGTAACTGTTGTTGTACGCAAACTCCACCAAATGAAGGTGATCTTCCCATGATCCTCCGAATCCAAAACACAAGCTCTAAGAAGATCTTCCAAAACTCGGTTGACTCTCTCGGTCTGACCATCTGTTTGAGGGTGATAAGCTGTACTCAAACACAACTCGGTTCCCAAAACTTCCTGGAAGCTCTTCCAAAATCCACTAGTGAACAATGGTCTCGATCGCTCACTATACTCTTCGGAATACCATGGAATCGAACTATCCACTTAACATACAACTCCGCCAACTTTGATGCAGTCCTAGTCGATCGAACAGGAATGAATCTTGCACTCTTGGTCAAACGATCAACGATAACCCAAATCCCTTCATTTCCCGTTCTGGTTCTAGGCAATCCATCAATAAAATCCATCAATACCTGCTCCCACTTCCATGTAGGAACTTCTAATGGCTGTAGTAATCCACTTGGCTTCTTCTGTTCAGCTTTAACCAACTGGCAGTTCATACACTTGGAAATAAAATTTCCAACATCCTTCTTCATGCCTTCCCAGTAGTAGGTTCTCTTCATATCCCGATACATCTTATTTCCACCTGGATGAATTGTCAGCTTCGAGTGATGGCTTTCCTTCAGAACTTCACTCCTCAATTCATCTATATCGGTAACAACTAGTCGTCCCTGCTTCCGAAGCCAACCCTCTCGATCGATCTCGAATTCTTTATCCTTTTCTGAATTCAATCCAGATCCCAATTCACGAATAATATTGACAAGCTTATCGTCTCGCTTTTGGCTCTCGCCAATCCTTTCCACAAGGGAATGTCTTATCGATAAGTTTGCCAACATCTCAGGTTCCAATTCACATCTAGGCCTGAAGTCAAATCCAGCTAAATACTCGAGACTCTTCCATTCTGAAAACATGGCTCCCAATCCTGCATGTCTTCGACTTAACGCATCTGCCACTGCGTTACCTTTTCCCGGAGTATAAGCTATACCAAAATCATATGATGCCAAAAACTCTAGCCAACGTTGCTACCGAAGATTCAAATCCTTTTGGGAGAAAAGATACTTCAACGACTTATGATCTGTAAACAACTCGAATCGGACTCCCAATAGATAATGTCTCCACATCTTCAGAGCAAATACAATCGCCGCTAACTCCAAATCATGAGTTGGGTAATTCCTTTCATGCGGTTTCAGTTGTCGACTTGCATACGCAACAACTTTATCCCTCTGCATCAGCACTGCTCCAAGTCTGGTACCACATGCGTCGGTGTAAACCACCATCTCATCATTCCCACTTGGAATAGTCAAAACAGGAGCACTCGTCAATCTGTCTTTCAGGATTCCGAAAGCTTGCTCACACTTAGCATCCCAACTGAACACTTGGTTCTTTTTCGTCAATCCTGTTAACGGTGCAGCTACCTTGGAGAAGTCTTTGATAAACCGTCGATAATATCCTGCTAGTCCAAGAAAACTTCTCACATCAGATGCATTCTTAGGTCTAACCCAATCCTGGATTGCTGCCACCTTAGCGGGATCAACCGCTATTCCATCTCCAGAAATAACATGGCCTAAGAACCTCACTTCACTCTTCCAGAAGTGACACTTCGAAAACTTAGCCTTCAGCTGATGTTTCTGCAAGATTTCCAAAACAATACGCAAGTGCGTCTTGTGCTCTACTTCAGTTCTGGAATAAATCAGAATATCATCCACGAACACAAGTACGAACTTGTTCAACTGATCTCTGAACACTCTATTCATAAGATCCACAAAGTATGCTGGCGCGTTAGTCAATCCAAATGGCATTACCAGCCACTCAAAGAAACCGGATGGTGTCCTAAAAGCAGTCTCCGGCACACTATCCTTAGCCAGTCACAACTGGTGAAATCCCGTTGCCAAATCCATCTGAGAAAACACCTTAGCTTCGTGAAGCTGATCAAACAAGTCATCTATTCTCGGCAATGGATACTTGTTCTTCTTAGTCACCTTATTCAGCTCACGATAATCGACACACAACCTCAGCGATCCATCTGCTTTGGTTGCGAATACAACTGGTGCACCCCATTCGGACACACTACGCCGAATGAATCCTTTCTGCAAAAGATCATCAACTTGCACCCTCAACTCCTGCTGTTCCCTAGGCGCCATCCGCCTAAGAGGCATCACAACAGGTCTGGCTCCTTCAACTAGATCTATACGAAACTCGATCTCTCTATGCGGCGGCATCCCTTTGACTTCGTCAAAGACATCCTCGAATCCATTAGCGATTGGCACCGATGACAGTCCATCCCGTGGAACAACCAGCGAATACATGAAGCTCATGAAGACGCCTTCCTTATGCTTACATCGTATTACAACCTTTCGCCCCTCCACATTCTCGACTGTCACTTCCAACCTCTCGCAATCAACCTTTGCCGCATACTTCCTAAGCCAGTCCATACCCAAAATAATTCCGGACCCCGCAAAGTTCAGAACAAAGCAATCACAAACAAAAGAGCAACCATGACTCGATACAACTAGACCACGGCATAACATACACAAACAAGACGAACCCCCAACTGGATTAGTCACAACCAATGGCCTATCAACAATATCCGGCTTCAAACCTAACCGGCCTACGTGTTCATTACAAACAAACGAATGCGACGCTCCAGTATCAAACAAAACTCTAACTGGAACACCACATAGGAAAAGAGTACCTTGAACAACCACACTCTTTCCTTTCTCTTCAGCGGTAGGAGCCTTCGAAGACGACGGAATAGCTCCCAAAGCATAAGCTTGCACAATCTGCTTGTCCCTCTGTGGTTCTGGACAATTCTTCCTGATATGCCCCGGTTTGTCACAGTTGTGAAACTTCATCGGTTCCTTCGGATTCTTACAATCCCTGGCGACATGGCCCTTCTGCTGACAATTGTAGCAAATCACTTCAACCTTCTACTTCCTCTGGCCACCCTTCCCCTCTTGCTGCTGCTGCTTCCTTCTCTTGTTTCCACTCTACTGGGGTTTAGACTCTTCCCTGGTCGCAACAACAACAGATCCTTCCTTAGGAAACAGATTCTCGTGTCTGAGAGCTTCCTCCACAAGCTTCTTAAATGAATCGTCCAAATGATCCATCAGTCTTGGAGCCTGAACTTGATCTCCAACATCTACTGATGGCCCCGGGGCTGACATCCTTCTCATGATCGAAGTCATCATGGTTTCGAACATAGCAACATAATCAGCAGCCCCTTCAGTAGCACGGCCTTCCCTAGCAGCTGGTCTCCCTCTTCGACTCATTCTCAATATTTACAAAAAGGAATTATCAGTATACCGAGAGAAACAACTGCATAAAGGACTCAAACTCTACTAAGCTACTATATTATATATAGTATTCATCCATCAAAATACAATTACGTCTCTCATACGTAGTTACGACGGCGAGCGTTGGGTAAAATCGATTAACCAATGCTCTGATACCAAATGTGACGACCGCCCATGACCCCCGCACAGAATCTAGAGATAGTGCACTGTAAAGTGTGCCAGGCGACCATGGGCGATTGCCAGGGTAAATTAAAGCAACAGAATCTATCGTATTACTCACAGCGCATGGACAAAATACAATAGAACATATATATAGTGAAGCTTTACAGAATAAAATGCCATCATATAAAACTTCATAATAGTTGAATACAAGCATCCAAATAGCCAATACATCAAGCCTCACTACATAACACTCAGAGAATACAAAACAGCGGAACATCCAGTACATGTAATAAGAAGATAATATGCAACCCTCTAGCTCGTCTTCGATATCGGCATCGTGAGAAGAGAACAGCACCTGTCACCTGCTACCTAGTCTGCCCGTCCCAAAAATGGACGAACAGCCCAAGGCAATAAGAATTAAAACATAAAGCCTTGAGTCAGACAACAGTCTTAGTGAGCAGTAATTAACTAATAACATACGAAAAGAGTATAAAGGAAAAGGAATAGGAATACAACCCTCCCACTCCAACCTCATTCTACAGTGATAGCCCCCAGACACTCACTAAGCAGAAGCAAGCATAGCAAAGCATACAATTTAAAGTAAAGCAATTATCACTCGAGTCAAGAGCGATGTTTTTCAAGTACAAATCCCAAGGTCTTAAACCAAGGTCAGATAAGCACCCAAGAAATACCGCTCTTGAGACCGAATGACGATACAACCAACCATCCATGACTCTGGCTATCACTGTTATCATTACTTCGATATCACCGTTAATTGAATGACCGGCACATTCTTTCAGCCGTCCGTCAAGGGCTAATGGAAACCCCGGTTCTAGACATAACTCCCGCACGTCGTCGCAGCCCGTGCCAAGGATTTTCACAACTACCTAGAGTACTCGACCATCAACAGTTAGTCTTTTGGGCATCCCCATGTACTCTTGCTTAGAGCATGCTAGAACCTTCAACAACGATGAGATCTCAGCCTTCTAGTCATCCTCCTCGACGACTATTTTCATACTAGCTCAAGCGCCTCTCGAGCATCCATTATCCTCAAACTCGAATCATATCACCGAGTTACCAACGTGCTTGGAATGATCCCGTCTGGATTAAACCAAGTCTTCATCACATGATGCCTCGCTTCATTACATCCTCGCAAAGCCTCATCTCAACATCTCATCATCAAATCTATGCATAAGAGCTTCATCATCCCGCTACATATGCCACGAGCAGCTTTCCCAATTCAAGAGCCTTTCCCTTAGCTTTTAAATCGTCTTCGGTCTAAATCAAACCATCAATCATCTAATTCATAACAATCAATCAAATCAAACATTAATCCAAACAATCAAGCATTCAAACAAGATCTAAATAGACAATTATCACAATAATGGCATTTTCGTAATTAAAGAGTTGAAAGTCCAATAAGCATGAAAACATGAATTATATCCCTACAAACTTGATGAATGAACTTGCATAGGTTAACATATGATAAAATGGATGTAACATCATCATGAACAATGGATCTATATGGATCTACACTTAGGATGAAGAAAATGCATGGAAATCACTATTTTAACACCAAATCGAGCCAACAATCCGATATACTCCTTTGGATCCGTGTGAGAGATAATCACCACTCACCAAATCACCAAAACAAACCCAAATCAACACGCTTCAGATCTGGACAGCGAGGGATCAAGCTTGATCTATCACGAATCCGCTTCAAACGAAGAAATCTCTCTTGAAAAGATGAAGATCTCCAATCTAAGCTCTTGAATCTTCAATCTTGATCTTCGATTTGGATGGATGGAAGCACTAGATTAGAGTGGAGAAAAGAAGTGAATAAGTGTAGAAGTCGAGCTCTCAAAATGGCAGCACTTCGTCGCTTCAAAATCCGAATCCAAAAAGTGAGAACAACCCCTCCTATTTATAGCCAGAAATTCTTTAAGTCGTAACTCGTCTGCCTCTATAAGTCGTCCACGACTTACGACTTAAACCCCTACGACTTAACCAGACCACCCCTTCGCGACCTAACACACATCTGCCTACGACTCACGACAAAACAACTATCTCCTAAGTCGGTTACGACTTATAGCATGCGCCTACGACTTAACTGAAAAGGGCCTCCGTCTTAACCAAGCTACGACTTAACTCCACTAGCCTACGACTTACCGGACCCCCTGTCTACGACTTAAATGCGCACGCGCCTTACTTGGTTAGACGACTCAGCTACTAAGTCGTCTACGACTTAACACAAAGGCTACGACTCAACAGACCCAACCTCTACGACTTAAGACTCAACATAACGTGCGACATAACAGGGTATACGACTTACGACTTAGCGAACTCCTAAGTCGCTCACGACTTAACAACTTGCTGGTATACGACTTAATAGACATACAACCTACTCAGTTGGCCCAGCTTCGACTTATCTCCTAAGTCGCTACCCTTCCTAAGTCGTCTACGACTTATCAACCTTAAGTCGGTCAGTTCCTTGGGTTGTCTATCCCTTAACTCGGCAACGACTCAACTGAGTTACAACATAACTACTAGACTTAGGTCGCTCACATCCTATCTCCAAACTCCTAAGTCGGTCAATACTATAAGTCGCTAACTCCAATAAGTCGGTTACTTCTGGGATGTTAACTCGCTAACTTGTCTAGCCGACCTACCCCTGTCATTCAAACGACTTATACTTATACCCTTAACTCGCCAAATTCATGGGTCGCTCCTATTACCTAAGTCGTATACGACTTACGACTTATACTAAGTCGTCCACGACTTAGAACTTAGCAAATTTCATCCAAAATCTGAAACGACTTAAAAATGTTGAAAATTCCAGATTTTAACGAACTTTTCGATCCGTAAAATACGGGTCGTTACATAAGGCCTCCCGCCACACACACAATGCAAACGCAGAATTGGAGGAGATTTCTCCTTATGATAGTCAAACATGCTTACTATGAAAAATCAGTTGATATTATTATTAATGTCTAGTGTGGAAAACATTTCGAAAGTATAATATTAATCTTAGCGAGCATAGACATTTCGCACTTATGCCTACTATAGCTACTATGTTCAATAGCAGGTTACCGCCACATTCCATAGCAGGTTATACAACTAAAACCGTACAGGGCTCATATTGTTTCTTTGGATTTCCAACAAATGGTCAGGCTAAAGAACTTCATTACACCGAAATGGAAACGCCTCTGGAAAGACGCCCCGAGAACCTAATCGGATCCTTGCAAACACAAGGCCGACGCTACCTCACGCTGTACAGCTGTAACTAGGTAACTAACACACCGACGCTACCTCACGCTGTACAGCTGTAACTAGGTAGCTAACACACAAGCTATGCCATCCCCCGGTCGTTACCGACCTTTATCCGAGGATCCTCAACCACAAAGCAACAAACACAAAGTAAAATAAATTTGCAGCATCAACATAGGTAAAATATCTGGGCTCCATACCATGATATCACCTTTTATCCAGAAGGAAATGGACATACCCTAGGGGCGCGACCCGTAAAAACCTTGCCGCAACATTCCTGTTTCGACCATTACCGGGTTGTGAGGCTCGACGAAGTCTCGTCCACAAAGCTACGCTTTTTCACAAAGCCATGCTTTGATCAACAAATGATCAACAACACTTCGTATGCCACATTACCAAATTGGGAATGTATCACTAGTAACCATCAACTACATAACCTCTGAGCTCGTACGTCTCAGAGAAGGGTGTTAAGCTAAGAGAATAAATTCTCCGCCACCAATAGAAATGTATTTGATAGAAACCAGCTTTACATCTCAAAGTGTAACGTCAGACACACATCCATACAAGTCTGTTTCGGGTTCGAACAGAACGAAGGCACTTCCAAAGAAGCCCTTGCAATCTGGATATTCACTATTCGCGTCCGGACTTCCCATCACAAGAAGTGTGATATAAATCTCTATACCGGAGCAATTCGGTGCAGAGACATTCGACAGGTTGTCCTTTCATTTTCGAAAATACCCGGTCTTCACACCGGTCTTCAACTGCAATTCACAACGTCGTATCATTATTCGGAACGGGTTATATGACACAAAGTCCTTTCCCGGCTTAACCGAATAATGAGCGCTTGTTTTAAAACAAATTCAAGTGCCATTTCAAAGGCAAACATTGATAGTCGGTGATTTAACTATCAAACAACATTCACAACAATCAATCAATTTAAATATTTTCCCAAATTATTAAATTTCAAAATATCTTCACAAGATATATATTTTTCCACACTTCAACACTTTGAAAACAAATTTCAAATCAATTTTCACCTTTCAACTTTTGAAAATAAATTTCAAATCAATTTCCTCACGCGGAATATATTTCCAAATATTTCTTTTTAAAACCAACTTTAGAACCTTTAATTTTATATTTTTAAAAGCTACTTTGGAAATATACTCGGCTTTATAGTGAGAATACACTTTCACTTCAAAATGGTCCATTTAAACCAATTAAATAATCTTTTTCGATTCATTTCAAATTTACATCCCAAATCTGTAAATTTATTTCCACACTTTAAAAATAAATCAGTGTATATTTTTAAAACAAATTTCCCTTTCCTTTATAAATTCCATTTGAATTTACACTTCCAAATATTCACTTTTTATACGATTTTCAAATCGATTTCTCAAATATTCACTTTCAACTCCAATATAAAATTCCAAATTGATTTCTAATTTATTTCAAATACTAAATAATTTTTTTTTACAAATCGATTCCCAATTTATTTTTCAAACACTAAATCAATTTCAAATTGATTTCCAATTTTTTTTCAACACAAAATAAATTTTCATTCAAACACCAAATCAATTATCTTATTAATTTCCCAAAAATTTATATCCCAATACCAGATTAATTATCAAATGGGTTTCAAACAAATTTATCACCTTTTAAAACAAATCCCTTTATTCTTTCCAAATTATTCAAAATTCCATTTCCAATAAATTCTTCTACTTTTATACAATATTATTCAAAACCCATTTATGTATATCTTTTCCCATATTTTGGAAATAATTCGATGAGATTTCAAAAATCAATTTTATGCCTTCAAATTCCTTCTTTTAAAATTCACCCAATTCTTTCAAAAAGAATTTACTTAAAATTTCCAACTTTAATTTCAAAAATCCAATTTTATTTATTTTTGGTATCCAACGATACCAAAAATACATTCGGATAAATTTAGCCTTTAACAATTCCAATCACAAATATAATCACACACAGATTATAAACAATCACATCACAATATATGAAACAAATTCACATAATTTTGAGGAATCCAGTTGGATCCCTCCAACCTGTTTCCCTGCATCCACAGATGTTAGCATAATTCCAATTCCACTTCGAGGTGGAATATCGCGGTATATGGGATTATAAAACATCATCCGCTATTATGCGGCGCATAGGGTCTCATCCGCTATATAATGCAGGAAATCAACAACTCCAATATATATATATATATCTCAATATATATATACTGCTATATACTACTATATATACTATTACAATCCAAACAGTCAATCAATAACTGCAATTCAAATTTTAATTTGAGTGAGAAGATCTCACCTTTGATTTTTATTTTGCAATCCATTTCCATTTTGACCATTTCTTCACGGTTTCAGACCTTGTATAAACATTTATACAATTTATTAATATTCGAAATAATCGAATAACCAATTACCGTTTAATAGTTTTAATTCAACTAATAAATTTAAACTAATTTTTTTTATTTTTTTTTATTTCTACATATTAAAATATCCTTTACTGTATATCTATATACGCATTGCATAAATGTTTAAAAAGTAAAATTGCAGCTTAAAACTTATTTATCTGTATATTTAAAATTTAGTAAATTCAAACAAACCAAAATATACCTTGCTGTTTGAAAAAAAGAATCGTCGCAATCACCAAGATCTGTTGCTCGACATCGCCACCAACCTTCTTCGCGAATCCACCCAGAATGAGAACAATTGCGCTGCCTTCCTCGATCGATGAGCAACGGCCCACCAGCAAACCCCTAGCTCGCGACCCTCTTGACGCCGCACTCCTTCCAGACACGCCATCGCACTTCGCTCGCGACGCGAACCCCACGCCCTAGCCTCGATCCTGAGCTCGAGATTGGAAAGGTAACGCGACCTCCACCTCTGCCTTAGCCAGCGAGAACACCATCCACCGCCCTTGTGCGTACGTATGCACAATCTGGAACCCTAAAATCGTACGCGCCAGTCGCCGATCGACGTCGCTCCCACCATTCACCCAGTCGCTGCCGTACATCGTGCGATTCGATTCGAAATTGAATCGATTTCATTGCCTTTTTATTTAATTGAACTGTCGATTTTTTTTTTCATTTGATTCGTTTTCGGCCATTAAGTTGAATTTGAACGAAAAATTTTCGTTTGATTTGAAAAAAGCAGGAGGGGAATAGAAGAGACATGATTTGCTTTTAATTTCGGCCATTAATTCGAATTTTTTTCCCTGCTCGAATGTGAAATTAAAAAGAAAGGGAGTGCACGGATTTGAAAGGAAGTCAGCTGAATATTAAAAGAGAAGCTTGTTTAAGAAGGCACCGATGACATTGATTTGATCAATTAAAGTTTTATTTAATTTTCAACGCGTTTACTTATCGTACGCTCACACAACAACTCCAAACGCTACGAAATTTGAAATCCGATAATAATACAATATTATGGATCCAATGGAACTGGTTTCGTCAAATTCCGAGACTGTGCCTCGGAATGCTATTTTTAAATTCGATTTAAACGATAAAATTCAAACTGAATAAAACAGTTTCAAATTCAATTATGAAAGTTCCATTACCTTTAGTATTATCAATATAAATTTTCTAAGCCTTGAAAATATTTTTAATCAGCTTGAAATTCTAATTTCAAAATTTTACCCAATTTCATACAATTAAATTCACTAATTAAATTGCCCAATTCATTCTGATATCTCGAATTTCAAATTAAACTATTTTTCGAATATTTAAACTCAATTAAATATTCACATTTCAAATGTCAAAAATTCAGGGTCGTTACAATCTTCCCCCCTTAAAAAAATTTAGTCTCGAAATTACAAGTTAAGAAAAATGCTCCAATTCCCGTTAACTATTTTCTCAAATCCAAATAATTTTATCAACTTATCAACCCAAATCTTTTTATTAAAGATCATCATTTCAACTAACTGTCGAAATCTTAACCATAGTTTCCAAACAACTTTATTTACTTCACAATTCAAATTTAAACTTAAATTCAAATTTTGAATTATCCAAAATTCCTCAAAAATTTTCTAACTCTCTAAATTTTCAAGAAATTCCGCCAGCGTCTCCTTTGCACGGCTAGCTCGGTACAACTACAAAATGTCCCTACGGACTCCCAAATTCCAATAGAAAACAAAATGCCAAGCGGCTAAATCAAAAACCCAGTCAAATTTCATACTGAAATTCAAATACATACCTTTTGTTGAGAAATTCAAATTTACCTTCGAAATCAAAATCCAATTCCATTTTCCTGTAGCCTTTATAATCCCTGTATACTTTACTGAACAATAATGTCCAAATTTACTTAGTGGATTCCCAATACCCATTTACTTAAGAATTTTCTTCATTTCTTTTCTTAAGTTCGATATAAGTATTTACATACTTCTTATATTTATTTTCACTTCACAAACAAAGTTATATATTCATTTCCATTCAACTTTGCATTTTCAATTCCATTTGAATTCAATTTACTTCATTTTATATATTGAATTCTATTTACCTTATCTCAAATTCAATTTTGAAATCATTTGTCGTTAAGTGAAAATTTTCAAAAATTCCAAATTTTTTCTAACTCCCAAAATTTTCAGAAAATTTTGACGAAGTCTCCTTGGTACGGAGGAGCTTTTGCAATTTGACAAAAGATATAATGTAACAACCCTGTATTTTTCAAATATTCTTAAATTGATTTTTCCAGATTCAAAAGCTTTATTTATGAAAAAGAATAAATTTTGTTATTTTAAGTATAAACTTTGATTTTGATGTGGATTTGAATTCCAAATATGACTAAATTTAATATTTCCAGAAAATGTGAATTTTGGTCAAATAGTCAAACTTTGACTTTTAAATTTAAATTTTAAATAGTTTGAAATTATAAATTTTATCTTTTATTATGAAAATAGATTTAATAACTTGAATACAGCTTTTCGTTTCGTTGGAAACGGAGTTAAATTGTAGAAGTTATGTAATTTTCAATTTTGTGTATAAACTGTTTATTTTGCAATATTATTTATTTTAAATCATATAAATTATATTTTGATTGTCATATTTTGTTTTAATATGTGTTAATAGGTTATTTAATGTCTTTTAATATTTTTAAAATGATAATATAATTTTTCTAAAGTTTACTTGAATTTATTTCAATTTATGAAACCTAGTTTCCATTTTCTTTACTATTTTCTTAATTTAATTATATATAATTAAAATTTATTTAATTATTTTATGCCTTCACTTTTATTTGCTGTTTTTACTTTATTTATATGCATTCTACATGTATTTAAATTAAAATAGATTTTTCCAAAGTGTACTGAAGTTATTTCTAATTTTTAAAGCCTAGTTTGCATTTTTAAGCCATTTTCTTAATTTAAATTATATTTATTCAAAAATTTAATTATTTATTTTATATATTTATTTTATTTCTGAGTTCTTATTTTTATTTCTCAGTTTTTATATGTATTTATAAATTACAAATATATATAAAAGAAATTTGAAAGGTTTGTGTCTTTTTAGTTGCTTTTGTCCCTTTGTTTTCCCGTCTCTTCAATTTCCTTAGTCTTTTCATTTGCCTTGAGTTGTCCATGCATTTTCATTTGATAGCCGTGAGTTTTAACTCATTTTCACGTGAGAAAAGCACCATTCCTCATTTCATTCATGGCTACAAAGATTTGTAATGGCCTCCCCTCTCTTTTTCACTTTTCTCTTCATTTTTCCTTTTGATTTTGCCTTGATTTTTGCCTTGTTTCTTCTTGCTTGGTTCGGCCATACACCTCCACATCTTCACCAACCACCACCATCCCTTCTTTCCCACTTCATCCACGCCCAAATCATCCCCCTCCTCTGACCTGAAGTTGCCTTGACCATCTCATGTTGCAAACACCACAAAAAACATTGCTATACTCCAAAACATTGCCTACCCGAGCACATATCACCTCACCACCTTCATTGTTGACCATAGCCACCCCCTTAGCCACCACCACCAGCTTGTTTACCACCTCTGAACATCACCCTCCCCTCTGTCCAGATCTGACCTGACCCATAGACCCTATGGTCGAGCCTAAGGGTTGAACCAAAAACTCCATTTTGCCTTGTCCCTTTGCATTCTAGGCTTGCAAACTCCTTCCTCTTCATATTCTTGACTTGGTCGTGCCATTTGTGGTCCAAACCTGATCCATTTCAACCTAAAACATGTTGAGGCCGAACCTAATACATGTATGGTCGAGCAAAAGTTGAAGCAAGATCAAGCAAAGTTGATTTAAAGACTTGGTGATGTTCACTTATCCATGCTATCTCAATTTTGTTTCAACACTTTGGTATTGTAATTATTTATATGGTGCTTTGTTTTGTTTTTGTATACAAGAGTAACATCTTGGTTCTCATCCACTTGAATCCATCGTTGTGCCATATCGTGCTTCTTGGAATTCGTTGTGTGTTTTGATCGCTAATCTCCAGCTTTAACAGGTGAGTTATTCTCACCAGACAATATGTACCTATATAACTGATAAACCGACACCATTTGAATCTGTAATGTATATCATCATGTTATATATGTTTATATTATTATCATATGATGTTCACACCTGTTATTACACTTATTATATCATATGTTACTATTATTTAATGTTATTCTGTTATGTATATCTGTTATCACCATTGCAAGTTCCCTGTAGATTAGAATCACTATGGGTTGAAATGATACATACCCGAACGGACTTTAGAATAGGGAAAAATCGTTATGGGCTGAAATGATAGGCCTGAATGATTTTTATTTAAATTATTTTAACTTGGGATTGCGGGTTTGAAATGATAGAACCCGGATTTTTCTTTTTTAACTGCGGATTGAAATGATACATATCCGTATCACTTGACCTAGGTTAGAAAATTATATACAGGCCCGTGGTTATTTTATAAAGTGTTTTGAATATTTTTAAGTATTTTAAAAATATAAATTTATGAAATTTGATTTAAATAGATTTTGAAATGTTTAAAATAAAGAAATTATGATTTTTCTATGTGTTAAAAATGTAATTAATGAATGGTTTAACTGGATTTTTGAAATATAACTTAAGTTGGAAATTTGGAATTTGGTTAAAAATGATATTTAAGTTATATAAATAAAATGGATATTAAATTTTATTTGGAAATGGTAAATATGATAATTTGATTAAATGTGAATTTAAGTGATTTATTAAAGTATTATTGATTTTTTCTATGAATTTAAGTGGTTAAATAAATGAATGTTTAAAAGTGATCTTTTAAAATATAACTTGACTTGGAAATGTGAAATTTGGTTTTAATTAAAGGTTTTAGTTAATTAAATAAAATTGGAAATTTAGTTAAATTTGTGAAATGGTAATTTAAATTTGAAGTGTTAAGTTATTTGTTGAAATGTGAAGAATTGGAAACTTTTACACTTAAATTTATTAAGTAAATTGTTGAAAATTGGATTTAATTATAAGAAATTTATTGTGAAAAAGATACATGTTAAATGATATGTAAATAAACATTTTAAATGTTAAATTATGATTTTTAAAATGTTTAAAGAGTTTAAAATGAAGTTATTTAATTGCTGGAAATACACTAAAAAGCTGGAAATCACTTTTAATAGCATTCAGAAATGTTATGGTTCTGAATTACACTAAAATTTGAATAAAAGGGCTACTACAGCATTTCTGAAATGCTGCAGTTGCTGCAGTTGAACTTATAGGCTAATATTGAACCCAGGTCTATTATAGCATTCTCTGGAAATGCTATAATGGTCTGCAGTCTTTGCTGAAACCAAATTTAACCCTTGTTTTGAAATCTGAACTACCGCAGCACTTCTGAATTGCTGTCTTTTCTGTTTTGAACTAAATTCAACTAAAACTGAGTTTTAACAGCAGTTTTAAGTGCTGTCTTTGCTGAATTAAAAATGTTTTCAAATATAACTTATAGCAGTTGTTTTTAAATGCTGTGAAATGCTGAAATTTTAATAATTAGGGTTTTTGACTTAGTAAACGAACTCAGAATGGTTTGAAACTTTGGAAATTGAATACTTGATTTGAAAATATAATAATTACACTTTTAAAAGGTTTAAATGAATTATTTTGATTGGAATATAAACTATTTAAAGGTGATTTGAAATGATAGTAAATGAACGATATCTTTGAATTTAAAAGGTATTTAAAGTTGAATATTGGATTTGAACTGATAGGATATTTTATTTTATTAAAATGATTTGAAATGAAGTTTTGTAAGGATATGATATTTTATTATATTAAAATGATTTGAAATGAAGTTTTGAAATTATATGAAAATTTAAATATATGGAAATGGTTTGGAATTGATTTAATCTTTATTTTGATAAAGATATGGTTTGAAATGATATTTTATTTTGAAGTAAAGTATTGTTTTTAAAAGTTATAACCACGGGTTATAATAACGTTGGGTTGTTAAAGAGACCGGGATCGGATATGGACATACTCTCTGTCTTACCGAAAACCACTTTGGCAACCGTGTACGCGGTGGAGATTCCAGAATGAAGTAGGATGGTGGCGACGATCCTAAGGTATATACGTGGACCCAACTCCCGTGAGTTGGCATAAGGTGGCTAAAACAGGAGCGATTGACGGACCAATGAGGTAGCACCTCTGATCGGACACACTTCTTCGATACCATTCTATTACTTGTGATTGATTTGGTGCGCACCCTTGATTTGGGAGTGTTGTTCGAGGTGGGCGGTAGTGGCTGCTATGCGTCACCACCAGTCCGGATGCGTAATTGGTATATCTACCCTGGCATTGCCTAGTTGTGCCGTGTCACCTACCATATCGAGCTTTACTACGATTATGATTTTAAGATCCGACCGCGTTAAGGTTCTCCATCCCCTTAACGCTATTTTCTATATGATTATACTTTACTGATTAGACACTACTGTATATAGCGTATATTACTACATAGTAGATAGTTTAACGGATCCTTAGAGGATGGGCGGTCCCAAGCATCTTCTAAGTTACTTGTACCCTTATTACAGTTCGCTTGAGTTGGTTTACATTATATAAGTATATATTGTCCTGACTCGAGTGTTTTGTGTTTTGCTTTACGCTCGGGTCAGCCTGAGTTATTCACAGATTCGGATTCCACTTTCTGGAGATTTGAATCACTGGAGATTATCTGCTTGTCTTGTCCTATCTATTTCAGTTCTGTTGTTCTACTCAGCTTGTACTTGGTTATTGTATTTAGACTTCTGTTTTACTCTATCTCTTCTGTTGTATCTTATGTAACCTTGTTATATTTATATAGTAGCTTCATGAACTACTATTTCTTTTACTTCCGCTGCATTATTTTACTCTGTGTCTGTGATCTGTGATTATATTTATTTACTGTATATTCTGAGATTTGCCAAATTTTATTTACAACGCGGTATTTTGAGCAATTCAACTCCGGCATGAGTGTCTACCTATACACTTATAATGGATGCGAATGGTTGAAAATATCGGGTCGTTATAGTTGGTATCAGAGCTTTGGCTTTGAGGCAAAACTTAGAATGTATGGTAAATTTATTTACAGAATCACTTTCGTTCGAGTTTGAATCTCTTCCTTTGATTCGTTTTCCTTTGAATTTTGGAACGTTCCCTGCGGTTCCGAAATTCATTCGTGTCCCTCACTATTCATCATCTTTTGATTCTGGAGTATCCCATGACTCCACTTCCAATGATCTTTATAGTGAATTGGCGGTCTCGCCAATATTCTAATTTTCTTGTAAAAGGGTGAAAATTCTTTATAATCAACATCGATTCACCAGAGATTTATATTTATCCTTGGTTTAGATGCTAATATCTTTTATTATTCCAAACTCTATCTCTTGAGATTGAAGGTAGATTTACCCCAGAAAATCCACATTTGATCTTATCCATTGAGTCACGGTTGACCCGGTTAAGGTTGTCCGCGATTTATCTAAGCTTACCCATCTCTCTACTCTGTTTAACCATCTTGCCTTTTGTTTCTAAACTGTCTCCAAACATTTTGAATCGTACTTGAAAATCTATGTTTTGTTTTATATGTTGTGTTGTTTGGGTTGTTGATGTTGATTTGGGTTTCCGATCGATTCGTCTGATCAACGCTATCGATAGGATTTCTAAAACACTTTGACAGAACAAACTGACACAATATTATTTTAAAATTTGGTTAATGAAATAAATTTGGATATATAATTTTATGGAACTTAATAAATTGATTTAAATTGATAATTTGAAATGATAATACTTGATTTATCATTTATTGTTCTACAAATGAATTTATAAATAGTTGTTTATAAATTTATTTGGGAACTGAAATGAATTTAAAAACAAGAAATTTAAAGAATTTAATTTCCAATGGTTTCAAACCTTGTGTTTAAATTTTTTTTTAAAGGATATTGTTTAAAGTATTTTGAATAAAAATTTGTCTCTAAAGGATTTTAAAGTTTAAAAATTAAGTGCTCTTCTCTTTGTCGCTGGAAAATAATTTCGGTGATGACTGCAGCATCATCGACGTTCATTTTCGAGTTTCGAAGTGAAGAGACTGTTCTGTAGTCTTGCTACAGCTTTGTTTTGGAAAATCTAATTGATTTGAATTTCTAAATATGACTGGATTATAATATATATAGATATATGATTTAAATTTGATTTGACATATTATATACATATATTTATTTATCTCTTAGTGGTTTGAAGGGAATCGGAAATTTAATTCTTACATTTTATCTTAAAGAATAATTTCAGTTATAAGAAGAAAATAAAAATTTGAATAAATGATTCAAACTTGAGATAATTGAATTGGAAAGTTTTACTTGTATAACACACAATTTAATTCCAATATAACTTACCTAAATTACACAGAAGTTGAATATGAAATTGGATAATATACAATATAGAAAGGATTTTTATAAATAAAATTTGAGTGGTTATAATAAATGTTATACACTTAAATTTTAGTTATAAAAGATTAACAGAGGTAAATATTGAAAAAGGAATCTAAAGAGATTTTATTTAAATAACTTAATAATCAAATTGATTTAATATGGGACCTTAAGTCTAACCTAGAAATTTTAATAAAGGTTATTTCCTGAAATGAATATGTTGTATAATAAATAATGTATCTTTGAATAGATAAAATAAAATACATTTGAATTAGACATTTTGTAATAAAGCTATTTAACTTGAATTCATAGTTTAATTGATGTCTAAATGAATAAATGTGTAAAGAAATTTGATTGTTATATTTGCTATATAAATATTTTATTTATGAAATAGATATGTCTTGAAAAATGAGTAATTATGATTTAAAGAGTTAAAATGTATTTTAACATCACTAAAATTTGATAATTGAGAATTTGGTTTCCAAATGGAATAATAAGTGTAACTTATTAAAGGAATATCTATTTATGAAATGGGTATTTTAAATAAAGAGTTAGGCTATGTGTTAAATTAAGAGTTAAGTAAAATAGTGAAATTTTGACTTAATAAACGAAGTATAGTTTAATTTAGATATTCTATTTATAAAAGTTTGTTTTAATAAGTCATAAGTTAAATGATATCCAAATGAATATTTTTGAAATTGAACTGATTTGAAATACTAATATATCTACTGTAGCATTTTATAAGTGCTGCTATTTTGAAAAGACAATGTTTTGGAAATTTTTATAATTAAATGAACTTAGAAATGTTACAACTTTAAAATGAATATTATTTGACCTTGAATTAAAATGGTTTAAATGAAGATTTTTTTAGGGTGTTATGATTTTCTAAGTATTATGTTTTTTTTTTAAAAGAATAACTTTTCCAAAGTGTTATGATTTTAGTAGTGTGATTTCCAAATGATAAACATCCCTAAATTGTTATGATTTCAAAGCATTATGGTTTTAAATTTATTATCTTGTTTTGTTTTTCCAAACTATCTTTTGGTTGTCCTTATTTCTCTTATCTTGTTACAGAATGGGAAGGCTATTGCTTATACCAGTCTATTTAGAAATCTTTCTGTAATCTTTGATAATCTTTGTTACTCATCTGGATCTGAACACAGTTTTTCCATTCATAGACCGTCGGTCAAGTGAAAAGGGAGATTCAGACTCTAGAGGATCTTTTTCGTGCTTATATTCTTGATTTGATCAACTCCATCTTGTTAAACTTACCTATAACAATAGTTATCAGGTGTAATTCCAATCTTCTTATCATCTTGTCTTAATTCTATTTCATTCTATCTTTTTCTGTGCTTTCCCGTACCTCGTTCCTTTTCGGGGACGAAAAGTTTTGAGTGGGGGAGAGTGTAACAACCCTGTATTTTTCAAATATTCTTAAATTGATTTTTCCAGATTCAAAAGCTTTATTTATGAAAAAGAATAAATTTTGTTATTTTAAGTATAAACTTTGATTTTGATGTGGATTTGAATTCCAAATATGACTAAATTTAATATTTCCAGAAAATGTGAATTTTGGTCAAATAGTCAAACTTTGACTTTTAAATTTAAATTTTAAATAGTTTGAAATTATAAATTTTATCTTTTATTATGAAAATAGATTTAATAACTTGAATACAGCTTTTCGTTTCGTTGGAAACGGAGTTAAATTGTAGAAGTTATGTAATTTTCAATTTTGTGTATAAACTGTTTATTTTGCAATATTATTTATTTTAAATCATATAAATTATATTTTTATTGTCATATTTTGTTTTAATATGTGTTAATAGGTTATTTAATGTCTTTTAATATTTTTAAAATGATAATATAATTTTTCTAAAGTTTACTTGAATTTATTTCAATTTATGAAACCTAGTTTCCATTTTCTTTACTATTTTCTTAATTTAATTATATATAATTAAAATTTATTTAATTATTTTATGCCTTCACTTTTATTTGCTGTTTTTACTTTATTTATATGCATTCTACATGTATTTAAATTAAAATAGATTTTTCCAAAGTGTACTGAAGTTATTTCTAATTTTTAAAGCCTAGTTTGCATTTTTAAGCCATTTTCTTAATTTAAATTATATTTATTCAAAAATTTAATTATTTATTTTATATATTTATTTTATTTCTGAGTTCTTATTTTTATTTCTCAGTTTTTATATGTATTTATAAATTACAAATATATATAAAAGAAATTTGAAAGGTTTGTGTCTTTTTAGTTGCTTTTGTCCCTTTGTTTTCCCGTCTCTTCAATTTCCTTAGTCTTTTCATTTGCCTTGAGTTGTCCATGCATTTTCATTTGATAGCCGTGAGTTTTAACTCATTTTCACGTGAGAAAAGCACCATTCCTCATTTCATTCATGGCTACAAAGATTTGTAATGGCCTCCCCTCTCTTTTTCACTTTTCTCTTCATTTTTCCTTTTGATTTTGCCTTGATTTTTGCCTTGTTTCTTCTTGCTTGGTTCGGCCATACACCTCCACATCTTCACCAACCACCACCATCCCTTCTTTCCCACTTCATCCACGCCCAAATCATCCCCCTCCTCTGACCTGAAGTTGCCTTGACCATCTCATGTTGCAAACACCACAAAAAAACATTGCTATACTCCAAAACATTGCCTACCCGAGCACATATCACCTCACCACCTTCATTGTTGACCATAGCCACCCCCTTAGCCACCACCACCAGCTTGTTTACCACCTCTGAACATCACCCTCCCCTCTGTCCAGATCTGACCTGACCCATAGACCCTATGGTCGAGCCTAAGGGTTGAACCAAAAACTCCATTTTGCCTTGTCCCTTTGCATTCTAGGCTTGCAAACTCCTTCCTCTTCATATTCTTGACTTGGTCGTGCCATTTGTGGTCCAAACCTGATCCATTTCAACCTAAAACATGTTGAGGCCGAACCTAATACATGTATGGTCGAGCAAAAGTTGAAGCAAGATCAAGCAAAGTTGATTTAAAGACTTGGTGATGTTCACTTATCCATGCTATCTCAATTTTGTTTCAACACTTTGGTATTGTAATTATTTATATGGTGCTTTGTTTTGTTTTTGTATACAAGAGTAACATCTTGGTTCTCATCCACTTGAATCCATCGTTGTGCCATATCGTGCTTCTTGGAATTCGTTGTGTGTTTTGATCGCTAATCTCCAGCTTTAACAGGTGAGTTATTCTCACCAGACAATATGTACCTATATAACTGATAAACCGACACCATTTGAATCTGTAATGTATATCATCATGTTATATATGTTTATATTATTATCATATGATGTTCACACCTGTTATTACACTTATTATATCATATGTTACTATTATTTAATGTTATTCTGTTATGTATATCTGTTATCACCATTGCAAGTTCCCTGTAGATTAGAATCACTATGGGTTGAAATGATACATACCCGAACGCACTTTAGAATAGGGAAAAATCGTTATGGGCTGAAATGATAGGCCTGAATGATTTTTATTTAAATTATTTTAACTTGGGATTGCGGGTTTGAAATGATAGAACCCGGATTTTTCTTTTTTAACTGCGGATTGAAATGATACATATCCGTATCACTTGACCTAGGTTAGAAAATTATATACAGGCCCGTGGTTATTTTATAAAGTGTTTTGAATATTTTTAAGTATTTTAAAAATATAAATTTATGAAATTTGATTTAAATAGATTTTGAAATGTTTAAAATAAAGAAATTATGATTTTTCTATGTGTTAAAAATGTAATTAATGAATGGTTTAACTGGATTTTTGAAATATAACTTAAGTTGGAAATTTGGAATTTGGTTAAAAATGATATTTAAGTTATATAAATAAAATGGATATTAAATTTTATTTGGAAATGGTAAATATGATAATTTGATTAAATGTGAATTTAAGTGATTTATTAAAGTATTATTGATTTTTTCTATGAATTTAAGTGGTTAAATAAATGAATGTTTAAAAGTGATCTTTTAAAATATAACTTGACTTGGAAATGTGAAATTTGGTTTTAATTAAAGGTTTTAGTTAATTAAATAAAATTGGAAATTTAGTTAAATTTGTGAAATGGTAATTTAAATTTGAAGTGTTAAGTTATTTGTTGAAATGTGAAGAATTGGAAACTTTTACACTTAAATTTATTAAGTAAATTGTTGAAAATTGGATTTAATTATAAGAAATTTATTGTGAAAAAGATACATGTTAAATGATATGTAAATAAACATTTTAAATGTTAAATTATGATTTTTAAAATGTTTAAAGAGTTTAAAATGAAGTTATTTAATTGCTGGAAATACACTAAAAAGCTGGAAATCACTTTTAATAGCATTCAGAAATGCTATGGTTCTGAATTACACTAAAATTTGAATAAAAGGGCTACTACAGCATTTCTGAAATGCTGCAGTTGCTGCAGTTGAACTTATAGGCTAATATTGAACCCAGGTCTATTATAGCATTCTCTGGAAATGCTATAATGGTCTGCAGTCTTTGCTGAAACCAAATTTAACCCTTGTTTTGAAATCTGAACTACCGCAGCACTTCTGAATTGCTGTCTTTTCTGTTTTGAACTAAATTCAACTAAAACTGAGTTTTAACAGCAGTTTTAAGTGCTGTCTTTGCTGAATTAAAAATGTTTTCAAATATAACTTATAGCAGTTGTTTTTAAATGCTGTGAAATGCTGAAATTTTAATAATTAGGGTTTTTGACTTAGTAAACGAACTCAGAATGGTTTGAAACTTTGGAAATTGAATACTTGATTTGAAAATATAATAATTACACTTTTAAAAGGTTTAAATGAATTATTTTGATTGGAATATAAACTATTTAAAGGTGATTTGAAATGATAGTAAATGAACGATATCTTTGAATTTAAAAGGTATTTAAAGTTGAATATTGGATTTGAACTGATAGGATATTTTATTTTATTAAAATGATTTGAAATGAAGTTTTGTAAGGATATGATATTTTATTATATTAAAATGATTTGAAATGAAGTTTTGAAATTATATGAAAATTTAAATATATGGAAATGGTTTGGAATTGATTTAATCTTTATTTTGATAAAGATATGGTTTGAAATGATATTTTATTTTGAAGTAAAGTATTGTTTTTAAAAGTTATAACCACGGGTTATAATAACGTTGGGTTGTTAAAGAGACCGGGATCGGATATGGACATACTCTCTGTCTTACCGAAAACCACTTTGGCAACCGTGTACGCGGTGGAGATTCCAGAATGAAGTAGGATGGTGGCGACGATCCTAAGGTATATACGTGGACCCAACTCCCGTGAGTTGGCATAAGGTGGCTAAAACAGGAGCGATTGACGGACCAATGAGGTAGCACCTCTGATCGGACACACTTCTTCGATACCATTCTATTACTTGTGATTGATTTGGTGCGCACCCTTGATTTGGGAGTGTTGTTCGAGGTGGGCGGTAGTGGCTGCTATGCGTCACCACCAGTCCGGATGCGTAATTGGTATATCTACCCTGGCATTGCCTAGTTGTGCCGTGTCACCTACCATATCGAGCTTTACTACGATTATGATTTTAAGATCCGACCGCGTTAAGGTTCTCCATCCCCTTAACGCTATTTTCTATATGATTATACTTTACTGATTAGACACTACTGTATATAGCGTATATTACTACATAGTAGATAGTTTAACGGATCCTTAGAGGATGGGCGGTCCCAAGCATCTTCTAAGTTACTTGTACCCTTATTACAGTTCGCTTGAGTTGGTTTACATTATATAAGTATATATTGTCCTGACTCGAGTGTTTTGTGTTTTGCTTTACGCTCGGGTCAGCCTGAGTTATTCACAGATTCGGATTCCACTTTCTGGAGATTTGAATCACTGGAGATTATCTGCTTGTCTTGTCCTATCTATTTCAGTTCTGTTGTTCTACTCAGCTTGTACTTGGTTATTGTATTTAGACTTCTGTTGTACTCTATCTCTTCTGTTGTATCTTATGTAACCTTGTTATATTTATATAGTAGCTTCATGAACTACTATTTCTTTTACTTCCGCTGCATTATTTTACTCTGTGTCTGTGATCTGTGATTATATTTATTTACTGTATATTCTGAGATTTGCCAAATTTTATTTACAACGCGGTATTTTGAGCAATTCAACTCCGGCATGAGTGTCTACCTATACACTTATAATGGATGCGAATGGTTGAAAATATCGGGTCGTTACATATAAATATATATACATCGACCCTCTCGGTCGGATAAACAAAAACAGTTCATATTTCCTATTTTGTATTGCGTAGGCATACCTTTATTAATATTTTAAGCAAAGCGGCTTATTTATTTTGCTATTTGCACAACTAATGCAGCCAAACGGCTTCCAAAAACCTGTACTTGCTCAGTTTAAACACGTAAGTGACAAATATAAGAAATCTATTAACATTTCATTTATTTTCAATAGTAAACACATAGTTTTCATAAGCAATGCATTCAAAATTTTTCCCATAAGCAATTTATATGGTTTCGATACAAATTAAATTTCTTTCATCCAATTTACATACCATTTCTATTCAATTAAGGTGATTTACAACTCACTTTCTTACATTCTATTCATTTTTAAGCGAAACGAATTCATATCCATTTCAATTGATTCCAAAATACATTTTATTTGCTTTCATTAACTCATACATTTTTTTATACAATCTTGTTTGCGTCAAACGACAATCGTTTCTATGCAAATTTCGACGATATTCACTTAATAGAATATACATTCTAGTTTATAACTAATTTAAATTGATACCAACTCAATTTATTTTAATTCCATTTCATTTCCAATTGATTCCATTTAATTTAATTTACATTCCATATTCACATTCATTTCATTTGAAACCATTTCACAAAACTCGACAACAACCATTTTACAATTTTACTTAAGTCGAGCATTTATCCAAATATTGCTTAAGTTATTTCAACTCAAAACTCAAATTATAGTTTCCTTGTAAACAATTTCCAATTTAAATCTTTGGTTTGATTTTTCATTTATCAAATCCATTCCATCTACTAATTTAATTCAATTAGTATATTCACTTATCCATTTTAAATTTAACATTTCCATATTCAATTCATCCTGAATTTACTTTATCAATAACAAGGAAATTTCAATTTATTTCTACTACTTACTTGAATTTATATGCAAATTCAAACCATTTTTATTCAACTCACAGTTCAATTTTAATTTAACTAATTCCACTTCCAATTCATTATTTCATGAATTAATAAATTATCAAGTTAGTTTACTTGAATTCAATCCAAATTATTTTATTTTTTTCCAAGTTGGATTTTCTCTTCGACTTGATTCAAATCAAATCCCATTTCATTTTATAAAACTCATTTATAAATTCACACTACCAATTTCATTCCATAAATGAATTTTATTTTCAAATATTTTTCTGGAATTCTATTTCCAATTATAAATCACATTATAATTTACATTTACAAATCTCATTCGTATATGAATTCATTTCCTTATCTTTCAATTCATATTTAAAAATTTCATTTGTTAAATGAATTTATCTCCAAATCTTAGGTTATACCATCATTTCTTATTCAATCTCCATATAACAATGATAATAATTCAATATTATCACTTCCTAACAATCAAGCAACCATATACAATAATAATTCATAGAAAATCATTTCTTTTCTATACAAAAATAATTTTGGGTGAAATTATTTCATTTACCCTATTTAAAACAATACTGTGTCGGTTTATCTTGTTTAAGAGTTTAGAAACCCCTATCGATTACAATTGGCCAGACTGCACCGACCAGAATCTATAAACAATCAACCGATAAGTCAACATAATACAAAACAAATTTTTATATTCACTAACAAATACGCGCTCATATCTATTATTACACTCACACTCATTCTAGAGTACTACTGACTATATCTCTAATGAGTAACACCCAACAGAGCCAGGGTTGTCGCTTAACCAATAGCTCTGATACCACATGTAACGTTTCAACTTTTCGACGCTCGAAAGTCGACATTAATACATCCACTGTATCAAATGCAGCGCAATCGATTGCCGGAAAACCGAATCATTAGGGTTAAAAAGAAGAGGTAGAAGAAGACAGAAGAAAAAGAAATAGAAAAAAAGAAACAGAAACAATATCAGAATCTCACATTCGCAGCGGAACAATATATAATAGATAATCACTAGTCTTTTAAACAAAGAACTATATCAGTTTATACATACATCATCAGAGTCAATATACAACTCAATACAACAATGGACAGTTATATAAACTTGTCCTCATATAGAATACACAGCAGAATAAATAAATAAGTACGAGTGTACGTCTCGCCATCCATCTCGTCTCCAAAGCTCCATAATATCTAGAATATCCTAATAACATAACTCTAGGCTGCCCGTGTGGAAAATTATGGGCGCCCAGAGTTTAGAAAGGGAACAATAAACTCCGACTTAGTCATGGTGACTGGTGTGAGATCGTAAAACGGTTATTTTCACAAAGAAAATAAAACAAATTCGCAATGCTTTTGGAAAATGAAACTACCATAAGGCCTCCCGCCACACACACAATGCAAACGCAGAATTGGAGGAGATTTCTCCTTATGATAGTCAAACATGCTTACTACGAAAAATCAGTTGATATTATTATTAATGTCTAGCGTGGAAAACATTTCGAAAGTATAATATTAATCTTAGCGAGCATAGACATTTCGCACTTATGCCTACTATAGCTACTATGTTCAATAGCAGGTTACCGCCACATTCCATAGCAGGTTATACAACTAAAACCGTACAGGGCTCGTATTGTTTCTTTGGATTTCCAACAAATGGTCAGGCTAAGGAACTTCCTTACACCGAAATGGAAACGCCTCTGGAAAGACGCCCCGAGAACCTAACCGGATCCTTGCAAACACAAGGCCGACGCTACCTCACGCTGTATAGCTGTAACTAGGTAACTAACACACCGACGCTACCTCACGCTGTACAGTTGTAACTAGGTAGCTAACACACAAGCTATGCCATCCCCCGGTCGTTACCGACCTTTATCCGAGGATCCTCAACCACAAAGCAACAACCACAAAGTAAAATAAATTTGCAGCATCAACATAGGTAAAATATCTGGGCTCCATACCATGATATCACCTTTTATCCAGAAGGAAATGGACATACCCTAGGTGCGCGACCCGTAAAAACCTTGCCGTAACATTCCTATTTCGACCATTACCGGGTTGTGAGGCTCGACGAAGACTCGTCCACAAAGCTACGCTTTTTCACAAAGCCATGATTTGATCAACAAATGATCAACAACACTTCGTATGCCACATTACCAAATTGGGAATGTATCACTAGTAACCATCAACTACATAACCTCTGAGCTCGTACGTCTCAGAGAAGGGTGTTAAGCTAAGAGAATAAATTCTCCGCCACCAACAGAAATGTATTTGATAGAAACCAGCTTTACATCTCAAAGTGTAACGTCAGACACACATCCATACAAGTCTGTTTCGGGTTCGAACAGAACCGAAGGCACTTCCAAAGAAGCCCTTGCAATCTGGATATTCACTAATCGCGTCCGGACTTCCTATCACAAGAAGAGTGATATAAATCTCTATACCGGAGCAATTCGGTGCAGAGACATTCGACAGGTTGTCCTTTCATTTTCGAAAATACCCGGTCTTCACACCGGTCTTCAACTGCAATTCACAACGTCGTATCATTATTCGGAATGGGTTATATGACACAAAGTCCTTTCCCGGCTTAACCGAATAATGAGCGCTTGTTTTAAAACAAATTCAAGTGCCATTTCAAAGGAAAACATTGATAGTCGGTGATTTAACTATCAAACAACATTCACAACAATCAATCAATTTAAATAATTTTCCCAAATTATTAAATTTCAAAATATCTTCACAAGATATATATTTTTCCACACTTCAACACTTTGAAAACAAATTTCAAATCAATTTTCACCTTTCAACTTTTGAAAATAAATTTCAAATCAATTTCCTCATGCGGAATATATTTCCAAATATTTCTTTTAAAAACCAACTTTAGAACCTTTAATTTTATATTTTTAAAAGCTACTTTGGAAATATACTCGGCTTTATAGTGAGAATACACTTTCGCTTCAAAATGGTCTATTTAAACCAATTAAATAATCCTTTTCGATTCATTTCAAATTTACATCCGAAATCTGTAAATTTATTTCCACACTTTAAAAATAAATCAGTGCTTATTTTTAAAACAAATTTCCCTTTCCTTTATAAATTCCATTTGAATTTACACTTCCAAATATTCACTTTTTATACGATTTTCAAATCGATTTCTCAAATATTCACTTTCAACTCCAATATAAAATTCCAAATTTATTTCTAAATTTATTTCAAATACTAAATCAAAATTTTTAACAAATCGATTCCCAATTTATTTTTCAAACACTAAATCAATTTCAAATTGATTTCCAATTTTTTTTCAACACAAAATAAATTTTCATTCAAACACCAAATCAATTATCTTATTAATTTCCCAAAAATTTATTTCCCAATACCAGATTAATTATCAAATGGGTTTCAAACAAATTTATCACCTTTTAAAACAAATCCCTTTATTCTTTCCAAATTATTCAAAATTTCATTTCCAATAAATTCTTCTACTTTTAAACAATATTATTCAAAACCCATTTATGTATATCTTTTCCCATATTTTGGAAATAATTCGATGAGATTTCAAAAATCAATTTTATGCCTTCAAATTCCTTCTTTTAAAATTAACCCAATTCTTTCAAAAAGAATTTACTTAAAATTTCAAACTTTAATTTCAAAAATCCAATTTTATTTATTTCTGGTATCCAACGATACCAAAATACATTTGGATAAATTTAGCCTTCAACAATTCCAATCACAAATATAATCACACACAGATTATAAACAATCACATCACAATATATGAAACAAATTCACATAATTTTGAGGAATCCAGTTGGATCCCTCCAACCTGTTTCCCTGCATCCACAGACGTTAGCACAATTCCAATTCCACTTCGAGGTGGAATATCGCGGTATATGGGATTATAAAACATCATCCGCTATTATGCGGCGCATAGGGTCTCATCCGCTATATAATGCAGGAAATCAACAACTCCAATATATATATATATATATATATCTTAATATATATATATATATATATATTGCTATATACTACTATATATACTATCACAATCCAAACAGTCAATCAATAACTGCAATTCAAATTTTAATTTGAGTGAGAAGATCTCACCTTTGATTTTTATTTTGCAATCCATTTCCATTTTGACCATTTCTTCACGGTTTCAGACCTTGTATAAACATTTATACAATTTATTAATATTCAAAATAATCGAATAACCAATTACCGTTTAATAGTTTTAATTCAACTAATAAATTTAAACTAATTTTTTTTCTTTCTACATATTAAAATATCCTTTACTGTATATCTATATACGCATTGCACAAATGTTTAAAAAGTAAAATTGCAGCTTAAAACTTATTTATCTGTATATTTAAAATTTAGTAAATTCAAACAAACCAAAATATACCTTGCTGTTTGAAAAAAAGAATCGTCGCAATCACCAAGATCTGTTGCTCGACATCGCCACCAACCTTCTTCGCGAATCCACCCAGAACGAGAACAATTGCGCTGCCTTCCTTGATCGATGAGCCACGGCCCACCAGCGAACCCCTCGCTCGCGACCCTCTCGACGCCGCACTCCTTCAAGACATGCCATCGCACTTTGCTCGCGACGCAAACCCCACGCACTAGCCTCGATCCTGAGCTCGAGATTGGAAAGGTAACGCGACCTCCACCTCTGCCTTAGCCAGCGACAACACCATCCACCGCCCATGTGCGTACATATGCGCAATTTGGAACCCTAAAATCGAACGCGCCAGTCGCCGATCGACGTCGCTCCCACCGTTCACCCAGTCGCTGCCGTAAATCGTGCGATTCGATTCGAAATTGAATCGATTTCGTTGCCATTTTATTTAATTGAACTGTCGATTTTTTTTTCATTTGATTCGTCTTCGGCCATTATGTTGAATTTGAACAAAAATTTTTCGTTTGATTTGAAAAGAGCAGGAGGGGAATTGAAGAGACATGATTTGCTTTTAATTTCGGCCATTAATTCGAATTTTTTTCCCTACTCGAATGTCAAATTGAAAAGAAAGGGAGAGCACGGATTTGAAAGGAAGTCGGCTGAATATTAAAAGAGACGCGTGTTTAAGAAGGCACCGATGACATTGATTTGATAAATTAAGGTTTTATTTAATTTTCAACGCGTTTACTTATCGTACGCTCACACAACAACTCCAAACGCTACGAAATTTGAAATCCGATAATAATACAATATTACGGATCCAATGGAACTGGTTTCGTCAAATTCCAAGACTGTGCCTCGGAAGGCTATTTTTAAATTCGATTTAAACGATAAAATTCAAAATTGAATAAAACAGTTTCAAATTCAATTATGAAAGTTCCATTACCTTTAGTATTATCAATATAAATTTTCTAAGCCTTGAAAATATTTTTAATTGGCTTGAAATTCTAATTTCAAAATTTTACCCAATTTCATACAATTAAATTCACTAATTTAATTGCCCAATTGATTCTGATATCTCGAATTTCAAATTAAACTATCATTCGAATATTTAAACTCAATTAAATATTCACATTTCAAATGTCAAAAATTCAGGGTCGTTACAATGTAAATAAAAATGAGCATAAAATAAAATAAAAGCATGTAAAGAACAAAGAAGAAGGAGAGGCTTAGGAAGCCCTTTTATTTATCATTAATTTTGTGGCTACAACTTGCATAATATGATAAGATAATAAAACTTCATTACATTAACATAAGAGGGTTATTTATACATGACTAAAACCATAATACGTTTTTAAGAAACTCCCTAAAATTCCATTGAGGTAATGTGACCTCCAAGTAATCATTAACATGAAATTAATCCTCCATTAAATGTGCATGTGCTCTTAACCCCACTAATATGTATATTAGTTCTTAACTGTGTTCATTAGTTAGTGGGTAGGAAGATCCTCCATGATTACATAAATTCTTTTATTTGTCCATTTCTTTAGCTTCCAACTCTTATATTTGCATATTTCCATGAAGCCACTTCCAAGTTGAATCCAAATTCCTACAAAATAAATTAAATGTGCAAGTAATTTTTTTCAAATTAATTCAAACACGAAAATTACCATTTTGTCCCCATGTAGATGCATGAATGATGACTTGGAAGCATTTTTGAAATTTGGTTTTAAACATGTAAAAACACCCAATTATGACATTTATTTTACTAAAATGAGTTAAGTGTGTGAGTAAAAATATACATTTTTACGTGCACATCAATATCCTTTGTTGATATTCAACCTTTCATATGACTGCTTCATCCCTTAATTCATTGATTAAATCTTAGGATTCTTTCTTCAATTCTTGATTAGGATCGAATGCATATGCAATTCTTCAAAGATATGTAACTTTAACTTTGATTGGAAGCATTGCTTCGCATCCATATGTTAGAGAAAATGGAGCATGTCCCGTCCCAGTCTTAATATAAGTTCTATATGCCTAAAGTACTAGCAGTAGTTCTTCTACCCAATTCCCTTTCACTTTGTCCAGTCATTTCTTAAGGATTGTTTTAATAGTTTTGTTGGCTACTTCAATGGCTCCATTAACTTTCAGATGATCTATGGACGAAAAGCTTTTGATTATTCCATTCTTATTGCAGAATCTAGTAAATTCTTCACTTTCAAGTTGAGTTCTATTATCGGATATTATCTTATATGGCATTCCAAACCAAGTGACGATGTTTTTAATCACAAATTTTAACACTTTTCCTGATGCTATATTCGATGATGATTCTGTTCGACCCATTTTATGAAATAAATGATGGTTACAACTACAAACTTAGCTCGGCCTTTATATATAGGCAATGGTCCGATTAAACCGATTCTCTGTACATCAAAGGGCCATGGACTCGAAATTGGGGTTAATTCACTTAAGGGCATACGTGGAATTGTTGAAATTTTTTGATACTTCGCACATTTCTTTACATGATTAACTACATCATTACTCATTTGGGGCCAGTAGAAACCTTGTCTCATGATCTTTTTGGCTAATTTTATTCCATTAGAATGATCTCCATAGAATCCTTTATGTGCTCCCTTTAACAGTCATAAGCCATTTTCCAGACAAACACACCTTAGGTAAGGGAGTGAATAAACTTTTTTATAAAGTGTTCCGTTCACCACGGTAAAATTTGGGGCTTGGCGCATTATCTATCTAGCCTCTCTTTTATTTTTTGGTAGTTTCCTTTCCACCAGGTACTTAACAATGGGTGTCATCCAGTTATTTTCGTATTGACTATTAATTTCTATATGAATGGTTCTTGTAACGACTAGGTATTTCGAGCCATTCGCATCCGCACATGTCAGACTTGAATTGTTCAAAATATCAGATTGTTAATTTATATTTGGAAAAACTCAGAATATACAGTAAATAAATCAATCACAGAATCACAGACACAGAGTAATATAACAATGAGCAACAGAAACAAATGAATAGTAGTTCATGAAGCTACTATATATATAACAGAGTTAAATAAGATACAACAGAAGTCTTAAATAAATAGAAGTCTCAATACAGTAGTCCAGTAACAAAATATGAATATATCACTGGAGTCAACTGAACAACTGGAAGCTGAATAAATGTAGATGGATCTCCAAATCGAAGCTCCAACTCCAAAGGTGAGTCTCAAAGGCTGTAACACTCAATCTGACCTGAGCGTAAAGCAAAACACAAAACACTCGAGTCAGGATTAACATTCTTATATTAATAAATCCAACTCAAGTGAAATATCAACTGAAATACAAGTAACTCCAATGATGCTTGGGATACCCATCCTCTAAGGATCCGTTAAACTATCTACTATGTAGTAATATACGCTATTATAATAATGCCTATAATAAAGTAAACTATCAAAATAGCGTTAAGGCGTTACATTTTCCCCCTTAACACATTTTATAGTGCCAATAGTATATACAGTACCATAATACCTCCAGATCGGGAGGCTACCAGAGGATACTCCATAGGTACGACACAAATCAAACTCGTAGAAGGCGCGCCAGGATAAGTGACACGGCATAACTAGGCAATGCCAGGGTAGATTCACCAATTACACTTCCAGGCCGGTGGTAACGCATAGCCGCAACTACCGCCCACCTCGAGCCACACTCCCAAAAATCCAAGGGTGCACCCAATCATTCACAAAGTAATAGAATAGTATCGAAGGAATGGGTCTGATTGAAGGAGCTACCTCACTTGGCCCGTCAATTGCTCCTGTTTTAGTCACCTTAAGCTAACTCACGGGAGTCGGGTCCATGTATATACCTTAAGAACGTCACCACCATCCTACTTCATTCTAGAATCTCCACCACGTACACAGTTGTTAAAGTGGTTTTCGGTATTGGCAGAGAGTATGACAATATCCGATCCCGGTCTTTTTAACAACCAAACGTTATTATAACACCATTTTCATTTCATTTTAAATCATATTTCACAACCAAAATATCACATATATTTCAAAACCATATCAATACGATATCATTATTCACTCAAATAATATTCATTTACAAAATCCTAATATTTTCCAAAATTTTAACACTTCTGAAATTATAACATTTTTGAAACCATAACACTTAGGAAATCATAACACATGGAAATCATAACACTTGGAAAATTCATAGCACTTTGAAAATTCATAGCACTTTGAAATCATATTACTCCCACTTAAACAGTTTAGATATTAACATAGTATATATATAATAAAATAATTAATATAATTGTGACATCCCGGAATTTCGAGCAATATCAATTTAATAATCTGCATTTAAAAATTAAATTGATTTGATAATATTTGTTAATTAGATTTGAATTGAGTTAATAATCTCCTTTTAAATAAATATTTAACTGATAATTTATCCTTTAGAAGCTAATAAATTGTTTTATTTATAATGTATATATATACATTGTATATATTGTAAATAGACAAGCTTTGTTTTAAAGTTAATAAATAAAAGCATGTTTTCTAATTTTAATCTTTTTGGTAATTACAATTTGGAAATTTGATTTAATGTTAATATCAAATAAATAACCATTTGTCTTTAAAATAAAAGCAAGATTTAAAGTTAAAATTTGTTTAAATGATTTTAGCTTAATTTAAATTTAATAAAAGGGTTTGTTGTTCTTTTTAAATATAGCTTGATGGAAATAAGTAATAAAGTAATAATTTCTTTTATAAATTTATTTAATTTAATAATGAGCTTTATTAATAATATAATGTAATATATAGTAGATTTTTAATAAGAATAGAATTGTTATATATATATTTTTGGAGAAACTCTGATTTGTAAATTTAAAATAAGTCTTCCAACAATATTTAAAATAAAATAAATCCTATAAATGTCAAACATAAGTATAAACCAAATAATATGGTTATAAGCATATGCATAAATATATAATCATAAGAAACTATGGTATTAACAAAAGAGGGAAATCTATAAACATAAGTATATATAGGAACATAAGATATAAATATACAAGTTAACATTTTAACCATAATAACCATAACAACTTTCAAGTAAAAACTTATGTAAATTCTAGAGAAATCTTATTTATATGTTGCAGGCAAGTAATAAGTGAAAAGGATGAGTATGCAGGCAATACTTGAGGCAACAAAATACAAAGTAAAATTATAATATGTTGTGGCTTGTAAATGAAGTAAGGCAAAAGTATATAAAAAATAGATAAGTATAAAAATGAAACAACCAAGTACAAGAAGCATTAAATACTAGTCATGCATACATCTGCTCTAGCTCACAAAGATGAAAATCTCGGCCACCAAACCAGGGAAAAATCTCTGAAAAATTTGTACAACTTGTACACTATTTTATATAAAAATTATACCCTGTAAATGTTTTAAAACACCACCAGTAAGCTATCTTTCTTTTATCATTTTCATTCCAGTCGAGCTAGATACAAACTGCAAAACTACTTCATTTAAAAACTTAAAACAAGACTCCATTTAAAATCAAAACCAGATTCTACAACTTAATTCAACAGAGAAGTAGAGATTGGCAGGAAGATTCAAAGTGGAGAATACTTCCAGTTTTTTTTTCAGGATTCAAAACTATTTCAACTGGGTGATCTGTTCTTTCCCCTAAGGCTGGTGAGTAACAAATGTTTTTAAAAATATAAGTATATAGTTAAATTTCAAAATCATCTCTGATCTTTTATAAACTCTGGTGAGTAACACTTTGTTTAAACTTATAACTTAAGTCATTATGGCATGTTTTTCTTCTTTGTTTTCTCTGTGATGATAAGCATCTTGTATATATGTGTCTGTGCTAAATTTGTCTGCCTCTGTTATTCGTGATACATGTTATCTGTGTTCCTGTTATTGGCAAACATGATAACCAACCTCTATCATTTGATCTAGCAATTATATGAATGTAAATCATAAACAATAGTTGTTCGTTTATCTATAATCTAAGTGTTAAAATTTATTTAAGATTGAATCAACTTATATTTTCTCTGGAAATCAAGAAGCAGGTACAACTTCACATAAGTAAAAAAAATCAAACTTCATGTTTAAGGGAATCAGGAGTATAAATTGAAATTACATACCAAAATAGGATTTTTAAGACAAAAATTGTAATTTTAAAAGCTTGGGTTGAAGAGCAGTTCCAGTTTCTCTGTTTCATGTATTTTAAGTTGCCATGGTCGTTGGAGTTGATAGGAAGTGTCGTGCTTCCTCCAATGGGTAGAGGAGTGACCAGTGAAATCCGGAAAAATATTGGATGGCGATAATCTTCGTCGAGGTGGCGGCGAGAAGCTTTTGAAACTGGGTGACCTAGTTTTGGGTTGCTGTGAATTTTCATTTCGTTCAAAGCCAAGAGTTGATCGAGCGCAACGAAACTCCGGGATATGGTGGCGGAGGTGTTCGTCGAAGCGTACACGAAGTGTCACGTCATCTGATGGTCGGAATCGCCTGGACGAGGATGCTTTGGTCGGAGTTGTTTTACTAGGTGGAGTTCGAGAGTGCTCGATTCTGGTTGGAGCTTCGTGGAGTGGTTTTCGAGGGTCGAGGTCGACTTGGTGGTGGTTCGTCGAGATGTCTGGAAGATCGCCAGAGGTAGCGGCGGCGGGAATTACGTGTGCACGTGCACCATAACTGATCTGGTATCAGTTCTTGTAGTTGGGAATGATAGAGTTAGCCTCGAGGAAATCTCGTGAAAATGGGTGATGGACTCGGGTAAATTGATATATTTCTGGAAGTAAAAGTATGGAAGCCTCGGGTAGCTCTGTTTCCTAGTTTCTAACAGTAGCCAAGTATAACTTACGGGTAGATTAGAGTTTGGCTCGGGAAATTTCACATTTTCTCAAAGCAGTTTGAAGAGGTCTCGGGTCATATGCCTCAAGTGTAAACAGTTCCAGTTTTAACAGATTTTAAATTTTGATTTTTAAAATTTAAACCAATGTTAAACTGAATTTTAATTAAGCGGTCAAGTTCTAGTTTTGAAATAAAGAAAAGTTTAAAAATTTAAATACTTTTAATAAATTTAAATATTTGAACTTAGGGGTTTTGACTTAAATCTTTCATAGTAAAGTATTATTTAAACTTCGTAATTGAAAAGGTTAGTTGTTTATAAAGTAATTTAAATTTAATTAGTGTTCGTTTAAAACTTGGTATTTAAAATGAAAATTTAAAGGAAAGGAGAAAATAAATGTATAAATATTTTGTAAGTAAAATTTTATTAGGAATGAAAGTGTGTTTACTTTAAGGGATAAAGATACAATTTTAAACTCATTAACGATTAAGAGGATTTGAATGGTAATGTATGGATTTATATTGATTTCATTTGTAATTCAAGTTTAAAAATAAATTAAGTGATTAAATTTGTAATTACAAGTTTAAATTATATTAATTAAAGTTTGGATAATGAAATAAGTAAATTATATGTTATCAATGAATGGTAAGTTGAATTTATAATTAATAATAAATTAATGGGAGTTAATTACTTAGATTGTAGTTAAATAAATGTTAATGGAGGTCATTAACTGAATTATTTTATAATTAATCAATATAACTGTTTATTTATAGTTATTTGGATTAATTAATTAAAACCAACATTTTAACTGTTAAGTATAGTTAATTGAATGGAAAGAAATTAAAGAGTTAATTTCTCATTAAATTGGTTGAGTAATCATTTGGTAATGTGAGATGTATAATTTCTCAGAGAAGTAATTGGTAAATCGTTACAAGATGTAATTAAGGGAATGATGTTTTGTAAATAAGGTAATCTAAGTATGGTTATTTTTATAATTAATCAAGGGATTAATTAGAGATAATTATTTAATAAAGTAATTAAAGGAGTTAATTACTGATTTGATTAATCAAGGGTGATTTATATTGTGGGTTAAATTTAGGATTAATTACTTTGATTTAACTAAATTAAATTGTAAAAGTAATTCGAGATCATTAATTATTATAATTAATGTTGGAATTTGGAATAAATGTATTTGGATTTATTTATAAATGGAAAAATTTATTAATACAATTAATTAAGTAATGTAATTAACTTTAGTTAATTAATAAATGAAGTTATGTAAAGGTTAATTTCTATATTTGGTTAAGTAATTAATCTGAGAAGTAACTCAAGGAATTTACTTAAATGTAATTAGAGAAAATTAATCAGGGATGATTAATAAAAAGGAATAATGGGATGATGATTTATTAATTGATTGATAATTAATTAATATAGGCAAGTTTAATAATGATGAAGTAATTAATTTAATTAATTTTAAATTAATTAAAGGTAAGGTAATTGATTTAATTCATTTTAAATTAATTATCAACGATGTAATTATTATCCTTGCTTATGAATGGATGATATGGATTCCCATTGATTGATTGAAAACTCAGTTATGAGATGAGTAATATCTGTTGTGGTATGGATGTTTGATTTAAGTGTGATATCATAGATTATCCATTTATGCTGATATGTGATCATTTATCTGTGATATTGTGATTTATCTATCTATGTTGATATAGATAATTGAAATTGAATTGTTTTAAACCTTTAAAACAACTTGGCCTTGAAAGATACAGTTTGGATTTCGATGAGACCGGGATCGGGTTTCCGTATACCGGGATTCTAGGTCTGGAGACCCGAATACCACATCGATCCAAAATAACGTTAGGTCGTGAAATCCAAGTGGAGCAAGTGAAGACTCGAGGTATAAGAGCTATTCGTCAGTATAACTCTGTGGGTGATTTCGTAATGAGTTTGACGGAAATAGTACTTATAGATTCGAGATGAAGATTCAGAGTGCAAGGGTTATCGTCGTTAACTCTGAGGGTGATTCCAAAATGAGTGTAACGAGATAATGCCTTCGGTTTCGTTCGAACCCGGAACGAACTTGTATGGATTGAATGCTTTCAGCACATCGTCAGGTGGACGATGAGCATTCTAAGTGATGAGTTCTGATAAAGGTAATCGTGACCTCAAGCCTCATCAACCGGGAATGGCTAAAACAGGGGAGGTGCAGCAAAGCTTCGTGGGTAGCACCCACTTGAGAGCGAGATTTTCTCCTGTCTAGATGTCCCTTTTTATATTCGGTTGTGTGGGCAGTGGAGACGTCCAACTGCCGGGGTTGTCTCGTTTGGAACTGTTCAGTAAGGAACGGGTCCGGCTTTGTGTTGCAGGGGAGCGGGCGTACTCCTCGGTACGGTGATCTAGGCCACGTACTGTGACGGGCGGTACCCCAGTAGCCCAGCCATTGATGGAAATACAATTTCCCTACGAGACCCTACGGTTTTGATTGTATTACCCACATTGTGGCTAGTATGCTGGAATTTAATAGATGTAACAATTTCAGCTATTTTCTATTTACTTGAAAACCCTAGACACTATTATAATATCACTGGATTTCCTATCAAATGTTTTGGTTAGCGTAAGGTAAAAACTTACCCATGTTTATTTGTGGGGAGTCTTACGTGATACCTTTGTTTCAAATGATTTTTAAAGTTAAACAACTTTAACCTGTTACTCATACCAGACCCATGTCTGACCCGAAGTTTATTTCTGTTTTTCATAAACTCTCGGGTACCCAAATTTTTACGGGTAGTCAAGGGATTCAGGTTTAGCTTTGACGAATTCTGGAGGAGCATTGGAGCAGGAGGCTTCAGCGTGTAGATATATATATATTGGTTCCGCTGTGTCAATGTTATTCTGTATATTCCGCTGTGTTGTATCTCTGTGATGTTGAGTTGTATTAACTAGACAGGTGTTTATAACTGTCTAGTATGTGATGTATTATCTGTGTACTCTGTTGTATATGATATTTGTGTGATATATTATATTTTATTCGTCCCGCTATTGAGATTCTGATGTTGTTTCTTCTTCTTTCTATCTTTTCTATTTTCTCACCTCTTTCTTTCCTTCAAAACGATGCGATTTCCTGGGCGTAGGAAGTCGGGTCGTCACAGTTGGTATCAGAGCACTAGGTTGAGCGAATACCTAGGCTCTTAAGTGATTTCTTCCTTGAGAGAGCGTATTTGTATTTTTGATATATATATATATTTATTTAATTCTACCTATCGGTGGGGTTACCTGTTCGGGTATCCCAATATAAGTATAAAGGTAAATAGGGTGGTAGTGGTATGTAACACGACTACCAATGGTTGAACTTGTTGAGGTTGGAAGTGTATCGACCGAGACGATATTGGGTCTACAGTTCGTCTCGAATGAAATTGTGGTGTAAGAATTTCTTTGAGTTTCTAAAGGAAATCTGTTAAGGATTCGAAGTCCAGCCTTTAAGTGTAAGATGATCGCGCTCGTGTGAGCGGATTTTCGAGAGTTTGGATGAGTATAGTTTGATCTGTTGGTTGGGTAGAAGAGAGATGATATTTTGATCTCTCGAGATGTAGTAGCTGTGTGATGAGACGCAGTGACTGTGGATGTCTCCGAAGATATTTATTTGGAACGAGTTAGGGAAGTAAGTCTGCTTCGGTGTTGTGGCGGTGTTCAGCAGAATGTATCTGTTTGATTCGGGGTCCGAGTTTCTCGAAGAACTTTAGATTAGAAATTCCTTGGCATTAGTGTCATCAGTGCAGCTCGGAGTTTTCTGTGTTGGTAAAGAAGTTTTCTGGCTTAGCAGTGAGTTCAGAAGTAGCAGTGTGGATCCATTTCTTCGATGGATTGATTAGTGAGCGTAGGCTGTTCTGTTGGGTAAAGGGGAACAGTTTTTCTTTGAATTAGTCTGGGATGGTCGCAAAAGTGACTTGCGATTATTTGAGCGTTCTCTTGTGTTTAGAGATTCTTTTCCCGGATGTCTTCAGGGAGTCAGAATTTTGTCAGCATCTGGAGATTGAGTTTGGTATTGACCGTATTCCAGGAGTGATACCGACGGTTCAGCTTAGTAGTAGGATGGTTTTTGGAGGAAGATTTTTAGTGAAGCGGCTCAAGTTTTGGAGGAACTTCTGGGTTTTCTCTTTGTGGATCTGTAGAACCATATTTTCGGAATAGTTGAGAGGCTTACCAGTTGTGATTGCTGACTGATGGTTGCAAAGCCTAGGTCCGTCACAATTGGGTATCAGTGGAAGTTGTGTTTGGGTGCATCATCTACATTTTTATCTACCCATATCAGAGTTGTGCAGCGGAAGCAGTTGGAGTGTGTCTGCTTTTCTTCTCTGGAGAAGAGAAGTTGTTTTCTACGGATGATGGTAAGGAATGTGTTCTTGATTTTGAGTTGATCGCGAGAAGATCAATTTTACTGGATTGTTTTGAATTCAGACTGTTCTGAAAGGCATCAGCGGAGATTTAGCTGATTGGTAGTGATGAGAGCAGCCTTGGATCGTCTGAAGAATTTGGTGGATAAGAGACGGAGGAATTTGGAATTCGAAGTTAGAGACTTCGTTGTTGTTGAAGTTTTCTCGGATCGAAGGAGCTGTATAGTTGGGTGAGATCGGGAATTTAGTTCCGAGATGTTCTGGATTTTCTCTGTGTTCTGGAGAAGTTAGTGTTTGATCTTCTGGAGTGTGAATTGCCAGTTTGGATAGCTGTGATTCGTTGTGTTTCACGTGTCTCTGAGGGAGTACGTGTAAGATTCTGTTTCGGATTGTGGAACCAGCAGTTCAGGGAGTTTTGGTTGTTGAGTCAGACTTGTCTACAGTCTGGTATCCTGTCTAGTTGGGTGGATCTAGATGAGTAGGAGCTCTGTAGTTTAATAGTGTTGATGGTTTGGATTCTATAGAGCGAGTAACCCGATATTTATACTCGGGGAAACTCGAGAGAATGCTATTCGGAATTTTGTCTGGATAGTTAGTGTTGTTTGATTGGATGAATTGGATGCTATGGTTGTTGATATATGCATGTGTTTTAAATTAATTAGAATCTCTAATAAATTATTAAATTACCTTTGTTTTTAATTTCGGGGACGAAATTCTTTTAAGGGGGAAGGAATGTGACATCCCGGAATTTCGAGCAATATCAATTTAATAATCTGCATTTAAAAATTAAATTGATTTGATAATATTTGTTAATTAGATTTGAATTGAGTTAATAATCTCCTTTTAAATAAATATTTAACTGATAATTTATCCTTTAGAAGCTAATAAATTGTTTTATTTATAATGTATATATATACATTGTATATATTGTAAATAGACAAGCTTTGTTTTAAAGTTAATAAATAAAAGCATGTTTTCTAATTTTAATCTTTTTGGTAATTACAATTTGGAAATTTGATTTAATGTTAATATCAAATAAATAACCATTTGTCTTTAAAATAAAAGCAAGATTTAAAGTTAAAATTTGTTTAAATGATTTTAGCTTAATTTAAATTTAATAAAAGGGTTTGTTGTTCTTTTTAAATATAGCTTGATGGAAATAAGTAATAAAGTAATAATTTCTTTTATAAATTTATTTAATTTAATAATGAGCTTTATTAATAATATAATGTAATATATAGTAGATTTTTAATAAGAATAGAATTGTTATATATATATTTTGGGAGAAACTCTGATTTGTAAATTTAAAATAAGTCTTTCAACAATATTTAAAATAAAATAAATCCTATAAATGTCAAACATAAGTATAAACCAAATAATATGGTTATAAGCATATGCATAAATATATAATCATAAGAAACTATGGTATTAACAAAAGAGGGAAATCTATAAACATAAGTATATATAGGAACATAAGATATAAATATACAAGTTAACATTTTAACCATAATAACCATAACAACTTTCAAGTAAAAACTTATGTAAATTCTAGAGAAATCTTATTTATATGTTGCAGGCAAGTAATAAGTGAAAAGGATGAGTATGCAGGCAATACTTGAGGCAACAAAATACAAAGTAAAATTATAATATGTTGTGGCTTGTAAATGAAGTAAGGCAAAAGTATATAAAAAATAGATAAGTATAAAAATGAAACAACCAAGTACAAGAAGCATTAAATACTAGTCATGCATACATCTGCTCTAGCTCACAAAGATGAAAATCTCGGCCACCAAACCAGGGAAAAATCTCTGAAAAATTTGTACAACTTGTACACTATTTTATATAAAAATTATACCCTGTAAATGTTTTAAAACACCACCAGTAAGCTATCTTTCTTTTATCATTTTCATTCCAGTCGAGCTAGATACAAACTGCAAAACTACTTCATTTAAAAACTTAAAACAAGACTCCATTTAAAATCAAAACCAGATTCTACAACTTAATTCAACAGAGAAGTAGAGATTGGCAGGAAGATTCAAAGTGGAGAATACTTCCAGTTTTTTTTTCAGGATTCAAAACTGTTTCAACTGGGTGATCTGTTCTTTCCCCTAAGGCTGGTGAGTAACAAATGTTTTTAAAAATATAAGTATATAGTTAAATTGCAAAATCATCTCTGATCTTTTATAAACTCTGGTGAGTAACACTTTGTTTAAACTTATAACTTAAGTCATTATGGCATGTTTTTCTTCTTTGTTTTCTCTGTGATGATAAGCATCTTGTATATATGTGTCTGTGCTAAATTTGTCTGCCTCTGTTATTCGTGATACATGTTATCTGTGTTCCTATTATTGGCAAACATGATAACCAACCTCTATCATTTGATCTAGCAATTATATGAATGTAAATCATAAACAATAGTTGTTCGTTTATCTATAATCTAAGTGTTAAAATTTATTTAAGATTGAATCAACTTATATTTTCTCTGGAAATCAAGAAGCAGGTACAACTTCACATAAGTTAAAAAAATCAAACTTCATGTTTAAGGGAATCAGGAGTATAAATTGAAATTACATACCAAAATAGGATTTTTAAGACAAAAATTGTAATTTTAAAAGCTTGGGTTGAAGAGCAGTTCCAGTTTCTCTGTTTCATGTATTTTAAGTTGCCATGGTCGTTGGAGTTGATAGGAAGTGTCGTGCTTCCTCCAATGGGTAGAGGAGTGACCAGTGAAATCCGGAAAAATATTGGATGGCGATAATCTTCGTCGAGGTGGCGGCGAGAAGCTTTTGAAACTGGGTGACCTAGTTTTGGGTTACTGTGAATTTTCATTTCGTTCAAAGCCAAGAGTTGATCGAGCGCAACGAAACTCCGGGATATGGTGGCGGAGGTGTTCGTCGAAGCGTACACGAAGTGTCACGTCATCTGATGGTCGGAATCGCCTGGACGAGGATGCTTTGGTCGGAGTTGTTTTACTAGGTGGAGTTCGAGAGTGCTCGATTCTGGTTGGAGCTTCGTGGAGTGGTTTTCGAGGGTCGAGGTCGACTTGGTGGTGGTTCGTCGAGATGTCTGGAAGATCGCCAGAGGTAGCGGTGGCGGGAATTACGTGTGCACGTGCACCATAACTGATCTGGTATCAGTTCTTGTAGTTGGGAATGATAGAGTTAGCCTCGAGGAAATCTCATGAAAATGGGTGATGGACTCGGGTAAATTGATATATTTCTGGAAGTAAAAGTATGGAAGCCTCGGGTAGCTCTGTTTCCTAGTTTCTAACAGTAGCCAAGTATAACTCATGGGTAGATTAGAGTTTGGCTCGGGAAATTTCACATTTTCTCAAAGCAGTTTGAAGAGGTCTCGGGTCATATGCCTCAAGTGTAAACAGTTCCAGTTTTAACAGATTTTAAATTTTGATTTTTAAAATTTAAACCAATGTTAAACTGAATTTTAATTAAGCGGTCAAGTTCTAGTTTTGAAATAAAGAAAAGTTTAAAAATTTAAATACTTTTAATAAATTTAAATATTTGAACTTAGGGGTTTTGACTTAAATCTTTCATAGTAAAGTATTGTTTAAACTTCGTAATTGAAAAGGTTAGTTGTTTATAAAGTAATTTAAATTTAATTAGTGTTCGTTTAAAACTTGGTATTTAAAATGAAAATTTAAAGGAAAGGAGAAAATAAATGTTTAAATATTTTGTAAGTAAAATTTTATTAGGAATGAAAGTGTGTTTACTTTAAGGGATAAAGATAAAATTTTAAACTCATTAACGATTAAGAGGATTTGAATGGTAATGTATGGATTTATATTGATTTCATTTGTAATTCAAGTTTAAAAATAAATTAAGTGATTAAATTTGTAATTACAAGTTTAAATTATATTAATTAAAGTTTGGATAATGAAATAAGTAAATTATATGTTATCAATGAATGGTAAGTTGAATTTATAATTAATAATAAATTAATGGGAGTTAATTACTTAGATTGTAGTTAAATAAATGTTAATGGAGGTCATTAACTGAATTATTTTATAATTAATCAATATAACTGTTTATTTATAGTTATTTGGATTAATTAATTAAAACCAACATTTTAACTGTTAAGTATAGTTAATTGAATGGAAAGAAATTAAAGAGTTAATTTCTCATTAAATTGGTTGAGTAATCATTTGGTAATGTGAGATGTATAATTTCTCAGAGAAGTAATTGGTAAATCGTTACAAGATGTAATTAAGGGAATGATGTTTTGTAAATAAGGTAATCTGAGTATGGTTATTTTTATAATTAATCAAGGGATTAATTAGAGATAATTATTTAATAAAGTAATTAAAGGAGTTAATTACTGATTTGATTAATCAAGGGTGATTTATATTGTGGGTTAAATTTAGGATTAATTACTTTGATTTAACTAAATTAAATTGTAAAAGTAATTCGAGATCATTAATTATTATAATTAATGTTGGAATTTGGAATAAATGTATTTGGATTTATTTATAAATGGAAAAATTTATTAATACAATTAATTAAGTAATGTAATTAACTTTAGTTAATTAATAAATGAAGTTATGTAAAGGTTAATTTCTATATTTGGTTAAGTAATTAATCTGAGAAGTAACTCAAGGAATTTACTTAAATGTAATTAGAGAAAATTAATCAGGGATGATTAATAAAAAGGAATAATGGGATGATGATTTATTAATTGATTGATAATTAATTAATATAGGCAAGTTTAATAATGATGAAGTAATTAATTTAATTAATTTTAAATTAATTAAAGGTAAGGTAATTGATTTAATTCATTTTAAATTAATTATCAACGATGTAATTATTATCCTTGCTTATGAATGGATGATGTGGATTCCCATTGATTGATTGAAAACTCAGTTATGAGATGAGTAATATCTGTTGTGGTATGGATGTTTGATTTAAGTGTGATATCATAGATTATCCATTTATGCTGATATGTGATCATTTATCTGTGATATTGTGATTATCTATCTATGTTGATATAGATAATTGAAATTGAATTGTTTTAAACCTTTAAAACAACTTGGCCTTGAAAGATACGGTTTGGATTTCGATGAGACCGGGATCGGGTTTCCGTATACCGGGATTCTAGGTCTGGAGACCCGAATACCACGTCGATCCAAAATAACGTTAGGTCGTGAAATCCAAGTGGAGCAAGTGAAGACTCGAGGTATAAGAGCTATTCGTCAGTATAACTCTGTGGGTGATTCCGTAATGAGTTTGACGGAAATAGTACTTATAGATTCGAGATGAAGTTTCAGAGTGCAAGGGTTATCGTCGTTAACTCTGAGGGTGATTCCAAAATGAGTGTAACGAGATAATGCCTTCGGTTTCGTTCGAACCCGGAACGAACTTGTATGGATTGAATGCTTTCAGCACATCGTCAGGTGGACGATGAGCATTCTAAGTGATGAGTTCTGATAAAGGTAATCGTGACCTCAAGCCTCATCAACCGGGAATGGCTAAAACAGGGGAGGTGCAGCAAAGCTTCGTGGGTAGCACCCACTTGAGAGCGAGATTTTCTCCTGTCTAGATGTCCCTTTTTATATTCGGTTGTGTGGGCAGTGGAGACGTCCAACTGCCGGGGTTGTCTCGTTTGGAACTGTTCAGTAAGGAACGGGTCCGGCTTTGTGTTGCAGGGGAGCGGGCGTACTCCTCGGTACGGTGATCTAGGCCACGTACTGTGACGGGCGGTACCCCAGTAGCCCAACCATTGATGGAAATACAATTTCCCTACGAGACCCTACGGTTTTGATTGTATTACCCACATTGTGGCTAGTATGCTGGAATTTAATAGATGTAACAATTTCAACTATTTTCTATTTACTTGAAAACCCTAGACACTATTATAATATCACTGGATTTCCTATCAAATGTTTTGGTTAGCGTAAGGTAAAAACTTACCCATGTTTATTTGTGGGGAGTCTTACGTGATACCTTTGTTTCAAATGATTTTTAAAGTTAAACAACTTTAACCTGTTACTCATACCAGACCCATGTCTGACCCGAAGTTTATTTCTGTTTTTCATAAACTCTCGGGTACCCAAATTTTTACGGGTAGTCAAGGGATTCAGGTTTAGCTTTGACGAATTCTGGAGGAGCATTGGAGCAGGAGGCTTCAGCGTGTAGATATATATATATTGGTTCCGCTGTGTCAATGTTATTCTGTATATTCCGCTGTGTTGTATCTCTGTGATGTTGAGTTGTATTAACTAGACAGGTGTTTATAACTGTCTAGTATGTGATGTATTATCTGTGTACTCTGTTGTATATGATATTTGTGTGATATATTATATTTTATTCGTCCCGCTATTGAGATTCTGATGTTGTTTCTTCTTCTTTCTATCTTTTCTATTTTCTCACCTCTTTCTTTCCTTCAAAACGATGCGATTTCCTGGGCGTAGGAAGTCGGGTCGTCACAATAATAAAATAGTTTGTACAATAAAATAGTTTATAAAATAAATAATTAGTATATTGAAAATAGTTAAAAATTAAAATAGTTTATATTTAATTAATTTATAAAGTAAAATATTAAAATAGTTTAAATATATTTTAAAATACTTTATAAAAAAATAGTTTCCTCAAATTTCACAAATCGATTCAGATTAACTCGAATTCCAAATTTCAATTTTATTTAATCTAAAATTCCCAATTTCAATTCAGTTCAAAACCATTTAAAATTTTGATCGATATCAAATACATATATAAACTACAATTTAAACCATTTCAATTCCAATAAATTTCAAAGCTTAAATTCATTTATATTTCAAGTTCAACTTTACCATTATTTAATTTTGAAAAGTTCACTTAGTTAATCCAATATCATTTAAATAAACCTTAAATTACAGTTTATATAAACTAAAGATTCCCTTCAATTTATTTACTTGAAATATTCATTAGATCACTTTAAATCAAAATCAAGTTATAAATCATATCTTTAAAATCTCAAATTTAATAAGTTTCAACTTGGTTTTATTTAAAATTAAAATAAATTTCAAATTAATTTATATTTCTCTTTCTAACTTAATTTATTAAAGTTATTATCAAATCTAAAAAAAATGTTAATATCTTAAAATCAATATTTATTAAAACCACATATATTTCTTTTCAAAACCTTGGAAATCATTTTCAATATATATATATATATATAGACCAACGGTGTCTGTATATAATTTTCTATCTATGGTCAAGTGATACAGATATTAATCATTTCAATCCGCAATTTAAATATCTACGGGTATATATATCTTTTCAACCCGCAATCCCAAATTCAATTTAATGAAAATCGCTTGGGTTTATCATTTCAACCCATAACGATTTTCTCCTATTCTACAAGATCGTTCGGGTATGTATCATTTCAACCGATAGGGAATTCTATACTAGCAAGGAACTTGCAGAGTGAGAACAAAAATGATAAAAATATAATAGGCATATCTCATCAATATAAATAACAGATAATGGTGTCAGATGTCACAGGTGAACAGATATAGATAAATGGCATATATATAAAAATGTAAATAACTAACAATAACATATTTCAATTGTCGTTTCAATTGAAATCAAAATTAACAAATATAAGAATGTAAATCGTGAGTGATTGCTCACCTTTCGAGGCTAGAGGAGTTTGACAACAGAACAAGCTACGAATTCCAAAGAAAAGCAAGATTGGCACGAATTTGACGACAAAGCTGGTAGATAGGAATAGACGAAATCAAATCAGACTGGATTGATGAACATTATTGGTATAAGTGAACCTATATATATAACTATATATAATTATATATATAAAAATCATATTCTAACTTCAAACATATATCAAATATATATGTATTTCAAAATCCATCGTTTTTAAATTAAGACACATATATACAATCAACATATACACATCATATATTTTGAAATAACTACTTATATATATATATACTTATTAAAATGAAAAATACTTATATCATATTTTGTTCCTTTCAAAATGTCATATACATAATTCAAAATAATAACATGACTTATATATACTGTCAAGTTACAAAATTTTATAAACCTATATAAATCTTTATATTTACACACATTTATATAAACTGTAAAGAAGAACAAATAAAAACTATATATATATATATACACTGAAAACTTATATAGTAAAATGCTGTAACATGTATAGAACCCGTACATATACTATACGAACTCATACCCAGACATATCATTAAACTTATATATACTTTATAATATATCACTGTATAAACTTTTCATTTTTAAAACAACAAACCACACAGCATACAAGGATATATGAACTTCAAAACCATATCATATATATATATATATATATATTGCTTAGAGTATATATTTTCTTCTAACAGATTACTGTCAACAGAATAAGATAAAATAAACTATATATAAAATATATAAACAAAACCTATACCTATGATGACATAAAATATATACACAAATCGTATACATGTAATCAATACTTTTTCTTTTTTTTTCTTCAGGCAAACAAAACTTACTATATATATGTCCTTTGAACGAGTATCTATGTCAACTATATAAGATATGTAGGTAATATACATAAAATCAATCATATTAAAATGTCAGGCAGAAATTAAAGTATTCGTATGTAGAAGTAAAGTATGAGATTTCAAAATCAGTTAAATGTCCCTGTAACCCAATATATATTTAACTAGTATAAACTTTCCCAACATAACAACTATATATTATATTTGAAAAAGCAAGAATACATAGGAAGAGTAGGGGAATGAGCGAACAATTTCAGCAAAACAATACCTATAGAAGTTTATGTATACCTAACAGCTCGGATGTATAATATATTACACATATTATATATAATAAATGCTTCAGAGTAAAGCTTACATATTTTTATAAAAGCTTATATATCAGACTATAGTTTAAATACTTTGGGTATATACACTTACATATACTTAGATAACCGGTTGAGGAAAGAAGAGGATCGGCCAGGGTAGGTACTGCTGTCGCGGTGGTCGGGATGAAGGCGGGGGTGGTCGGTTGGCGCAGCGTGCACGGGTCAACGAGGAAGGTTGAAGTGGCTTGCGTGGTGGGTTTTGGCCATTAGTGGAAGGGCAGGGCTGTTTGGTGGAGCACGACAAGGAAATTGGAAGGGAAGGAGGGAGAGTGCTCGGCCAATGGGTGAGGATCCAAGTCGGGTGCGGGCGGAGGAGAAATGTGAATGCGGGAATGGTTGGAGAAAGTCAGGTCTGAAGTAGTGGGATGAGGAAGATGATGTGAGGAGAAAAGAAGAAAATGAAAGGTGAACGAACAGTACAACATATATATTTATATCTCATTTTTGCAATAAAGAAACCGAACTAAATTAATGGTACAAATGTGTTTCGGTGAGCATGGCAAAAGTCACGCCTACAAAATAGCAAATATAAATGCAAACAACTGGAATAATTAAAGGCAACTAATATTTGTTTGGGCAGCACGTTTCAATTTTTGAAACTGAAGGAAAGTGTAAAGTCAAAATTTCGGTACCGTTACGACGAGCTATTTCATCGTTACCGTTACGTACCGGACCTCAAATTATAGAAATGAATATAGTACGGAGATCAGCACGACGAGACGAACAGAATGGTACACAGATATCAGTGATAGGACCAAACTATCAAAAGTTGATATCCGGTACCGAAAATTGCTGTTAAAACGCCGAAATAAGATAAATGGAGCAATAGCAGTCCGAATTTGGAGAAATGAAACATGACGCCTCACTCAGAAAAGGATTTACAAATTTATCGTATAAAAATATTTAGGTTTGGAAAATATTTTATTATCATCAGATATTAACTGATTTAACTTGAAATAAAATTATACAATAAAATAAACTTCCATATTATCTGATTTAAATTTTCCATTTGATATGTTTGAATATACGTATTCCAAATATTAAATTTTTATTTCCAAATTCAATCATTTGAAATTTCACAAAAATTCCAATTAAATAAATTATTAAAACCTTTAGAAATTTACGGGTCGTTACACTCTCCCCCACTCAAAACTTTTCGTCCCCAAAAAGGAATGAGGTAGGAGAATAGAAACAACCAAAAAGAAAAATAGATCTAAAATATAAAATAAAACAATTAATTCAAAACCATATAAACTATATTTATTTTAAAATTGGTTTATATTAATTTAGTCGATTCCAATTCATTTCATTTAATCAATCAAATTTATTGTTCCCATTTGATTGATTTCAATACCATATATTTTCATTTAATTGATTTGTTTCAAATTTATTTACATTTATTGCAAAATTTCACAACTAAATTTGTTTTATTTTACTCATCTATCAAATCTATTGGATCAACCATAGTTAATTCTACCTTAACATTCAACTTCAACTATTCAAAACCATATAGATTCCAATTTAAATAAATTAATATTCAACAATTTGGTTTAATCCACTTTATTCAACTAATAAATAGTCATTCAATTTAAAATTGATTTCTTTCATTTTTTCAACATTTCTTTCAAACAAATTCATTTTTAAATTCACTCATTTATTTTATCCATTTATCTTCAGCTAAGTTGATTCGACAAAAATTCAAGTTTACTATTCTTAAGTCTATATTTACCTGCTTAAATAGTCTTTTCTTTTATTTATTTAATTTACGTCACTTAACATATTTTGCAACATATATTAGATGTATACATTTTATAACCATATATTATTTAACAAATAAATTTTCCTTTTTTATTATCCATTTATTACCAGTGAATTCTCTTAATAAATATCACTTTTGATATCATATTACTTATATCATAGTGTATACTACCTAATTACATTCTAATTACATTTAAACTTTCTAGGTAAGTTATATAAATGTTTGTGAGTGCAATTAAATACTATACAACCTTTCCTTCTATCTACAACATTTATAGTAAGCCAGATTTCAGTTTGAATAATTTATTACTTAAGTTTTCTTCTTGTGCAACCCTATTATATCCTAACATTTTAACTTCTTGAATATTTTAGGCAAGTTATATATGTTAGAATGCAATCTAGTGTTATACAAACAAGTTTTATTCATATTCAACTATTTCAAGTTGGTTAAATTTCATTTATCATTTTAGATATTCCAATTATTCAAAAATTTCATTTTATTTCAATAATTGAAACCATTCTTATATAAATCTTAAGATTCAAATTTTCGGTTTCACTTCAAAATATTTTGAAATAATTATATACATATATATATATATTTTATAAATCAATTTATACACAAAAAATTCAAACAAAATTCATTGTCCAAAACAAAGTGTAGCAAAGCTGCTACGTGGTCTCTCCACTTCGAGACTTGAAAATGAATGTCGATGATGCTGCAGTCATCACCGAAATTATTATCCAGCGACAAACGAGGAGAGTATTGGTTTAATTCTTTTAAAATTATTCTTTTGAAATAATTTCCATTCGAAATACTTTTAAGTAAGGTATCCTAACATTTTAAAAGTCAAATTTTCCAAAAATACCGGAAATTGAATTCTCAAGTTCTTAATTTAACTTCATTTAAATTCCAAATCAATTTATAAACCATGTTTTAAAAATTCCTTTTAGTCAATGGTTTACAAAACCATTAATGAAAATCAAATATTATCATTTTAACAACCAATTCAGTTAACTATTAAATTTCAGAAACTTTATACTTATATACATAAATTTATTATTTCAATTACCAAATTTGAAAACAATATTGTGTCGGTTTGCTATGTTCAAGTGTTTTAGAATTCCTATCGATAGCGTTGATCAGACGAATCGATTGAAAACCCAAATCAACATTAAAAACTCAAACAACACAATATATAAAACATTTTTATATAAATTACAAATACACTCCCTCACACGATGATTCAAAGATGGATTCTGGAACAAGGATAGAGGTTCAAATTCAAGGGGACCCTAATCCAAAGAATTCTAATCTAGAAGATAGGTTTGAATGGGGAATAAGATGATTAAATAACAAAGTAGAAAGATGGATATACTGATGTTAATCGCGGGCGACCTTAACCGGGTCAACCGTGACTTCAAGAATAAGATCGATGTAGAATTCTGAGGCAAATTGACATCCGATCGCAAAACATAGAATTTGGATATAGCCAGAGATAATAGTATCTAAACCGAGGATACAAAATCTTCAGTGAATCAATGTCTATTGTAAAGAAGTTTCACCCCTTTACAAATCATTCAGTGGAGCTACGGGATACTCCAGAATCAAATAAAACACGAATAGGCCGAGAACATAAATGTATTTTAGAACAAGGAATGTTCCAAAATTCAAAGGACACCCGAACCAAAGCGGAAGGTATTCAAGCACGAACGAAGGTGATTCTGTAATTAAATTTACCATATATGCTAAGTTTTGCCTAAAACCAGAGCTCTGATACCAACTGTAATGACCCGGTATTTTGAGCCATTCGCATGCGCACATGTCACACTTGAATTGTTCAAAATATCAAATTGTTAATTTATATTTGGAAAAATCCAGAATATACAGTAAATAAATCAATCACAGAATCACAGACACAGAGTAATATAACAATGAGCAGTGGAAACAAATGAATAGTAGTTCATGAAGCTACTATTTATATAACAGAGTTAAATAAGATACAACAGAAGTCTTGAATACATAGAAGTCTCAATACAATAGTCCAATAACAAAATCCAAATATATCACTGGAGTCAACTAAACAACTGGAAGCAGAATAGATGTAGATGGATCTCCAAATCGAAGCTCCAACTACAAAGGTGAGTCTCAAAAGCTGTAACACTCAGTCTGACCCGAGCGTAAAGCAAAATACAAAACACTCAAGTTAGGATTAACATTCTTATATTAATAAATCCAACTCAAGTGAAATATCAACTGAAATACAAGTAACTCAAAGGATGCTTGGGATACCCATCCTCTAAGGATCCGTTAAACTATCTACTATGTAGTAATATACGCTATTATAATAATGCCTATAGTAAAGTAAACTATTAAAATATCGTTAAGGCGTTACATTTTCCCCCTTAACATATTTTATAGTGCCAGTTGTCTATACAGTACCGTAATACCTCCAGATCGGTAGGCTACCAGAGGATACTCTATAGGTATGACACAAATCAAACTCGTAGAAGGCGCGCTATGGTAGGTGACATGGCACAACTAGGCAATGCCAGGGTAGATATACCAATTACACTTCCGGGCTGGTGGTAACGCATAGCCGCAACTACCGCCCACCTCGAGCCACACTCCCAAAAATCCGAGGGCTCACCCAATCAATCACAAAGTAATAGAATGTTATTGAAGGAATGGGTCCGATCGAAGGAGCTACCTCACTTGGCCCGTCAATTTCTCCTGTTTTAGTCACCTTAAGCTAACTCACGGGAGTCAGGTCCATGTATATACCTCAAGAACGTCACCACCATCCTACTTCATTCTAGAATCTCCACCGCGTACATAGTTGTTAAAGTGGTTTTTGATATTGGCAGAGAGTATGACAATATCCGATCCCGGTCTCTTTAACAACCAAACGTTATTATAACACCGTGGTCATTTCATTTTAAATCATATTTCACCACCAAAATATCATATATATTTCAAAACCATATTAATACGATATCATTATTCAATCAAATAATATTCATTTCCAAAATCCTAATATTTTCTGAAATTTTAACACTTCTGAAATTATAACATTTTTGAAACCATAACAATTAGGAAATCATAACACTTGGAAATCATAATACTTTGAAAATTCATAGCACTTTGAAAATTCATAGCACTTTGAAATCATATTACTCCAACTTAAATAGTTTAGATATTAACATAGTATATATATAATAAAATAGTTTATATAATAAAATAGTTTATATAATAAAATAGTTTATAAAATAAATAATTAGTATATTGAAAATAGTTAAAAATTAAAATAGTTTATATTTAATTAATTTATAAAGTAAAATATTAAAATAGTTTAAATATATTTTAAAATAATTTATAAAATAAAATAGTTTCCTCAAATTTCACAAATCGATTCAGACTAACTCGAATTCCAAATTTCAATGTTTTTAATCTAAAATTCCCAATTTCAATTCAATTCAAAATCATTTAAAATTTTGATCGATATCAAATACATATATAAACTACAATTTAAACCATTTCAATTCCAATAGATTTCAAAGCTTAAATTCATTTATATTTCAAGTTCAACTTTACCATTTTTTAATTTTGAAAAGTCCACTTAGTAAATCCAATATCATTTAAATAAATCTTAAATTACAATTTATATAAACTAAAGATTCCCTTCAATTTATTTACTTGAAATATTCATTAGATCACTTTAAATCAAAATCAAGTTATAAATCATATCTTTAAAATCTCAAATTTAATAAGTTTCAACTTGGTTTTATTTAAGTAAAATTCAAATAAATTTCAAATAAATTTCTATTTCTCTTTCCAACTTAATTTATTAAAGTTATTATAAAATCTAAAAAAAAATTAATATCTAAAAATCAATATTTATTAAAACCACATATATTTCTTTTCAAAACCTTGGAAACCATTTTCAATATATATATATATATAGACCAACGGTGTCTGTATATAATTTTCTATCTATGGTCAAGTGATACAGATATTAATCATTTCAATCCGCAATTTAAATATCTACAGGTATATATATCTTTTCAACCCACAATCCCAAATTCAATTCAATGAAAATCGCTTGGGTTTATCATTTCAACCCATAACGATTTTCTCCTATTCTACAAGTTCGTTTGGGTATGTATCATTTCAACCCATAGGGAATTCTATACTAGCAGGGAACTTGCAGAGTGAGAACAAAAATGATAAAAATATAATAGGCATATATCATCAATATAAATAACAGATAATGGTGTCAGATGTCACATGTGAACAGATACAGATAAATGGCATATATATAACAATGTAAATAACTAACAGCAGCATATTTCAATTGTCGTTTCAATTGAAATCAAATTTAATAAATATAAGAATGTAAATCATGAGTGATTTCTCACCTTTCGAAGCTAGAGGAGTTTGACAACAGAGCAAGCTACAAATTCCAATGCAAAGTAAGATTGGCACGAATTTGACGACAAAGCTTATAGATAGGAATAAAAGAAATCAAATCAGACTGGATTGATGAAGATAATTGATATAAGTAAACTTATATATATAACTATATATAATTATATATATATAAATCATATTCTAACTTCAAACATATATCAAATAAATTTGTATTTCAAAATCCATCGTTTTTAAATTAAAACACATATATACAATCAACATATACACATCATATATTTTGAAATAACTACTTTTATATATACTTATTAAAATGAAAAATACTTATATCATATTTTGTTCCTTTCAAAATGTTATATACATAATTCAAAATAATAACATGACTTATATATACTGTCAGGTTACAAATTTTTATAAACCTATGTATATCTTTATATTTACACACATTTATATAAACTGTAAAGAAAAACAAATAAAAACTATATATATATATATATGCATTGTAAACTAATATAGTAAAATGCTGTAACATGTATACAACCCATACATATCCTTTCGAAGCGTCGTACATCTCTAGTGAATGTACTGTAGGAAAACCATAACTGGTCTTGCTAAGACCTGATTCATTGCTCCGCATGCATATTCCGATAAGTATCTCTAGAAATGGAGTCGCATGCACCCTATGGGTTTTCCTACCCTACTAGTTATGTCTCCTATCTTTGGTTTTAGTCATACTCGTCGATGAGGCTATATGCAGCATCCCATCCTACAAATCACCACTCAAACAAATCTTCCACATAAGCTCAAACTCGAATAGATCTTGGAACCACACATGGATTCCCATATCCCAATAGATCTCGGAACCACACATGGATTCCTCAATAGATCTCGGAATCACACATGGATTCCCATACCTCAACAGGTCTTGGAATCATACATGGATTCCCACATCCTGAATAGATCACGAACAACTACATGTGTTCAAGCATCTCGAATTGATCTCGAATCTCCATATAGATTCCAGCTTCACGAAGTAATCACGAACGAATCACGAAGACATCATGAAGCATCACAAACCTCTTCCAAAGCATAGAATATGAACATGGTTTTGGAATGGTCACTGTTTCAAGTCATCTCGTATAAGCACACTCCCTCGCTTATCAGGTGCTCCAAAAACCAATTGATCGATTTCCCTAGAATCTCAACCCCGGTTTTTGGAAAATAAACAGACATACATAAGAGCGGAGATCAACTCCTAACTGTTTAAGAAGACAGATTTCCTTACCGTCATCCTAGAAGAGCAAAATGAGTTTATACGTACAGTATAATATCACCAAAGATAACTGTACCATATAATTCCTATATTTCTTCTAGATATTTCCAGAGTACATTTGGTAAGATTTCATAGTCAGTTCTTTAACTATCAAATAAATAAACAATCTAATACAATGAGAATAATCGCATACCGGAAACTAGTTCCCATATACTGCCCATAAGCAAGTAACACACAAAGCACGATCGAACAAACAAGCATGATCAAGTCATATTAACGACTTCTAATCCCCTTTTTAATTACTCTTCCTTTATTAATTAAAAAACACTTTTATTAGTAAAATTCATTTTTTTCATAATAAATGTAACGATCCGGAAATTTTAATGATTTTTATAACGTAATTAACTAAATTTTTTCTTGAAAATATATAATAAATTTTAGAAATGGAAATTTGATATTTGGTATGCGTATATTGAAGCATAGCAAGCGGTAGATTTTCATTTGAAAATTTGAAATTTTGTTTGGTTATGAAATTTCAATTTTAAAATTTAAATTAGTTGAAAATAGATGGAATTAAAATGTTTTTGAAATTGGAATATTTTTATATAAGAAAAATGTTTATTATTTTCTGAGTGTGACATCATAATTCATTTCGCCAAATTTGGACTGCTCTAGCTCCGTTTATCTTATTTTTGGCGTTTTAACAGTATTTTGGCAACGAATATCGACTTTTGATAGGATGGTCGTATCGCTGATATATGTGTACCATTCTGTTTGTCTCGTCATGCTGATCTCCGTAGTATATTCATTTGTGCATTTCAGTGTCCGATATACGGTGAAATCTACGAAATGATTAGCCGTATCGGTACCCATTTTGGACCATTTAGGATTCTTGTGTCCTTCCATTTATCCACTGTAGGAAAATAAATGGTCACTAGCTATTGATATTCCCAGAAATTAACTTTTGGCTTTTGTTATTCCAACTTTTAATTATTGCTGGTTCGTTCACTCTCATTCTTTGGTTCTGATCCTTTCTTGGTTCTGTGCATTCTTTTGAAAAATGATATAATATATTTATTTTATAATTCACTGTATATGGTTTATGTCAGTTGGCATTCTTTGTTTTGAGGTTACTGCTCATTCCTTCATTGCCAAGCTCCTTCATTCGTTCATCGCTATCCATTGCCGCTTCACACTCCCTGACCCGATCCCCTTCACCTCGTCACCCTTCGCCCACCCCAGACACTCCTCCAACCACAACCGATCAAGCACTCTTCACTTGTTCACATGGCCTGCCAAACCCACACCTACCTCCATGCAATTCATCTCCACCTCCCACTACACGCCCAAGCGAGCCATTCCCCTTCGCCTACTATCGCCCTCCACCGCAGCAGACCATCGACCTTCCCTCCTTACTACATAACCATGCCAATCGACCTGCCTTTTCAGATCCACCACGTGAGCAGCATCACCCACAGCCATCTTGGCCTGCCACCCTTAACCGAACGCTGCCTCCACTTCACATAGAAGCCGATCCATTCAGTCTCATCACCTTTGCAACCCGCATTTTTCCCTCTCCGCATGTCGACCCATCCACAGTCCCGCAGCCGAGCATCTACCTCCTCCACCTAGCCCTCACCAGAGCCGAACCCCATACTACCAAAACCCAGCCAGCCTCCCACCCTACCAAAACCCATACCCAAAAGCCGAACAACCCCACTATCTTCCGCCTTGAGCTCCTGCAGCCTCTTCCCTTGGCAAAAATCGAGTAGTAACCCAGCCTCCTCTTTCTCTTCTTTTATACATAAAAAAAATATAATGTTGCTTTCATTTTATTCTATGCTTTCCTCTTCATTCTGTGGCCATTCATATTGCCGACCACGCTCAGCATCATCCCACCCTGATCCGACTCTCCACTGTTGCCAGAGCAGCAGCCAAGCTTTCTATTTTATAAAAAGGTTATATGTATATTGCAGATATATATTTGTTTTTCTCAATCCAAGCTTATATATAAGTTTACTTATATATTTGTTTTTCCTTGAATTCTAGACATCTAGCTTGGCGCTGTCCAGAATTTTGTCGCAGCAGATTTTTTCTTTCCTTTCATGTGCGTGTCCGTATCCATGTAGGCGTCACGTTCATTCTCGTTGTTCTATAGCCTCGAAATGTGAGCGATCACTCACGATTAACATTCTTATATTTAGTAAATTTAATTCACATGAAATGACGATTGAAATATGTTGTTAAATTTGAATTGTTAGTTATTTAATTGCTAAATATGATATGTTAATAGATGACACCATGACCTGTTGAATATATATTTATTTAATGGTTAATTATGATCATATTTGCCATAGATATGCTATGTCATTTTGTATTATTTTTCTATTGTTCTCACACTACAAGTTCCCTGTTAGTTTAGGAGATCCCTATGGGTTGAAATGATACATACCCGAACGATATTATAGATTAGGGAAATCGCTATGGGTTGAAATGATAAACCCAAGTGATTTTATTAATTTTGAATTTTGGGATTGCGTGTTGAAATGATATATACCCATAAGTATTAAATTATAGCGGATTGAAATGATAAATATCCGTATCACTTGACCAAATGATATAAAATTATATACGGACACCGTTGGTCTATTTTTGAAAAAAAATGATTTCCAATGTTTTGAAAGGAAATATATGGGTTTTTATAAAAATTGATTTTTTTTAAATATAATATATAGATTTTATTTTTAATATGTGTAAATTTTAGATTTTAAATTATAGGTTTTGGAAATTTTAAAATTATAAGTTAAGTTTGAAAATGTAAATTTTAAGATTTTACTTATATTTTTATTATTTTTAATATATATAAAATAAGATTTAATATATTTAATAATAGGATTTAATTTAATGAAATTTAATAATAATAAGATTTAATTTAATAATATTTAATATAATAAAATTTCATAAGAATTTAATTTAACTAATATACATATAATATGTTTTAATATTTATTTACAATATATATTATTTTTAAAATAGATATTTGTAATAACTTATATATATATAATATGTTTAAAATTTATGTATGTTATTATTTTTAAAATAGATTTTGTAGTAACTTTAATAAAATTAAGGTTGGAAAGATAATTTGAGTTGACTTGTAAATTAATTGATTTAAGAATTGAATTTAAATAAGAATTGATTTGAAAGTTATTTATTTTAAGATTTTTAAAGTTATGATTTTATAACTTAATAACTTGATTTGGATAAAGGTGATTTAATGAATATTTCAAATTTAAATACAATTGTAATTGAATATTAAATTTTGATTTAAATTTGTAATTTGAGATTTTATTTAAATATTTATAAAAAGGGAGATTAAGTGAATAATTTCAAATTAAATATAATTGAAGTTATATATTTAATTTTTATTTAAATTTGTAATTTGAGATTCTATTTAAATGTTACTAAAAATGATTAAGCAAATAAATTCAAATTTAAATAAAATTGAATTGAATTTTGAAATATAAATGGAATGTATCAAATTGAGTTATTATGAATTTTTTGAATATTTAAGCTTTGAAACCAATTTAATTGGGAGTGGTTTAAATTTGAAGTTCAAACCTGGATTTGAAATCGATATAAAAGAAATGGTTTAAGGAGAATTTGAATTGATTTATGAAATTGGAAGAAACAATTCTAATTTGAAACTATTTTCGATATAAACTCTTTTAATATATAAACTACTTTTAATATATAAACTATTTTTAATATATAAACTATTTTAATCTATAACCTATTTTTAAATATAAACTATTTTTAATTTATAACTATTTTAATATATAAACTATTTTCAATATTTAAACTGTTTAAGTTGGAACTGTTATGATTTAGATTTAATGGATTTAAATGCGAATATTTTGATATGATGGTTTAAACTATTTTGTGAATATGATTTCGAAAGTGATATGATTTTGAAATGAATATGATATTTTGATATGAATTATGAACTGTTTGAAATATAAAATGACCACGGTGTGAAATAAGCGTTTGGTTGTTAAAGAGACCGGGATTGGATATTCTCATACTCTCTGCCAATACCGAAAACCACTTTAACAATTGTGCACGTGGTGTAGATTCCAGAATGAAGTAGGATGATTTGGCGAACGTCTGTATGAGGTATGAATGTAGCCCTGACTCCCTCGAGTCAGCTTGATGTGGCTAATACAGGAGCTATACCGGACCAAGTGGGGTCGCTCCCCCTATCAAGCACATTTCTTTGACACCATTCTATTACTTTGTGATTTGATTGGATGCACTTTTGATTTGGAAGTGTGTCTCGAGGTGGGCAGTAGTAGCTGCTATACGTTACCACCAGTCCGGGAGTGCAAACGGTAAAATCCTACCCTGGCATTGCCTGGAGTGCCTTGTAACATGCCTTAACGAGCCCATTACGAGTTTGGTTTGTACTGTACCTATGGAGTGTGTAATGACCCACTATTTTGGACCATTCAAATCGACAATAATCCACACATGTCAGACTTGAATAATTCAAAATAACATATTGTAATAAAATTTGGAGCAAATAAAATCATTCATAGAATCACAGACACAGAAATATCAGAATAACTCGCAATGGAAGATAAAATACCATAGTTGTTCATGAAGCTACTATAACAAAGTCTGAAAACAAATACACAATATCAGTCTGAAAACAAATACAATAGAAATCCCAAATACATAGAAGTCCACTAATACAAGAGCTGAAATAGAACAACTGAAACTGAAATAGATAAATAACTAGATAAGCAGAATCTCCAGCGATTTCTAGATCCTGAAAGTGAAATCCAAAGCTATGGATACTCAGGCTAACCCGAGCGTAAATAAAAACACAAACACTCGAGTCAGGACATACATACTTATACAATGTAAACCAACTCAAGTGAACTGTAATAAAGGTGCAAGTAACTTAAAGGATGCTTGGGACCGCCCATCCTCTAAGGATCCGTTAAATTATTTACTATGTAGTAATATTCGCTATTATAATAATGTTTAACAATAAAATAAACATACTTTTTAATAGCATTAAGGGGTTACCTATATAGCCCTTAACACGTAATAGTCCCAGTACTCCATCCAGTATCAGCATACCTCCTGATCGGAAGGCTACCCTAAATACTCCATGGGCTACGGGAGAAAACCAAACTCGTAGTAAATCTCGCTATGGTAGGTGACACGGCACACAAGGCAATGCCAGGGTAGATATACCAATTACGCACACGGGCTGGTGGAAACGCGTAGCAACCACTACCGCCCACCTCGGAACACACTCCCAAATCAAAAATCGAAGATGGCCATCAAATCACTCACAAGGTAAGAGTATAATATCGAAGGAATGTGCCCGATCGGAGGAATGACCTCACTAGGCCCGAGATCGCTCCTGTTTTAGCCACCTTAAGCCAACTCATGGGAGTCGGGTCCACGTTCATACCTCAATAGGATCGTCGCCACCATCCTACTTCATTTTGGAAACTCCACCACGAACACAGTTGTTAATGTGGTTTTCGGTATCGACAGAGAGTATGTCCCTATCCGATCCCGGTCTCTTTAACAACCAATCGTTATTATAACGTGTGGTTATAAATTTCAAAAATAGTTTATATTTCAAATCAAAATACTTCATTTAAACCATTTAAAAGTGAAGTCATTACACCTTTAAATCAAATACTTAATTCCTAAAAATTTAGCCTTTACTTAGCTCATTTATTCACTTAAATATTTAAAAACATTAAAATTTCAGCTTTCGCAGCACTTAGAAAAATGCTGCGGTAAGTTATATTTGAAACAATTCATTTCAGCAAAGACAGCATTTAAAAACTGCTGTAGTAGTTTAGTTTCAATTGAAAACAAGTTAAATTCAGCAAAGACAACATTTATTAACTGCTGTAGTAGTTCAGGGTTCAATTTGAAAATCTTCATTTCAGCCAACTGTAGCACTTATCAAGTGCTACTGTAGCCCTTTATTAGTTTCAGGTTTTAGTTTTAATTTAGCAACCACAGCACTTACCAAGTGCTGCAGTAGCTCTTAGTTAATTTAGCCTTTAGTTCATTTGCATCAACCACAGCACTTACAAAGTGCTGCAGTATCATTTACTTCAGATTTTAAGTTATTTCAGAAATGATAGAATTTCTGAAGTGCTACTAATTTAATTTTCAGATTTATAATAAAATTTCAGAAACAAATAAACTTCAATTTTAACCATTTAAACTTATAAAAATCATATTTTTCCACTTCAAAAATGTTCATTTAAATACCCTTTAACTTATGATTTTTTACAAAGAATTTTTTTACAATAAAATCAAATTTTCCAATAATTTCACTTATTAAATTCAAGTGTACAATTTTCTTATTCTTTTCATTTTTAACAATTTACCTTAACACTTAAATTTAAATTTCCATTTCATAAATAAACTTAATTTCCATTTTATTTAATTAACTTAAACTTCCATTTAAAAAAATCAAATCACAAATTTCCAAATTAAGTTATGTTTCAAATCACAAATTTTCCATTCATTTATTTAACATTTTAATACATAGAAAAATCATTATCACTTTATTAAATCATTTTAAATTCAATTTAAATCAAGTTATCATATTTTTACATTTAAAAATACTTTAAATTTTCCAGAAAAAATATATAAAATAACCACGGGTCTGTATAATATTTTCTAGCCTAAGTCAAGTGATACGGATAATATATCATTTCAATCCGTAATTTACAAAGAAAATTCCGGGTTCTATCATTTCAAACCCGCAATCCCAAGTTAATAAAAATAAATAAATAAAAATCGCTCAGACCTATCATTTCAGCCCATAACGATTTTTCCCTATTCTAAAGTCCGTTCGGGTATGTATTATTTCAACCCATAGTGATTCTATTCTACAGGGAACTTGAAGTGTGAGAAACATAATAAAATAAACAATATAACAGAATATAACATAGTAGATGATGTGACAAGTTTATAACAGGGTTTAACATCATAAAATACATATCACAGGCAGGTATAACATGATATAATAGTTTCTACATATTCACTTGTTGTCACTTCACAAATTCTATAAGTATGAATGTCAAGTGTGAATAACTCACCTTTTTAAGCTGGAGTTCGCAAATCAAAACACACAGATAAGTTCAGAAAGCACGATACAACACGACTTTTGATTCAAGTGGAGAGAGAGCCAAGATATTAATCTTGTATACAACAATAAAACAAAGCAATTATAAATATATTTTTAACACAAAGATTATATTGAAACAAAAATGGAATCAAAATAAACAAAAGACATCACCAAGCTTTCAACTCAAAATTGCTTGACCAAGACTCAACATATGCTCGGTCACAACATGTTTATAGGTGGAAATGGCTCGGGTTTGGCTCACTAGCTAAGCTAGAGAAGATGAGGAGTTTGGAGGTACAAATGCATGGAATGCTAAAGGTCAAAGCAAGAAGGGGTTTGGTTGCAACAAGGCTCGGCCTAGGGTCATGTTTGGGCTCGACCATGGTCTTCTACAGGTCAGGTCAGATCTGAAACAAGGCTAGTGGTGATGGCACTTGCTGGTGGTGGAGCTAGAGGTGGTGGTGGTTCTATGGTGGTGGCCGAAGCTAGAAATGAAGGGGATGGTGAACAAGTGGCTCGGCTATGTAGTTTTAAAGGAGTTTTTGCAACTTTTGTGGTGTATTGTTCATATGGAGGTCACGGCCACTACTAGTCAGAGGAGATGGTGATGTTTAGGCCGAGCAAATATATGAAGAAATCAAGGCAAAATCATTGAAAAAAATGAAGAAGAAGTTGAGAAAAGAGGCCATTGCTCACCAAAATATTTTCAGAAATGATAGCCGTGAATGATGAAGAAAGCGAGAAGTTTCTCACGTGAAAAAGCAATAAAACTCACGGCTACAACATGAGAAAAGAACGGTCAAAGAAATGAAGAGTCTAGACAATGAAAAGTCACAAGTTGAAAGCCTTAGTCTTTTCGAATTTCCACTTTCTTTTATTCAAAATAAACAAATAAAATATCAAGTAAAATAAATAAAAGACAAACAAAAATTAAGTGAAAATGAAAATAAATAAATAGTCTTAGGAAAAATAGAAAATAAATAAAGAAAATAGTTTATTTAATTGAAACTAGAATTAAAAATTGTAAATAAAATAGAACTAATATTGGAAAATTACAACTACACTTTTAAAATGTTTTAAAAATAAATTTTTGAAATAAAATATAATTTAAAAATATTTGCAAAAATCTTGGGTTGTTACACTCTCCCCCACTCAAATCTTTTCATCCCCGAAAAGAATGAAACAAGGAAAACAAAGAAAAACAAGATAGAAAAGCAAATAGTACCTGAAACAAACAATTCCGGTTCGAAGCACGAATGCTCTCCTCCGTCTCCCAGGTATAATCCCGATCATCAGTACTCCACTGTACTTTAACCAGACTAACAGATTTCCTTCTTAACTGCTTCATACCTCTGTCGACAATACGAAGCGGCTTCCTCTCGACAGTCAGATTAGGCTCAATATCCAAACTATCAAGAGGAGAAGGCTGAACAATAAGAGATGGGTCATGAAGATACCGGCTAAGATGTGAGACGTGGAATACATCATGCACTCCAGAAAACTTCTCGGGCAAATCCAGTCAAAAAGCCAAAGAACCAACTCTTTCCACAATGCGGAAAGGACCAATGAACGTAGGAGAAAGCTTCCCTCTACGACCAAAGCGAATGACATTCCTTAAGGGAGAGACCTTAAGGAAAACCTGATCACCAACAACAAACTCTAAACTCCGCCTACGCCTATCAGCGTACTTCTTCTGCCTATCCTGCGCAACCCTCAACTTCTTCTTAATCCCCTCAACTCTCTCAGAAGCCTCCAACACCACATCAGGACCAAGAACCAAACGATTACCGGATTCAATCCAGCAAGATGGAGATCTACAAGGTCGTCCGTAAAGAGTAGCAACCGGAGACATTTTAATACTGGCCTGAATTCAAAGAAAGAATGAGATAGATAAAGGATTAAGATAAGTTTAAAACAGAAGATTAGATTATACCTGATAACTATTGTTATAGGTGAATTCGACAAGATGGAGATGATCTTCCCAAGATCCTCCATAATCAAGCTCACAAGCATGAATAAGATCTTCGAGAATCTGATTCAACCTTTCCATTTGACCGTCGGTCTGTGGATGGTAAGCAGTGCTCAGATTCAGATGAGTACCCAAAGATTCCTGAAAAGCTTTCCAAAACTGACTAGTAAAGATAGGATCACGATCACAAACAATACTGAGAGGAACGCCATGGAGATGAACAATCTCTCTCATGTAGATCTTAGACAATATAGAAGCAGAACGGGTAGACTTGACCGGAATGAAATGAGCGGACTTGGTCAGTCTATCCACAATAACCCAGATACTCTCATTACCCCTCCTAGTCCTCGGTAATCCATCAATGAAATCCATAGAAACCTGTTCCCACTTCCAATTGGGAATCTCAAGGGGCTGCAACAAACCATTGGTCTTCTGATGATCGGCCTTGACTTGCTGACAAGTCGCACACCTGCTAACAAAGATAGAAATATCCCGCTTCATACCCTTCCAGCAATAAAATCTCTTCATATCCTGATACATCTTCGTCACACCAGGATGAATAGAAAGTCTGGATCGATGATTCTCCCGAAGTAACTCTTGCCTCAATCCATCAACTTTCGGGACACAAATCCTACCATTAATCCTCAAAATCCCTCTATTGTCGATCTGAGCTCCACTGCCATCAAGACTACCACTACCAACTCTACTACGAACATTCTCCTTCATCAATCTAAGCATCTCATCCTCATCCTGCTTAGCCATGATACGATCCAAAAGAGAAGAAGAAACAACAAGCTGACACAACAAAGCCTTCTTCCGACTCAGAGCATCGGCCACAACATTAGCTTTCCCGAGAGTATAGCTAATATCGAGGTCGTAAGAAGCCAGAAACTCAAGCCAACGAACTTGCCTTTGATTCAAATCCTTCTGGGTGAAGATATATGTAACGACCCAGAATTTTTGATAATTAAAATTCGAATATTTAATTGATTTTTAATACTAATAAATGGAATTTAGAAGTCGAATGATTTATTTTTCGAATATTGGGTTTTATTTGAGAATTAAGTTGATAAATTAAATAGTGAAATTTCAGAAATAATTGAATATCGAGTTTAAATGATTGAAAATGATTTGTAAAGTTATATTAAATCATACTAGAGTTATAGAAAGGTTATAGAACTTTCAGAATCGAATTTGGAGTTAATCTGTGAAAATTGAATATTTTAATATTTAATTATCGACTGTAAAAATAGCCAATTTTCGAACAGTCTCAGAATTGAACGAGACCAGTTCCATTGGATCCGTAATAGTTAGTTATTATCGGATTTCAATTTTCGTATCGATCGGAGTTGTCATTTGACCATGGCAGCTCGAAACGCATCGATATCGTTTTAATTTTAATTCGGCGAGTTAAAATAGTCATTTTTCAAAAAGTCTCGGATTTCGACGAAACCAGTTTCATCGGATCCGTAATGTGATATTATTGTAAGATTTCAAATTTCATAATTTTTGGATTTACCATTTGTCCGGTACAAATTAAAACGCCTCGAAATCGATTTAAATCGGTTTAATTTAAATTGATCGTTTAAATCCATATCTCACACAGACGATCGAATTAGCTTCCGAAACCTGTTCCATTTCGTTCGGAACGCGGGATAAACCCCAGAAACGCTAGTCACCGCGCGTAAATCGGAGATTTGAAAATCCCGGATGAATAGTGTTTGATAAAACTCTATAAATATACCCATTTTTCTCACAAAAAAATAAAAGAAAAAAAGAATTAGGGTTTGTGAACGTAGCCGCCACTCCCATGCTGAACGGCCAGCAAGTTCCCTCGTTCTTCCTCGAATTCCTCCAAATCCACTCATCAATTCGACGAATGTTCAACATCAAAATTGAAGAGCACGCAATGAGCTTCGAATCTATACGGATAGGATCGGTTTTAATGGCTTAGATCATCGGCAAATCCACCGTGAAGTCACGTGTTTAATCGCGTTTATCGAGGAAATGGCAGAGCCGCGCGTGACCGGTCATGGGGTGAGAGTGGAGCTCGACGTCAGCTTCGAGATAAGGGTCTCCGATCATGATATAGGCGAGTGTAGTGGCCTCGAGCGTTAGGGTTTTGGGGCGGCAATCGTTGGGTTCTCGCGTTCGAGTACGAGCCTGGAAGAAGAACGTGTGGAGGGAAGATGCGTTTCACGGCCCAGATTTTGTGATTGCAAAACGAACGGCCAGAAATTGTTAAGGTTTAAAATTAAAAGAAATTGTAAATGTTAATTTTATTTAAATTTGTATAGAGTTTAAATTGCAATAACTTCGTCATATATTATCAGAATTCAACGAAACTGGCGACGCCGGAATCGCAGCGTCGCGCTCTACGCTGCAGCGTAGGTCTGGGATCAGTTTGAGCAAGCTAAATTTTTTGATTATATCGAACGGTTCGGTTTAATTTATTCGAAATAAACGATGGAACTGCTATCGGAAAATCACGGTGAGATCTTCTCACTCAAATTTGAATGTGGAATTTTTGCAGTTATTGATTGCTATTGGATGTGGTATTAGATATAGTAGGATATATATCTATATATAGCAATATATACATATTGGCATATGTATATATTGGATTGATGATTTCCCGCCTCGTATAGCGGATGAGACCCTATTGCGCCGTTAGTAAGCGGAATTTTATAAAAACCCATATACCGCGATAATTCCGTACTGGAGCGGAATTGGTATTGTGCTAACATCTTTGGATGCAGGGAAACAGGTTGGAGGGATCCGACTGGATTCCTCACCGTATTGATTATTTACAGATATTTTGATATATTCTGTTATCATATGATGATATATGATATTTGACTGTTGTGATGGACTGATTGGTGTTGTGGCATCATCGGATTCAGTTTTGAAATGTAAAAATAACGATTTTTACTTTAAAAGGATTTTTAAAGTGATCTTTGAAATTATACGTTTTATTAAATTTTTGAAGTGATTTACTTTAAATAAATAAACGTTCAAATTTTAAAGTTATGAAAGTTAAGATCTTTGTGAAATATAACCGAAAAGTGATTTTTGGAATAAATGGTTGATTGATTTATAAAATGGTTTAAATTGAGATTTTTAAAATATTATAAACGGTTTACTTAAAAGGTTTATAAAGTGGACATTTTATAAATTAAAATGTTGGTGTTATAAAACGAGTTTTTATAAGCGTTAAAATGAATTTTTGAGAATTTATAAATAAATGAAATTTATAAATTGGGAACTTATAAATGGAAAATGATTTTTTGTGGAATAAATGAAATTATAAGTATTTGACTTATAATATGGATTGTGGTAGAAAAAATTGAATTGTGAATTGAATAGGTCATTAAAGAAGATTTATAGATCGAATTGGTAATAAAGGAGATTTATTAAATTGAAGTTGTTAGAAAATAGAAATAGAATTTATAAACGTTGTTTTATAAATTCGAGATCAATTGAATTTGATAAATTAAATAAAGAAGGTGGTTAAAGGAGATATATTCGTGATTTTGGATAGCGAATTATTATTGGAATAAAATGTGTAGAAAATAGTGAAATGTAATTGGTGAAGTAGATTCACGATTTTGGACAGTGAATATATTGTTAAGTAAAATGGATAGTTTTGGAAAAGCGATATTGTAAAATGAAGTAATTGTTTTAAAAGATGTTTTAAAACGTGTGAACTATCGAAATCATAGATTTCAACATTTATTGTTGAAATAGACGTTTTCGAGAAATAAGGAAATGGTGGACTATAACAATGTTGTTATAGTAAATGATTTCCGAAAGGAAATGTTTTATATAGTATTGGGATTTATATATCTATCTAAATCTCGAATCCCTATACTAGTGATTTTGAGTTGTCGTAACGATGTTTTACGTAACATTCGTTTTGACTCAAATAAATGTGTTTTAAGAATGATTTCCTTAAACGAATGAAATATATACTTAATTTGATTTAAGTATATCGAATATTTTCAAATGTTGAAAATAAATGATTTGTGAAATACTTATTATTAAATAAGTATGGAATTGCTTTTCCAATATGAAATGAACTATTTTTGAGATTTTATCTTCAAAGATAAAATGAAATGTGGAAATTGAATATTTGAAATTTGTTTTCAAATGGTTAAGTGTGGAAATTTTATATCTAGTAAAGATATTTTTGGAAGATGAAATAATTTGGAAAATTATTTGGAATCTGATGATGTTGCGCATCTTTATTGATAGTTAAATAACCGACTATCAATAATTACCCTGAATGGATGTTTTGTTGTGAATTGGATGAATTTGAATGCCACACTTATTTTTGAATAAGCGCTCACTATTCGGGTTAACCGGGAAAGGACCATGGGGTCGTATAACCCATTCCGAATATGTGATACGTCGTTATGAATTGCATTCGAAGACCGGTGTTGAAGACCGGATATTTTTGAAAACGGAAGGATTACCGTCGAGTTACTCTACATCGACTGATCTTCGATTTAGAGGTTTTATCACCCTTAGTGACGGAAAGTCCTGACGTGATTGAAAATTATCCGGAAATGCAAGGGCTTCGTGAGAAGTGCCTTCGGTTCTGTTCGATCCCGGAACAGACTTGTATGGATTGTGTGTCTGACGTTACAATTTGAGATATAAAGCTGATTTCTTTCAAATACATTTCTGTTGGTGGCGGAGAATTTATTCTTTTAGCTTAACACCCTTCTCTGAGACGTACGAGCTCAGAGGTTATGTAGTTGAAATTTATCAGCGATATATCCCAATTTGGTAACGTGGCATACTGAGTGTTGCTGTGAAATGATCAGTGTTTGATCATTTGTGATATGATCATTTGTTTGATCTTATATCTTTGTGATCATAGGTTGATCATTTTGTTTGACCCGAAGCAGGGCTTTTTGAGAAAGCGTAGCTTTGTGGACGAGACTTCGTCGAGCCTCACACCCCGGAAATGGTCGAAACAGGACAAATGCGGCAAGGTTCTAGGGAGTAGCGCCCCTTAGTGTATGTCATTCCTTCTGGATAAAGGTGGTATCATGGTATGGAGCCCAGATACTTAACCTCTGTGGTTACTGCATTATTATTATCTATGTGGTTTGTTGGAAATCGGGGATCCTCGGGAAGATCGGTGACGATCGGGGGATGGCATACACGTGTCAGTAGTTACCTATTTTTGCAGAGGTAACCCAGCCTTGTGTTGGCAGAGATCCGGTTAGGTTCTCGGGTCGTCTATTCCAGGGACGTACCCATCGTGGATAGGAAGTTCCTTAGCCTGACCATTTGTTGGAAATCCAAAGAAACAATACGTGACGTGTACGGTTTTAGTTGTATTACCTGCTATGGAATGTGGCGGTAACCTGCTATTGAACATAGTAGCTATAGTAGGCATACGATACTGGTCGTATGTTGGCTAAGATTTATATTATACTTTCGAAATGTTTTCTACACTATGCACTAATAATAATATAAAAAAAATGATTTGATTTTGCGTAGTAAGCATCTTTGACTATCATAAGAAGAAATCTCCTCCAAGTCTGCGTTTGCATTGTGTGTGTGGCGGGAGGTCTTATGGTAGTTTCATTTTCCAAAAGCATTGCGAATTGACTTTAAAAAAAAATTCTCTGCTGTTTATTTTTAAAGAATAACTGTTTTACGATCTCACACCAGTCACCATGACTGACTCGGAGTTTATTGTTTCCCTTCTAAACTCTGGGTGCCCACAAATTTCCACACGGGCAGCCTAGAGTTATATTATCAGGATATTCTGGATATTCTGGAGCTTTGGAGATAAGCTGGATGACGAGACGTAGTATTTGTATCTGATAGTATTTATTCCGCTGTGTATTCTGTATGAGGACAAGTTTATATAACTGTCCATTGTTGTTTATTGACTCTGATGATATGATGTGATGTAATGTAATAACAGATATAATTCTTTTGTTTTTAAATGATATTCATTTATCTATTATATATTGTTCCGCTGCGATATGTGAGATTCTGATATTGTTTTCTGTTCTGATGTGTTTTCTGTTGTTGTTCTTCTTTCTTTTCTTCTATCTTTCTCTTCTTTCTTTTTCTTCTTTCTTAAAACCATAACTTTTCGGGTTTCCGACATTCGATGGCTCAGCAGTCGATAACGTGAGTATCGATGTTGAATTTTCGAAAGTCGAAAATTTTCGGGATGTTACATTTGGTATCAGAGCATATGGTTAAGCGACAACCCTGCTCTGTTGGGTGTTACTCATTAGAGATAGAGTCAGTAGTACTCTAGAATGAGTTTGAGTGTAATAATAGATACGAGCGCGTATTTGTTAGTGAATATAAAATTGTTTTATATTGTGATGATTGGTTTGTTGAGTGGTATATGGATTCTGGTCGGTATTGTCCGTACAACTCTATCGATAGGGATCTCTAAACACTTGTATAGAACAATTCGGCACAGTATTGTTTTAAATAGGGTAAATGAGATAATTTTGCCCAAAACTATTTTTGTATATAAAAGAAATGATTTTCTGTAAATTATTACGGTATATGGTTGCATGGTTGTTAGAAGTGATAATATTAAACTATTATCAATGAAATTGAATAAGAAATTGAAATCATAACTCCAAAGTTAAGAAATAAATTCACATGCAAATGAAATTTAAGAATGTAAATTATAAATGTGACTTATAATTTGAAACGGAATTCCAGAGAAGTTTTTTTGAAATGTTTTGAAAGAGAATTTGGAAATTTTGGAGATTTGGAAAGTTTAAATCTTTTTGATTTGAAAATGGATTTCGAAGTTTTGAAAAGTATTTTAGAGAGATGAAAGCTCTAAACTCTTTTCGGTCGCTGGAAAATAATTCTGATGATGATCGCGACATCACTGGTGTTCATTTTCGGGTTTCCAAAAGAGAAATTGCTGCCAAATTGTTTTAAAAGGAAGTTGTTTGAAAAATTTGGATTTTGTTTTAGAAAATTCAAAGGATGATTTGAATTGTTTTCAAAAATGGTTTTGAAAAGGTTGAAAAGACTCTGGAATGCTATATAAAAATATTGATGAGAATAATAAATGAGTTGATAACTTATACAATTAGTTGTGAGTTTAGATTGAATAAATTTAACTTAAGGAATTTTAAGTTGAATCAAAGAAAGTATAAGTGAATGAATTTGAAATGAATTAAATTCATATGGAATTAGAAATTCAGTATAATATAAGTGATGATAAACCAAAATAGTGAAATGAAAATAAATTTTGGGAATGAACGAAAGAATAAAACTAGAATTGAAACTGAATGTTGAAAACAAATTTGAATAAGTGAATTGGAATTTGAAATGAATTAGTAATTGAAACTAATTTAAAATGGTGCAGTATGAATGAAAGCTAATCAATAAAATTCAATATTCAGAAATTGAACTGAATCCAATTAAATGTTGGAATTGAATTCAAATGGAATTGAAATGTAAAGATTGAACGAAATTGAATATGCAACTTCAATAGTAAGCTAAAAAGGTATAAGTAGTTTATATTGAAATTTTGTAATAGAATTTGCAAAGTGGTTTGAATATATGCAACTAGATATTATGGCTAGTAGGATATACAGGTGTTATAAAGGAATTGAATTTGATTTCACAGATAATTTGAATTGCTCGAAAAAGGTATGTATTTAAATTTGAATATGAGATTTGATGACTTATTTCTCTAGCCGCTTGGCCTTTTCTTTTTCTTTTTGAAATCTGAGAGTCCGTAGGGACGTTTTGTAGTAGTGCCATGTTAACCGCGCAAAGGAGACGCTGGCGAAATTTTTTGGAGATTTAGGGCGTTAGAAAATTTTTGAGAAATTTTGAAAGTTTAAAATTTGAATTTAAACTCGAATTTGAATTGAGAAGTTAAACAATGTTGTTTGAAATTTATAAATTGAGTTGAAAATTTAGTTGAATTGATAACGAATCTTTAGTAGGAAGATTTGTTTTGATGAATTGATAAAACTATTTGAATTTGAGAAAATAGTAGACGAGTTAAGGACCTTTCTTCCTGACTTGTAATTTCGAGGACGAAATTCTTTTAAGGGGGGAAGTCTGTAACGACCCAGAATTTTTGATAATTAAAATTTGAATATTTAATTGATTTTTAATACTAATAAATGGAATTTAGAAGTCGAATGATTTATTTTTCGAATATTGGGTTTTATTTGAGAATTAAGTTGATAAATTAAATAGTGAAATTTCAGAAATAATTGAATATCGAGTTTAAATGATTTGTAAAGTTATATTAAATCATACTGGAGTTATAGAAAGGTTATAGAACTTTCAGAATCGAATTTGGAGTTAATCTGTGAAAATTGAATATTTTAATATTTAATTATCGACTGTAAAAATAGCCAATTTTCGAACAGTCTCAGAATTGAACGAGACCAGTTCCATTGGATCCGTAATAGTTAGTTATTATCGGATTTCAATTTTCGTATCGATCGGAGTTGTCATTTGACCATGGCAGCTCGAAACGCATCGATATCGTTTTAATTTTAATTCGGCGAGTTAAAATAGTCATTTTTCAAAAAGTCTCGGATTTCGACGAAACGAGTTTCATCGGATCCGTAATGTGATATTATTGTAAGATTTCAAATTTCATAATTTTTGGATTTACCATTTGTCCGGTACAAATTAAAACGCCTCGAAATCGATTTAAATCGGTTTAATTTAAATTGATCGTTTAAATCCATATCTCACACAGACGATCGAATTAGCTTCCGAAACCTGTTCCATTTCGTTCGGAACGCGGGATAAACCCCAGAAACGCTAGTCACCGCGCGTAAATCGGAGATTTGAAAATCCCGGATGAATAGTGTTTGATAAAACTCTATAAATATACCCATTTTTCTCACAAAAAAATAAAAGAAAAAAAGAATTAGGGTTTGTGAACGTAGCCGCCACTCCCATGCTGAACGGCCAGCAAGTTCCCTCGTTCTTCCTCGAATTCCTCCAAATCCACTCATCAATTCGACGAATGTTCAACATCAAAATTGAAGAGCACGCAATGAGCTTCGAATCTATACGGATAGGATCGGTTTTAATGGCTTAGATCATCGGCAAATCCACCGTGAAGTCACGCGTTTAATCGCGTTTATCGAGGAAATGGCAGAGCCGCGCGTGACCGGTCATGGGGTGAGAGTGGAGCTCGACGTCAGCTTCGAGATAAGGGTCTCCGATCATGATATAGGCGAGTGTAGTGGCCTCGAGCGTTAGGGTTTTGGGGCGGCAATCGTTGGGTTCTCGCGTTCGAGTACGAGCCTGGAAGAAGAACGTGTGGAGGGAAGATGCGTTTCACGGCCCAGATTTTGTGATTGCAAAACGAACGGCCAGAAATTGTTAAGGTTTAAAATTAAAAGAAATTGTAAATGTTAATTTTATTTAAATTTGTATAGAGTTTAAATTGCAATAACTTCGTCATATATTATCAGAATTCAACGAAACTGGCGACGCCGGAATCGCAGCGTCGCGCTCTACGCTGCAGCGTAGGTCTGGGATCAGTTTGAGCAAGCTAAATTTTTTGATTATATCGAACGGTTCGGTTTAATTTATTCGAAATAAACGATGGAACTGCTATCGGAAAATCACGGTGAGATCTTCTCACTCAAATTTGAATGTGGAATTTTTGCAGTTATTGATTGCTATTGGATGTGGTATTAGATATAGTAGGATATATATCTATATATAGCAATATATACATATTGGCATATGTATATATTGGATTGATGATTTCCCGCCTCGTATAGCGGATGAGACCCTATTGCGCCGTTAGTAAGCGGAATTTTATAAAAACCCATATACCGCGATAATTCCGTACTGGAGCGGAATTGGTATTGTGCTAACATCTTTGGATGCAGGGAAACAGGTTGGAGGGATCCGACTGGATTCCTCACCGTATTGATTATTTACAGATATTTTGATATATTCTGTTATCATATGATGATATATGATATTTGACTGTTGTGATGGACTGATTGGTGTTGTGGCATCATCGGATTCAGTTTTGAAATGTAAAAATAACGATTTTTACTTTAAAAGGATTTTTAAAGTGATCTTTGAAATTATACGTTTTATTAAATTTTTGAAGTGATTTACTTTAAATAAATAAACGTTCAAATTTTAAAGTTATGAAAGTTAAGATCTTTGTGAAATATAACCGAAAAGTGATTTTTGGAATAAATGGTTGATTGATTTATAAAATGGTTTAAATTGAGATTTTTAAAATATTATAAACGGTTTACTTAAAAGGTTTATAAAGTGGACATTTTATAAATTAAAATGTTGGTGTTATAAAACGAGTTTTTATAAGCGTTAAAATGAATTTTTGAGAATTTATAAATAAATGAAATTTATAAATTGGGAACTTATAAATGGAAAATGATTTTTTGTGGAATAAATGAAATTATAAGTATTTGACTTATAATATGGATTGTGGTAGAAAAAATTGAATTGTGAATTGAATAGGTCATTAAAGAAGATCTATAGATCGAATTGGTAATAAAGGAGATTTATTAAATTGAAGTTGTTAGAAAATAGAAATAGAATTTATAAACGTTGTTTTATAAATTCGAGATCAATTGAATTTGATAAATTAAATAAAGAAGGTGGTTAAAGGAGATATATTCGCGATTTTGGATAGCGAATTATTATTGGAATAAAATGTGTAGAAAATAGTGAAATGTAATTGGTGAAGTATATTCACGATTTTGGACAGTGAATATATTGTTAAGTAAAATGGATAGTTTTGGAAAAGCGATATTGTAAAATGAAGTAATTGTTTTAAAAGATGTTTTAAAACGTGTGAACTATCGAAATCATAGATTTCAACATTTATTGTTGAAATAGACGTTTTCGAGAAATAAGGAAATGGTGGACTATAACACTGTTGTTATAGTAAATGATTTCCGAAAGGAAATGTTTTATATAGTATTGGGATTTATATATCTATCTAAATCTCGAATCCCTATACTAGTGATTTTGAGTTGTCGTAACGATGTTTTACGTAACATTCGTTTTGACTCAAATAAATGTGTTTTAAGAATGATTTCCTTAAAAGAATGAAATATATACTTAATTTGATTTAAGTATATCGAATATTTTCAAATGTTGAAAATAAATGATTTGTGAAATACTTGTTATTAAATAAGTATGGAATTGCTTTTCCAATATGAAATGAACTGTTTTTGAGATTTTATCTTCAAAGATAAAATGAAATGTGGAAATTGAATATTTGAAATTTGTTTTCAAATGGTTAAGTGTGGAAATTTTATATCTAGTAAAGATATTTTTGGAAGATGAAATAATTTGGAAAATTATTTGGAATCTGATGATGTTGCGCATCTTTATTGATAGTTAAATAACCGACTATCAATAATTACCCTGAATGGATGTTTTGTTGTGAATTGGATGAATTTGAATGCCACACTTATTTTTGAATAAGCGCTCACTATTCGGGTTAACCGGGAAAGGACCATGGGGTCGTATAACCCATTCCGAATATGTGATACGTCGTTATGAATTGCATTCGAAGACCGGTGTTGAAGACCGGATATTTTTGAAAACGGAAGGATTACCGTCGAGTTACTCTACATCGACTGATCTTCGATTTAGAGGTTTTATCACCCTTAGTGACGGAAAGTCCTGACGTGATTGAAAATTATCCGGAAATGCAAGGGCTTCGTGAGAAGTGCCTTCGGTTCTGTTCGATCCCGGAACAGACTTGTATGGATTGTGTGTCTGACGTTACAATTTGAGATATAAAGCTGATTTCTTTCAAATACATTTCTGTTGGTGGCGGAGAATTTATTCTTTTAGCTTAACACCCTTCTCTGAGACGTACGAGCTCAGAGGTTATGTAGTTGAAATTTATCAGCGATATATCCCAATTTGGTAACGTGGCATACTGAGTGTTGCTGTGAAATGATCAGTGTTTGATCATTTGTGATATGATCATTTGTTTGATCTTATATCTTTGTGATCATAGGTTGATCATTTTGTTTGACCCGAAGCAGGGCTTTTTGAGAAAGCGTAGCTTTGTGGACGAGACTTCGTCGAGCCTCACACCCCGGAAATGGTCGAAACAGGACGAATGCGGCAAGGTTCTAGGGAGTAGCGCCCCTTAGTGTATGTCATTCCTTCTGGATAAAGGTGGTGTCATGGTATGGAGCCCAGATACTTAACCTCTGTGGTTACTGCATTATTATTATCTATGTGGTTTGTTGGAAATCGGGGATCCTCGGGAAGATCGGTGACGATCGGGGGATGGCATACGCGTGTCAGTAGTTACCTATTTTTGCAGAGGTAACCCGGCCTTGTGTTGGCAGAGATCCGGTTAGGTTCTCGGGTCGTCTATTCCAGGGACGTACCCATCGTGGATAGGAAGTTCCTTAGCCTGACCATTTGTTGGAAATCCAAAGAAACAATACGTGACGTGTACGGTTTTAGTTGTATTACCTGCTATGGAATGTGGCGGTAACCTGCTATTGAACATAGTAGCTATAGTAGGCATACGATACTGGTCGTATGTTGGCTAAGATTTATATTATACTTTCGAAATGTTTTCTACACTATGCACTAATAATAATATAAAAAAAATGATTTGATTTTGCGTAATAAGCATCTTTGACTATCATAAGAAGAAATCTCCTCCAAGTCTGCGTTTGCATTGTGTGTGTGGCGGGAGGTCTTATGGTAGTTTCATTTTCCAAAAGCATTGCGAATTGACTTTAAAAAAAAATTCTCTGCTGTTTATTTTTAAAGAATAACTGTTTTACGATCTCACACCAGTCACCATGACTGACTCGGAGTTTATTGTTTCCCTTCTAAACTCTGGGTGCCCACAAATTTCCACACGGGCAGCCTAGAGTTATATTATCAGGATATTCTGGATATTCTGGAGCTTTGGAGATAAGCTGGATGACGAGACGTAGTATTTGTATCTGATAGTATTTATTCCGCTGTGTATTCTGTATGAGGACAAGTTTATATAACTGTCCATTGTTGTTTATTGACTCTGATGATATGATGTGATGTAATGTAATAACAGATATAATTCTTTTGTTTTTAAATGATATTCATTTATCTATTATATATTGTTCCGCTGCGATATGTGAGATTCTGATATTGTTTTCTGTTCTGATGTGTTTTCTGTTGTTGTTCTTCTTTCTTTTCTTCTATCTTTCTCTTCTTTCTTTTTCTTCTTTCTTAAAACCATAACTTTTCGGGTTTCCGACATTCGATGGCTCAGCAGTCGATAACGTGAGTATCGATGTTGAATTTTCGAAAGTCGAAAATTTTCGGGATGTTACAATATATCTCAAGGACTGATGATCGGTGAAAAGCTCAAACTTAGTTCCTAGAAGATGATGCCTCCAAAGCTTCAAAGCAAAGACAACAGCAAGCAACTCTAAATCATGAGCAGCATAATTAGCCTCATAGGGTTTCAACTGACGGCTGGCATAGGCAATGACCCTACCATCCTGCATGAGAACAACACCCAATCCCTCACGACTAGCATCAGTATATACCGTCAATCCCTCACTTCCATTCAGAACGGTAAGAACTGGTGCGGAAGTAAGCTTTCTCTTTAACTCATCGAATGCAGCTTTACACTCATCACTCCAGATAAACTTGGCATTCTTACGAGTCAAAGCAGTGAGAGGTGCAGCAATCCAAACAAAATTCTCAATGAATCTCCTGTAGTAACCGGCAAGGCCCAAAAAACTACGAATAACAGAAGGAGTCTTAGGAGTTTCCCAATCCTGTACCAGAATAGGGATAAATAAGAGCAGCATAAAAGATAGAATAAATAAGTGATAAAGGAAAAAGTGAAAGAAAGAAAGACTTACATTGATCGCAACGATCTTGACTGGATCAACAGAAACTCCATTACTAGAAACAATATGCCCGAGGAATCGGACTTCATCCTTCGAGAAATGGCATTTAGAAAATTTAGCCTTCAACTGATGATTTCTAAGAGTCTCCATAACAGATTTCAAATACGACTCATGCTCTTCCTTGGTCTTAGAGAAGACAAGGATATCATCAACAAAGACTAGAACAAATTTATTAAGCACATCACGAAAAACACGATTCATCAAATCAACAAAGAAAGCAGGAGCATTTGTCAAACCAAAAGGCATGACTAACCAATCAAAGAACTCATTCTCAGTACGGAAAGCAGTCTTGGGAATACTTTCCTCGGCAACTCTGAGCTGGTGGAAACCTGTGGCAAGATCAAGCTGAGAGAAAATAGTAGCACCATAAAGCTGATCAAACATATCATTGATGTGAGGCATTGGATATCTGTTTTTCAAAGTGAGCTTGTTCAGCTCCCTATAATCAACACACATCTTCAAAGAACCATCAGACTTAGTGACGAAAACCACCACTGCTCCCCATTCTGAATGGCTAGGTCTGATCAGACCCTTGGAGAACAAGTCCTTAATTTGCTTTCCCAACTCAACCTTCTCGTGGGGTGTCATTCTTCTAGGAGGAAGAACTATAGGTCGAGCTCCAGGAATAAGATCAATACGAAAATCAATTTCCCGCTTAGGAGGTAAAACAGTGACTTCACCAAATACATTGGGGTAGAGTCTGACTACAGGAGTCGAATGAAGATCACCAGGAGAAGAATCCAGAGAATAAATGAAACTGCCAGCAAAATCCTGAGGCATGTGGCACTGAATAATCAAGGAATTACCCCGATCGTCAACAAGATAAACAGACCGGGCTTTTCAAGAGATATGGGCATCATGCCTATTCAGCCAATCACTTCCAAGCAATAAATCAAAAGCATCAAAGCCCAGAACATAGAAATCACCACAAAAGCGATGATCCAAATAGAGAAGTTTCACTTGCTTACAAATCCTATTAAGGTTTGCGGGGCCACCAATAGGATTTGAAACACATAAAGGAATAGAAGCATACTCAGGAGAAAGGAGATGCTCAAACTTATCACACAAATCAACAGAAATAAAACTATGAGAAGCTCCAGTATCAAATAAATCACGAACAGGATACTGAAATAAAGAAAAGGTGCCCTGAAGAGTACCTTGGTCATCACTAGGAGCAGGAGCAGGTGCAGGTGAAGATGCAGAGGTGACAACAAATATACCAGAAGGCTTACCCTTCTGCTGGGTAGGGCAATCCTTCCTGAGATGGCCAGGCTGAAGACAAATATGGCATAGATCACGCCTATTCAACTGAGCAGGAGGAGGAACAGCAGCACCAACTAAAGTAGGGCAACTATTAGCATAGTTTCCCTTCTGATCACACTTGAAACAGGTAATGGTAGAAAGGTCAACAGGCTGCCTTTGAGAAGGAGAAGATGATGAAGATCCCAAACCTGGATGCTTGAGCCAATTCTTCTTCTGCTGGCGGAAATTAGACTTTCTCTTCTTAGAGTTAACAGAGGAAGACTGAGATGAAGGAGCACCAACAACAGCAGGACCCTTAGAAGTAGGGTTCTCATAACGAATAGCCATATCCATAAGCTCGCTAAAAGTGCCACGAACATGAGAAATGAGACGAGCATAATACTCAAGACAAGCACCAGCTATGAACTTCTCATTCTTCTTAAGAGGAGTGTCTATCAGGCCAGGACTGAACTTGAAAAGTTCATTGAACTTTCGCTCATACTTAGAAAAGGACATGGTACCCTTCTTGAGATCCATGAATTAACGATAAAGCTGAGATTTCCCGGCTTCTGTCATCCATTTTGCCACAAAAGCCTCCCTGGAAAAGATAGATAAGAAAAACTTAAGATAGATTCAAAAGAAAGGAACTGGGAACAAAATTCAAGATGACACAAAGGATACCTAACTGCTCCTAGGAAATATCACCCTCGTTAGTGTGAGCTGTAACAGACTCCCACCAATCCAAGGCTGACTCTTGCAGTTGCCAAGCTGCTAACTGAAACTTCTGGGCATCAGTAATCTCGAGACCGGTAATGATCCTCTCTAAACTCCATAACCATTGTTGGGCTTCAATAATGCTCTCTGAACCGGTAAACTTGGTTCCACCAAGCTGAGAGAATTCCTTACAGATAACAGTAAACCTAACAGGTGCAGCAGGTTGAGGAGCTGGGGCAATACCACGACCCCTACCTCTGGCATTTCCACGATTCATCCTGAAAATATCTAGAATGAATTTTAGGACAAAGGTACAAAGAAGACAAAGATACGATAAGATAAGATAAAATCACTTGGATGAATATCCTAATGAAAGAAAATAATACCAAGGTAGATACGAAAGGAAGGAAGTTTAGAAAATTGCTTTTTAAAACAATAAAATTTATATCAAAATAATCTTTGAAAAAACCTTTGAAAAATCCTTTGAAAATCATTTTAAAATCATTTTATACTTTGAAAATACATTCTCTCACAAAGAAATGATTCTGAGGTTGATTTCACTCATTCTAGGGTATTTCTACCATAACTCAAATGAGTTTTTGCTCCGCAGGCTAAGGTTTGCCTAAAAACCTCGCTCTGATACTAACTGTAACGGCCCACTATTTTGGACCATTCAAATCGACAATAATCCACACATGTCAGACTTGAATAATTCAAAATAACAGATTGTAATAAAATTTGGAGCAAATAAAATCATTCACAGAATCATAGACACAGAAATATCAGAATAACTCACAACGGAAGATAAAATACCATAGTAGTTCATGAAGCTACTATAACAAAGTCTCAAAACAAATACATAATATTAGTCTGAAAACAAATACAATAGAAATCCCAAATACATAGAAGTCCACTAATACAAGAGCTAAAATAGAACAACTGAAACTGAAATAGATAAATAACTAGATAAGCAGAATCTCCAACGATTCCTAGCTCCAGAAAGTGAAATCCAAAGCTGTGAATACTCAGGATGACCCGAGTGTAAATAAAAACACAAACACTCGAGTCAGGACATACATACTTATACAATGTAAACCAACTCAAGTGAACTGTAATAAAGGTGCAAGTAACTTAAAGGATGCTTGGGACCGCACATCCTCTATGGATCCGTTAAACTATTTACTATGTAGTAATATTTGATATTATAATAATGTCTAACAGTAAAATAAACATACTTTTTAATAGCATTAAGGGGTTACCCATATAGCCCTTAACACGTAATAGTCCCAGTAGTCCATCCTGTATCAGCATACCTCCAGATCGGGAGGCTACCCTAAATACTCCATGGGCTACAGGAGAAAACCAAACTCGTAGTAAAGCTCGCTATGGTAGGTGACACGGCACACTAGGCAATACCAGGGTAGATATACCAATTACGTACACGGGCAGGTGGAAACACGTAACAGCCACTACTGCCAACCTCGGAACACACTCCCAAATCAAAAATCGAAGATGGCCATCAAATCACTCACAAGGTAAGAGTATAATATCGAAGGAATGTGCCCGATCGGAGGAATGACCTCACTTGGCCCGAGATTGCTCATGTTTTAGCCACCTTAAGCCAACTCATGGGAGTCGGGTCCACGTTCATACCTCAATAGGATCGTCGCCACTATCCTACTTCATTCTGGAAACTCCACCGCGTACACAGTTGTTATTATAACCAATCGACAGAGAGTATGTCCATATCCGATCCCGGTCTCTTTAACAACCAATCGTTATTATAACCCGTTGTTATAAATTTCAAAAATAGTTTATATTTCAAATCAAAATACTTCATTTAAACCATTTAAAAGTGAAGTCATTATACCTTTAAATCAAATACTTAATTCCTAAAAATTTTGCCTTTTCTGAGCTCATTTATTCACTTAAATATTTTAAAACATTAAAATTTTAGCTTTCGCAGCACTTAGAAAAATGCTGCGGGAAGTTATATTTGAAACAATTCATTTCAGCAAAGACAGCATTTAAAAACTGCTGTAGTAGTTCAGTTTCATTTGAAAACAAGTTAAATTCAGTAGAGACAACATTTATTTACTGCTGTAGTAGTTCAGGGTCCAATTTGAAAATTTTCATTTCAGCCAACTGCAGCACTTATCAAGTGCTACTATAGCCATTTTATTAGTTTCAGGTTTTAGTTTTAATTCAGCAACCACAACACTTACCAAGTGCTGCAGTAGCCCTTAGTTAATTTAGCCTTTAGTTCATTTGCATCAACCACGGCACTTACAAAGTGCTGCACTATCATTTACTTCAGATTTTAAGTTATTTCAGAAATGATAGCATTTCTGTAGTGCTACTAATTCAATTTCTAGATTTATAATAAAATTTCAGAAACAAATAAACTTCAATTTTAACCATTTAAACTTATAAAAATCATATTTTTCCACTTCAAAAATGTTCATTTAAATACCCTTTAACTTATGATTTTTTATAAAGAAATTTTTTACAATAAAATCAAATTGTCCATTAATTTCACTTATTAAATTCAAGTGTACAATTTTCTTATTCTTTTCATTTTTAACAATTTACCTTAACACTTAAATTTAAATTTCCATTTCATTAATAAACTTAATTTCCATTTTATTTAATTAACTTAAACTTCCATTTAAAAAAATCAAATCACAAATTTCCAAATTAAGTTATGTTTCAAATCATAATTTTTCCATTCATTTATTTAACATTTTAATACATAGAAAAATCATTATCACTTTATTAAATCATTTTAATTTCAATTTAAATCAAGTTATCATATTTTTACATTTAAAAATACTTTAAATTTTCCAGAAAAAATATATAAAATAACCACGGGTCTGTATAATATTTTCTAGCCTAAGTCAAGTGATACGGATAATATATCATTTCAATCCATAATTTACAAAGAAAATTCCAGGTTCTATCATTTCAAACCCGCAATCCCAAGTTAATAAAAATAAATAAATAAAATCGCTCAGGCCTATCATTTCAGCCCATAACGATTTTTCCCTATTCTAAAGTCCGTTCGGGTATGTATCATTTCAACCCATAGTGATTCTATTATACAGGGAACTTGTAGTGTGAGAAACAGAATAAAATAAACAATATAACAGAATATAACATAGTAGATGATGTGGCAAGTTTATAACAGGGTTTAACATCATAAAATACATATCACAGGCAGGTATAACATGATATAACAGTTTCTACATATTCACTTGTTGTCACTTCACAAATTCTATAAGTATGAATGTCAAGTGTGAATAACTCACCTTTTTAAGCTGGAGTTCGCAAATCAAAACACACAGATAAATTTAGAAAGCACGATACAGCACGACTTTTGATTCAAGTGGAGAGAGAGCCAAGATATTAATCTTGTATACAACAATAAAACAAAGCAATTATAAATATATTTTTATCACAAAGATTATATTGAAACAAAAATGGAATCAAAATAAACAAAAGACATCACCAAGCTTTCAACTCAAAATTGCTTGACCAAGACTCAACATATGCTCGGCCACAACATGTTCATAGGTGGAAATGGCTCGGGTTTGGCTCACTAACACACGGCTAAGCTAGAGAAGATGTGGAGTTTGGAGTTACAAATGCATGGAATGCTAAAGGTCAAAGCGAGAAGGGGTTTGGTTGGAACAAGGCTCGGCCTAGGGTCATGTTTGGGCTCGGCCATGGTCTTCTACAGGTCAGGTCAGATCTGAAACAAGGCTAGTGGTGATGGCACTTGTTGGTGGTGGAGCTAGAGGTGGTGGTGATTCTATGGTGGTGGCCGAAGCTAGAAATGAAGGGATGGTGAACAAGTGGCTCGGCTATGTAGTTTTCAAGGAGTTTTTGCAAGTTTTTTGGTGTTTTGTTGGAGGTCACGGCCACTACTGGTCAGAGGAGATGGTGATGTTTAGGCCGAGCAAATATATGAAGAAATCAAGGCAAATTCATTAAAAAATGAAGAAGAAGATGAGAAAAGAGGTCATTGCTCACCAAAATATTTTCAGAAATGATAGCCATGAATGATGAGAAAGTGAGAATTTTCTCACATGAAAAAGCAATAAAACTAACGACTACAACATGAGAAAAGAACGGCCAAAGAAATGAAGAGTCTAGACAATGAAAAGTCACAAGTTTGAAGCCTTAGTCTCTTCGAATTTCCACTTTCTTTTATTCAAAATAAACAAATAAAATATCGAGTAAAATAAATAAAAGACAAACAAAAATAAAGTGAAAATGAAAATAAATAAATTGTCTTAGGAAAAATAGAAAATAAATAAAGAAAATAGTTTATTTAATTGAAACTAGAATTAAAAATTATAAATAAAATACAACTAATATTGGAAAATTACAACTGCACTTTTAAAATGTTTTAAAAATAAAATTTTGAAATAAAATCTAATTTAAAAATATTTGCAAAAATCTTGGGTTGTTACAGAGTGCCCTCTGATAGCCCTCTAGTTTACAGAGGAATTACGGTACTGTATAGACTACGAGAATATATAAAAATGTGTTAAGGGGACGTGGGTAACGCCTTAACGCTATTTTAATATTTTACTTTACTGCAGACATTATATATAACATATTGTACTATGTATGTAGATAGTTTAACGGATCCTTAAAGGATGGGAATCCCAAACATCCTTTAAGTTATTTGTATTTCACTTGGACACTTCACTTGAGTTGATTTACTTACATAAGAATGTTAATCCTGACTCGAGTGTTTTGTGTTTTGCTTTATGCTCGGGTCAGACTGAGTGTCACAACATTTGAGACTCACCTTTGGAGCTTGAAGCTTTGCTTGAAGATCTGTCTTTTATTTATTCAGCTTTCGGTTATTTCAGTTATTTCCAGTTGTTATGTTCAGACTTGCCGACTGCTTTTGTATTAGAGATTCCTTTGTATTTGGATTTCTGTTGTATTTTGTTTCAGACTCTGATGTTTGTAGTAGCTTCATGAACTACTATTTATCTATTCCGCTGCTTATTGTTGTATTACTTTATGTCTATGATTCTGTGATCGACTTATTTACTGTATATGCTAAGTTTTGCCAAATATAAATTAACAATCTGTTGTTTTGAGAAATTCAAGTCCGACATGTGTGGATGATTGCCGATTTGAATGGTTCGAAATGCCAGGTCATTACAATAAACTCCTTTATAAATGAAACTCCATTCATTAATTAAATTTTGCTATTTAATTAAAATATCACTATTCATTTTCAATACATTTCAAACATCCCAAAAGTATGCATATACTTATCTCAATTATATAAGTATATTAACAAATCAATTTAAAGGGCTTAAGACAAATATTACTCAAACACTGCCACAATAAGTCCAAAACCATTTCATACTCGTTATCCTCTTTAAAATCCATTTTAAAGATCTAAGTATTTTCACCAAACTCATTTAAAATATTTTAACCCTTTAATATATTATCTGAGGGTTTAAAAACAGATGCTACTAAAACATTATTTATGACAAACCCCAAAACACTTTACTATTTTGTTATCTTCAAAATTCCTGTAACAGCCCAAAATTTTAACAAGTATTTTTTTCCATTTATTTAAAGACTTTGGCGTTTGATTTCTTAAAAATCTAATTTTGGAAATTTTCTTGTAATGATTTTTATCAATTGTCCAAAGTATAATAAAAATAAACAATTTCTGAAATTTGGATTTGGATAAAAAGTTTAACTTTAATAGAATTTAAATTTTTTAAATTTTATAATTCTAACTGCCAAATTTTCATCTTGAACTGTATACAATTTTGCAACATTTGTTTCACTTTTGTTTCGGTCAGATTGTTGTATACTTTTAAAATTTAGTAATAATTAGTGTAAAACGGGAAATAAACTTTACATTTCTTTTACGTATTTTTACATCCGTTTCTTAACTTTATATTAAACAATCAATTGGATGAAGCTAAATCAAATTTTATTAATTATGGTATAATAACTATTAAATTTTGGTTTAAAGTGATGGGTTATCTTCCTAATAGAAACGTTAGTATTTTAAATTTATTTAGTAAGAGAAACAAATCAAATTTGTACGTTACTTTGGGCATTACATTTTATATGTTTCTTTTGCCTTGATTCATTGTCTATTTTATTCTATGCGTTAGAATTTGCAAATCTTCTGCCGTTTATTCCTTTCTTTCAGAATTTGAAATCTTGCCTTAAATCATTCTCGTGTGAGAATTATTACATTCCTTTGCCTTCCGTTCGTTTCCATCTATTTAATAAAAATTAATTGCCTTAATTTTCTCTACCGTTCAAAACTTTATATCTTGCCTTCTCTCCACTAAATCAACGTGAGTAGTCACGTTATATTATATAGCCTCGCTCACAAAGATTTTCCTTACTGCAAATATTTCCACTTTAGCTTCCATCACAAAATTTGCGTGAGCATTCTTCCTTCAGGTAATGGCCACATGCCTTCTTTTCATTTTTGTTGTTTTGTTTATTCTATTTCCTTGCCTTGCTTTATTCTTTTACCTGCTCCACATGCTCGCCTCTATTGCCTGCCACCGTGCTTGGCCATTCACCAATTTTCCGACCCTACCCCAACCTAGAAGCCACCAGCGCAACCTCTCCCCTCCGCCAGACTGAGCCCATGCCACCACAAACTTTCGCCTTTAGCCTCGGCCATCCAATACTTCCTCCACCACCACCGAACCCCAGGCCTCCAACCCCATGCCAGACCAGCCCAGTCACCGCCTCCGAACCCTCCTGACCTAACCCCACGCCACCACGAACCCACGCCTGACCAAACCCTATGCCAGACCAAACCGAACCAAGGCAAACCCATGCTGTGCCAAACCCCATGCCACCGAGCCTTTGTTTTGAAAAAAAGAAATGAACAAAAATTGCTTTTGTCACCTTTGTATTTTTGAAATTTTAGTCTATATGCCACCAAGCCTTTGTTTTGAAAAAAGAAGAAGAAATGAACCGATTTCCATTCGCCACTTGTATTTGAAGTCACGGCCTAAATTTCCTCCAAGCCATATTTTTGTTGAGATTTGTTTCCAGTTTGATTTATTCAAAAATTTTGATGTAATTGATGTGCGGTAGCTTATTCACATATTTGCTTTATTCTTTTTTGACTTCAGATTTGAATCTAGTTGGCGCATCCTCTAAAAACTAATCGTGCTTTCTACGTGCTTTTCGGTAGATAACGTATTTCATTTTTTGAATTGAATCTCCAGCTCCGTAGAGGTGAGTAAATCTCACACGACTATTCATACATATATGATTGTGAAACGACCGCAACTGAATATGTAGAAAAAAAATTATAAGAAAATTTATGTTATAATTACCTGTGATTATTTATATATGATGTTAAACTTGTTAAAATTGCATAACATATCATCTGTTATATTTTGTTTTATTTTTCTGTTATTCTATTCTATTAAATCACACTGCAAGTTCCCTGTAGAATAGAATCACTATGGGTTGAAATGATACATACCCGAACGGACTATTAGAATAAGGGAAGATCGTTATGGGCTGAAATGATAGGCCTGAACGATTTTCGATTTAATTTTATTTACTTAGGATTGCGGGTTTGAAATGATAAAACTCGGATTTTTCTTTGCAAACTACGGATTGAAATGATATATTATCCGTATCACTTGACTTAGGCTAGAAAATATTATATAGACCCGTGGTTATTTTCTGTATTTTTCTGGATACTTTTAAATATTTTAAAAATTTGTAATAATATTTAATTGATTTAAATTGAATTTTTAAAAGATTTATTTAAGTGGAAATGATTTTTCTTTGTGATAAATAAAAGGATAGAAATAGTTATTTTAAAATATAACATGAAATTAAAATTTATTGAAGAAAAATGGAAACTTAAGTTAATTAAGTTAAATTGAAAATTTAGTTTAAATGGTGGAAAATGGGGATTTAAATTTAAGTGTTGAAATAAATGGTTAAAAAAATGAAAATGGGAAAATTTACACTCTTGAATTTTATAAGTGAACTTGGGAAATTTTTATTTTCTGGAAAAATCTTTCTCTAAAAAAAAACCCATAAGTTAAAGGATTTAATTGAACATTTTTAATGTGAAAATTTATGATTTTTATAAGTTTAAAAGATTTAAATTGAAGTTTATTTATGGCTGAAATTGCACTTAAAACCTGGGAATTTAATTTATAGCATTTCAGAAGTGCTACCATTTCTGGAAATGAACTTAATTCTGAATTAAGTAGAATCTGCAGCACTTGTTAAGTGCTGTGGTTATATAAATGAACCAAAAGACTAGAATGAACTAAGGCTATGATAGCACTTGGTAAGTGCTGTTGTAGCAGGAACTAAAATTGAACCTGAAACTAATAAAGGGGCTACTGTAGCACTTGTTAAGAGTTACAGTAAGCTGAAATATGATTTTATTTAAAACTGAACTGTTATAGCAGTTTATAAATGATGTCTTTGCTGAATTAAAATTGTTTTCAAATATAACTTACCGCAGCATTTTTAAATGCTATGAAAGCTGAAATTTTAACGTTTTATTGTTTTTAAGTGAATAAATGAACTCAGAAAAGGCTAAATTTTGGGAATTTAATATTTGATTTAAAAGAATAATGACTTTGTTTTTAAATGGTTTAATTTGAAGTATTTTGATATAAACTGTTTTAAATTTATAACCACGGGTTATAATAACGTTTGGTTGTTAAAGAGACCGGGATCAGATATGGACATACTCTCTGTCGATACCGAAAACCACTTTGACAACTGTTTACGCGGTGGAGTTTCCAGAATGAAGTAGGACGGTGGCGACGATCCTAAGGTATGTACGTGGACCCAACTCCCGTGAGTTGGCATAAGGTGGCTAAAACAGGAGCAATCTCGGACCAGTGAGGTAGCACCTCTTATCAGACGCACTTCTTCGATACCATTCTATTACTTTGTGATTTTTGGTGGCCACCCTTGATTTGGGAGTGTTGTTCGAGGTGGACGGTAGTGGCTGCTATGCGCTCCATCAGTCCGTGTGCGTAATTGGTATATCTACCCTAGCATTGCCTTGTTGCCGTGTCACCTACCATATCGAGCTTTACTACGAGTTTCTATTTGTGTCGTACCTATGGAGTATCTTCTCGTAGCCTCTCGAGGTATGCAGGTACTGTATAGACTACTGGCACTATTATGTGTTAAGGGCTATATGGGTAACCCCTTAACGCTATTTAAAAGTATGGTTATTTTATTATTAGACATTATTATAATAGCGAATATTACTACATAGTAGATATTTTAACGGATCCTTAAAGAATGGGCGATCCCAAGCATTCTTTAAGTTACTTGTACCCTTATTACAGTTCACTTGAGTTGGTTTACATTGTATAAGTATGTATGTCCTGACTCGAGTGTTTATGTTTTATTTTACGCTCGGGTCAGCCTGAGTATCAGTTTGGACTTCATCTTCTTGGAGCTAGGACTACTGGAGATCATCTTTATCAAGCTGCTATCTGTTTTGCTATTCAGTCTTTTATTTTAGCCTATGTAATTGAGACAAATGAATTTGGGATTTTCTGTGGTTGTTCAAACTGTATTGGGTTTTAGACTATGTAATTTGTACTTGTTTTGAGACTCTGTATTTTAGTGGCTTCATGAACCACTATGGTTATTTTAAATTCCGCTGCGAGTTATTCTGATATATTTCTGTGCCTGTGATTCTGTGAATGATTTTATTTGCTCCAAATTTTATTACAATCTGTTATTTTGCATTTTTCAAGTCCGACATGTGTGGATTATTGTCGATTTGAATGGTCCAAAATAGTGGGTCGTTACATTTGGTATCAGAGCGAGGTTTTAGGCAAATCTTAGCCTATGGAGTAAAAACTCATTAGAGATAGGGTAGAAATACCCTAGAATGAGTGAAATCAAACTCAGAATCATTTCATTGTGAGTGAACGTATTTTCAAAGTAAAATGATTTTTAAAATGATTTTTAAATGATTTTCAAATGATTTTTCAAAGATTATTTTGATATAAAATTTTCTTGTTTTGAAAGCAAATTTTTCTAAACTTCCTTCTTTCCGTATCTACCTTGTTAGAAATTTTGTTATTAGGATATTCATCCAAGTGATCTTATCGTGTCTTATCTTAGCTTATCTTTGTCTTCTCTTTACCTTTGTCCTAAATTCATTCTTGATATTTCCAGGATGAATCGTGGAAATGCTAGAGGTAGGGGTCGTGGTACTGCCCCAGCTCCTCCACCTGTTGCACCTGTTAGGTTTACTGTTCTCTATAAGGAATTCTCTCAGCTCGGTGGTACTAAATTCACCGGTTCAGAGAGTATTATCGAAGCCCAGCAATGGTTACAGAGTTTGGAGAGGATTTTTACTGGTCTTGAGATCACTGATGCCCAGAAGCGTCAGTTAGCAGCTTGGCAGCTGCAAGAGTCAGCCTTGGATTGGTGGGAGTCTGTTACGGCTCACACTAACGAAGGTGATCTTTCGTGGGAGCAGTTCAGGTATCCTTTGTGTTATCTTGAATTTTCCCCATTTCCTTTTTCTTTTGAATCTATCTTAAGTTCGGTTTCCGTATCTTCTTTCCAGGGAGGCTTTTGTGGCAAAATGGATGCCCGAAGTCGGGAAATTTCAGCTATATCGTGAATTCATGGATCTCAAGCAGGGTACCATGTCTTTTTCAGAGTATGAGTAGAATTTCAATGAACTTTCCAAATTTGGTCTTGGTCTTATCGACACCCAGCTAAAGAAAAATGAGAAGTTCATTGCTGGAGCTCGTCTAAAGTTCTACGACCGTCTTATTTCACATGTTCATGGCACTTTTACTGAGCTCATGGATATGGCTATTTGCTATGAGAACCCTACTTCCTAGGGTCCTGCTGCTTCTGGTGCTCATGTATCACAGTCCTCCTCTGCAAATTCCAAGAAGAGAAAGCCCAACTTCCACCAGCAGAAGAAAAATTGGCTCAAGCATCCGGGCTTGGGATCTTCATCATCTTCTCCTTACCAAAGACACCCTATTGATCTATCCACCATTACCTGCTTCAAATGTGACCAGAAGGGACACTATGCCAATAGTTGCCCTACTTTGGTTAGTGCTGCTATTCCTCCACCTCAGGTAAACAGGAACAATCTTTGTCATGTTTGTCTTCAGCCAGGTCATTTTAAGAATGACTACCCATTGTATCAGAAGGGAAAGCCATCTGGTGTATTTGCTGTCACTTCTGCTTCTTCTCCTACTGCACCTACTCCTGCTCCGAGCGATGATCAAGGTACTCTTCAGGGCACCTTTTACTTATTTTAGCATCCTGTTCGTGTTTTATTTGATACTGGAGCTTCGCATAGTTTTATTTCTATGACTATTAGTGATAGGTTTGAGCATCTCCTTTCCCCTAGGTATGCTTCTATTCCTTTATGTGTTTCTAATCCTATTGGGGGTCCCGCGAACCTTAGTAGGATTTGTAGAGGAGTGGAACTCTTCCATTTTGATCACCGCTTTAGTGGTGATTTCTATATTCTTGGTTTTGATACTTTTGATTTATTGCTTGGGGATGTTTGGTTAAGAAATCATGATGCCCGTATCTCTTGTAAATCCCGAATTGTTTCTCTTGAGGATGATCGGGGAAATCCTTTGGTTATTCAGTGTTGTATGCCTCATGATTGTGCTGGTAGTTTTATATATTCTTTGGATTCTTCCCCTATCGACCTTCAGTCGACTCGTGTAGTCAAACTCTATCCCGATGTATTTGGTGAAGTCACTACCTTACCTCCTAAGCGGGAAATCGATTTTCGTATTGATCTTATTCCTAGAGCTCGACCTATAGTTCTTCCTCTTAGAAGAATGGCACCCCGCGAGAAGGTTGAGTTAAGGGAGCAAATAAAGGATCTGTCTTCCAATGGTCTGATCAGACCTAGCTACTCAGAATGGGGAGCTGCGGTGGTTTTCGTCACCAAGTCCGATGGTTCTCTTCGGATGTGTGTTGATTCTAGGGAGTTGAAGAAGCTCACTATGAAAAATAGATATCCAATGCCGCGCATCAATGATATGTTTGATCAGCTTTATGGTGCTACTGTTTTCTCTCAGCTTGATCTTGCCAGGGTTTTCACCAACTCAGAGTTGCCGAGGAAAGTATTCCCAAGACTGCTTTCCGTATTGAGAATGGATTCTTTGAATGGTTAGTCATGCCTTTTGGTTTGACTAATGCTCCTGCTTTCTTTGTTGACTTGATGAATCGTGTCTTCCGTAATGTGCTTAATAAATTTGTTCTAGTCTTTGTTGATGATATCTTTGTTTTCTCTAAGTCCAAGAAAGAGCATGAGACACATTTGAAATCTGTTCTTGAGACTCTTCGAAACCATCAGTTAAAGGCTAAATTTTCCAAATGCCATTTCTGGAAAGAGGAAGTCCGATTCCTCGGGCATATTGTTTCTGGTAATGGAGTTTCAGTTGATCCAGTCAAGATCGCTGCGATCAATGATTGGGAAACTCCTAAGACTCCTACTGATATCCGTAGTTTTCTGGGCCTTGCCGGTTATTACCGGAGATTCATTGAGAATTTCGCTCGAATTGCTGCACCTCTCACTGCTTTAACTCGGAAGAATGCTAAGTTTATTTGGAGTAATTAGTGTAAGGCCGCATTCAATTAGTTAAAACACAAGCTTACTTCCGCACCAGTTTTTACCGTTCCAAATGGAAATGAGGGATTGACGGTATACACTGATGCTTGTCGAGAAGGTTTGGGAGCTATTCTGATGCAGGATGGTAGGGTGATTGCTTATGTTAGTCGACAGTTGAAGACCCATGAAGTAAATTATGCTACCCATGATCTTGAGTTGCTTGCGGTTGTTTTTGCCTTGAAGCTTTGGAGACATCATCTTTTGGGTACTAAGTTCGAGCTTTTCACAGATCATCAGTCTTTGAAGTATATTTTCTCTCAGAAGGATTTGAATCAGAGACAGGTTAGGTGGTTAGAATTCCTTGCTTCTTATGACCTCGACATCAACTATACCCATGGAAAAGAAAATGTTGTGGCGGATGCTTTGAGTAGGAAGAAGGCTTTGTTGTGTCAGCTCGTTGTTTCCTCACCTCTTGTGGATCGTATTATGGCTAAGCAGGATGAGGATGAGATGCTTAGATTGATGAAGGAGAAAGTTCGTGGCAGGGTTGGTGGTAGTAGTCTTGATGGTATTGGAGCTCAGATTGATGATATGTGTATTTTAAGAATTAATAATAGGATTTGTGTCCCGAATGTTGATGGACTGAGAAAGGAGTTACTTCAGGAGAATCATCAGTCCAGACTTTCTATTCATCCAGGTGTGACCAAGATGTATCAGGACATGAAGAAGTTATATTGGTGGAAAGGTATGAAGCGAGATATTTCCATTTTTGTTAATAGGTGTGCAACTTGTCAACAAGTCAAGGCAGATCATCAGAAGACCCCTGGTTTATTGCAGCCTCTTGAGATTCCCAATTGGAAGTGGGAACAAGTTTCTATGGATTTCATTGATGGTTTACCAAGGACTAGGAAGGGTAATGAGAGTATCTGGGTTATTGTAGATAGATTGACCAAATCAGCTCAGTTCATTCCGGTCAAGTCTACCCGTTCAGCTTCTAGTTTGTCTGAGATTTACATGAGGGAGATTGTTCGTCTCCATGGTGTTCCTCTCAGTATCGTTTGTTATCGTGATCCTATCTTTACTAGTAGGTTTTGGAAAGCCTTTCAGGATTCCTTGGGTACTCGTCTGAATCTGAGCACTGCTTACCATCCACTGACCGACGGTCAAACGGAAAGGGTGAATCAGATTCTAGAAGATCTTCTTCGTGCTTGTGTGCTTGATTATGGAGGATCTTGGGAAGATCATCTCCAACTTGTCGAATTCACCTATAACAATAGTTATCAGGCCAGTATTGAGACGTCTCCGTTTTCTGCTCTTTACAGACGACCTTGTAGATCTCCTTCTTGCTGGATTGAATCCGGTAATCGTTTGGTTCTTGGTCCTGAGATGGTTTTAGAAGCTTCTGAGAGAGTTGAAGAGATTAAGAGGAAGATGAGGATTGCTCAAGATAGGCAAAGGAAGTATGCTGATAGGCGTAGGCGGAGTTTAGAGTTTGCTGTTGGTGATTTGGTTTTCCTTAAGGTCTCCTCCTTAAGGAATGTTATTCGTTTTGGTCGTAGAGGAAAACTTTCTCCTAGGTTCATCGGTCCTTTCTGCATTGTGGAAAGAATTGGTTCTCTTGCTTATCGTCTGGATTTGCCCGAGAAATTTTCTGGAGTACACAATGTATTTCATGTATCTCATCTTCGTCGCTATCTGCATGATCCATCTCTTATTATCCAGGCTTCTGCTCTTGATAGTTTGGATATTGAGCCAAATCTGACTGTTGAGAGGAAGCCACTTCGTATCGTCGATCGAGGTACGAAGCAGCTAAGAAGGAAATCTGTCAACCTGGTCAAAGTGCAGTGGAGCACTGATGAACGGGATTGCACCTGGGAGACGGAGGAGAGCATTCGTGCTTCGAATCCGGAATTGTTTATTTCAGGTACTTTTGCTCTACTGTCTTATCTTTCTTTGTTTTCCTTTTCGTTCCTTTTCGAGGACGAAAAGTTTTGAGTGGGGGAGGGTGTAACAGCCCAAAATTTAAACAAGTATTTTTTTTCATTTATTTAAAGACTTTGGCGTTTGATTTCTTAAAAATCTAATTTTGGAAATTTTCTTATAATGATTTTTATCAATTGTCCAAAGTATAATAAAAATAAACAATTTTTGAAATTTGGATTTGGATAAAAAGTTTAACTTTAATAGAATTTAAAATTTTTAAATTTTATAATTCTAACTGCCAAATTTTCATCTTGAACTGTATAAAATTGTGCAACATTTGTTTCACTTTGTTTCGGTCAGATTGTTGTATACTTTTAAAATTTAGTAATAATTAGTGTGAAACGGGAAATAAACTTTACATTTCTTTTACGTATTTTTACATCTGTTTCTTAACTTTGTATTAAACAATCAATTTGATGAAGCTAAATCAAATTTTATTAATTATGGTATAATAACTATTAAATTTTGGTTTAAAGTGATGGGTTATCTTCCTAATAGAAACGTTAGTATTTTAAATTTATTTAATAAGAGAAACAAATCAAATTTGTACGTTACTTTGGGCATTACATTTGATATGTTTCTTTTGCCTTGATTCATTGTCTATTTTATTCTATGCGTTAGAATTTGCAAATCTTCTGCCATTTATTCCTTTCTTTCAGAATTTGAAATCTTGCCTTAAATCATTCTCGTGTGAGAATTATTACATTCCTATGCCTTCCGTTCGTTTCCATCTATTTAATAAAAATTAATTGCCTTAATTTTCTCTACCGATAAAAACTTTATATCTTGCCTTCTCTCCACTAAATCAACGTGAGTAGTCACGTTATATTATATAGCCTCGCTCACAAAGATTTTCCTTACTGCAAATATTTCCACTTTAGCTTCCATCACAAAATTTGCGTGAGCATTCTTCCTTCAGGTAATGGCCGCATGCCTTCTTTTCATTTTTGTTGTTTTGTTTATTCTATTGCCTTGCCTTGCTTTATTCTTTTACCTGCTCCACATGCTCGCCTCTATTGCCTGCCACCGTGCTTGGCCATTCACCAATTTTCCGACCCTACCCCAGCCTAGAAGCCACCAGCGCAGCCTCTCCCCTCCGCCAGACTGAGCCCATGCCACCACAAACTTTCGCCTTTAGCCTCGGCCATCCAATACTTCCTCCACCACCACCGAACCCTAGGCCTCCAACCCCATGCCAGACCAGCCCAGTCACCGCCTCCGAACCCTCCTGACCTAACCCCACGCCACCACGAACCCACGCCTGACCAAACCCTATGCCAGACCAAACCGAACCAAGGCAAACCCATGCTGTGCCAAACCCCATGCCACCGAGCCTTTGTTTTGAAAAAAAGAAATGAACAAAAATTGCTTTTGTCACCTTTGTATTTTTGAAATTTTAGTCTATATGCCACCAAGCCTTTGTTTTGAAAAAAGAAGAAGAAATGAACCGATTTCCATTCGCCACTTGTATTTGAAGTCACGGCCTAAATTTCCTCCAAGCCATATTTTTGTTGAGATTTGTTTCCAGTTTGATTTATTCAAAAATTTTGATGTAATTGATGTGCGGTAGCTTATTCACATATTTGCTTTATTCTTTTTTGACTTCAGATTTGAATCTAGTTGGCGCATCCTCTAAAAACTAATCGTGCTTTCCACGTGCTTTTCGGTAGATAACGTATTTCTTTTTTTGAATCGAATCTCCAGCTCCGTAGAGGTGAGTAAATCTCACACGACTATTCATACATATATGATTGTGAAACGACCGCAACTGAATATGTAGAAAAAATATATATAAGAAAATTTATGTTATAATTACCTGTGATTATTTATATATGATGTTAAACTTGTTAAAATTGCATAACATATCATCTGTTATATTTTGTTTTTATTTTTCTGTTATTCTATTCTGTTAAATCACACTGCAAGTTCCCTGTAGAATAGAATCACTATGGGTTGAAATGATACATACCCGAACGGACTATTAGATTAAGGGAAGATCGTTATGGGCTGAAATGATAGGCCTGAACGATTTTCGATTTAATTTTATTTACTTGGGATTGCGGTTTTGAAATGATAAAACCCGGATTTTTCTTTGTAAACTACGGATTGAAATGATATATTATCCGTATCACTTGACTTAGGCTAGAAAATATTATACAGACCCGTGGTTATTTTCTGTATTTTTCTGGATACTTTTAAATATTTGTAATAATATTTAATTGATTTAAATTGAATTTTTAAAAGATTTATTTAAGTGGAAATGATTTTTCTGTGTGATAAATAAATGGATAGAAATAGTGATTTTAAAATATAACATGAAATTGAAATTTATTGAAGAAAAATGGAAACTTAAGTTAATTAAGTTAAATTGAAAATTTAGTTTAAATGGTGGAAAATGGGGATTTAAATTTAAGTGTTGAAATAAATGGTTAAAAAAAATGAAAATGGGAAAATTTACACTCTTGAATTTTATAAGTGAACTTTGGAAATTTTGATTTTCTGGAAAAATCTTTCTCTAAAAAAAAACCCCATAAGTTAAAGGATTTAATTGAACATTTTTAATGTGAAAATTTATGATTTTTATAAGTTTAAAAGATTTAAATTGAAGTTTATTTATGGCTGAAATTGCACTTAAAACCTGGGAATTTAATTTATAGCATTTCAGAAGTGCTACCATTTCTGGAAATGAACTAATTCTGAATTAAGTAGAATCTGCAGCACTTGTTAAGTGCTGTGGTTATATAAATGAACCAAAAGACTAGAATGAAATAAGGCTATGATAGCACTTGGTAAGTGCTGTTGTAGCAGGAACTAAAATTGAACCTGAAACTAATAAAGGGGCTACTGTAGCACTTGTTAAGAGTTACAGTAAGCTGAAATATGATTTTATTTAAAACTGAACTGTTATAGCAGTTTATAAATGCTGTCTTTGCTGAATTAAAATTGTTTTCAAATATAACTTACCGCAGCATTTTTAAATGCTGTGAAAGCTGAAATTTTGACGTTTTATTGTTTTTAAGTGAATAAATGAACTCAGAAAAGGCTAAATTTTTGGAATTTAATATTTGATTTAAAAGAATAATGACTTTGTTATTAAATGGTTTAATTTGAAGTATTTTGATATAAACTGTTTTAAATTTATAACCACGGGTTATAATAACGTTTGGTTGTTAAAGAGACCGGGATCGGACATGGACATACTCTCTGTCGATACCGAAAACCACTTTGACAACTGTGTACGCGGTGGAGTTTCCAGAATGAAGTAGGATGGTGGCGACGATCCTAAGGTATGTACGTGGACCCAACTCCCGTGAGTTGGCATAAGGTGACTAAAACAGGAGCGATCTCGGACCAGTGAGGTAGCACCTCTTATCAGACGCACTTCTTCGATACCATTCTATTACTTTGTGATTTTTGGTGGCCACCCTTGATTTGGGAGTGTTGTTCGAGGTGGACGGTAGTGGCTGATATGCGCTCCATCAGTCCGTGTGCGTAATTGGTATATCTACCCTGGCATTGCCTTGTGTGCCGTGTCACCTACCATATCGAGCTTTACTACGAGTTTCTATTTGTGTCGTACCTATGGAGTATCTTCTCGTAGCCTCTCGGGGTATGCAGGTACTGTATAGACTACTGGCACTATTATGTGTTAAGGGCTATATGGGTAACCCCTTTATGCTATTTAAAAGTATGTTTATTTTATTATTAGACATTATTATAATAGCGAATATTACTACATAGTAGATATTTTAACGGATCCTTAAAGAATGGGCGATCCCAAGCATTCTTTAAGTTACTTGTACCCTTATTATAGTTCACTTGAGTTGGTTTACATTGTATAAGTATGTATGTCCTAACTCGAGTGTTTATGTTTTATTTTACGCTCGGGTCAGCCTGAGTATCAGTTTGGACTTCATCTTCTTGGAGTTAGGACTACTGGAGATCATCTTTATCAAGCTGTTATCTGTTTTGCTATTCAGTCTTTTATTTTAGACTATGTAATTGAGACAAATGAATTTGGGATTTTCTGTGGTTGTTCAAACTGTATTGGGTTTTAGACTATGTAATTTGTACTTGTTTTGAGACTTTGTATTTTAGTGGCTTCATGAACCACTATGGTTATTTTAAATTCCGCTGCGAGTTATTCTGATATATTTCTGTGTCTGTGATTCTGTGAATGATTTTATTTACTCCAAATTTTATTATAATCTGTTATTTTGCATTTTTCAAGTCTGACATGTGTGGATCATTGTCGATTTGAATGGTCCAAAATAGTGGGTCGTTACAATTCCATTTAAGAATGCAATCACTTTTCAAAAGTATAGTTAAATAGGTTAAAATAGATATTGCACAAACATTGACACCATAAATCCAAAATCACTATTATACTTGTTATTTGCTTTAAAATATCCATTTAAAGTTCTAAGTACTTCTCCATTTATTAAACAAGGTAATGTACCTTTTTAATCAATTAATAAAATAGTCCGTTATAACATAAGTGTTATAATCCCAAAACTCCGTTTAAATCAATTTATAAAACAATCCATTATAACATAAGTGTTAAAATCTAAAAACTCCTTTGAAATCAATCTACAAAATATTAAATTTCCTTTTTAAAACTTCTAAATGTACTAAAATACTTTTAAAATGATAGATATTTACATATACTAATTTATTTGTAAAATTATGATGTTTAATAAAATACTATAAATCATTTTTAAAAAATATTATAATATTAAATCCTTTAAAAAATCTTTAATAACTTTTAAAACCATATATGTACTAAAAACATTCTTTTAAAAACACTTACATACATTTTAAAACTTCTTTTATTTCCTGATCTTTATAATTTAATACCATATCTTTATAAGCCCATAATTGATTTTCAAAAAATATATTTAAACCTTGTTATTTCCTGATAATAAGTGTTTGCACAAAAAATGGACAAACACCTCAAAGTCGTTTGATTTAATTGATTTTATGTTGTTCTTAGTGATTCGAGTGATCTATGCAAATATATGAAAGGCAAGGACTAAACTGTAAAAGACACGCAGATTTATAGTGGTTCAGCCAGAAAGTGCCTACGTCCACTTTATATATTATTTCTCTTTTCTTGCTTAGATTACAAGTACAAAACTTTGATACAAGTAAAAGAAAGTTGTTTGAAAGTTCTCTCCGTGCTTGAGCTCTCAAACTTGTCCCCCATTGTTGTACCTCTGCCCCTCTATTTATAGAGTGGTGCTGGGGGTAGGGGTCTTGTATGTATACAACTACTGATGGGCCCAGGCTGATACAATCTGGCCTGGAAAATTTGGTTCGGCAATGCCTTGGTTCGGTAGCATTTGGTCCGGCGATGGTTGATTCGGCATGGAGTTGGTCCGGCATGGAGTTGGTCCGGCATTGAGTTGGTCCGGCATCGAGTTGGTATGGAGTTGAGTCGGTCCGGCATCGAGTTGGTATGGAGTTGAGTTGGTCCGGCATCGAGTTAGTATGGAGTTGGCCCGGCATAGAGTTGGTATGGAGTTGGTCCGGCATTGAGTTTTGATTCGGTGGTAGGTGAATGGACCGGTGGAGCTTTGGTTCAGTGGTTCTGGTGGAAGAGTTGGTTTGCTTTAATTTGGAGGGTGGCGGGTCTGGTTATTCTAGTCTGGTGGTGAGAATTCGCCCAACATTTGCCCCCCAAAGTGGGGCGTATGCTGGCATACGGCTTACTTTGTTTCTAGGTCATCTTCATTCGGTCCCTGAGTGCCGGTCCTGTTGGTCCGGTGTCCTTTATTTGCCTATAAGTAGAGGTGTTAGGCCTTCGTCATTCTTCTACCAAGCTTGACAGCCGAATCAGATCCTCCCTTTCCGAAGCTTACCCCTCTGCCGAATCACTTTAGCTTGCCGAATCAGGTAATTAGTCTCCTTTCGCCGAATGGCTTTACGTTGTATCACCGAATGGACATGGGGACTTGGCTTACCGAATGAAACTTGTGTGTCCAAGTACCGAATGACACTCTCACACTTGAGCTGCCGAACGAAACTCGTGTGTCCAAGTACCGAATGACACTCTCACATTTGAACTGCCGAATAAAACTCGTGTGTCCAAGTAATGAATGACACTCTCACACTTGAATTGCTGAATGAAACTCGTATTTTGAATTACAAGTGAGATTCCAAACTATACTGCTTGTATGTTTTAACGACGTACTTTCTTGTGTTTGCAGATAAATGTCTCAAAGAGTGGAAACCCGATCAGAGAAGAAATGATCTCAGGATAGAGAAGAGCCTTCCTTAGTGCCCCCGGCTCAGCCAGGACCTGTCTGTCACGGGCCTACCCCGAGATCATTAGTGGATGGGTACGGTCCTCAGGAACTTCTTAACTTGCCTCCTGATTGCTCCCCTAGCTTACTCAAGGGCGAGCAACTTGATGTTATATCTCGGTCTTTCGGGATCGACCGAGCACGCATGTTATTGCCGGATGCGGGAGTGATGCCGTATGATCCTCCCGAAGGATATTTTGCCTACAGCAGATACCATTGCATGTGTGGTGCCATCCCGCCTCTCAACGCCTGGGTAGTCAGCTTTCTCACGTATCTAAAGGTAGCTCCATTCCAGCTTCAGCCCAACTCTTATGCCATTCTGGTGAGTCTCTTCGTCATCTTCCAGAGGAGATATGGGCGTCCTCCTTCCAACCGGGAGATCCGGTATTGTAAAACTTGAGAGGTTACAAGAAGGGGTCTCCCTACATCAGCTTGGAATCAGCCGTAACCTTTAAGCCGGTCCTGGATTTATACTCCAAGTACAGCATGTTCAAGAAGGAATGATTCTTTGTCAGGGATGACATCGTTTCTATTCGGCGCTTCACCTCCGGATGTAAGTCAAAGCTTTATTTTTAATTCCCGTTCTGGTTGCAATACTCTTTCTTATGTGTTTTTATTTTTTGCTAGCGACAGGTGGTTTTGCGGTCGTGGAGAATGACCGCCTAGTTCAGACGACAGCAGAAATAGAAGCTATTACTGGGAGAGATAGGTCGGCTGCCTACTTGATCAGGAACGCTACACTCTTGGAGTACAGCTTGATCCTTCCACAGCAGTCCGTGGTCAAGCAGAGGGACACGGCTGAAGAGAAGGCTGCCCAAGCTAAAGAAGGGGCCGAGTCAAAGAGCAGTAAAAGGAGGCCCTTTCCGAAACATCCGGTTGCCGGGGGGAAGAAGCTCAAAAAGTCTGACGGTCCCTCTCCCAGCATATGTCCAGATATCCCAGAGGAGGGAGAGGTGGAGGAGGAGCAAGGCGAAGATGGAGGAGAAGGCGCCGGAGGTGGCGACGGTGTCAAGGCTTTGTCTTCTGGGCAAGTAGGCGAGATACAGGAGTGGACGAATGACGCTTTCCACCAAGCCTTCGAAGGTCTGGAGGGGACGGAGAAATCTAAGAGAGCCAATAAAGTTGGGACCGGCGTTGATTTATCTTCCGGGAGCGCCTCTACTGAAGCAACTTCGGCGGTTCAAGGTGAATTTCACTTTACTCTTTTAATTCTTGAATGATGGCTCAATACATGTTGGTGACACTTGGTTTTCATATCAGGAGCAGGTAAAACGGCCAAGACCTCAGATCTTCGGCACAGGCTTGAACAATACAAGCTCACCAAAGCTTCCGTCAAGCCGAATCCTCCGACCCACCGTTCCGTGGATGTAGTCGGCTACCGTCCTCTTCTCGGGGTTATTGGTGAGGATATTCAAAAGAGAAAGAGGAGTCACTCCCTATCCGAGCCTTCAACTGGTCCTCAGCCCCCAATTCAGCCTCTTCATGATATCACGGAGGAGGATACTGAGTTCACACCCTCTCCGCACCCGTCTAAAAATCCTACCCTTACTCAGATTGATCATCCTGGCTTGGCTCGTAATCCATTTGCGGGTCATCCTGATCTGGATCCAAGTTCTCATGATATTTCCTTCGACGAGGTTACCGGTGAGCACCTTCTTCCTCGCAACCCTATGGTAAAGGTACTTGATGAGGCCAAATCCCTAGACCTTGATTTGCTTACTACTCGGGTTGTTGCTATGTGGAACGAAGCTAAAGCAAATATCGATCGGGTTGCTGAGGAGACCAAGAAGTTGATGGGGCATCATGCCCAATTGGTCAAGGCCGGGGAGGAAATTGGGAGTGCCAACATAAGACTGCGGTTAGTGGTTTCCGACCAGGCCAAGCAACTCGCTGATCAGGCCATCCAGATCTCTCAGCACGAGGCCGCCTCCGGACGTCTAAAGAAAACTATGGAAGAGGCTAGCCGGGCCGAACTGCGGAAAATGGAGGCTACTTGCAAGGAACGGATCGATATGGCCATTGCCACGGTGGACGAGGTTCGGAAAGTGGATCTTGAGCAGATAGAGGAGTTATCTGGGAAGCTTGAGGCTGTAGAGCTTGCTCAAGCCTAGTTGAGGGAGGAGATGGAGGCGATGCGGAAATCCCTTCAGGCTGACTGCTCGAGATACCAATTGGAGAGAGATGCCGCCGTCGTAAGGTTGTCGGATTCCGAGGCCCGGGCGAGGGAGTTTGAAGAGAAATCCCTTCAGGCTGACTGCTCGAGATACCAATTGCTCCTTATCTTCGTTGGTAGTGAATTCTGCAATGAAATCAGCCATGGCTTGTCCCTTGATGGCGGTGCGAGGGTGATAGGTGATATCATACTAACTTAGTTCAATGCACCATTTAAGTAGTCGCCCAGAAGTGTCGGGACGATGGAGTACCTGCCTCAGTGGTTGATCGGTCAGAACTTTGATGGAATGGGACTGGAAGTAGTGACGCAGTTTCCGTGATGTGATTAGTAAACAGTATGCTAGCTTCTCAAGTTTAGGATATCTGACTTCTGCCCCCGTAAACCTCTTACTTACGAAGTAAACTGGCCGCTGCGTGCGGTTGTCTTCCCTTACCAAGGCAGCGCTTAGGGCGTGAGATGACACAGCAAGGTATAGGTATAACTCTTCGCCTTCGCTTGGAGTCGAGAGTACCGGTGGTTTCTGGAGGTGTTCGATTAAGTTAAGGAAAGCGGTTAAGCATTCGTCAGTCCATTCGAACTTTCCTTTGTCTTTCTTTAGAGCTTCGAAAAAGGGGACGCACTTGTCCGTTCAGGCTTTGCATTTCCTTTCGAGTGGAAGGTATCTTGATATCCCTTAGCACTCGGACTTGTTCAGGGTTTGCTTCAATCCCTTTGGCATGGACGATGAATCCTAAGAACTTTCCTGATGATACTCCGAAGGAGCATTTTAGAGGATTCAACTTCATTCCATATTGGCGAAGTACTTGAAACATCTCGCCTAGGTGGCTTACGTGATCGTCGGCTTTCCTTGACTTTACCAGCATGTCATCCACGTATACATCCATAGTTTGCCCTATTAGCCCTGCAAACATCTTGTTGACGAGGCGCTGGTAGGTGGCTCCTGCATTTTTAAGTCCGAAAGGTATTACCTTATAGCAGTATAAACCCCGGTCAGTGATGAAACTAGTGTGGTCTTGATCGGGAGCATGCATAGGAATTTGGTTATATCCTGAGTATGCGTCCCTAAAAGATAAGAGCTCGTGCCCGGCTGTGCTGTCTACAAGTTGGTCCATCCGGGGAAGTGGGAAGCAATCCTTTGGGCAGGCGTCGTTTAGGTTGGAGAAGTCAATGCATGTTCGCCACTTCCCATTAGCCTTCTTTACCAGCACCGGGTTAGCGATCCATTCCGGGTAGATGGCTTCTCGTATGAAGTCATTGGCGAGTAGATTCTTTACTTCTTCATCGAGGGCTGCTGATCGCTCTGCCCCCATAATTCTCTTTCTTTGTTTTACGGGCGCCTTGGTAGGATCAATGTTTAGTACGTGGCATAATACGTCGGGGGAGACTCCGGTCATGTCAGCGTGTGACCATGCGAATACATCCAAGTTGTGGCGGAGAAAGTCGATGAGTTGCTCCTTCAACTCTGATTTTAGTTGGGAACCAATTTTCAACAGTCTACTCGAGTCGTGCTTGTCTACAGATACAAACTCCATAGCCTCTGCAGGCTCGGCGGTGGCCTCCTCCTCTTTGTCCCTGGGGTCTAATTCATTGAAAGGGTCGTTGGTATACCGAAGAGGAGGGGCTTTCTTTAGTTGCTATGCTTCTAGACTTTTCATGCAGAGGGCAACCTCTACACCCTTCCCTTTATCCTTCCTGTGGTTGTTGCGAAGTTCAGTCACATAGTAGTCTCGAGCAACGTCCTGGTCTCCTTCTACTTCCCCTACTCCATTGTCCGTTGGAAATTTCATCTTTAGGCACCATGGGGCTAGGACAATTTGGAAGTCAGACAAGGCTGGCCTTCCTAAGAAGGCGTTGTAGGCCGAGTGGTTTTCTATTAGCACAAACGTCTGTCTCCGTACAACGGAGCGGGGATGGCTTCCAATTTCAACAAAGAGGTCCAGTTGCCCGAGGGGCATCTTCGCATCTCCAGTGAAACCGTGTAGTGGTTTATCGCAGGGAGATACATCCTTCATTGATAGTTTCATTTTTTTGAATGCATGTTTGAACATGATATTTACTGAGCTTCCAGTGTCTACTAGAATTCGGTAAACTTCGGCTGGACCGAGCCGGGCAGAGATAACCATGGGATCCATGTGAGGGTATTGCCTTCCTTCTAGGTCACGCTTACCGAATGTGATGTCATCACTTTCTTTCCGCTTTGGGTGGCGCTCTTCTATAATCGAATTGACACAGCTTTATTGTCTCTAAGCGACTTTCCATATCTTTCCATCTCTTTCCAGCTTCTGTCTGCGATGTGCGGTCCTCCCGAGATGGTATGGACCACTATCTTCTCTTGACTAGAGCCGCTAGTGTTGTGGTTTCCTCTGCCGATCTCAGGTGAGGGTAGCCTTGGGTTCTCATTGGCAGGAGCTGGAGTCCTGTCCTGACCTTTTACATAGCATTCCAGTTTCTTCCTTCTGATGTGTTCCTCAATCAAGTCCCGGAGATGATGGCATTCATTGGTATCATGCCCATGAGATTCGTGGAAGTGGCAGAACTTTCCAGACTTCTGTGCGTTATCTGATTCCTTCTTGTATGGTGGGCGTTTGTATCTAACTTCGCCTTGGGTGGCAAGGAAGATATTTTCGACGGTCTCGTTCAAAGGAGTGTAAGTGTCGAATCTCGGTCCTGGCCGATATAGGCGCTTTTCTCCCTTCTTGCCCCCAACATTGTCTTTGGAATCATTTCTTCGAACGTCCCTTGCCACAGCATGGGCGTTGCTGTGAGTTGCCTTATTTTGCTATCCTGACTGCCCCTCAACGGCAGCATCCTCAAGCCTCATATATTTCCCGGCTTCATGGAAGAAATCGGGTAAAGTAGCTGGTTTTTCTTTCGTCAACCTTCTAGCAAATTTAGTGTCCGGATGCACACCACTACAGAGGGCCATTAGGATAAGCTTCTCATCGGCATCTTGGACTGCGGCCGCTGCGGCATTGAATCGGGTTAGGTATTGCTGCAGTTTCTCTCCGGGTTTCTGTTTGATGCCGAATAAGGAATAAGCGTCCTTAGGTTGTTCCACATGAATGCGGAACTGACTGATAAACTTTTCTTTCAACATTTCCCATGAGCTGATGGATCCCTAGGGTAAATGACAGAACCAGGAGGTAGCGAGTTCTGCTAAGAATAGTGGAAAGCATTTGCACAGTACTCCCTCTGTTGCTCCACTCATGAGCATATGTTGTGTGTATCTCTGTAAGTGTACAACGGGGTCGGAGGTTCCTTTGTAAGGTTCCATTGTTGGCATCTTCCATTCTCTGGGGGTGATAGCAATTTCGATATTGTGGGCGAAAGGGCTGGTTACTCTAGCGCCTATCCCTCGATCCCTTTGCTCCCGTTGGACGCACTCTCTGAATAAGCGTGCCATCCTTTCATCAAGATTTGGAGCAGATAGAAACGAGTTTGGTTCTGTTCTGTGGGATTGATTCCGTCCAGATGACCTGTAGGGATGGTATCGTCTATCATTCCTCATATTTTCCAGTGGCTGCCTTTGGTCTTCTGGGAGCATGCTAGGGTCAGCTACAGTTGGCCCTTGCCTTGATCTTCTCCTGCTGGGTTCTGATCTAAGCACTTCCTCGGGTCCAACTTCGGGCTGGACTCTAGCTCGGCCCCGTTCACTGGCGTTTCCGTGGTTAGGCAGTATGACAGGCTCAGCTACAATTGACCTTCGCCCGGTACCTCCCCCATTGGGTTCGGTTCCAAACGTTTCCTCAGGCCTAACTTCGGGCTGTGCTCGATCTCGGCTCCTACCATGGCTGCTTCTACCGTTAGCTCATTCGAAGAAGGAAGATCTTTGTTGTCTTTGAGACCCTCCAGACTGGGACTCGCCCCATGATTCAGTGTTGCGGTTGGACTCTTCAGCATCCCTTAAGCGTGACATGAGATGATCCACCAAGGCTTCCTGCTGGGACGTGAAGCGGTTAGTTACTTCAACCACAACCCTGTCTAAATCTGCCCTAGTAATTGTTGCGGGCTGTTCTACGGCAGGAGTGGTTGGATTAGCCTGTCCTTCATTTGGTACTGCTGCTAGAGGAGGACGATTTACTTGATCCGTGACAGTTGGATCTGGAAGACTGCTGGATGCGATGTTTTTTCCTTTGTTAACATCTTTTTTCTGCTTGGGAGGCATGTTTTCCAAGCGGCGAACGATGCTGTTAGGAAAAATGTTAAGTGGATGAAGCTGAAGCTTCGAGCTTCTATTTCTCACTGAAAGCACCAAAAATGTTTGCACAAAAAATGGACAAACACCTCAAAGTCGTTTGATTTAATTGATTTTATGTTGTTCTTAGTGATTCGAGTGATCTATGAAAATATATGAAAGGCAGGGACTAAACTGTAAAAGACACGCAGATTTATAGTGGTTCAGCCAGAAAGTGCCTACGTCCACTTTATATATTATTTCTCTTTTCTTGCTTAGATTACAAGTACAAAACTTTGATACAAGTAAAAGAAAGTTGTTTGAAAGTTCTCTCCGTGCTTGAGCTCTCAAACTTGTCCCCTATTATTGTACCCCTGCCCCTCTATTTATAGAGTGAGGCTGGGGGTAGGGGTCTTGTATGTATACAGCTACCGATGGGCCCGGGCTGATACAATCTGGCCTGGAAAATTTGGTTCGGCAATGCCTTGGTTCGGTAGCATTTGGTCCGGCGATGGTTGGTCCGGCATGGAGTTGGTCCATTATGGAGTTGGTCCGGCATTGAGTTGGTCCGGCATCGAGTTGGTATCGAGTTGAGTTGGTCCGGCATCGAGTTGGTATGGAGTTGGTCCGGCATTGAGTTTTGATTCGGTGGTAGGTGAATGGACCGGTGGAGCTTTGGTTCGGTGGTTCTGGTGGAAGAGTTGGTTTGCTTTAATTTGAAGGGTGGCGGGTCCGGTTATTCTGGTCCGGTGGTGAGAATTCGCCCAACAATAAGTATGCTAACAGTACTTATTATAAATACAAATAAACCCTAGGATATCTTCCAAAGTTAACTTTAAAATCGCAGATCATAGCAGTTTCAAAGTGCATCCATCATGAAATTTTCGCTCCTAACATTTTCCATAAATGTCCAAACCAATTCCTTTATTCCAAACACACCTAAGCGTGTGTAGAACAACACAACACACACACATGCAGAAATATATACATACATATATATATATATATATATATATATATATTTCCATAATTTACCCAGTTTTTTCGAATTTAACATATTTCAAAATATTAGGGATTTCAAAGTACGTTTATAACGACTATATCATTTCCAACATTCATAACATATTATCACTTTTCACAGAGCAATATCAAACATATAAGCAAGTAGTTTGGGCCACGATACATGTTTTACAGAATCAAAAGGACATTATACTCGAATATAATGTTATCACTTGTTTTACAAAACTAGGTGGGGTCCAAAAGTAATAACTTACATTATTGGTAATGCACTTTATATTTTTAATACAACAACAATTATATATACAACAATATATAATTAACTAGTGAGTATAACTCACCAAAGCTCTAGTTAACAATTTCACGTTTCTGAATAGTCCAAAATCAAACACCACTCGATTTTGACTAAAATTCCCATAAGCTTCGAACTCGACAAATCCAACACCAATGCGTAGATATCATCGATACAAGCACAACGGCGAAAACGGCGCCTCGGTCAGACCTCGTATGAAAAAGAAACGATTTTTATAACTTTTTTGAGTTATAAAATATTAATTAATCAAATTAGTTAAACTAATCCCATACCGATACTAATCCTTTTCCTCATCTCATTTTCCCTATTCCAACAATTGTGCACGCTGAAACCATCTACCCCATGCACATTGATCAGTGACACGGCCAACTTCTCGATGAAACGACAAATCAAGCTCGCCAATCAACTCCTCATCCCACACTCGACGCGTTGGCACAACCTTCCATCACTCTGATCAACCTCCCCAAAATATGGTCGTACCCTAAATCAACCACCTAGAAAGTCGCTTTTCACCTTGGTGCATCGTACACTGTCTAACCACCGCCGTTTAACTCCTTGCGCCACCACAAACCCATTTATCACCTCAATTTAATCTCCGGCGGCCTCCTGTAAATTGTGACTACTCCCTGTCAATGACAAGAAAAATGTAGCGATCACTACTAGCTAGCCTTACCACCCCATAATACCTCTACATGCTCGCCTACACTCCAGAAGTCAATTGCCATCGACGACAAGCCTCATCTCCTCCCTAATCGCTCTCAAGCTCAAGCCTAATCACGACCAAGACCAAGTCGAACACTGTTGGAACTCAACCGCATCAAAAACTAAACATAGGATATTGTAACCCTTAACCATATGAAGTCAACAAATCCAAAATTGCTCGAATTCGTAAACTATTGAGCTCAACTTAATAGGTTGAAGTAGGGAAAGGGGTAACGGTAGGCAAACTTTAAAAACAAAGTAGAAGAGGGAATTGATAATTAGGTTTGAGTGTTTAGTGGTATTTATAGAAAAATAAATAGTATATTTTATTCTCTTTTATTTTCATTGCGTGTTTCAAGCAAACACGACCACACAGTACGTCTGATCATCATGAAACTCGTCGGCATATAATAATTCAATATTCTGGATCCATGACACTGGTTTCGTCAAAATCCGAGACAGTACCCCAGAATGATAATTTCCATGTTAATTAAAACAAATATTTATTAAAACCATTTTAATCACTCAAATTATAAATTAAAATTTATAATTACCTTTTATTATTTAAACTGAATATAAATTAGATTTTTGAAATCATTTTTATTCGAATTAAATCAAAGATTTAAACATTTCAATAATTCTAATATTTATTATAACCCATTCAAAAATCTGGGTTATTACATTCTTCCCACTTAATAGAATTTCACCCTCAAAATTCCAACAGAAGCCATAAAGCAATAATCACACATCAATACATAATGGTATTGCAATAACTAGCAACCATAGAAACAATCACATAATAATACTATACAATACTGTAATCACTGGCAGCCAAAACTCATGGTTCACCTAGGTTTAGAAACCATATCATTGCACAAGGATGATAAGCAATCCACTAAGCGTTACCTTATGCTGAGCAGCCTCAGGTATTACTCAGTTGACCACCCATGATACCTCAAGAAATTTAAAGAGGCATCCCCAAACTCTCCACAAGCCTACACACATAGCATACAAATATTTATAAAGCCCGTACAATATACATATATCATCCATACGCAATACCAAATCTGATCAGCAGCTCGATCACATAAATTTCACTTCCAAACTAGTATAGATCACTTGACCTCTCTATTGCAGACTCTGAACCAGTTCCTTGATTAGAAAACTCAGTTCTCCTCATAAATCCATATAATATGATTGAGAACTTCAGGATCATATCAAAAATATATATGTGTTCGCCGTCGAGAACAGAGTGAAAAATTCTAACTTGGGTCGGTGTAAATTTCCTCGAAATCCATGTACTCGAATCCTAGATCAAGACATGGTACACGAGTAAAATGATCTACATACAATTTATATACTCTTTTCAATTGATTTCTTAATTTCACCAATTACTTTCCATTTTTAATTCACATCCATTATCACTTATAGTATTCCTCATTTAACACTAAAAATGTTCATGAACCATTTTATAAAATTTTACTTTAAGTTATTAAGCATTTATAAATTAAGTTCATACCTGTATAATACTCCACTACATCCTCAAAGAATATACTAAATTATACAATTCATTTTACTCAACATGGATATTCAACCAATTTAAAACTTGTTAAAACTCTACTATCTCTAAGTTCAAGTGTTATATAAACTCATCTTTATATTTTCACAAAGCACTTAGCTTTAATTATTTATACAAATTCTGAAGTTTCGACTATCTAAAATCATCGAAAATTCTGTTTCATTTTAATAAATGAAAAATACTGGTCAACAGATCAAAAAAATGCACAACCATACTTACACTAATGCACAGGATACATGAGTCCATAAAATATCTTAACAGAAAACTCAAGAATTAAACACCCAATCTTATTTCAAAACATTTTCAAATATATATACTTATAACTTTTGTATACCAAATCATACTTTTAGGATTTAAATCAAAATCTATTTTAACAAAACAACTCTGTAGCAAATTTGTAACGATTCCAATTAGCGTCCAAACTTTGTCTATAAATTGCGCCTATATGGTTATAGATATGGGTAAAGTTTCGTCGTAAAATACCGTAGTAAATTTCGTTTGCGTTTTATTGCACGTCAGTTCATTTTAAAACGTGAAAATTTTTTATCTTCCGAACCTGAATATTTTTACATAGAAAATTCTAAATCATCTTTTGACGGAGACGCCATTTTTCGTTTTTCAAAATTCGTACTTCTTTAGCTCCGTCTATCTTATTCTTCTGCATTTTGCTGCATTTTCCGCTAATAGAAAATTTGAATTTTTATAATTCAAACATACCACTGATATCTATATACCGTTTTGATCGTCTCGTCGTGCCGATCTTGGCAGTATATTAAATTTTGTGTTTCGAAGTCCGGTACACAGCGGAATCCACGAAACCGGTAATAATATCGGTATCTGTTTTGTGTCCTTTCACTTCTGAGGCCTTTTGTTTCCTTCGTCTGTTCTTTTCCCATCATGCTAGCTGTTAGCCACCTATTTAAATAAAAGTTCAGTTTGAAAGATGTTAGAAATAAAGAGCCATCGGTTGATGAATTCGCGTTCATTTTGCCCGTTCATTTTGTTTGACTTCTCACCTTTCTCACCCATTCACTGTTTACACGTTTAAACAATTGCCTGACTTCACTTCTTCTCATTCCCATTCTTTCTTCTACAAGAATTCTTTTTCTTTCTTTCTTCAGTAAGTTCAAAATTTTGTCTTCTCCTAAAAAAATAAATCTGCTCATTTGCTAACTCACTCCATGTTTCTCTTCCCTATCCAAGTTCCTTCCTCCGCCCGCTCACCACGACCAACAGCCTACGCCCGCCGCCCAGTCCGTTCCCGTCACCAGCGCCTATGCCGCCGCCCAGTCCGTCCCCATCACCAGCAGCCTACTCCCGCTGCCCAATCCGTCCCTGTCACCAGCAGCCTATGCCGCCGCCCAGTCCGTCCACGTCACCAACTCCACGTCCCATCATCTGCTCAGTCCGTTCCCTCTGCCCAGCCTTCGCCCACTACCAACCGCCCATTCGCTCCACTACCCACGCCTTTCCACCAGCCCACTGCTCATGCCGCCGTCTAGTCCACCACCAGTTCGCCCTACCCTTCTGCCAGCCTCCGCCGTCAACCCTTCCACCTGCCGCCAGCCTCCGCCTCCCCAGCCCACCCACGACCAGATAGCCCACACCCACGACCAAACAGCCCACACCCCACGACCAGCCTCCCGCTGACCCATCCGCACCCAGTCTGTTCCACTAGCCACCACCCGAGTCCAGCCAGCACCACTGCTCCCATCCTCCTCGACTTGGCCACAACTGAATTACGTGGCATTTCCATTCATATATAAGTCTATATAGGAAACTGTATATTACATAGCAGTGTAACTTTTAGAATCCTAGTTGCTCACGTTTGCTGCTATGTTTTGTTTCCATGACTGCTTCGGAGTCCTAGGTTACCTTCAGCTTGTCGAATCTATCTTGCTTCACCGTTTGGTATGATTATATATATATATACAATCTATATATTGTATTGAACCAATTGTTAATTTAATTATTTGTTTGATTGCAGTTTGTGTTCATTTTGCGTCGTGCTTGTTAGTGTCTCTTATCTATTCGTCTTTGTGCTTCGTCGTCAAATCTCTAACCACGCAAGGTGAATATTTCATTCACGACTCAATCTATTATGCTATGAAAATCAAGTGATAATTGTTGTTAATATTAATTTGGATATTAAATTGTTGATTGTTGAAATTGTTGAAATAAAATTGCTATACAAGTTAAAATGGAGTATTGATAGAATTTAAACTTTCTAAATTGATGCCATGTATTGTTAAAAGATTTAATGTGATAAATTGTGATTTGATGTTGGTTTATGGTAAATAGTTGTGACATTAAAAATTGTTATGTGATGTTGAAATTGGTTGTTAAAAATAAACAATAATAAATATGAAATTGAATGTGATATAGGATAGTTAACGATTTAAAATGTATGATTGATGTAGTAAAGTGATAATAGACACTAAGTGAAAACCATAGTGTAATAATCTTTAATCTCCATGAAACGATGGTGTGGATTCTAGGAATAATTATATTAATTTGCATAAATAACAAATGTAAGTTAATACGATTATTTCGGGATTATTTAAATAAATGGTAAAATTGTTATGTATGTTTGCTATTGCTTGTTTATTTACTTTGACACCATCCCAGTTATCACACTGCAAGTTCCCTTTGCAATGCTTTGTTTTATATTGAATGATATTGGGTTGAAATGATAAATACCCAAATAAACAAATTGGCCTAGGATAGATAATTAAAAATAAGAAACCCGTTTGGTCAACAAAAATTATTTTTGAAATTGAAATCTATTTAAAATTAAGGAATGAACTTAACAATTTGTTGGAAAGTAAGTAACGAACTTAATGGATTTAATTAATGGATTAAATCGAAATAAATTAATAGGAATAAATTAATGGAGTTTAATTGAAACGGATTAATAAACCTATTTAATTGAATAAAATGAATTGGCAAATTTATTTGAAATGAGATTTAAAAACAAGGAAGTTTTAGAATTTAATAATTTGAAAATTTATTAGGTTTGTTAGATTTAGATTTAAAATCGGTTTTAATTAAATAAATTTGAAACTTGTCATAAATTAAGTTTGAGATGTAGAAAATTTGACTTAAGTGGAATACGAAACTAACTAAAGTTTTATGGATTTAATTTAGTGATAATTTAAATTTAAAATGATTTTAAATTTAATAAAATTGATTTAATCAAATTTATGATTATGGTTAATCTAACGATGAATGTAAATACGAATTGAAATGAATAGAATTTGGTTTAATGATGAGAACTAAAAATTTACCATTAAATCGAATTAATTGGAATATTAACTAAATTTAGGAAGTGAAATTTAGATCTTATTAAATTGAACAGGAATACTTAATTTTATTGTTAACTCGAATGTTGAACTAAAGATTGCATTTGGGAAGAGGTTTTTAATATCCGAATAAATTGAATCGTGAAATGTCAAATTTTGGAAGTCAAATTTGCACCTTGACTTTTGGACTTTGATTTGTTTAAACGTTAATTTAACCGACCATCGGGTAGTGAATACGTAGTTATTAAAGAGACCGGGATCGGGAATGGACATACTCTCTGTCGATACCGAAAACCACTTTAATAACTATTATACACGGAGTATTGATCCAGAACGAAGTGGATGTTTTGATGAATGCGTTGACTGAAGAAAGAGAACGATATTGGATGACCACTAACATGACTAAAACAGGAGCCGCGCCGGGCCATTAAGGTTTGCCACCTCTAGCGAACACACTTCTTCGATACCATATCTATTACTTTTGTGATTCGATTTAGGTGCACCCCTTGATTTGGGAGTGTTGTTTCGCGGTGTTGAGGTAGTAGCTGTTATGCTCAACAACAGTCCGGATCACGCAACTACTAGTATCCTAGTTGGTATCGCCTCATGTACCTTTTCATACTGATTATCCTACTCGCGACCACTACGTTTTGGTTTGTACCTTTAGTATATGGATTGCCCTCTGGTGACTTCCGGTTTTGGGGAAACTACGGTCTTGTATATGCTCTTGGGAATTAAATGTGTTAAGGGGGATTATGGTAACGCCTTAACACTATTTTAATATCGTACTTTACTGATTAGACATTATCTATCTATCGTATTCTATTGTATATATAGATAGTTTATCAGATCCTTAGAGATGTTTATTTTATTCATCTTTAAGTTATGGACTTTTTCCCTTGCACTTGATTTTCTTGTATAAGATTTTGAGTCCTGACTCGAGTGTTTCTTTTTGTATATGCTCGGGTCAGTCTGAAGCTATCCAGTTTGCTGATCAAGGTTGGTTGAAGATGCTGAAGGCTTAGCATTTATCTTTATCAGTCTATTTCTATTCCTGTATTGATGTCCTAGTCTGTTGGACATTTATGTATTTTCTTTTAGTCACTTTATGTTAAGACATTGTTGTATTTTATGTAGTAGCTTCATGAACTACTATTATGATGATGTATTTTCCACTGCATTATTCTGTGACTGTTCTGTGTCTGTGATGTTGTATTGATTCTCATTTACATTTATGTATTTATAATCCCATAATGATTCGTGTTTTGTATTATTTAAGTTGACATGTGTGGATTATTGTCAATTTAAATGGTCCAAATATACGGGTTGTTACAGTTGGTATCAGAGCTTCGGTTTCCCTAAAAACCTTAGTTTGGGGTTATATAAACTCATTAGAGATAGGTAGCAATACCCTAGAATGAGGAGAATCGATTCAATATCCAAATCCTTTCATTTCAAACTTCGTTGATTCGTTGATTGGACTTTCCTTAAAATTCTATGATTTTCTATCCTTGGTTCTAAAAATCTCTTTTGGTATTTCAGGATGGGTACCAGAGGAAACAATAGGGGAGGAATATGCCATGGTCCTGCTCAGGCTGCACCTGCCGCTCCAGCTCCTGTCAAATTCACCACTCTTAGTAAGGAGTATACACAGCTAGGAGGTATTAAGTTTTCTGGATCCGAGAACATTATCGAGGCTCAGCAATGGCTTAAAGGCTTAGAGAAGATATTTTCTGGTCTGGAGATCACTGATGCTCAAAAGCGTCAGCTTGCTGCCTGGCAACTTCAGGATGCCGCACAAGATTGGTGGGAATCAGTTACTTCTCGTATCGAGGAGAACACCATCACTTGGGCCCAGTTTAGGTATAACATTATTTGGAATTCGTAGTCTAAATTCTTCTTTTAATCTTTGGAATGTTATTCATCTAGTCTATCTTTTAATTAGGGATACTTTCTCGGCATAATGGATGCCTGCTGCTGGGAAAACCCAACTTTATAGAGCTTTTATGGACCTTAAGCAAGGCAGTATGACTTTTTCGGACTATGAGAGAAGATTCAACGAACTCTCCAAGTTCGGCCCGGGATTGATCGATACACCACTTCTGAAGAACGAGAAATTCATTTTGGGAGCTAGACCAGAATATTATGACTTGCTTACTGGCCACACCCACTACACCTTCACAGAGCTTGTTGACTATGCTCTTAGATATGAGGCGAAGCCTAGGGGACCTACTGCCAAGGCCACTCCTACTCAGCCCTCCTCTAGCCAGACCGGGAAGAGGAAGATGAACTTTGATCAACAAAAGAAAGCTTGGCAGAAGACTACTGGATTAGGATATGCCTAGAAAAGCCCAATCGACCTTGCTAATATCACTTGCTTCAAATGCGATAAGAAGGGCCATTATGCTAATAGCTGTCCATCTACCAGAGCTGTTGTTCCCCCACCTTCTATGACTAGGAGAGATTTATGCCATGTTTGCCTCCAGCCTGGACATTTCAAGAAAGACTGCCCAATGCATAAGCGTGGCACCACTTATGGAGTATTTGCTATCACCACACCTACACCCTCTGCACCACCCGCCCAGGATGACCAAGGTACCTTACGGTGTACTTTTTCATTATATGATTTACCTATTAGAGTATTATTCGACACTAGCACTTCCCATAGCTTCATATCTATTGATCTTTGTAGTAAACTCAAATTAGAACCAACTTTTACCACTACTTCCTTATGTGTCTCCAACCCTATTTGAGGACTTTCCAACCTTAGTAGAATTTGTAATGAGGTTGTACTTATGTATGGAAGATATCGATTCACTTGGAATTTTTATGTGCTTGGCTTCGAAGCATTTGACATCTTGTTAGGTGCCGATTGGTTAAGAAAATTCGATGCTGTTATTTCTTGCAAAGCTCGTTCTGTTTCTCTAGTCAGTGACAAGGGTCTACCCCTTGTCATTGAATGTAAATCACCTCAGAAATATGCCGGAAGCTTCATATTCTCACTTGATGCTCACCCAGATGATCTTGACTCCACTCCTATTGTTCAGCAATTTCCCGATGTATTTGGAGAGGTCAACTCTCTACCGCCTAAACGAGAAATCGATTTCCGCATTGATCTTATTCCTGGAGCTACTACCGTAGTTCTCCCACACCGAAGGATGGCTCCTAAAGAAAAAGCTGAACTAAAAACTCAAATTGATGATCTATTTGCTAAGGGTTTGATTAGGAGAAGTTGTTCTGAATGGGGAGCCGCAGTTGTATTTGTCACCAAATCAGATGGATCTCTTCGCATATGTGTTGATTACAGAGAACTAAACAAACGCACTCTCAAGAATCGTTATCTGATGCCTCGCATCAACAATCTATTCGATCAACTCCATGGAGCTAAAATCTTCTCACAACTTGATCTAGCCACTGGGTTCCACCAACTCAGAGTAGCAGAAGATAGTATCCATAAGACAGCTTTCCGTACCGAGAATGGATTCTATGAATGGTTGGTTATGCCATTCGGTTTGACCAACGCACCTGCTTATTTCGTCGACTTGATGAATCGAGTCTTTCGTGATGTCCTTAACAAGTTTGTTCTTGTATTCATTGATGATATTCTCGTCTTCTCCAAAGACAAGAAAGAGCATGAAACACATCTCCGTTATGTTCTGGAAACTCTCCGAAACCATCAGCTTAAAGCCAAGTTCTCTAAATGCCATTTCTGGCGAGACGAAGTAAGATTCCTTGGCCATATTGTTTCTGAAAATGGGATTTCGGTCGATCCAGCTAAGATCGCCATAATCAATGTAAGTTCTATCTTATTCGTTGTTTCTGTTCAAATAATATTATCTCTTGCTAATTTGAATCAATTAATCTACAGGATTGGGAGACTCCTAAAACTTCTACAGATATCCGTAGTTTCTTGGGCTTAGCAGGTTATTATCGCCGATTTATTGAGCACTTTGCCCGGATTTCTGCCCCCACTTACTGCTTTAACTCGGAAGGATGTTAAGTTTATTTGGAGTGAGAAGTGTGAATCAGCTTTTAATGAGTTGAAGCGCAAGTTAACTTCAGCCCCAGTTCTTGCGGTAATCGATGGAAGTGAAGGATTAACTGTCTACACTGATGCTTACCGAGAAGGTTTAGGCGCTGTTCTTATGCAAAATGGAAAGGTTATTGCTTATGCGGGTCGTCAGTTGAAAACCCATGAATTAAACTATGCCACACATGATCTTGAGCTTCTTGCCATTGTATTTGCTTTGATACTATGGATGCATCATCTTTTGGGAACAAAATTCGAATTATTCACTGATCATAAGTCCTTGAGATATATCTTTTCCAAGAAGGATTTGAACTAGAGACAAGTCCGATGGCTCGAATTTTTAGCGGCATATGATCTCGACATCACTTATACTCCTGGGAAAGCAAATGTCGTAGCAGATGCTTTGAGCCGCAGCAAAGCATTGTCTTGCTGTAATCTTGTTGAAGGCATGTTATTTCAGCTTGTCATCTCTCCATCTCTTATGGATCGCATCAAAGCTAAACAATATGAGGACACTTTGCTCTATCGTATGAAGGAGTTAGTGCTCGGTAGAGTCGGAAATGTTGATAGTAAAGTGGGGGCACAAGTAGATAGTAATGGAGTTCTAAGGATCGACAACCGTATTTGTGTTCCAAATGTCGATGGATTGAGACAAGAAGTGCTTAGAGAGAACCATCAGTCATCACTTTCATTTCATCCTGGTGTCACTAAGATATATCGTAATATGAAGCGTTTATATTGGTGGAGTGGGATGAAGAGGGATATTTCTATATATGTCAGTAGATTCACCACTTGCCAACAAGTCAAGGCCGATCACCAGAAGACTGCTGGTTTACTTCAACCCCTAGAGATTCCTTGTTGGAAATGGGATCAGATTTCTATGGATTTCATCGATGGATTACCGAGGACCAGAAAAGGTAACGAGAGTATATGGGTGATTGTTGATAGGTTGACCAAATCTGCTCATTTTATTCCTGTAAAGACCACTCATACTGCTTTGAGTTTGGTTGAGATTTATATGAGAGAGATTGTTAGACTTCATGGGGTTCCATCTAGTATTGTATGCGATCGAGACCCTATATTCACTAGTAAATTCTGGAAGGCATTTCAGGACGTCTTAGGCACTAAACTGAATCTGAGCACAGCTTATCATCCTCAAACGGATGGCCAAACTGAAAGGGTAAATCAGATTTTGGAGGATTTGCTCCAAGCTTGCATAATTGATTTCGGTGGATCTTGGGAAGACCATCTCCATTTGGTTGAATTCACTTATAATAACAGTTATCAGGTATGTCAAAAATTTCAATTTGAACAAGCAAATTTGAATTGGAATTTAACCACCTTTATAATCAGGCAAGTATCGATATGGCACCGTTCGAAGCTTTATATGGACGGCCATGCAAATCGCCAGCTTGTTGGATTGAGCCTGGTGATCGATTGGTTCTTGGCCCAGATATGATTATGGAAGCATCCGAGAAGGTTAATGAGATTAGAAGGAAGATGAAGACCGCATAGGATAGGCAGAAGAGCTATGCAGATGGGCGTAGAAGAAATTTGGAATTCTAGGTTGGGGATGAGGTATTTCTGAAGGTATCACCTTTGTAGAATGTTATTCGATTTGGTCGTAGAGGGAAGCTTGCTCCTAGATTTGTTGGACCATTCACTATCACCGAGAGAATTGGTACACTAGCTTATAGAGTTGCATTACCAGAAAAATTTGAGGGCGTGCACAACGTATTCCATGTTTCACATCTTCGAAAAGTCGTGCGTGATCCATCCATGACCATTCCTATTGCTCAGTTAGATGAAGTAGATATTGAGCCAGATTTGACTATCGAAAGAAGACCACTTCGGATAGTCGATCGTGAGACAAAGGAACTAAGAAGGAAGTCTGTAAATCTCGTCAAAGTCCAGTGGAGTGCAGATGAGCGAGATTGCACATGGGAAACTGAGGATAGTATCCGGGATTCAAACCCCGAATTACTGATTTCAGGTATAAATCCAATTTTCTTAAAAATCTATCTTGACTTTTCTGCTTACTTAATTCTTACTTCACCGTCTCGTTTCTTTTCGAGGACGAAAAGTTTTGAGTGGGGGAGAATGTAACGACCCTGAATTTTCGACCCAATTTAAAAATTTTGAATCCATTATTTTAATATAAAATGTGGAACTTACATACGATTCCAATTAGCGTCCAAACTTTGTCTATAAATTGCGCCTAGATGGTTATAGATATGGGTAAAGTTTCGTCGTAAAATACCACAGTAAATTTCGTTCGCGTTTTATTGCACGTCAGTTCATTTTAAAACGTGAAAAAGTTTTATCTTCCGAACCTGAATATTTTTACATAGAAAAATTCTAAATCATCTTCTGACGGAGACGCCATTTTTTGTTTTTCAAAATTCGGACTTCTTTAGCTCCGTTGATCTTATTCTTCTGCGTTTTGCTGCATTTTCCGCTAATAGAAAATTTGAATTTTTATAATTCAAACATACCACTGATATCTATATACCGTTTTGATTGTCTCGTCGTGCTGATCTCGGCAGTATATTAAATTTTGTGTTTTGAAGTCCGGTACACAGCGGAATCCACGAAACCGGTAATTATATCGGTATCTGTTTTGCGTCCTTTCACTTCTGAGGCTTTTTGTTTCCTTCGTCTGTTCTTTTCCCATCATGCTAGCTGTTAGCCACCTATTTAAATAAAAGTTCAGTTTGAAAGATGTTAGAAATGAAGAGCCATCGGTTGATGAATTCGCGTTCATTTTGTTTGACTTCTCACCTTTCTCACCCATTCATTGTTTACACGTTTAAACAATTGCCTGACTTCACTTCTTCTCATTCCCATTCTTTCTTCTACAAGAATTCTTTTTCTTTCTTTCTTCAGTAAGTTCAAAATTTTGTCTTCTCCTAAAAAAATAAATCTGCTCATTTGCTAACTCACTCCACGTTTCTCTTCCCTATCCCAGTTCCTTCCTCCGCCCGCTCACCACGACCAACAGCCTACGCCCGCCGCCAAGTCCGTTCCCGTCACCAGCAGCCTATGCCGCCGCCCAGTCCGTCCCCGTCACCACCAGCCTACGCCCGCCGCCCAGTCCGTCCCTATCACCAGCAGCCTATGCCGCCGCCCAGTCTGTCCCCGTCACCAACTCCACATCTCATCATCTGCTCAGTCTGTTCCCTCTGCCCAGCCTTCGCCCACTGCCAACCGCCCATTCGCTCCACTACCCACGCCTTTCCACCAGCCCACTGCTTCTGCCGCCGTCCAGTCCACCACCAGTTTTCCCTACCCTTATGCCAGCCTCCGCCTCCCCAGCCCACCCACGACCAGATAGCCCACACCCACGACCAAACAGTCCACACCCCACAACCAGCCTTCCGCTGACCCATCCGCACCCAGTCTGTTCCACCAGCCACCACCCGAGTTCAGCCAGCACCACTGCTCCCATCCGCCTCGACTTGGCCACAACCGAATTCCGTGGCATTTCCATTCATATATAAGTCTATATAGGAAACTGAATATTACATAGCAGTGTAACTTTTAGAATCCTAGTTGCTCACGTTTGCTGCTATGTTTTGTTTCCAGCTACTGCTTCGGAGTCCTAGGTTACCTTCAGCTTGTCAGATCTATCTTGCTTCACCGTTTGGTATGATTATATATATACAATCTATATATTGTATTGAACCAATTGTTAATTAAATTATTTGTTTGATTGCAGTTTGTGTTCATTTTGCGTCGTGCTTGTTAGTGTCTCTTATCTATTCGTCTTTGTGCTTCGTCTTCAAATCTCTAACCACGCAAGGTGAATATTTCATTCACGACTCAATCTATTATGCTATGAAAATCAAGTGATAATTGTTGTTAATATTAACTTGGATATTAAATTGTTGATTGTTGAAATTGTTGAAATAAAATTGCTATACAAGTTAAAATGGAAAATTGATAGAATTTAAACTTTCTAAATTGACGCCATGTATTGTTAAAAGATTTAATGTGATAAATTGTGATTTGATGTTGGTTTATGGTAAATAGTTGTGACATTGAAAATTGTTATGTGATGTTGAAATTGGTTGTTAAAAATAAACAATAATAAATCTAAAATTGAATGTGATATAGGATAGTTAACGATTTAAAATGTATGATTGATGTAGTAAAGTGATAATAGACACCAAGTGAAAACTATAATGTAATAATCTTTAATCTGCATGAAACGATGGTGTGGATTCTAGGAATAATTATATTAATTTGCATAAATAACAAATGTAAGTTAATACGATTATTTCGGGATTATTTAAATAAATTGTTAAATTGTTATGTATGTTTGCTATTGCTTGTTTATTTACTTTGACACCATCCCAGTTATCACACTGCAAGTTCGCTTTGCTATGCTTTGTTTTATATTGAATGATATTGGGTTGAAATGATAAATACCCAATTAAACAACTTGGCCTAGGATAGATAATTAAAAATAAGAAACCCGATTGGTCAACAAAAATTATTTTTGAAATTGAAATCTATTTGAAATTAAGGAATGAACTTAACAATTTGTTGGAAAGTAAGTAACGAACTTAATGGATTTAATTAATGGATTAAAACGAAATAAATTAATAGGAATAAATTAATGGAGTTTAATTGAAACGGATTAATAAACCTATTTAATTGAATAAAATGAATTGGCAAATTTATTTGAAATGAGATTTAAAAACAAGGAAGTTTTAGAATTTAATAATTTTAAAATTTATTAGGTTTGTTAGATTTAGATTTAAAATCGGTTTTAATTAAATAGATTTGAAACTTGTCATAAATTAAGTCTGAGATGTAGAAAATTTGACTTAAGTGGAATACGAAACTAACTAAAGTTTTATGGATTTAATTTAGTGATAATTTAAATTTAAAATGATTTTAAATTTAATAAAATTGATTTAATCAAATTTATGATTATGGTTAATCTAACGATGAATGTAAATACGAATTGAAATGAATAGAATTTGGTTTAATGATGAGAACTAAAAATTTACCATTAAATCGAATTAATTGGAATATTAACTAAATTTAGGAAGTGAAATTTAGATCTTATTAAATTGAACATGAATACTTAATTTTATTGTTAACTCGAATGTTGAACTAAAGATTGCATTTGGGAAGAGGTTTTTAATATCCGAATAAATTGAATCGTGAAATGTCAAATTTTGGAAGTCAAATTTGCACCTTGACTTTTGGACTTTGATTTGTTTAAACGTTAATTTAACCGACCATCGGGTAGTGAATACGTAGTTATTAAAGAGACCGGGATCGAGAATGGACATACTCTCTGTCGATACCGAAAACCACTATAACGACCCGTAAATTTCAACTGTTTTAATAACGTAATTAGTTGAAATTTTGCGAAATTTTAAACGATAAAATTTTGAAATATAAATTTGATATTTGGAATGCGTCTAGTTAAACATAGCAACTGGTAAATTTTCGTCCAAAAATACGAAAGTTTATTTCGCGCGTAAATTTACTTTAACTTAATCAGTTAAAAAGCGATGAAAATAAAATGTTTCGGAACCTAAATATTTTTACATAGAAAAATTCTAAACCATCTTCTGAGCAAGATGTTAGTTTGTCGTTTTCCAAATTCGGACATCTTTGGCTCCGTCGATCTTATTTTTCAGTGTTTTCTTGCATTTTCCGCTATTAGAAAATTCGAATTTTTATAATTCAAATCATACCACTGATATCCGTATACCGTTATGATCGTCTCGTCATGCTGATCTCAACAATCTATTTATCTGTGTATTTCAGGGTCCGATACGTGCGAAATCGGTAAAACGATCTACCGTATCGGTAACCGTTTTAGCCTTTTCGGTTTTCTGAGACTATTCATTTCCCACCGTGGAAAGTTGCATAACCATTTCATTTATATCCTCTGAATTCTGCAAGCTGGCTATTCACAGCTTTATTACAACCGCCGCTTTGCTTTTCATAATTGCGGTTCGAAATCCAATAACTGTTCCTTTTGGTAACAGTGATTTACTTTCTTTCTGACCCTTGCTCTCTTTAGTCTTCTTTAATATGTTCATTTATATTAGCCTGTCACCCACGTTTCATTTTCCTATGAACATGCCCATCTCATCTCTTGTATCCAGCTCTTCTTCCCTGTTTCTCTTCGCCCATACCTGCGAATGAAAGAGAAAAGAAAAAAAACAAAGCCGCTTCATTTGTTTTCGCATGACCTTGTTTTATTTTCCATCTTTCATTTCCAATCCCTCCACCCTCTCTCTCCACTGTGCAGCGTCTCCAGACCAACCCCGAGCAGCATCCACGTTCCGCCCTCAGCCCAAGCGCCTCCCCTTCGCCGTGATTAGCACGGTAGCCACCTCCATGCCATCACCCAATAGCTACTTCCGCCACTAGCAGCAAATGACAGCCCACAGCCCCTCTTCCACCTTAAGTCTGACTCTTACTCCACCATTAGCCAACCGTCCTCCGCCGTGTCAGTCACCGGACTACTTCCCTCCCACCGTGGTCGCCACCTTCCCACTAGCCTCTGCCGCGCACCCAGCCCTCCACGTCACCGCTTCGAGCACCACGCGACCCGCCCTTCTCATCACCATCACCGTTGAACCGCCTTTCCCTTAACGGCCCCTGGTCACGCCTAGCTGCATCACCACTTCACCACCCATCTCCCACTTATGTTCCCTCTTTATTTATATAAAGGTATTATATATTCTATTTTTCATATTACGTGTACTTTGCTTTCTGACTCTATATAATAAACATAGCTTATATCTTAAAGTATATATAATAGGTATTATATTAATTATAACAGATTTGAGGTGGAATAAAGTATGTTTTCTTGGCTCTTTAGATTGGATCTGTTGCTTTAAACTCCTCTTTGCTTTTGTTTTACACTTGGGTATGATATCAATTCACTTATGTATAAACTATAAGAGGTGTTTATAGCTAAAGTATATATATTTATAATTTGGTTTCAAATTATAATCGGTTGTATATATATAGTTTATGCAACTTTAAAACTATCTGTTATGAATTACATTATGTATAGGTTAAGTATTTATAAGTAAGTTTTATAATATGTCTTAAAACTTTTCAGTACTGTTAGTCAAATATATTGTATAGTATATTGTTTTAAGTTGTGATTTATATAAGTATATAATTATATGCGCTGTTTTAAAGATGATTAGTACATATGAATTCATACATGCATGCCTTGCCTTTACGTTTAGAAAGAAATATATATGATATTGAATGAATATTGTTTTAAATATTATATATATAAAATGTTACTTTTAAAAAGGTTTAAATTTTGATTTTTGTTTGAATAGTGGTCTAAGATATGGTTTAATATAATATATACAATCTGTACAATATGTTAGTTAGTTAACTCATGAAATATGCCTATGTATTGTTCCAGGGAAGTATGGTTTTAAATAAATGTATACTATAAGGTTTATATAGTTTTAAAAGTAACAGTTGCATTTGAATAATGTCAGTATTGGTTTAAATATGTACAAGTGCACATATGTTATTGTATGGGTTTAAGGTATTAGCTGTATATGTTTAAGGTATTAGCTGTATATATATAGGAACACACTAGCGTGTCTTTGCCAATTATATGTATATTATAATAATGATATAATTTGACTGATATATTAGTTACATATATAGAAGTATTGTATTCATACTAAGTTTATAAAGTAAATGATGTTGTTTAATATATAATATAAGTTGTGTGTTAGTACATATCAAGTTTGTAGTATAAGTTGACCTATTGTTATGCAGTGTGTATATATATTGAAATATTAATATATGTATTCAGTTCAATTTATATCAACTGATTCAGTCATTCTCATCTATTTCCATCAGCTTTGTCCGTCGTGCCTGTTTCCTCCATCGAATCGTGTCCATCTAGCGTTGCTTTGCATTTCGTAACTCAAGTTCATCGTCAATTTTCTCTAGCCTCGAAAGGTGAGCTCTCACTCACGATTAACTTGCTTATTTTTATTAAATTTGATTTCAATTGAAACGACAATTGAAATATGCTGCTGTTAGTTAATTACACTGTTATATATGCTATTACCTGTATCAGTTCACCTGTGACATCTGACACCATTATCTGTTAATTATTTATGCGATGATAATACAGTTTGGCTGATAATTGATTGATTGTTGATGTTTATATTGGACGTTAAATTTTTAATGTTAAAATGATAAATAGTATGCAATGGAAATTGATATAGAATAGTTAAATGTTAAATTTGATTAAATGACATTTGTATAATATGACCCATTTAACTGTCAAAATTTATTGACACATAGGATTTGTTTAACTAAATCTTAAACCACTGAATGTATGTTGTTAAATTGATGATGGATGAAATTGTAATAGATGACAAGTGAAAAACCGTAATGTAATAATCTTTAATCTGCATGAAATGATTTCTAGAGGTAATTATATTAATTCGTACAAATAACAATGCGAATTAATACGGTTATTTCGGGATTATTTGAATTAATTATTGGATTGATATTGATTGTTGTTATTGCTTGTTTATTTACTTTGACACCATCCCAGTTATCACACTGCAAGTTCCCTTTGTTATGCTTTGATTTTTTCTGAATTGAATTGGAATTGGGTTGAAATGATAAATACCCAAAATGACCTTGACTTAGGATAGAGAATTAAATAAAACCCGATTGGTCAATAATTGGATTTAAAATAAAATGAAGATTTTATTTGAATAAATAATATGGATTTGAAATGAAGTTGAAATTGGAATTTTGTATGAAAGGAAAATGTTAATAATTAAAAATCTGAAACAAAATATGAACAATGGAATTGATGAAAGAATGTTGTTTAATTTGAGAAATGATTGAATTAAGTTTGAAATGATTTAATAATCAAGTTTGAAATTATAATTAAGTTGGAAATTATTAAACTTTGAAACGATTCAATAATTAAGTTTGAAATTATAATTAAGTTTGAAATTATTAAACTTTGAAATTATTTAATAATTAAGTTTTGAATTATTTAATAATTAAATAAGATTGAATGATTTAATGATCAAATTGAATTGAATTCTTTAATAAGAGAAATTGAACTTTTGAATAAGTGAATTTACTTTGTAAATAATTGAAATTGAGTTTCCTTTATTAATTAAGTTTGGAAAATTATTTAAGTAAGTAAATAAGTGAAATTGAATTTCTTTAACAAGAAATAAAATGTGATTTATTAAAATTAATGTAAGACTTGAAAATTAAAGAATTTGATTTGATGAATTTAATTTAATAAAATTTGAAAGTTTTGATATAATGAAGTTGAATTTTAATATTGGATTTAATGAATTGGAAATTTAATAGAAATTATTTTGAATGGAAAATTTACTTAATGAATATTGAATGAAATCGATAAATGAATTTAATTTGATTTGAATGTTAAATTAAATTAATTTAAATGTTTTCGAAGTGAAACTTATATACGAACTTGAACCAATATTTGAATTGTTTTAAACGAAATTGAAATTGAATTATAAGATTTTGAAATTATGAATGTGGAAGTTTTGAAATGTAAATTTTGGAAATTGGTTTAGAAAGACAAATGAAATGTTGATTTACGAATTCTAATTGAATTGAAATTGATTTGGTTTTGAAATAATATTAAACGACCAATCGGTGTAATAATCACGAAAGTTATTAAAGAGACCAGAATCGGTTATGGATATACTCTCTATCTAAACCGAAAACCACTTTAATAACTATACGCGGAGTGATGATCCAGAATGAAGTGGTTGGAATGATGTACGTGATGACTGAAGAAAGAGAACGATGATGGATAGCCTTGACACTTGTGTCAAATTGGAAATGACTAAAACAGGAGCCGTGCCGGGCCAATGGAGGATTAGCTACCTCAAGTGGACACACTTCTTCGAACTACTCATTACTTGTTGTCGATTGGTGCACCCTTGATTTTGGGAATGTTGTTTCACGGTGTTGCGGGCGCTGCGGCGTTGCGTTCTCACCAGTCCGGATCAGGCAAACGGTAGTGTCACTACCTTGGGTATTGCCTCATGTGCCTTGTCATACTTGTATCCCTTTATTCGCGACCACTACGATTTTGGTTTGTACCTTTAGTATATGGATTGCCCTCTGGTGACTTCCGGTTTTGGGGAAACTACGGTCTTGTATATGCTTTTGGGAATAAAAATGTGTTAAGGGTGGAATGGGCCGTGACTTAACACTATTTTGATATCTTTATATTACTGATAGACATTATCTACTTATCGTACACTACTACATAGTAGATAGTTTAACGGATCCTTAAAGGATGGTTATTCCAAACATCCTTTGAGTTACTTGTATTTCAATTGCTATTTCACTTGAGTTGGATTTATTAATATAAGAATGTTAATCCTGACTCGAGTGTCTTGTGTTTTTGCTTTACGCTCGGGTCAGACTGAGTGTACCAGTATTCGAGACTCACCTTTGGAGTTGGAGCTTTGCTTGAAGATCCAGCCATCTATTCTGCTTCCTATATTAGATGATTCCAGTGATGTATTCTGATTTGTATCTGATTTATCGTGTTACTCTTCCGTTGTATCTGGTTTAACTCTGATGTAACTTATACATTTATATAGTAGCTTCATGAACTACTATCTCTTTTATTTCCGCTGTATTTATTACTCTGTGTCTGTGATCTGTGATTATATTTATTTACTGTATATGTTCAGTTTTGCCAATCTAAATTAACAACGCGGTATTTTGAGCAATTCAACTCCGGCATGAGTGTCTACCTATACACTTATAATGGATGCGAATGGTCCAAAAAGACGCGGTCCGTTACAGTTGGTATAAGAGCTTTGGTAGCTCTAGGCAAAACTCAACATATAGGGTAAATGTATTTACAGAATCACACTCATTCGAGTTTCAATCTCTTCCTTTAACTCAATTCCTTTGAATTTTGGAACGTTCCCCTTGGTTCCGAAATTCATTCGCGTCCTTCACTATTCGTCTTCTTTCAATTCTGTAGCACCCCATAACTCCATTTTGAATGATATCTATAATAGATCGACGGTCTTGCCAATCTTCGAATGATTCGTAAAGGAGCAAAACTCCTTTACAATAAGCATTGATTTACCGGAGATTTCTGTATCCTCGGTTTACAATGCCATCCATCTCCTGCTATACCTGAATTGTATTCCTCGAGATCGAAGGTCGATTTGCCTCAAAATTCTACATCGATCTTATTCTTGAAGTCGCGGTCGACCCGGTTAAGGTTGCCCATGAATTAAATAAGCTTATCCATCTCCTGATTCTGTTATTGAATCATCTTATCTTTTCTTTCGAATTTGTCTTCGAATCAGAATTCTCTTTGTTTTGAGTCTATCAAAAATTTGTATCTCTATCCTTGCTTAAAAATCCATTATTGTATCGGTAAGTGAGGAAGTGTATTTGTAAATAAATTTTGAAATGTTTTATATTGTGTTGTTTGAGTTGTTGATGTTGATTTGGGTTTTCGATCGATTCGTCTGATCAACGCTATCGGTAGGATTTCCAAAACACTTGAACAGAGCAAACTGACACAATAGTATTTTCAAAATTTGGTAAATAATATAATCTTGTATGATTATATTATATATAAGTATAAATTTTCTGAAATTAAATTGTTAACTGAATTAGTTGTCAGAAAGGTAATATTTGATTTTCACTATTTGTTTTGCAAATCATTAATTATTCCAACATAAAAATAAATGGAATTATAAAGGTTGGTTTATAGATTTATTTCGAAATTTAAATAAATTTAGAGTAAGAATTTGGGAATTTAAATTTCCTAAAATTTCAAGCTTTGGTTTTTAAATTTTTAAAATGTATATTATTGAACGTATTCTTAAATAGAAACTGTTTACCCAGAATTTTAAAATGTTGAAATCAGTGCTCTTCTCTTTGTCGCTGGAAAATAATTTCGGTGATGGCGGCCGCATCATCGATATTCATTTTCGAGTTTCGAAGTGGTGAAACCATTCTGTAGCTTTGCTACGGTTTTGTTTTGAAAAAAAAATATTTGATTTGAATTTCTTCAGTATATTTTGATTTACATATATATAGGTATCTTATTTTAAAAATTTAATTTGATTTAATATATATAATATATACATAATTATTTCTAAAGGGTTTGAAATTAAACGAAAATCAAATTCTTAAATTTTGTTAAAGGATGATTTTAATTATAAATAAAACAAAATTTGGAATAAATATTTAAACTTGAATAATTGAATTGGGAAAATTTTATTTGTATATTGTTCAACTGCATTCTAATACAACTTACCTAAATCATTCAGAAGTTGAATATGTAATTGGATAATATATAAGATAAATTGAATTTATAAATAAAATTTGAGTGGTTATAATAAATGTGATACACTAAATTTTGATTATAAAGATGTTAATAGAGTTAGATAAGATAATAAGTAAACCCAATTAATGATGAAATAAATTTGTTTGAAAGAATTTATAAATTTGTTTTGAAAGAATTAATAAATTGGAATTTGATCAACATATGAAAATACCTTGAATTTAAAAGAAATTAATAGATGTAAATTAATTTAAATCGAAACTTTTATGTTTTAAATTAATTTATATGGGTTAAATATATGTGAGTAGATATATTAAGTAGAATAAATTTAACAATAATTTGGAATAAAGAAGAATTAGATTTGTTGAAAAAATATGATTATAATAAAAGACTATTCAAATTTATGGTTTTAGAAATTGTAAATTGAAGATAATTGGATAATAAGATAATGAATTTAGAAATAGTTGAGATTGATTTTAGTGAAATAAAATGGATTAAATCAATTATTGAATATCAATTAATTTAAATTTGAATTTATATGGTTTAAATTAATTGTTATTTTGTATTTCAAATCTGTTTTTCTTTCTGGTTGTTTCTATTCTCCTACCTCGTTCCTTTTCGGGGACGAAAAGTTTTGAGTGGGGGAGAGTGTAACGACCCGTAAATTTCAACTGTTTTAATAACGTAATTAGTTGAAAATTAGCGAAATTTTAAATGATAAAATTTTGAAATATAAATTTGATATTTGGAATGCGTCTAGTTAAACATAGCAACTGGTAAATTTTCGTCCAAAAATACGAAAGTTTATTTCGCGCGTAAATTTACTTTAACTTAATCAGTTAAAAAGCGATGAAAATAAAATGTTTCGGAACCTAAATATTTTTACATAGAAAAATTCTAAACCATCTTCTGAGCAAGATGTCAGTTTGTCGTTTTCCAAATTCGGACATCTTTGGCTCCGTCGATCTTATTTTTCAGTGTTTTCTTGCATTTTCCGCTATTAGAAAATTCGAATTTTTATAATTCAAATCATACCACTGATATCCGTACACCGTTATGATCGTCTCGTCATGCTGATCTCAACAATCTATTTATCTGTGTATTTCAGGGTCTGATACGTGCGAAATCGGTAAAACGATCTACCGTATTGGTAACCGTTTTAGCCTTTTCGGTTTTCTGAGACTATTCATTTCCCACCGTGGAAAGTTGCATAACCATTTCATTTATATCCTCTGAATTCTACAAGCTGGCTATTCACAGCTTTATTACAACCGCCGCTTTGCTTTTCATAATTGCGGTTCGAAATCCAATAACTGTTCCTTTTGGTAACAGTGATTTACTTTCTTTCTGACCCTTGCTATCTTTAGTCTTCTTTAATATGTTCATTTATATTAGCCTGTCACCCACGTTTCATTTTCCTATGAACATGCCCATCTCATCTCTTGTATCCAGCTCTTCTTCCCTGTTTCTCTTTGCCCATACCTGCGAATGAAAGAGAAAAGAAAAAAAACAAAGCCGCTTCATTTGTTTTCGCCTGACCTTGTTGTATTTTCCATCTTTCATTTCCAATCCCTCCACCCTCTCTCTCCACCGTGCAGCGTCTCCAGACCAACCCCGAGCAGCATCCACGTTCCGCCCTCAGCCCAATCGCCTCTCCTTCGCCGTGATTAGCACGGTAGCCACCTCCATGCCATCACCCAACAGCTACTTCCGCCACTAGCAGCAAATGACAGCCCACAGCCCCTCTTCCACCTAACGTCTGACTCTTACTCCACCATTAGCCAACCGCCCTCCACCGTGTCAGTCACCGGACTACTTCCCTCCCACCGTGGCCGCCACCTTCCCACTAGCCTCTGCCGCGCACCCAGCCCTCCACGTCACCGCTTCGAGCACCACGCGACCCGCCTTTCTCATCACCATCACCGTTGAACCGCCTTTCCCTTCACGGCCCCTGGTCACGCCTAGCTGCATCACCACTTCACCACCCATCTCCCACTCGTGTTCCCTCTTTATTTATATAAAGGTATTATATATTCTATTTTTCATATTACGTGTACTTTGCTTTCTGACTCTATATAATAAACATAGCTTATATCTTAAAGTATATATAATAGGTATTATATTAATCATAACAGATTTGAGGTGGAATAAAGTATGTTTGCTTGGCTCTTTAGATTGGATCTGTTGCTTTAAACTCCTCTTTGCTTTTGTTTTACACTTGGGTATGATATCAATTCACTTATATATAAACTATAAGAGGTGTTTATAGCTAAAGTATATATATTTATAATTTGGTTTCAAAATATAATCGGTTGTATATATTTAGTTTATGCAACTTTAAAACTATCTGTTATGAATTACATTATGTATAGGTTAAGTATTTATAAGTAAGTTTTATAATATGTCTTAAAACTTTTCAGTACTGTTAGTCAAATATATTGTATAGTATATTGTTTTAAGTTGTGAGTTATATAAGTATATAATTATATGCGCTGTTTTAAAGATGATTAGTACATATGAATTCATACATGCATGCCTTGCCTTTACGTTTAGAAAGAAATATATATGATATTGAATGAATATTGTTTTAAATATTATATATATAAAAGGTTACTTTTAAAAAGGTTTAAATTTTGATTTTTGTTTGAATGGTGGTCTAAGATATGGTTTAATATAATATATACAATCTGTACAATATGTTAGTTAGTTAACTCATGAAATATGCCTATGTATTGTTCCAGGGAAGTATGGTTTTAAATAAATGTATACTATAAGGTTTATATAGTTTTAAAAGTAACAGTTTCATTTGAATAATGTCAGTATTGGTTTAAATATGTACAAGTGCACATATGTTATTGTATGGGTTTAAGGTATTAGCTGTATATATATAGGAACACACTAGCGTGTCTTTGCCAATTATATGTATATTATAATAATGATATAATTTGACTGATATATTAGTTACATATATAGAAGTATTGTATTCATACTAAGTTTATAAAGTAAATGATGTTGTTTAATATATAATATAAGTTGTGTGTCAGTACATATCAAGTTTGTAGTATAAGTTGACCTATTGTTATGTAGTGTGTATATATATTGAAATATTAATATATGTATTCAGTTTAATTTATATCAACTGATTCAGTCATTCTCATCTATTTCCATCAGCTTTGTCCGTCGTGCCTGTTTCCTCCATCGAATCATGTCCATCTAGCGTTGCTTTGCATTTCGTAACTCAAGTTCATCGTCAATTTTCTCTAGCCTCGAAAGGTGAGCACTCACTCACGATTAACGTGGTTATTTTTATTAAATTTGATTTCAATTGAAATGACAATTGAAATATGCTGCTGTTAGTTAATTACACTGTTATATATGCTATTACCTGTATCAGTTCACCTGTGACATCTGACACCATTATCTGTTAATTATTTATGCGATGATAATACAGTTTGGCTGATAATTGATTGATTGTTGATGTTTATATTGGACGTTAAATTTTTAATGTTAAAATGATAAATAGTATGCAATGGAAATTGATATAGAATAGTTAAATGTTAAATTTGATTAAATGACATTTGTATAATATGACCCATTTAACTGTCAAAATTTATTGACGCGTAGGATTTGTTTAACTACATCTTGAACCACTGAATGTATGTTGTTAAATTGATGATGGATGAAATTGTAATAGATGACAAGTGAAAAACCGTAATGTAATAATCTTTAATCTGCATGAAATAATAGTGTAGATTCTAGAGGTAATTATATTAATTCGTACAAATAACAATGCGAATTAATACGGTTATTTCGGGATTATTTGAATTAATTATTGGATTGATATTGATTGTTGTTATTGCTTGTTTATTTACTTTGACACCATCCCAGTTATCACACCGCAAGTTCCCTTTGTTATGCTTTGATTTTTTTTGAATTGAATTGGAATCGGGTTGAAATGATAAATACCCAAAATGAACTTGACTTAGGATAGAGAATTAAATAAAACCCGATTGGTCAATAATTTGATTTAAAATAAAATGAAGATTTTATTTGAATAAATAATATGGATTTGAAATGAAGTTGAAATTGGAATTTTGTATGAAAGGAAAATGTTAATAATTAAAAATCTGAAACAAAATATGAACACTGGAATTGATGAAAGAATGTTGTTTAATTTGAGAAATGATTGAATTAAGTTTGAAATGATTTAATAATCAAGTTTGAAATTATAATTAAGTTGGAAATTATTAAACTTTGAAACGATTCAATAATTAAGTTTGAAATTATAATTAAGTTTGAAATTATTAAACTTTGAAATTATTTAATAATTAAGTTTTGAATTATTTAATAATTAAATAAGATTGAATGATTTAATGATCAAATTGAATTGAATTCTTTAATAAGAGAAATTGAACTTTTGAATAAGTGAATTTACTTTGTAAATAATTGAAATTGAGTTTCCTTTATTAATTAAGTTTGGAAAATTATTTAAGTAAGTAAATAAGTGAAATTGAATTTCTTTAACAAGAAATAAAATGTGATTTATTAAAATTAATGTAAGACTTGAAAATTAAAGAATTTGATTTGATGAATTTAATTTAATAAAATTTGAAAGTTTTGATATAATGAAGTTGAATTTTAATAATGGATTTATTGAATTGGAAATTTAATAGAAATTATTTTGAATGGAAAATTTACTTAATGAATATTGAATGAAATCGATAAATGAATTTAAATTGATTTGAATGTTAAATTAAATTAATTTAAATGTTTTCGAAGTGAAACTTATATACGAACTTGAATCAATATTTGAATTGTTTTAAACGAAATTGAAATTGAATTATAAGATTTTGAAATTATGAATGTGGAAGTTTTGAAATGTAAATTTTGGAAATTGGTTTAGAAAGACAAATGAAATGTTGATTTACGAATTCTAATTGAATTGAAATTGATTTGGTTTTGAAATAATATTAAACGACCAATTGGTGTAATAGTCACGAAAGTTATTAAAGAGACCAGAATCGGTTATGGATATACTCTCTATCTAAACCGAAAACAACTTTAATAACTATACGCGGAGTGATGATCCAGAATGAAGTGGTTGGAATGATGTACATGATGACTGAAGAAAGAGAACGATGATGGATAGCCTTGACACTTGTGTCAAATTGGAAATGACTAAAACAGGAGCCGTGCCGGGCCAATGGAGGATTAGCTACCTCAAGTGGACACACTTCTTCGAACTACTCATTACTTGTTGTCGATTGGTGCACCCTTGATTTTGGGAGTGTTGTTTCACGGTGTTGCGGGCGCTGCGGCGTTGCGTTCTCACCAGTCCGGATCAGGCAAACGGTAGTGTAATGACCCTAAAAAAATGAAATGAAAAAAAAAATTAATAAAAAAATATTTATATTAGGAAATTCTGAGATATATAAAATATATTTATATTGCATTAAAACAGAAAAGAATTTAGCAATAAATAAAATTGCATGGGAGCTTCTGTTTGATAAAATGCAAGGAATTAAGGTGATTAGAAGAAAAATTGGAACTCAAAATAAATATAGCTTTATGTTCAAAGAATTATGTAAATATATATATATATATATATATATATACACACACATTTAATATATATGGGGTATTTTCTATTTTATATGAAGATAAAATAAAATGAAGTTTGATAAAAAGGTTTATATGTCTTATAATTATGCCAAAAATAATTAGCATAATATATGTGATTTTTATTTAAATATGAAAGGAGTTGCTGATTTGACAAAAAGGCAGAAATATATATATACACATATATAGAATCAAATAAAATTTCCATACTATATTTATTCCAGGCAAATAATTTGGGTAAATAATTTTACATTACATAATAAGGTATGATAGTATGCATGATTAAAGGGAAATAACAGATAGGTAGAAAAAAATAAATAAATACAAAGGAAATTTTCAGATTCCTTAAACTTGTAAAAAGAAATAATGAACTGAGGGTCACATGCTTATTGCATGAATAGAAAAGAGTCATGAAAATAGTATTGAGTGTTTAAAAATGCATGATCCCCGAAATAGCTAATTAAAGTAACCTAAATGTGTGCATTTCCAATTCATGATCACACAGGAATATGATGTGTACATAAACATCTAAGGGTATCAGGGGAATTACCCATTTTCTTAAACCCTAGAATGGATTTATAAATAACTGCACATAGCCAAATCCATCATTCTCTCTGGATCAAAACAAAAATAAAAGAATAAACTAGGAGAAACACTAGCTTGAGGCTTTGGGGAATTTGCTGTTCAAAGGATTAAGGCAGTAAAAGGAAAAACCTTAGGTGAGTATTTATCCTTTGTATGCAATGGCATTAAGTCCTATTGCAGGCAGCCTAAAAAATATTATGAGTCATTTGAATCTCTGAAATAAATTGTTATGGGTGATATGGATGTTTGTTTGTGCATTTTTGTTTGGAGCATTAATCTGTAAGTGGGTTTTTAGAGTTAACATGATTTGAGCATTCTTGTTCTATTTTTAAACATGGACATAGATTAAACAGGGGAACATGGGGTTGAACTAGAAAATATACAAGTAGTCATATCTCTCTGAAATATGAATGAAAGAAAAACTAGATTGGTCACTTGGGAGATAGTCAATGATCTGCTTACTCCAGGTGGGAGCAAGCATATGCATGGTGCAACTGCATCCTGAGGTCTTTGTGTGTTGGAATAAATTAAGTAACCTGGGAGTTTCCTTCACAATGCATACATAGTGTTCATTTGACAAGGAGTTAAAGACCATAAAACAAATGGGGACAGGGGTTTAAAAATATGGGTTATAAATATTCAGATATGGTGTTAGATTTAATCAAAATAAACATTGTTCATTGATTAATTGCTGGGTGAAATTTGGAGTATGAAACCTGAGTTTACTTATCTAAGATTTGGTGTGGATGAATTAAGAATTGTACACATGATTATTTCAACTGTTTGCTGTGTATTGTTTAATTTGTTGAATGTGACTTTGTATCTTTTTGAATGAACCAAAACATGCTAAGTATAAAACCTGTTAAACTAAGAAGGCACTGCAAGATTACTAAAATTATGTGTAAGTATACAAAATTGATAAATGATCATACCAGTGTAAACTGACCCTTTTGGTTGCCCTTGCAATCATCTGGGTGTCTCAAAAATTCTTTGGGGCAGCTAAATGATTTGCTTGCAGGAAATTGAAGTTGGCTTGATGAGTAAAGTAGGCATTGGCTGCTAGTATAAATAAGAGAGACTTGTTTTAAAATTTGCAGTTGCATTGTAATGAAATTACTAGACAAATTCTATTTTCTGTAATTGAAGTTACTTATAGGAAACTTTCTAAGTATTTGGGGTTGAAAATATGTACTTAAGCAAAACCTGTTGTGAGTGATCATTGATGATGTCTGGTTAACTACCAATTTATTTTATGAATGATTGATTTGGAGAAAATAAGGAGATAGACATATCATATACATATGATATGTGCATAAATATTTGATCTCTGATCTTTATTGCTTATATTTTGCCTTATGGAAATTAAATAGTTAAGGGGATTGATTTTTGAAATAAACTCTCAAGATTTTAGTAGAATATTCAAGTGAAATGAATTTGTGCATGGCAGGTAAATGATACTGGCATGTGCATGAATTCTGGAAGTTTGTATGTATTTAAATATTTAAATTTCAAATAGAACTATGGAAGCAGAAGACTTGGAAGATAATTGAATGAATACATATAAGAATGCATTTCAGAAAAACAAGACACAAACATGCTGGGGATTAGGAGTAGGAATTTGTAGAAGCTTGTTAAAATGAGGGATCTGGGTTTGCAAGTGGTAAAAGAGGGACTATGGCCGGTCTAAATAGCCATAGGTCAAATCCTTGGAGCCTGGAACCACTTCATTTTAATTGATAAAGTGTGGGTGCTTTCGGGACAAATCAAAGAAAACACCAAGCAGCCCTTAGATAACACCAAGCATATACCACAAATTACCAAGTATGTAAGTATGCATCATATTAAATTTAAAAATGCTAAAAGTCCACCTCTAATCAACCTGAAATGATAAATGAAAATAACTTGGGGGTAGTATAATGCATATACTTGATGACTATCATGAGATCAAGGAAATACTATTTTAGTGTTAATAGAATTATTTAGGCAGACTAATATATAAAGTCAAATAAAAGTATAAGTGATATAATTTGCTAAAAATATACCTCTGGCAGTAGAACAAGATTTAGAAAGGAAATAAGTGGCTTGTCAATAGCTAGTATGGTATTTTGTTTTCAATTTGATTTAAATTCCCTCTGATAAAAAATAATAATAATAATAAAGAAATAATTGTATATCATCAAATATATAATTGCCTTAATTTGTTTGTACACTGATATGATTATATTGGTAAAATCAGGGTCTTGGGAAAAAGAAAAAAATATTTGGAAACTATATAAGAATTCAAATATAAATGTATTGGGGTTTTAGTGGTGAATTCCTCTTGAATAAAAAAAAATCTGTGTGTTTTAGAGTGAGGGTCACCACAGGTAGTGTCACTACCTTGGGTATTGCCTCATGTGCCTTGTCATACTTGTATCCCTTTATTCGCGACCACTACGATTTTGGTTTGTACCTTTAGTATATGGATTGCCCTCTAGTGACTTCCAGTTTTGGGGAAACTACGGTCTTGTATATGCTTTTGGGAATAAAAATGTGTTAAGGGTGGAATGGGCCATGACTTAACACTATTTTGATATCTTTATATTACTGATAGACATTATCTACTTATCGTACACTACTACATAGTAGATAGTTTAACGGATCCTTAAAGGATGGTTATTCCAAACATCCTTTGAGTTACTTGTATTTCAATTGCTATTTCACTTGAGTTGGATTTATTAAATTTGAAGAGCAAAGAGCTTTAAGCTCATTTTATTGACTTAATTAGAATTACATGAAAGAATTACAACATCACAAATCACCAATTCAGTTACAACCCCTTACTTGACTACAGACAAAACCAATAAAACAGAACAGAAATTACAAAAAGACAGCTAGCCCAAAACGAACTGAAACATACAAATTAAACATCAATCTTTAATTCAGCATCATGTCTCAAGTAGGCTAACCAGTTACTCTCATTCCAGCATTGAAACTTTACATCAAGTAATGACAGTATTTCAGAAAAACTGGGTATCCAAGCTCATGAAATTAACCCCTCCAAGACTTATGATCAATCTTCAGCTACAGTCTTCCTTCAAATCTCTAAGAATACTACCATGTATAAGATTATAGAGTTGCGAAGAATTTTTACTTGCAATACCAAACACTCTATTATTCCTTTCTGCCCAAACTGCATATATCAACTTCTTCAATATCTTAAGAAGCAGTTTAGTCATTCTGGTTTTCCATCTTGTTGCTTTAAACACATTAAACCACTCAATAGCACTAATAGTTGAAGGCTTATAAAAACCACCATTTGACAAAAGCCTATACCAAATCTGATACACAAAGGTGCATTCAAAAAACAAATGTGTATTTGTTTCTGATTCTGACCTGCAGAAAACACAAATATCCTCTGTAATAATTCCAAGTCTACAAAGCTTATCCTTAGTATTTAAAGCATTAGCCATCACTTTCCACAACATTAAATTTTCCTTAGCACTTCCACCTATATTCCAAATTCTAGAATGCCATGGGAAATATGTACCGGTTCCACAAAGAGATTTATATACATGCTTAATAGAATGAGACTTACCCTTATCAGACCAAATCAAAACATTTCCATTATTCTTTATGGGGTTACAACTAATAATATTCCATAAATTCCTGAGCTGAGTGGAACTGGAATAAGGTAATACAATACTATCTCCTTGTAAAAAGTCATCCACAATTGCCAAATCTGAAATACCAGAATTCCTTCTTATATTATAATCAACAATAGAGCTTAAAATCATACCCTGTCTTGCCCATGGAGAGTGCCAAAAAGATAAACCCTTAGTTAAGGCATAGTTGCATTGTATGAGAGGGATAAAAAGTTCCCTAAGTTTAAGGATACTTCTCCAGCTCCAACTGCAGTTCTGAGGGATTTGCATAGTCCAAAAATTCTTCTTCCCAATCAAATTTTTATTAACCCATTGTGACCATAAATTTCTATCAGACTCAAATATCTTGTTGAAGTAAACAGACATGGCAGCCTTGTTCCAAAGAAAAATATTAGTTATACCTAGACCACCATTCTTCTTAGAATCAAACAGCTTATAATAAGATATTGGAATGAGTTTCCTAGAAAAAGGATCACCATGCCAGAGAAATTTATTAAGAGCACTAGAAATCATATTTATTAATATAAGAATGTTAATCCTGACTCGAGTGTCTTGTGTTTTTGCTTTACGCTCGGGTCAGACTGAGTGTACCAGTATTCGAGACTCACCTTTGGAGTTGGAGCTTTGCTTGAAGATCCAGCCATCTATTCTGCTTCCTATATTCGATGATTCCAGTGATGTATTCTGATTTGTATCTGATGTATCGTGTTACTCTTCCGTTGTATCTGGTTTAACTCTGATGTAACTTATACATTTATATAGTAGCTTCATGAACTACTATCTCTTTTATTTCCGCTGCATTTATTACTCTGTGTCTGTGATCTGTGATTATATTTATTTACTGTATATGTTCAGTTTTGCCAATCTAAATTAACAATGCGGTATTTTGAGCAATTCAACTCCGGCATGAGTGTCTACCTATACACTTATAATGGATGCGAATGGTCCAAAAAGACGCGGTCCGTTACAACCACTTTAATAACTATTATACGCGGAGTATTGATCCAGAACGAAGTGGATGTTTTGATGAACGCGTTGACTGAAGAAAGAGAACGATGTTGGATGACCCCTGACATGACTAAAACAGGAGCCGCGCCGGGCCATTGAGGTTCGCCACCTCTAGCGAACACACTTCTTCGATACCATATCTATTACTTTTGTGATTCGATTTGGGTGCACCCCTTGATTTGGGAGTGTTGTTTCGTGGTGTTGAGGTAGTAGCTGCTATGCTCAACATCAGTCCAGATAAAGCAACTACTAGTATCCTAGTTGGTATCGCCTCATGTACCTTGTCATACTGATTATCCTATTTGCGACCACTACGTTTTGGTTTGTACCTTTAGTATATGGATTGCCCTCTGGTGACTTCCGGTTTTGGGGAAACTACGGTCTTGTATATGCTCTTGGGAATTAAATGTGTTAAGGGGGATTATGGTAATGCCTTAACACTATTTTAATATCGTACTTTACTGATTAGACATTATCTATCTATCGTATTCTATTGTATATATAGATAGTTTATCGGATCCTTAGAGATGTTTATTTATTCATCTTTAAGTTATGGACTTTTTCCCTTGCACTTGATTTTCTTGTATAAGATTTTGAGTCCTGACTCGAGTGTTTCTTTTTGTATATGCTCGGGTCATTTTGAAGCTATCCAGTTTGCTGATCAAGGTTGGTTGAAGATGCTGAAGCCTTAGCATTTATCTTTATCAGTCTATTTCTATTCCTGTATTGATGTCCTAGTCTGTTGGACATTTATGTATTTTCTTTTAGTCACTTTATGTTAAGACATTGTTGTATTTTATGTAGTAGCTTCATGAACTGCTATTATGACGATGTATTTTCCGCTGCATTATTCTATGACTGTTCTGTGTCTGTGATGTTGTATTGATTCTCATTTACATTTATGTATTTATAATCCCATAATGATTCGTGTTTTGTATTATTTAAGTTGACATGTGTGGATTATTGTCAATTTAAATGGTCCAAATATACGGGTTGTTACAAAATTAATACTATAGCATCCCCTACCATGAGATTCGAAAATAAATGCTGACGATGTTCTAGTCATCGTCTGAATTATTTTCTAGTGACAGAAGTGAGTTCAGTAAATCCAAAGCATGCCTTTAGGACTTAACCAAAATCATTTCCAAAATGGTATAAAATACTTCGTAAATATTACCAAGTACCATGGTATCAATCCTATATACCAATTACCAAATATTTACTCCTAAATAATACTAGTATTATATTTCAAAATCTTAGAAAACCAATTTCTAAAACATTGAGATTTAAGCTCTCAAATTATTAGTTTATATCCTTCTCATATTTATAAACAAGATTTATAAACACTATTTATATAAGTCACTTTCTTATATAAAACTGTTACCAAAGGGTTTACCTTATTTAGATTGCAATGAACAACTGTTGTTAAAATCAAATTTTAACCGAACATTATCGCCGAATGCCTTATCGTCAAACTGTTAAATTTAATTCACAAGGTCATCATTTTTATGTCCCACAATTTTTTATCTACCCAACCCATGTAGTGAAAATGTAAAACTGCTCATAAACTGGTCAAGCATGAATATTCAACCAAAAAATGATAATAATAGAATTTTATCATTTTCTAACAAACAAACACATCATAAATAGCTATATCGATTTATGAAAATCATTCTTTTATATATAAAATATAGTCCTAGGTAAAATTATTTCATTTTCTAATTTCGTAAAACATTATTGTGTCAATTTGCCCTATCCAAGTGTTTAGAGATTCCTGTCAAAAACAATAGCAACTCCTTTTAATCAAAATCCATAAGCCACTTTGCAGAACAATCAACACAATACAAAACATATTTATAACAATAACATGTATGCACTCTCGTATATATACACACTCAACTCATAATAAGGCATTCCATTACCCTATCTCTCACCGAGTTATACCGACCAAAGCCAAGGTTCTCGCTTAACCTTCAACTCTCATACCAAATGTAACGACCCGCCTTTTCGACCCCCAAATCTCGACACAAATACATCCATATTATTCACGAGATGAGCACCCCAGTGCCAGAAATACGAATCGTTAAGGTAAAAAAACAAAAAAGAAATAGAACAAGAAAGAAGAGAACGTAATATCAAAATATCACATGCAGAATGATAATATATAATATCTCAAAAGGTCTTTACCAAAAAGAAAACCTTTATATACTTACATCAATCAGAGAAAACTAACCCATCACTAGAATGGACAGTTATAACAACCTGTCCTCACAAATGCTGATAGAAACAAATTAAGTAATGTAGCGGAAAATAAGTACGGTAGGAAATCATCCAGCTCCTCTCCAAGAGCTTCAATAAACCATAACTAAATCTGGAAACATAATCGAGCTGACCCAAACATTAATAAAATAACACCCGGACTAGTCTATTAAACCAGCGTGAGAAATTCAAATCATATAGATTTATTATATCTTAAAGCCCTTCAAAATAAGGGTATCACCTAAGACCACACCACCAATAAACACAGATGGACTTTTACCTTACGATGACCAAACCATTTTTATTATAAAATCCAGTGATAATATAATAATGTCTAAGGTATGAAATATAAATAATCACATAGCTGCGATGCAAGTGAGTGTACATCATAACAATAATAGGAATACAATCACAACTGCGAAGGTGCGTTCGCTAATTGTGTAGGATTCCACGCAGATCTCTTTAGGGAAGACGAATCAGAACTACTGCACAAGGATCAGAGATATCCTTCCGAAGCATCGTACATCTCTAGTGAATATACCATAGGAAAACCATAGATGGTCTTGCTAAGACATGATGCATCGCCCTTGCATGCATAATATTATAATATTAAATCCTTTAAAAAATCTTTAATAACTTTTAAAACCATATATGTACTAAAAACATTCTTTTAAAAACACTTACATACATTTTAAAACTTCTTTTATTTCCTGATCTTTATAATTTAGTACCATATCTTTATAAGCCCATAATTGATTTTCAAAAAATATATTTAAACCTTGTTATTTCCTGATAATAAGTATGCTAACAGTACTTATTATAAATACAAATACGCCCTAGGATATCTTCCAAAGTTAACTTTAAAATTGCAGATCACAGCAATTTCAAAGTGCATCCATCATGAACTTTTCTCTCCTAACGTTTTCCATAAATGTCCAAACCAATTCCTTTATTCCAAACACACCTAAGCATGTGTAGAACAACACAACACACACATGCAGATATATATATATATAGTTTCATAATTTACCCATTTTTTTCAAATTTAACATATTTCAAAATATTAGGGATTTCAAAGCATGTTTATAACGACTATATCATTTCCAACATTCATAACATATTATCACTTTTCACAGAGCAATATCAAACATATAAGCAAGTAGTTTGGGCCACGATACATGTTTACAGGATCAAAAGGAGATTATACTCGAATATAATGTTATCACTTGTTTTACAAAGCAAGGTGGGGTCCAAAAGTAATAACTTACATTATTGGTAATGCACTTTATATTTTTAATACAACAACAATTATATATACAACAATATATAATTAACTAGTGAGTATAACTCACCCAAGCTCTAGTTAACATTTTCACGTTTCTGAATAGTCCAAAATCAAACACCACTCGATTTTGACTAAAATTCCTATAAGCTTCGAACTCGACAAATCCAACTCCAACTCCAACGCGTAGATATCATCGATACAAGCACAACGGCGAAAACAGCGCCTCGGTCAGACCTCGTATGAAAAAGAAATGATTTTATAACTTTTTTGAGATATAAAATATTAATTAATCAAATTAGTTAAACTAATCCCATACTTACCGATACTAATCCTTTTCCTCATCTCTTTTTCCCTATTCCAACAATTGTGCATGCTGAAACCATCTACCCCATGCACATTGATCAGTGACACGGCCAACTTCTCGGTGAAACGACAAATCAAGCTCGCCAATCAACTCCTCATCCCACACTCGACGCGTTGGCACAACCTTCCATCACTCTGATAAACCTCCCTAAAATATGGTCGTACCCTAAATCAACCACCTAGAAAGTCGCTTTTCACCTTGGTGCATCGTACACTGTCTAACCACCGCCGTTTAACTCCTTGCGCCACCACAAACCCATTTATCACCTCAATTTGATCTCCGGCGGCCTCCTGTAAATTGTGACTACTCCCTGTCAATGACAAGAAAAATGTAGCGATCGCTACTAGCTAGCCTTACCACCCCATAATACCTCTACATGCTCGCCTACACTCCAGAAGTCAATTGCCATCTACGACAAGCCTCATCTCCTCCCTAATCGCTCTCAAGCTCAAGCCTAATCACGACCAAGACCAAGTCGAACACTGTTGGAACTCAACCGCATCAAAAACTAAACATAGGATATTGTAACCCTTAACCATATGAAGTCAACGAATCCAAAATTGCTCGAATTCGTAAACTATTGAGCTCAACTTATTAGGTTGAAGCAGAGGAAGGGGTAACGGTAGGCAAACTTTAAAAAGGAAGTAGAAGAGGGAATTGATAATTAGGTTTGAGTGTTTAGTGGTATTTATAGAAAAATAAATCGTATATTTTATTCTCTTTTATTTTCATTGCGTGTTTCAAGCAAACACGACCACACAGTACGTCCGATCATCACGAAACTCGTCGGCATGCTGTTGAGGATATTTTCCACCAAGCCATTACAAGGAAGGTACCACCGAATCAAACGAGGAAAGGCAACACCGAACCAACACATGTCCTATCCTACCGAACCAACTCCAACACATGTACTATCCTACCGAACCAACTCCAACCTGTCTCCCACCTCACTACCGAACCAAATACATCCGGTCACAGACCTCTACCGGACCAACCTCTACCGGATCAACTTCTACCGGTCCAGCCTCCACCGAATCAAGCTCCATCCGGTCACAGACCTCTACCGGACCAACCTCTACCGGATCAACTTCTACCGGATCAACCATCACCGGACCACAGTACTACCGAATCGAGGCATTCCGGACCAACTTTGCCAGGCCAGATTGCATCATCCCATGCCCACCAGCTGCTATATACATCCAAGACCCCTACCCCCAACCTGACTCTATAAATAGAGGGGCAGGGGTACAACAATGGGGGACAAGTTTGAGAGCTCAAGCACGGATAGAACTTTCAAACAACTTTCATTTACTTGTATCAAGGCTTTGTACTTGTAATCTGAACAAGAAAGGAGAAATAATATATAAAGTGGACGTAGGCACATTCTGGCTGAACCACTATAAATCTGCGTGTCTTTTACAGTTTAGTCCCTGCTTTTCATATATTTGCATAATCACCCAAATCACCGAGAACAACATAAAATCAATTAAATCATACGACTTTGAAGTGTTTGTCCATTTTTTGTGCAAACATTTTTGGTGCTTTCACTGAGAGCTAGAAGCTCGAAGCTTCAGCTTCTTCCACTAAACCTTCTTCCTAACAGCATCGTCCATCGCTTGGAAAACATGCCTCCCAAGCAGAAGAAAGATGTTAACAAAGGAAAAAACATCGCAACTAGTAGTCTTCCAGATCCAGTGGTCACAGATCAAGTAAATCGTCCCCCTCTAGCAGCAGTACCAAATGAAGGTCAGGCAAATCCGACCACTCCTGCCATAGAACAGCCTGCAGCAATTACTAGGGCAGATCTAGACAGGGTTGTGGCTGAAGTAACTAACCGCTTCACGTCCCAGCAGGAAGCCTTGGTGGACCATCTCATGTCATACTTAAGGGATGCTGAAGAGTCCAACCGCAACACTGAATCATGGGGTGAGTCCCAGTCTGGAGGATCCCAGAGACAACAAAGATCTTCCTTCTTCGAAGGAGCTAACGGCAGAAGCAGCCATGGTAGGAGCCGAGATCGAGCACAGCCCGAAGTTAGGCCTGAGGAAACGCTTGGAACCGAACCCAACGGGGGAGGTACCGGGCGGAGGTCAACTATAGCTGAGCCGGTTGTACTGCCTAACCACGGAAACGCCAATGAACGGGGCCGAGCTAGAGTCCAGCCCGAAGTTGGACCCGAGGAAGTGCTTAGATCAGAACCCAGCAGGGGAAGATCAAGGCAAGGGCCAACTATGGCTGACCCTAGCATGCTCCCAGAAGACCAAAGGCAGCCACTGGAAAATATGAGGAATGATAGACGACATAATCCCTACAGGTCATCTAGACTGAATCAATCCCACAGAACAGAACCGAACTCGTTTCTATCTGCTCCAAATTCTGATGAAAGGATGGCACGCTTGTTCAGAGAGTGCGTCTAACGGGATTAAAGAGATCGAGGGATAGGCGCTAGGGTAACCAGCCCTTTCGCCCGCAATATCGAAATTGCTATCACCCCCCCGAGAATGGAAAATGCCAACAATGGAACCTTACAAAGGAACCTCTGACCCCGTTGTACACTTGCAGAGGTACACATAGCATATGCTCATGAGCGGGGCAATAGAGGGAGTACTGTGCAAATGCTTTCCACTATTCTTAGCAGATCTAGCTACTTCCTGGTTCTGCCATCTACCCCAAGGATCCATCAGCTCGTGGGAAATGTTGAAAGACAAGTTTATCATCTAGTTCCGCATTCATGTGGAACAACCCAAGGATGCTTATTCCTTATCCAGTATCAAACAGAAACCTGGAGAGAAGCTACAGCAATACCTAACCCGATTCAATGCCGCAGCGGCCGTAGTCCAAGATGCCGATGAGAAGCTTATCCTAATGGCCCTCTGTAGTGGTGTGCATCCGGATACTAAATTTGCTAGAAGATTGACAAAAGAAAAACCAGCTACCTTACCCGATTTCTTCCATGAAGCCGGGAAATATATGAGCCTTGAAGATGTTGCCATTGAGGGGCAGTCAGGGCAACAAAATAAGGCAGCTCACGGCAGCACGCCCGCTGCAGCAAAGGACGTTCGAAGAAATGATTCTAGAGACAACGCTGGGGGCAAGAAGGGAGATAAGCGCCTATATCGGCCAGGACCAAGATTCGACACTTACACTCCTTTGAACGAAACCATTGAAAACATCTTCCTAGCCACCCAAGACGAAGTTAGATACAAACGCCCACCATATAAGAAGGAATCGGATAACGCACAGAAGTCTGGAAAGTTCTGCCGCTTCCACGAATCTCATGGGCATGATACCAATGAATGCCATCATCTCCGGGACTTGATTGAAGAACACATCAAAAGGAAAAGACTGGAACGCTATGTAAGAGGTCAGAACAGGACTCCAGCTCCTGCCAATGAGAACCCAAGGCTACCCTCACCAGAGATAGGCAGTGGAAATCGCAACACTAGCGGCCCTAGTCAAGAGAAGATAGTGGTCCATACCATCTCGGAAGGACCGCACATCGCCGACAGAAGCTGGGCAGAGATGGAAAGATATGGAAAGTCGCTTAGAAACAACGAAGACTGTGTTAATTCTATTATAGAAGAGCGCCTCCCGAAGCGGAAAGAGAGTGATGACATCACGTTCGGTAGCCGTGACCTAGAAGGAAGGCAATACCCTCACATGGATCCCATGGTTATCTCTGCCCGGCTCAGTCCAGCCGAAGTTTTCCGAATTCTAGTACACACTAGAAGCTCAGTAAATATCCTATTCAAGCATGCGTTCGACAAAATGAAACTATCAATAAAGGATGTTTCTCCCTGCAATAAACCACTACACGGTTTCACTGGAGATGCGAAGATGCCCCTCAGGCAACTGGACCTCTTTGTTGAAATTGGAAGTCATCCCTGCTCCGTTGTGCGGAAAAAGACATTTGTGCTGATAGAAAACCACTCGGCCTACAACGCTTTCTTAGGAAGGCCAGCCTTGTCTGACTTCCAAATTGTCCTGGCCCCATGGTGCCTAAAGATGAAATTTCCAACGGACAATGGAGTAGGGGAAGTAGAGGGAGACCAGGACGTTGCTTGAGACTGCTATGTAACTGAACTTCGCAACAACCACAGGAAGGATAAAGGGAAAAGTGTAGAGGTTTCCCTCTGCACAAAAAGTTTGGAAGCATAGCAACTAAAGAAAGCCCCTCCTCTTCGGTATACCAGCGATCCTTTCAATGAATTAGACCCCAGGGACAAGGAGGAGGAGGCCACCGCCGAGCCTGTAGAGGCTATGGAATTTGTATCTGTAGACAAACATGACTCTAGTAGACTATTGAAAATCGGGTCCCAACTAAAAGCAGAGTTGAAGGGACAACTCATTGACTTTCTCCGCCACAACTTGGATGTATTTGCATTGTCACATGCTGACATGACCGGAATCTCCCCTGACATAGCATGTCACATACTAAACATTGATACTAAACATTGATCCTACCAAGACGCCCGTAAAACAAAAGAAGAGAAGCATGGGGGCAGAACGATCAGTAGCCCTCGATGAAGAGTAAGGAACCTACTTGCCAATGACTTCATACGAGAAGCCATCTACCTAGAGTGGATCGCCAACCCGGTGCTGGTAAAAAAGGCTAATGGGAAGTGGCGAACATGCATTGACTTCTCCAACTTAAATGACGCCTGCCCGAAGGATTGCTTCCTACTTCCCCGAATCGATCAGCTTGTAGACAGCACAGCCGGGCACAAACTCTTATCTTTTATGGACGCATACTCTGGATATAACCAAATTCCTATGCATGCTCCCGATCAAGACCACACTAGTTTCATCACTGACCGGGGATTGTACTGCTACAAGGTAATGCCTTTCGGACTTAAAAACGCAGGAGCCACCTATCAACGCCTCGTCAACAAGATGTTTGCAGGGCTAATAGGACAAACTATGGAAGTTTATGTGGATGACATGCTGGCAAAGTCAAGGGAAGCCGACAATCACGTAAGCCACCTAGGCGAAATGTTTCAAGTACTTCACCAGTATGGAATGAAGTTGAATCCCCTAAAGTGCTCCTTCGGAGTATCATTAGGAAAGTTCCTAGGATTCATCGTCCATGCCAAAGGAATTGAAGCAAACCCTGAACAAGTCCAAGCCCTGAGAGATATCAAGATACCTACCACTCGAAAGGAAATGCAAAGTCTGAACGGGAAAGTGGCCGCCCTAAGCCGGTTCATCTCCAAAGCAACGGACAAGTGCGTCCCCTTCTTCGAAGCTCTAAAGAAAGACAAAGGAAAGTTTGAATGGACTGAGGAATGCTTAGCAGCTTTCCTTAACCTAATTGAACACCTCCAGAAACCGCCGATACTCTCGACTCTAAACGAAGGCGAAGAGTTATACCTATACCTTGCTGTATCATCTCACGCCCTAAGCGCTGCTTTGGTAAGAGAAGACAACCGTGCGCAGCGGCCAGTATACTTTGTAAGTAAGAGGTTTACGGGGGCAGAAGTCAGATATCCTAAACTTGAGAAGCTAGCATACTATTTACTAATCACATCACGGAAACTGCGTCACTACTTCTAGTCCCATTCCATCAAAGTTCTGACCGATCAACCACTGAGACAGGTACTCCATCGTCCCGACACTTCTGGGCGACTACTCAAATGGTGCATTGAACTAAGTCAGTATGATATCACCTACCACCCTCGCACCGCCATTAAGGGACAAGCCATGGCCTATTTCATTGCAGAATTCACTACCAACGAAGGTAAGGAGCAATCGGAAATAGCAGAAGACATCAAGTGGAATCTCTTTGTGGATGGCGCGTCAAACGAACAAGGCTCGGGGGCAGGTGTGGTAATAATCACCCCTAGGGGAAATAAGCTGCACTATGCTATAAGGTTGGAGTTCGCTGCCACCAACAACGATGCAGAGTATGAAGCAATGATAGCTGGATTAGAACTTGCCTTAGAAATCAGAGCCAATTCTTTGTGTCTTCATAGCGATTCTCAACTTATTGTTAATCAAATACTAGGAGAATTCCAGGCTCGAGAAGAACGACTCATAGCATATTTAAAGAAGACCAAGTTACTTCTCAGTCGATTGGACCACTACCTAGTCAAACACATCCCTCGGGAAGAAAACCAAGAGGCCGACGAATTGGCAAAGAAAGCAAGCGTGAGAGACGGCGCTATTTCCGGAGCAGTAGCCATTTCCAAGCAACTGACCCCATGTTTTGAGCAAGTGAACCTGATAGCTACAACCAAAGAAGCAACTTGGATGACTCCCATCCGAGACTACTTACAAAGTGGCACACTACCCAACGGGCGTAAGGAAGTCAAGAAAATCTTGAGGAAAGCTTCCCGCTACACAATACAAGAGGACACCCTCTATCGGCGCGGATTCTCTAACCCCTTATTAAGGTGTGTCACTGGAAGGGAAGCCAAGGAAATCTTATCCAACGTTCATCAAGGAAGCTGCGGAGATCACACCGGAGAGCAAACCTTAGCAAAAAAGATACTCCGATATGGATATTTCTGGCCCACCTTAAGCAAGGACGACTTAGATTTCGTCAGAAAATGTGACAGATGCCAGAAGTTTGCTAAGATTCTGCGGCTACCGACAACTGAGATTACTCAAATGACCAGCCCTTGGCCCTTTGCAGTATGGGGAATTGACTTAATCGGCGAACTACCAATGGGCCGAGGCGGGGCCAAATATGCTATAGTGGCAGTCGACTATTTCACCAAATGGGTGGAAGCAGAACCCTAGAATAAAGTATCTTCAGCAAAAGTTATTAACTTCTTGATCAAAAATGTTCTATGCAGGTACGGAGTCCCATTAAAAATTATATCAGACAATGGACTTCAATTTGACAGCGAGGAGTTCTCCAACTGGTGCCAAGAGCACTGAATTCAAAAAAGCTTCTCATCCGTAGCTTATCCCCAGGCAAACGGACAAGTCGAAGCCGTCAACAAAATCTTGAAAACTCTGATAAAAAAGAAACTCGAAAAGTCAAAGGGCGCTTGGGTGGATGAACTCCCTACGGCACTGTGGGCCTATCGCACATCTTTCAGAACATCGACGGGGCATACTCCTTTCTCTTTGGCAAACGGATCGGAAGCTATGCTCCTAGTTGAAACCATCGTGCCTTCCCACCGTAGGATCCACTATAACCCAGAAGAGAACGAAGAACTCCTTCACATGTCTTTGGATCTAATTGAGGAGAGAAGAAATGATGCAGCCCTCAAAGCAGCAGCCCACAAGCAAAAAGTGGCAGCACGATACAACTCCAAAGTCAAGCATCGTACCTTACAAGAAGGGGATCTTGTCCTCAAGCGATCTTCCCTCGCCTCGGAGCACTAGACCCAATCTGGACTGGACCATATGTAATTCATAAAGATCTCCACAATGGAGCTTATATTTTGTCAACAGTGGACGGAGAGGTGTTCCAGAGGGCATGGAACATCCAACACCTCCGTCGATACTTTTCTTAACTTGTACTGCCCATATGAAGTGAATTAACAAAGAGAACTAGTGGACGTAGGCATTTTCATGCCGAACCACTTTAAAAAACCTTGTCTCTTTTTTAACTTGTTCCTTTGTATCTTGGCTGCTTGTTAACTTTATCCTTTTCTGTTGAACAAAATCCTGTGCATATAGCATTTCCATTCAAAGCACTCCACAGCACAACTTCACCTGAACAAGACCCAACAGGTACTATGCGAATCTATGCCCTCACCAATGAGACACTTTTGCTCCGGCATCCCTCTGCTGCGGGTTAACTCATTGCTCGCGACGGCCCTAATAGCCAACCGTGAACTACCCCTGGCTGGCCACACCTTATGTTGGGGCTTATAGTCGGTTCACAGTTGCCGGCGAGCCAAACGCCGTAATGAGCTGCCTTGGCTATAGTCGGCCTTCTCGGTGGCTTATAATCGGCTCATTATAGACGGCCTCCATCCTCCGCAACTCCGCCCTACTGGCCTCTTCAATAGTCTCCCTCAATTGTCTGGATGCGGCCTCATGCTGGGAGATTTGGATGGCTTAGTCGGTGAGTTGTTTAGCCTGGTCGGAAACCATCAACCGTAGCCGAATATTGGCGCTTCCTATCTCTTCCCCAGCCTTGACCAGTCGGGCGTGGTGCCCCATCAATTTCCTGGTCTCCTCAGCAACCTGGTCAATATTTGCCTTAGCCTCATCCCCTAGAGTTACGACCCGGGTAGTAAGCAGATCAAGGTCCAGGGACTTAGCTTCGTCAAGCACCTGTATCATAGGATTGCAAGGGAGAAGATGCTCACCAGTAACCTCATCGAAGGAGATGTCATGAGTGGCCGGGTTCAGGTCAGGGTGACCCGCAAACGGGTTACGAACCAAGCCAGGGTGATCTATCGGGGTGAAGGTTGGATTCTCAGACGAATGTGGGGAAGGTATAAGCTCGGTGTCCTCCTCCTCAATATCATGAATAGGCTGGAGTGGGGCCGGAGGGCCAGAAAGAGATCCAAACGTAGACCGACTCCTCTTTTGTATATCTTCTTCAATAACTCCAAGAAGAGGACGATAGCCGACTACGTCTCCAGGACGGTTAGTTGGAGGCTTCGGCTTGGCGGAAGCTTTGAGGAGTTTGTATTGTTCAAGCCTGTGCCGAAGATCTGAGGTCTTGGCCGTTTTGCCTGCTCCTGGAGTAAAAATCAAGTGTCACCAGCATGCATTGAGCCATCATTCGAGAATTAAAAAGAATAGAGGGAAATTCACCTTGAACCGCAGAAGTTGCCTCAGTAGAAGCACTCCCGGAAGATAAATCGACGACGGTCCCAACTTTATCAGCTTTCTTGGACTTCTCCGTTTCCTCCAAACCTTCGAAAGCTTGGCGGAAAGCGTCATCCGTCCACTCTTGCATCTCGCCTACTTGCCCAGAAGACAAAGCCCCGGTGCCATCGCCGCCACCATCACCTCCTCCTTTCCTTCCGCTCTCACCTCCTTCATCTCCACCTTGCCCCTCATCCACATTTTCCTCCTCCGGAACAGTTTGATGTGTACTGGGAGAGAGACCGTCAGACTTCTTAAGTTTCTTTCCCCCGACGGCGGGAGGTATCGAAAAGGGTCTCCTTTTGCTACTCTTCGACGCAGCTCCTCCTTTAGCTTGGGCAGCCCTCTCTTCCGCCGTATCCCTCTGCTTGACCACGGACTGATGTGGTAAGATCAGGTTGTGCCCCAGAAGTGTAGCGTTCCTGATCAAGTAAGCAGCCGACCTATCTCTTCCTGAAATAGCTTCTATTTCCGCTGCCATCTGAACCAGGCGATCATTCTCCACGACCGCAAAACCACCTGTCGCTAGCAAGAAATAAAAACACATAAGAAGAAGCATTGCAACCAGAACGGAAATTGTAAATAAGCCTTGACTTACATCCGGAGGTGAAGCAACGTATAGAAACAGAGTCGTCCTCGACAAAAAACCATTCCTTTTTAAACATGTTGTACTTCGAGTACAAGTCCGGGACTGGCTTGAAGGATACGGCCGATTCCAAGGTGATGTATGGAGATCCCTTCTTATAGCCCCTCAAGTTGTACAAATACCGGATCTCCCGGTTGGAAGGAGGACGCCCGTATCTCCTCTGGAAGATGACGAAAAGGCTCACCAGAATGGCATAGGAGTTAGGCTGAAGCTGAAGTGGAGCCACCTTCAGGTATGTGACGAAGCTGACTATCCAGGAATTAAGAGGCGGGATGGCACCGCACATACAGTGATACCTGCTGCAAGCAAAGTAGCCTTCAGGGGGTCATACGGCATCACTCCTTCCCCCGGCAATAGCATGCGTACTCTGTCAATCCCAAAGGAGCGAGAAATAACGTCAAGTTGCTCCTCTTTAAGGGAGCTAGGGAAACAATCAGGAGGTGAGTTCAAAAGCTCTTGAGGACCGTATCCATCTACCAATGATCTCGGAGTGGGCCCATTACGTCCTGGTCCTGACTGGACTGGGGGCACTGTGGAAGGCTCTTCTCTATCCTGAGATTTCTTCTTTTCTGATCGAGTTTCCACCTTATGAGACATTTATCTGCAACGCAAAAAGTACATCGTTAGAACAGAAGAAGTAAGCAAGCAGGTACATACAGATAGGGGTTTCGCCCGAAGAACATTCGGTAGTTCAAGGCCAAAGTGAAGTTCGGCTCTTATACTCCCCGTTCTCATTCGGTGATTCGAGCACGCGTTCCATCCGGCAATTCAAGTATGCAAGTGAGGCTCGGTGGTCGAATCCCCAAGTTCATTCGGTATAAAGGTCCATCCGGTGGTTTAAAGGTATGAGTTCATTCGGTATAAAGGTTCATCCGGTGGTTTAAAGGTATGAGTTCATTCGGTATTCAAACCCCTATACATTCGGTAGTCCAGCCATGAAAGTTCGTTCGGCAAACTCACCTGGATCGACAGTTAAGTGGGGCTCGGTAGTCAGTTGATTCGGCTGTTTGGAACAGTCAAGCTTGATTCGGCACTTAGTTGGTTCGGCTATCTCACTCGATAAGGAATGACGAAGGCATAACGCCCCTACTTATAGGCAAACGCCGGGTGACCGGACCGGATGTTCCAGCACATAGGACCGAATGAAACACCCAAGCTAAAACAAAGTGAGACATATACAGGCATATTCCCCACTTTGGGGGGCAAGTGTTGAGGGTATTTTCCACCGAGCCATTACAAGGAAGGTACCACCGAATCAAACGAGGAAAGGCAACACCGAACCAATACATGTCCTATCCTACCGAACCAACTCCAACACATGTCCTATCCTACCGAACCAACTCCAACCTGTCTCCCACATCACTACCGAACCAACTCCATCCGTTCACAGATCTCTACTAGACCAACCTCTACCGGATCAACTTCTACCGGTCCAGCCTCCACCGAATCAAGCTCCATCCGGTCATAGACCTCTACCGGACCAACCTCTACCGGATCAACTTCTACCGGATCAACCATCATCAGACCACAGTACTACCGAATCGAGGCATTCCAGACCAACTTCGCCAGGCCAGATTGCATCAGCCCAGGCCCACCAGCTGCTATATACATCCAAGACCCCTACCCCCAACCTGACTCTATAAATAGAGGGGCAGGGGTACAACAATGGGGGACAAGTTTGAGAGCTCAAGCACGGATAGAACTTTCAAACAACTTTCATTTACTTGTATCAAGGCTTTGTACTTGTAATCTGAACAAGAAAGGAGAAATAATATATAAAGTGGACGTAGGCACATTCTGGCTGAACCACTATAAATCTGCGTGACTTTTACAATTTAGTCCCTGCTTTTCATATATTTGCATAATCACCCAAATCACTGAGAATAACATAAAATCAATTAAATCATACGACTTTGAGGTGTTTGTCCATTTTTTGTGCAAACACATACAATAATTCAATATTCTGGATCCATGACACTGGTTTCGTCAAAATCCAAGATAGTACCCCAGAATGATAATTTCCATGTTAATTAAAACGAATATTTATTAAAACCATTTTAATCACTCAAATTATAAATTAAAATTTATAATTACCTTTTATTATTTAAACTGAATATAAATTGGATTTTTGAAATCATTTTTATTCGAATTAAATCAAAGATTTAAACATTTCAATAATTCTAATATTTATTACAAACCATTCAAAAATCTGGGTTATTACATTCTTCCCCCTTAATAGAATTTCACCCTCAAAATTCCAACAGAAGCCATAAAGCAACAATCACACATCAATACATAATGGTATTGCAATCACTAGCAACCATAGAAACAATCACATAACAATACTATACAATACTGTAATCACTGGCAGCCAAAACTCATGGTTCACCTAGGTTTAGAAACCATATCATTGTACATGGATGATAAGCAATCCACAAAGCGTTACCTTATGTTGAGCAGCCTCAGGTATTACTCAGTCGACCACCCATGATACCTCAAGAAATTTAAAGAGGCTTCCCCAAAATCTCCACAAGCCTACACACATAGCATACAAATATTTATAAAGCCCGTTCAATATACATATATCATCCATATGCAATACCAAATCTGATCAGCAGCTCGATCACATAAATTTCACTTCCAAACTAGTATAGATCACTTGACCTCTCTATTGCAGACTCTGAACCAGTTCCTTGATTAAAAAACTCAGTTCTCCTCATAAATCCATATAATATGATTGAGAACTTCAGGATCATATCAAAAATATATATGTGTTCGCCGTCGAGAATAGAGTGAAAAATTCTAACTTGGATCGGTATAAATTTCCTCGAAATCAATGTACTCGAATCCTAGATCAAGACATGGTACACGAGTAAAATGATCTACATACAATTTATATACTCTTTTCAATTGATTTCTTAATTTCACCAATTACTTTCCATTTTTAATTCACATCCATTATCACTTATAGTATTCCTCATTTAACACTAAAAATGTTCATGAACCATTTTATAAAATTTTACTTTAAGTTATTAAGCATTTATAAATTAAGTTCATACCTGTATAATACTCCACTACATCCTCAGAGAATATACTAAATTATACAATTCATTTTACTCAACATGGATATTCAACCAATTTAAAACTTGTTAAAACTCTACTATCTCTAAGTTCAAGTGTTATATAAACTCATCTTTATATTTTTCACAAAGCACTTAGCTTTAATTATTTATACAAATTCTGAAGTTTCGACTATCTAAAATCATCGAAAATTCTGTTTCATTTTAACAAATGAAAAATACCGGTCAACAGATCAAAAAAATGCACAACCATACTTACACTAATGCACAGGATACATGAGTCCATAAAATATCTTAACAGAAAACTCAAGAACTAAACACCCAATCTTATTTCAAAACATTTTCAAATATATATACTTATAACTTTTGTATACCAAATCATACTTTTAGGATTTAAATCAAAATCTATTTTAACAAAACAACTCTGTAGCAAATTGATACTATAGCATCCCCTACCATGATATTCGAAAATAAATGCTGACGATGTTCTAGTCATCGTCTGAATTATTTTCTAGCGACAGAAGTGAGTTCAGTAAATCCAAAGCATGCCTTTAAGACTTAACCAAAATCATTTCCAAAATGGTATAAAATACTTCGTAAATATTACCAAGTACCATGGTATCAATCCTATGTACCAAATACCAAATATTTACTCCTAAATAATACTAGTATTATATTTCAAAATCTTAGAAAACCAATTTCTAAAACATTGAGATTTAAGCTCTCAAATTCTTAGTTTATATCCTTCTCATATTTATAAACAAGATTTATAAACACTATTTATATAAGTCACTTTCTTATATAAAACTGTTACCAAAGGGTTTACCTTATTTAGATTGCAATAAACAACTATTGTTAAAATCAAATTTTAACCGAACATTATCACCGAATGCCTTATCGTCAAACTGTGAAATTTAATTCACAAGGTCATCATTTTTATGTCCCCACAATTTTTTATCTACCCAACCCATGCAGTGAAAATGTAAAACTGCTCATAAACTGGTCAAGCACGAATAATCAACCAAAAAAATGATAATAATAGAATTTTATCATTTTCTAACAATCAAACACATCATAAATAGCTATTTCGATTTATGAAAATCATTCTTTTATATATAAAATATAGTCCTAGGTAAAATTATTTCATTTTCTAATTTCATAAAACATTATTGTGTCAATTTGCCCTATCCAAGTGTTTAGAGATTCCTGTCAAAAACAATAGCAACTCCTTTTAATCAAAATCCATAAGCCACTCTACAGAACAATCAACACAATACAAAACATATTTATAACAATAACATGTATGCACTCTCGTATATATACACACTCAACTCATAATAAGGCTTCCATTACCCTATCTCTCACTGAGTTATACCGACCAAAGCCAAGGTTCTCGCTTAACCTTCAACTCTCATACCAAATGTAACGACCCGCCTTTTCGACCCCCAAATCTCGACACAAATACATCCATATTATTCACGAGATGAGCACCCCAGTGCCAGAAATACGAATCGTTAAGGTAAAAAAACAAAAAAGAAATAGAACAAGAAAGAAGAGAACGTAATATCAAAATATCACATGCAGAATGATAATATATAATATCTCAAAAGGTCTTTACCAAAAAGAAAACCTTTATATACTTACATCAATCAGAGAAAACTAACCCATCACTAGAATGGACAGTTATAACAACCTGTCCTCACAAATGCTGATAGAAACAAATTAAGTAATGTAGCGGAAAATAAGTACGGTAGGAAATCATCCAGCTCCTCTCCAAGAGCTTCAATAAACCATAACTAAATCTGGAAACATAATCGAGCTGACCCAAACATTAAGAAAATAACACCCGGACTAGTCTATTAAACCAGCGTGAGAAATTCAAATCATATAGATTTATTATATCTTAAAGCCCTTCAAAATAAGGGTATCACCTAAGACCACACCACCAATAAACACAGATGGACTTTTACCTTACGATGACCAAACCATTTTTATTATAAAATCCAGTGATAATATAATAATGTCTAAGGTATGAAATATAAATAATCACATAGCTGCGATGCAAGTGAGTGTACATCATAACAATAATAGGAATACAATCACAACTGTGATGGTGCGTTCGCTAATTGTGTAGGATTCCACGCAGATCTCTTTAGGGAAGATGAATCAGAACTACTGCACAAGGATCAGAGATATCCTTCCGAAGCATCGTACATCGCTAGTGAATATACCATAGGAAAACCATAGCTGGTCTTGCTAAGACACGATGCATCACCCTTGCATGCATATCCTAATAAGTATTTCTAGAAATGGAGTCGCATGCAACCTATGGGTTTGCCAACCCTACTAGATATGTCTCCTATCTATGGTTTTAATCATACTCGCCGATGAGGCTACTGCGACATCCTAGCCCACGAGTCACCACTTGAATAGATCTTTTACACGAGCTCAAACTCGAACAGATCTCGGATCCACACATGGATTTCCATATCTCAACAGATCTCGAAACCACACATGGATTCCTCAACAGATCTCGAAATCACTGTAACGACCCGTATTTCTAACTACTTTAAATTATTAGATTTAGCGTAATTAATGAATAAAATTGGTTAAAAATAAATTTTTAATGATCTATTAATATAGTTAATGAATATGAACTTGAACAAGATTTTAAAATAAACCAATTTCGAAGATTTAAGTAATAACAAGTATTGTAAGGAAATGCTATGTATTGAATGTGTTTACAATCAATAGTTGAATTGAATAATAAATTTCGAATTCATTAGATGTAAATAAAGTAATTTATTGATAACTAAAATTCATGTGAAAGCTAATATTGAAATTTATTGAATAATGGACAACTAAATTGTTTAAAATTTAATCTTGAAAAATATAAAAATATCCGAATCCTAAATTAAATATGAGTGAAATGATTTCAAAAGTTGATTTAGATGTTATTTAAATATGGATGATGATTGTCAACACTTAAAAATTGAATTTAAGTTATTAATTTAAAATTTGAAAATTTTATATTTTAATTGATAAGTAAAAACAGCCTTCCGGGGCACAGTCTCGGATTTTGACAAAACCAGTTCCATTGGATCCGTAATAGTGTATTATTAACGGATTTCAAATTTCATAATGTTTGGAGTTATTGTTTGGACGTATGGGATAGAAACGTGCTGAAATTAATATCGAAAATTCGATATAATCATTGGGCCCAAAAAGTTATCTTCTCCACATAATTGAATTGGAACTTGAAACTTGTTCCATTGCATTCGGAATAGGGGTATAACATTTGGAATGCCAGGCGGCACGCCACGATTGGGATACGAAATTTATAGCTAGATATTTTGGAATTTAAAATAATATATATATTTGATTTGACCTCGGCCTACATTCTTTCTTTTCAATCCACTCTATTCTTCTTTCCAACTACCCTACAAGCCACCCTATTATTCCCTTACTCATTTTAAAACATGCAGCTAACAGAGGCTTATTGGAAGAAAGAAAAAAAGATGTTGAATTCAAAAAAAATTGATATCTAAAAATCTACTCAATAGTAAAATACGAAATCAGTTTTAAATTTCTTGTTTAAGCTCGAACTTCGACCCGAGAGACTGATGGTGGGGTGAGACAAAATTGGTTTTGGTTGGAAGCAGTGAGATTAGGGTTTATGATTTGAGTTTATTTAGGGGGAATTGGCTCGTTCGAGCATTGGCGTTGAGTTTGTCTTGTCGAGTAGCACCTATGGCGAGTTTTTTTGGATGAACAGCGCTAAGGGGTGGAATGCGACCTAATGGGGCAGCAGCGAGTAGGTACAGGTCGCGATTTTCCAGCTTGCTTCGGAGTGGTCATATGGGGCATGGGAGCGTAGAGGCTTCAAAGTGGGAGAGATTGGTAGGGTTGGTTTGGAATTTCATGGCCCATGGTGTCTTGGAGCGAGTGCGTGTACAAGGGGGAAATTCGGCCATGGCGTGCACGTTTTATTTGGGAAGAAGTAGTTGCATTATTGTAAATAAGAAAGGTTGTAATTAATTTGATTTTAAATCTTAAATTATGTCGATAACTTATAAAATGTATAACTTCTCCTTACGAGGTCCGATTGACACGAAACAAGTGATGTTGGATTCGTATCGACGAAGGATTTGGCGTGGAATCGAAGTGGCATTTATTTGAAGCTGAAATATTTTCAGTTTCAAATAAAAGGTGAGTGTTTTATAATGCTCACAACGTACTAATATTTTTTGATGTTCGTTAAATTAATATCATGAAATTATTTATTTTATTGACTGTCATTTGGTAGTTAAATTAACGTATAAATTGATACCTGAATGAACTGTAGAAATTAAATTTGAAAGTAAAATTTGAATTTGGAATTTAATTGCTAATAAAATACCCGATATTAGTAGCTATGAAATTGTTGTGACTTATTGATTGTTTGGATGGTTGTTTGTGATGAATGCAAATTATTTGATATTTGAATGGTTGGGTGTTTATTTAATTTATATATGTCATGTTATCACCCTGTAATTTATTTACAGTATATAAAACTGTAAATTGAATTGTTTCGAATAAATTAAGAAATAGGTTGAAATGATATATACCTATGACATTGTGATTTGGATTGAAATGATATATATCTGTCCCTGAAATTAAATTAAAATAACTGATCACTCGGCCATAGGATAGAAAATTATATACGAACACCGGATTGGTTAAATTAAATGGTTTAAATTTTTTTGATTTGAAATCTATTTAAATGATTTGATTTTCAAAAAATGAAAATCGAATTTATGGAAATCAAACTATTTTGAAAATTGAGCTCGGGATTGAATTATACTTGGGAATTTGGATTTCAATTTGGGTATTGAAAGTAAATTTGATTTAAGTTTTTTGAATCGATGTTTCAAAAATCGAACTTGGAATTGGTAAAAATCGAAATGGAAATTTAAAAGTGAATTAAATTTGAAAATTTGGAAATTAAATCAGTTTGACTTTGAAACTATTTTCAAGTAAATTATTTTGATATAAACTATTTAAATCTATCTTTTTAACTATTCAAATTATTTTGGATTTTCCAAACGGTTTTGCTATATAAACCATTTTAATACTTAAACTATTTTATATTAAACTATTTTAACCATTTAAACTATTTTTAACTATTTCAACCACTTAAACTACTTTTAACTATTTTAACTATTTTAAAACTATTCCAACTATTTTTTTAAAATTCAAACTGGTCAAGGGTAGAATGTTTATTTTTAAATCATGGATTTAAATATGAATTGGATCGAATGAAATTATAACCCAAATTTAAATTTGAAATAATTTTGGAACCGAAACCAAGATATTAAGGCAAAAATGATTTTGAAATAAAATTGTATATTTTGAGTAAATATAATGATTTCAAAAATGAATTTGATTTTGAAGCGAATATGATATTTTGATATCAAGTACGAATTGTTTTGGAAATGTAAAAGTACCAACCGGTGTGTAAAATGAAGTTTGGTGGTTAAAGAGACCGAGGCCGGATATGGACATACTCTCTATTGATACCGGAACCACTTTAACAATTGTGTACATGGAGTGATGATCTAGAACAAAGTGGTTGGATTTGGCATTGTTTGCTGGATTTGAAGAAAGAGAAGGATGATGGATTAGCTTGGCACTTGTGCCAATTTGAAATGAATAAAACAGGAGCCGTACCGGCCAAGTAGGCTAGCTACCCCAAGCGGACACACTTCTTTGTATTACCATCATTTACATTGTGATTGATTGGTGCTTACCCTCGGATTTTAGGAGTGTTGGACGCAGTGGGCGATCATGGCTATGATGCGTTACCACCATCCGTGAAGGGTAAACTGGTAGTATCCTACCTTGAGCATTGCCTCACGTGCCTTGTCATACTTTTATCCCTATACGAGACCCATATGATTTTGGTTTAGTGTTGTCGTATGACAGCGCATCCTTAACTACCGACGTTCTACTGGTCGTGTCAAAAGCAAACTGTATGATAATGCTTAAAAATGCGTTAGATCAGTGTAAAGCCTTAACGCTATTTTAATATTTATTTTATCGACTAGACATTATATATATATAGCGTATTCTACTATATATAAATATTTTGATGGATCCTTAAGAGATGGAAAATCCCATAATATTTCTTGAGTTATTGCATGCACGTTATACACTGGATAGGAGATGTGAAATCCCATAAACATCTCTGACGCCGTTACACTTATGTTATATGGTATATCGATTTGACTTACATAAGGATATTTTAGTCATGACTCGAGTGTTTTGTCTTTTCATTACGGTCGCGTCAGCTCTGAGTTTTCAGCTTATTGAAGATTTATTCTGGAGGATGAAGATGAAGATTTGGTATATTATTACTATTATTATTCCTACATCATATTATCTGCTGCATTATTTTACTTATTCTGCTGTACATGTATAACTCTGATAAATGTTGTATAAATTATAATCTAAAGTAAAGTAAACAGCTTCATGAACTGTTTATTTGATTATTATATTTTGTCATTCCGTTGTGAGATTCTGTGTTTGTTTCCTTCTTCTTTCCTTATTTTTCTTGATTAAACCTATTAATTATCTATGTTCCTGATTGTTTGAATTGGACATGTGTGGATTATTGTCGATTTAAATCTTCCGAAATGTGGGTCTTCACAGCTTATTTTGGAGCTTTGTTTTAGCGATAACCCTGGCTTTGAGGGTTAACTCATTAGAGATAGGGTCAGTAGCACCCTAGAATGAGTTTGAATGTATTAATAGATATGAGCGCGTATCTGTTAGTGAATATAAAAATTGTTTTATACTGTGTGGTTGATTTGTTGAGTGGCTTATGGATTCTGGTCAATACGAGTAATTAACGTTATTGATAGGGATCCCTAAACACTTGAACAAAACAATTCAATATAGTATTGTTTTGAAATTGGGTAAATGAAATAATTTTACCCTGATTATATTTTGTATATAAAGGGATAATTTTCAGAAATTATTATGGTATATATAGTGTGAATTCGTTGTTAGAAATGATAATATTGATCATTATCGTTTGTTGTTTGATTAGTCAGTATTCCTAAACTATTAGCTATTTTATGAATATAAGAAAATGAAACTGTATAAATGTGATTTATAAAAAAAATTGCAAGTAAAATGAATATAAAATTGGGAATTTGAGAAATTTGAATTTCGGTGTTCTGGAAAAGGTTTTCAAGGTTTGGAAAATAATATCAGTATTGTTTAAAGTATATACAAATGCAAATTGTTTTCAAATAAATTTTAATAGGAAGGAATTCAGTACTCCCCTCTTCTATCGCTGGAAAATAAGTTCGGTGATGACTGCGCAGCATCATCGATGTTCATTTTTGAGTCTTAAAGTGGGGGAGACTTCTAAGAAGCTTTGCTACGAAATTGTTTTGATAAACATATCTTGGTTTAAACTCCAAAGTATGATTTGATATATAAAAAGATATAAGTATACATACTTATTTCAAATGATTTGAAATGAACCGGTATTTAAAATTTTAAGTTATGTTAATTAATAATCTTCAAATTATTTGAATGAAATGAAATATTTGAATGACCAAAACTTATAAAATAAGAGAATTAAGATATCTAAGTTAAATATTTTGAGAAACTTTAGAGTTAAAGTTTGCAACTCTAAAATTGAAAGTAAAGAAAATTTAAACAAGTTACATAGTGAATATTCTAATTAAGTAAAATAAAACAGATTAATTTATATAATACCAAATTGCATTCTAATAACATATAATAAGACTTACCAAATGTTAAAAGTTAAAATGATGATTTGGATAGGTAATGGGATATTATACAAGTAAACAAAACTTAAAAGTAATTAAAATGTATATATATATATGCAAATATAGTTGTAATAATAAATGTTATACTTAATTAGTATATTATGAAATGATTAATAGCTAAATGGAATAAGTAAGTGGGACTTAACAAAGTAAACAAATGAATTAAATAATATCTTTGTAAATTGGTTATAGAATTAAATACAAATTTGCAAAGAAATTTTGAAGTTGAATTTGTAACCTTTGCGATAATTATAAACTTAGATAAAGTCATATATAAGGAGTTGGACTTTTATAGAATGATTATAAACTAAAGTGATGATTAATAAAATGTTTCACAAACAAATTTGTTGTTAAATGAAATTGTGAAAATAGATGTGAATTAAGTTGTAAAGAAACTTAATTAAGGATATAAGAAATAATTCATTAATGATGTTGATGCTAAAAATGGAGATATGAACATTATAATTCAAATGCTTCGCGAAAATGTAAATTCATAGTTTATAACTTTGATAAATGTTAGTTAAAAAAGATGTTAAATGAATTGATATGAGATGTTGCTAAAATGAAACAATTGAAATTTAACAAATTGAATTGAGTAAAATTGAATGCAAATGAAATAGATTTAAATAAAATTGGAAGTAAACCAATTAAATGCTAATAAAAATTTGAATGTTAATAAGAAATGAAGTGTATAAATTAAATATTGGCATTGGATAATGTAAATTCATGTCGTTATGAATTAAATGGATGAATACTAATAATTAAATGGTTTCTTTTGTTGTAAATCGTCGTTATAACTATTTTATTGTGTATGATTGTTGTTTGTCGTATATTAATGCTTATGTTATGGTTTGGCTTTAAAATTCATGTTATATGCTTCTATAAAACTCATACATGCCTTCTATATCATTATATGCAACTAATATTTTAAATTGAGTTGAGATAGGTACATACGAAGACCATTTAGACGTATACGCGGATTATATTTTGCTTTTGCTTGCTTAATACGAGCGAACTCGCTCGTATTAATAATAATAAGGTACACATCTCGAATTATATACCGCGCTTTTATATTTTTCCATACGGGATGCCTCATCATTGAGATGAGATGTATATTTGATTTCTATTTGGTATATTTGGGTTATAAATTGTATTGTAAAATTTTTTCGATCGAGCCGCGCAAAGGAGACTCTGCCGAAATTTTCCGTAAATCCGGGTGTTAGAAATTTTTTGGAGTTTTAAAATTTTTTATAACTTGTTTTGATAACTAGCTTGTAAATTCCGTAAGCCGATCGGGGTAGCATAGTAGAAACGTAGTAATGGTTTTATAATGATGTAACATCCTGGAATTTTCAACCATTCGCATCCACAATAAATCTACACATGTCGGATTTGAATTGCTCAAAATATCATATTGTTAATTTAAATTTTGCAAAAACTCAGCATATACAGTAAATAAATAATCACAGAATCACAGACACAGAGTAATAACAATAATGCAGCGGAAACAAAGAATAGTAGTTCATGAAGCTACTATATATAATATAACAGAGTTCAACAAGATATAATAGAAATCACGAATACAAAGATGTCTAAATACAATAGTAAAATACAAGATCTGAATATATCACTGGAATCAACTGAATGACTGAAAGCAGAATCAATAGATGGATCCAAGCGAAGCTCGAACTCCAAAGGTGAGTCTTGAATACTGGTACAACTTAGTCTGACCCGAGCGTAAAGCAAAACACAAAACACTCGAGTCAGGACATACATACTTATACAATGTAAACCAACTCAAGTGAACTGTAATAGAAATGCTCAAGTAACTTAAAGGATGCTTGGGATCGCCAATCCTTTAAGGATCCGTAAACTATCTACTATGTAGTAATATATGCTATTATAATAATGTCTAAAGTAAAGTAAACTATTTAAAAATAGCATTAAGGCGTTACCCATATCCCCCTAAACACATTTTATAGTGCCAAAAGTCTACGTAGTACCGTAATACCACCAGATCGAGAGGCTACCGGAGGATACTCCATAGGTACGACACAAATCAAACTCGTAGTAAGGCGCGCTAGGGTAGGTGACACGACACAACTAGGCAATGTCAGGGTAGATATACCAATTACGCATCCGGGCTGGTGGTAACTGATGTGCACGTAAATGTGTATATTTTTACCACCATATTTAATCTATTTAAATTAAATAAATGATCATATCGGGTATTTTAACTTGTTTACACCAAAATTAATATTATTTTCAAATTGTCACATATTCATCTTCATCCAAGGGCAAAATGGTTATTTTTGTGCATATATTAATTTTCTAAAATTTAATTGAAAATTTCTATATTGTTTTGTAGGAATTTGAATTCATATACAAGTGGTTTCATGATGATATATGCATGCACAAGAGTGAAGAGAAGAAATGAAGATGGAAATAATTCAAAGTGAAGATAATGGAGGACCCCACCTACCCACCTTCCTTCATGTATAAATTAGAAGCTAATCCACATGCTCATGGCCATCAAATCTTCATGCACACTTAAATGGATGATTATGGAAGGCTAATGATTACTTGGCCACCACACTACCTCAAGGGCAATTTGGGCATTCCCCAAACATATGAATTAGGGTTTCATACAAGTATAAAGACCCCTTATGTTTCATGTAACCCTCTTCTTCTCTTAGTCTCTCTTAGTTAGTTTTAGATCAAATAAAAGAAAGCTCTCTTCTCTTTTCCATGGCTACTTAGACATTTTTATTTTCATGTAAATTCCATTTTTTTTATGCAATGTTAATTAGTGCTCTCTTCTTTTACATGCTTCTTTTGTTTATTTACTTTCATGTTGTAGTGTAGATCTCTCTTATTTCATGCAAGTAGATTAGTTTTTCCTTTCTTTTTTCTCTCTTTTTCCTCTTGTTTGTTTAATGTTGCTTTCTACATTTGTTGATTTGATAACAAAAATGAGAGGCTGATCCCTTCAATTTAGGGGTAATGAAGCTCTCTTGAATCATGTAGATGCAACATAATTTCTTTTATGTATCTTTTGTGCTTAATGGAAAGTAGATGTTTGTGTGGTTTTGTGTTTAATATTGAGTTTGATAGCTTATATTGTTCAAAACAAATAGGCTATGCTTAGTCATATGAATCATTAATTACCTCTTCATCTACATATGATCATGATAATGGCAGTGGATTTAGAATCAAAATTTGATGGTTTATGTTTCTAATTCAATAGTTAATAAACCATGCTTAAAATAGATTCTACTTTTGATTTCATATCATTTTCATTGAAGTTAGTAAGTGGGTTAGAGGGTGCATTAAAGTTTGATGGTTTAAGTGTGTTAATTAATAACACAATTAGGCCATGCTTATGATAAATGCATCAACTAAACTCACGCATGACCAAAAAGAGATCATAATGTCATTATGTTGATTTATATGATCATGAGAGGGGATTTGCCTCTAAATTGCTCTTTAATCTCGTCGTTTTATTCTCCTTAGTTTTAGTTTGTTTTTACTTTCTTTTAGTTAGTTAACAATCACTCGACTTTGGTTTAATTTGATTGAATAGAATTTTAAAATCATCAATTCCCTACGGATCGACCCGTATTCGCCACGTGCTACATTCGTACACCGTGCGCTTGCGGTAAATTTTAATTTAAATTTGTTCGATGGTTTTCTAAACCGATAGAATTTCCGTCGATGAACAAGTTTTTGGCGCCGTTGCCAGGGATTTGTTTGGATTTTAATTTTCTATTCTTTGGATTATTTTCGTTAGATTTTCGTGTGTTTTAATTTGTGTGTGTGTTGCATTTAAAAAAATATATTTGTTGTTTGCATTTTGTTTGTTGTTGTTTTCAAGTATGTTGTTCATTTTCATTGCATATATTTAAAAAAAAAAGCAGACACAATTTCAAAACCAAAAAAAACTCTATTTCATTTGCATTTTTTTTCATTTACATTTTACATCTTTATTTACATTGCTTCTTTCCCTGCAATTCTTTGCTACCCTACTGTCTCTTGCTTCTGTTCCAAACAATACAGCCTCTCTGCATACACCTTTCCCCAAAATCACTTCAACCACCACTTCAGTTCACCATACTTCCACTTCCACAGACTTGCCAATCACCACGCAACTTCAACTACGTCCACTTCAACTACGTCCACCCAACTGCTTTGCAACAGTGCAGTCGCTGCCTAACTCAGACCTGCTTCAACATCAATACAAGCACAACACTACACTGCAATAACAATCCCCCTGTTCCACCGAACCAACCATACATAGTGCAAAACATCAACTTCTAACTGTCAACAGCCACTGCACTCCATCACTCTGTAAACACCCAGACTTGATCAACTTCCAACAACATCTCAATTTTACATTTCCCAAACTTCTACAACACCCCATTACATATCACAGCCAACTCCAACTTTCTCCTCAAAACAGTGCTACCCACCATATCGACCATCACACTGCTGTCTCCTTCCAGAAAAAAAAACCCCACCGTCATAGCATCCTGTCTCCATACAATCACCAAATCACCACTGCTCCTCTACTATAACTTCAAACATCACACTGCTATCGTGCACTGCCACCATACAACTTCCCCACTTCCTCTGCCGACAACCAAACTTTTGCTATTCATCACTTTATCACTTTCCCATTCACTGCCAATCGGCCTTCTTCAACATTCAAATCCCATTGCATACAAACATCAACTTCATATCGACAGCCCCACCAATACAACAAATTAACACATACAAACCATATGTTCAACCACCATCACTTCGACAACCATCATACCATTCAAACATCAAATATTCTGCTGCTCCTCACTTTCCACCTGATCATCCACACCTCCCTCAATTTCTAACTTCCTGACAACACAAAACCACCATTGCATATAAAACTGCTGCACACCATCATATCACAAATTCCTCTACTCCCCACTGCTCCGACCACGGACCACAGCCATATCACCCTCACTTCAACAACTTCTCCTGCAGTTCAACAACACTTGCCATAACAACTCCACACTGCCTAATATACAACGTCAACCCAGTGAACACATCTTCAATCATTTCCCCTTCCACATACTACCAGCGACTCCAACATACAACAGTTGTCTCCAGAATTGCCACCATAACATTGCCACAGCAGTACATTCCTACTTTCACCACTCCACTGTCTACCATCTCACTTCGACTACAAGCAAACGACAGCAAAACAGCAAGTCAACATTGCAACCTACCATCACCGATAAGCTTCCATTTCGCCTCGCTTCTCAAATCACATCGAACGCCTCCTGCAAAAGCATCACCATTCATACAACTACCAGACTTCATTCGAACGCCTCCTGCAAGTCAACACAGCAAGTCATAGGCGCCTCCTTCAAACCAAACTTCAAACCACAATTGGATTGCTGCTTTCGAACCAAACACAACTGCAATCGAACTTCAGACTCCCCCAATCTAACTTCATCTGCACCACCGCTATCTCTATAAAACCTCAACCGCCATGAATTCGACCACCTCAACCACCACGAATTCGACCACCATCAACCACCGCAATTCCCAAAACAACCACCGCAATTCCGAAAATAAGCAGCCTCCTCCAATTCCCAAAATCGCGCACTATTAACCACTTTCGCACTGAAATTTGATTTCGAGAATTGAAGTTTGATTTCGACTTGAACTTCTGAAGTCGCACTGAAATTTTATTTCAAGAATTGAAGTAGCAAAAATTATCTGAATTGAGAATTGATTGAGTGGAAACTGTGGATTTTCGCATAAAAAAAGGGGCAAATAGGCTGTTCAATTTTGTGGACCAGGTGGAGTTGTCCAGGCTAAGTATTTTTAGTTTTGATTGAGAAATTGGAGGGTGGTTTATAAACATACAAGTTTTATTTATTTTTTGTTGATGTTTTTAATTTTTCTTTTTGTTTTTTTTCTTCTTCTGATTTTTCTCTCATTTGTTCTGTTTTGATTTGTGTCTTTTGACTTCGATTGTTTTGATTTTCCATTGTTTAGTTTCTCTCTTTGAAATTTTTTTAAGTAAAACGTCACTTTTAAATTTCCTTTCCTTTTCAAAAAAAAATTTCAAAAATTAAAAAACAAAAAAAAATCCATTCGTAGTTGCATTGTTAATACACGTTTATTTTCTGCTTTGCATTTCATCCAAGATTTTGATTAATAATAACGATTAGACATCGATAACTTTTAATTGTATATTGACAAGTTGTCTTCTTTGAACAATTTAATTTCTTGGTGTCTAGGCTACGACAGAGTAATAACCATTTATAAATATTATGGTGATTCGTAAATATTATAGTGGTTGTTCCTCTGAAGGTACTTAAACCTTCGGCTACATTGCTATGGTGATTCGTGGTGCACCGATAACCCCTGCCCGTTACCTAGCTGAGAACTATCTTGTTGATTTAAGACAAAGTGTGATTATACAATTTTGAGTTAACTTAGGATAAATCATTTGTAATTAACCCTTGCATTCATTTAGTTGCATTAGTTCATGCATATTTTAAAAAAAAATTTCAAAATCCAAAACTAAAAAAAATTGTAAATATTCCTTTGAAATTTTTAAATCCTTTTTCTTTGAAATTTCAAAAATCCAAAAAAATATTTAGAAAAAAAAAATTATGAAACCTTTTCAAAAACAAAAAAAATTGAAAAACCAAAAAACAAAACAAAAATCAATTTTCCATTTTGAAAAATGAATTCTATTTGTCAATATTTTTCCTTTATAAAAAAAACCCAAAAACACTCTTGAAAATGTCCGAGTTTCCCCACTAACATGAATTTTACAATAGTTGTGAAAATCAATATAATCCAAATGATTTCACTTCAAATTCGTATGGATATTTTAACACCAATTATTGTTTAAACAAGTCGAATTTTGAACAACAAAGTTTTCAAAACGAAGACCAACCCTCGAATCTCGAAAATAGCATTTCATCTCTACTTGAAATCTCTACACAACAAAATCAAATGATAAATGATTTGTGTAATTCATATTTGTGTAACAACTCGAGTCAAGGATTTCAAAATTTGAATTCAATTCAAAATTCAAACGATTTCGATTATAACCCATGCCAATTCAATTTCGAACTCCAAAATGAATTTCAAACTCAAAATGAAAATGGAAACAACTTTTCAAACGAATTTGGCAATGGGAATAATCTTAACCACGTTACGATTGAAAATCTTTGTTCTCAACAATTTAAAAGTGAAAATCCTCATGTTAATAATTATAAATTGGATTTTGTTGAGCAAATGAATGAAATTTACAATGATCACACGAATTCGTTGTTTGAAACATATATGAAACAACATGAAAAACAAAATCAAATTCCAACCTGTGACGAGTCAAACAATAATCCATCTTTTACCCAAATCGACAATTTTCAAATAACTTTTGAAATTGAAAATAACGATCTTAACGAAGTTGTTGAAAATTTGGTGATTGACTTGGATTTCAATTCTTTTGAGGGTGAAAAAATCAATTTAAATTTCAATCTTCCTTTTTCTGAAAATTTTAATACAACAACTTTGGATTATGAACTTGAGATACGCAATGAAGTTGTTGATAATCCAACAAAGGAAGTCGAATTTAACAAACACGAGTTTTATGGACTTTTTGAAAACAAGTCGTTAAACTCTGATGGGGAAGACTTAAATCACCAATTGGATTTTGAAATCAATAATTCTGAAGAATTTTCCAATGAACAGCTTGAATTTCAATTTGGTGAAAATAAACTTGAACTTCAATCAATCGCTTTATCAACCCCAAAAATCATTGAAAATAAAACGACTCGTACAATTTTTAATAAAACGACATTCGTTTTTCCAAATCCAAATTCAACTTCGAAATCTTGTATGGTTTGGTTTTCTGAGCTTAAGCCGTGTCTCGTATACTTAACGAGGCAAATGAATCGGTTTTTGGAAGACCGTTTCATTTACTTTTTGACGATATACTTTCTAATCTCGTGTAAATACCGTTAATTTTCATTTGAATAAATGTCATGTTTTTATTTTTATTTTTCTCCTTCCACTTGGGTTGACTGTGGGGACACAGTCAAAATCAACTGTGGGGGGAGACTCACCATCATTTTCAATTTTTCCAAAATTAAAAAAAATCTCAAAAACAGAAAAAATAAACAATTTTTTTAAGCATTTTAATTTATTTTTAAAGAAACACTATAAGATAAATATATGGTTTTGGTTTATTAAATTGAAATTTTTGAAAATTTATTCGTGTTAACAAAAATAAAAATGAAGTTTGATTACAAATAATAATGGTTTAACTAGTATATAGGAAGATTCATACGTGATAATTATGAAATATATCCTAATTGAAAATCTTTGTTTTAAAAAAGTGGTTGATTTAAAGTAAAGGATATAACATTTTTTTTGTCTTCTAAGTTAAGTGGTGCTAAAATGATTTTGCAAAAACTCTCTCTTTCTATAAAAAAATATGAAAAAAAAACAAAAAAACAAAAACATTTGTATATATGTAAATATTTTCTATTAACACCTACGGTCGACAGGTGTGCACACTTGTGTGTACACTCGCCATGCTCTGTACCTTTCTCACGTAAGCCCGAAAGGCGGTGCATGATCGGTATATCTGGCCTCAGTTTATCTGAGCTAGGTGTATATATATATATAAATTCTTTTTAATAACGCCTACAGTCAATAGGTGTTCACACTCGTGTGTTCACTCGCCACGCTCTGTATTCCCCTCAAATCAGTCTGTAAGGCAGTGCATGGGTAATATATCCGGCCTCAGTTTATCTGAGTTAGGCATATGTAAATATTATAAATATCAATAAAATTTTCAAAAAAATGGAGAGAGTAAGCAAATGAAATCCAAGCACTATTTTAACTTATTTGATTTGATTTGTTATTGAAACGAAATGAAATACCACTTTAATAAACTTTGATAATCAACTAAGGACCTATTTCATGGTTACACTTTGTTATCAACTGAAACAACGAGTTAAACTATTGTCTATTTGTTATGATAACTTAATTTTTGCTGGAAATTTTGACGAGTAAATGAATTAAATTTCAAGATAATGACCAAAACTTATATTTAACTTATTTGTGTCTATTTAAAAGTAAATCCTTCATTGTAAATATTTTCAAAAAACTCGCATTCATCTCTTTGTAAATAAATCTTGCATTTTGTAAATATTTTCATCCTGCATTTGGATTTTGTGGGTAGTATCCGCTGAAAACCCTCACGAGACAATAGTCGTCCTACTGGGGACACCCAGAGGTTTAACGGCTTGTTGCATACGCTCAATGCAATCGTGCTCCCTACGAAAATGGATTTATCTTAGTTTTTCTTTATTCGAGGACGAATAAAAAAGATAAGTGTAGGGGTATTTGATGTGACGCCCCACCTCTATACCCAAAGCTAACCAAGAACACTACGATGTAGTGCTGTCAATTAGCGCGGAGAATAAGGCTGTGGAGGAGCGACCATCCATGTAACTTCTTTGTGCGAGCATCGATACGTCAGATAGAATAGAATGCATATCTTTTAAGGAGGAAATCCGACATACCGATACAAACACAAAGCTATCACACGGTGGCTATATATAATCTTCGGAAACAAACATAGAAATAATCATAACGACAATCAGTCACAGACATCCATATCACAAAGGCGGAAGAAGATATGAATAAATATATAACACATGAAAGTGTACATCAGAGTAGTGGTCAGAAAGATCCACGATAATACAAAAGAATAGCATCACGTGCTATACAAAAGAATAAGTACACAACATAGAGTCTATATCTCAAAGGTGTACATCCAAAAACTACTAATCTAAGTAGTTAGCCAAAAGTCAGAATAATCCTGAAGAGAAGTCAAGCAGAAGCACCTGTAACATCTCGGTCTGACCCGAGTATTATTTATAAGAAAATAATAAACGGATCAGTCTAACTATAAATATCAGATGATATGGTATACAGTAAAAGGCATGACATGAACATGTAATAACCATAGCGACATACTACTATAAGTATGTAAATGATAATCAACAAAAGATTAATCAATATCACAAGAATCTTCTCAAAGATCCAAACACATAAAAAGGTAATGACACACGAATTCACCAATACACAAAAACCTGATATCATATTAGTGAAAATCAAAAAAGTTGGTGAAGCACTAAATCCAGAAATCAACACACGAAATCCAGAACAAATCCCAGAAATCAACACACGAAATCCAGAAATCACTAAAAGGGGGAAGTCCGACACACGGACGAGAAGTTATCTCATGGAAGCTATCCATTTAAATTTTCCGAACACACGGATGGCCCGAAGGCAAGTCCGACACACGGACGAAGAGACATCGCACATTGCTAGTCTAAATCACAAAAATGATCGTCATGATCATAAGGAAGTGTCAATCACACCAAGCCAGTAAATATATGAGTTTAGCTTCATGTCCCATAACCACTTGCTTAACTTAAATATTTACGAACAAGCTGTAAATCTTCACTAGGAAATTGTCACAAAAAGGGTTCAATCGAACAAGTCCAAGAGCTAACCGACGAAGTGAACGCAAGCGTTTCATACCACTCGTTTTACTAAGTCGTTTAAGTCGATTTCTCATTCGAGTGAAGTAAAGGCTTGTATATACTAGTAGATTGAAAATCGGTTTGAGAAAACGAACTTTTGATACTTAAAATAGTGTTGAAATCGCTTTGATGAAAGAGTTTTGATATTTACTATTAGTATTGAAACCTTCATATATCTTTAAAGTGACAAGTCATAAAACGATGGTAGAACAAATCAATTCACGTTCGAAGACGTGAGTAAAGTGCAAAGAAGTCAATCCCAAAACCATCAAAGTAGAAATTCTGATAAACGTTTTTCAGAAGAGATTGCCTACGCAGAGTAATTCGGGGTTCGACCTGCCCGGTCAGGTCGCGGGGGTCCAGGGGGCAGCGCCCACGGCGGGGTGCGGGGCAGCGCCCCGTCACGGTATGACTTAGTGAAGGCAAGCGGTCTCGAGAAGACAAACCGGTCAAATGACCAAGTACTAATCTCGCGAACGACTTACGACTTAAGAGATAAGGTCATACGACCTAAGTGGAGAATGCCACGCGACTTAGCAGAAGAACAGGTCGAACGACCAAGTACTAATCTCGCGAACGACTTACGACTTAAGGGAGGAATGCCATACGACCTAGCAGATAACAGGTCATTCGACCTAAGGGTAAGGTCGGTGGCGACCTACGACTTAACAAAGTCGAGCAACCTACGACTTAACGAAGTCAAGCGACCTACGACTTAGGGTCAAGCGACCTAAGAGAAGCAGCGGGAATATTAGGTCTGAGACGACCTACGACTCAATGGTTTAAAGCCAACGACCTACGACTTAACGACTTATGCCATTAGCTCCTGAACGACTTATGCCAAGACAGTAACTCGCGAACGACCTAGCGAAGGCAGAAACGACCTACGACTTAAGGTCATACGACTTAACTGGGCATGCGACCTAACGAGTTAGCAAGGCACGCGACCTAAAGACTTAAGCTTTGAATACGAGCTACGAGTTAAGGTCTATACGACCTAACGACTTATCTCTGTACGACCTAAGCCAGGACGAGATAGCAGAAGGCAACGACTTAAGTCTTAACTCGGGGACGACCTATGACTTAAGGTCATACGACTTAACAGTTTAAAAGCCAACGACCTAGGACTTAAGAGCCATACGAGCTACGACTTATCACTTAACTCGCGAAAGACCTAGCGAAGGCAGAACACCCAGAACGACTCAGGCCTTTAACTCGTGAACGACTCAAGGAGTTAACTCGCGAACGACTCAAGGCCAGGCGAACAGAAATGCACGCGCGCGACTTAAGCCCTTAACTCGTGAACGACTCACGACTTAGGCTTAACTCGTGGACGACTCAGCGAAGGCCAGAACGACTTAAGGCCAGAAAAATCACCAAAACGCTGAAAATTGAAGTTTTTCGCCAATCCAATCCAAACCAAATGCAAGTGTTGATGCAAATACAATAGGGGATCATTCCCAACAGTCCAAGATAGATATAGGCAAGATGTGAGATCAAAAATCTCACCTTTTCCACGAAATTGATGAAGATGAAGATTGAAAGCAAGGAGAAGCAACCCAAAGCTTGAATCCACAATCTTCTACTTGAATTAGATGTTGAATCTCGGATTTGCAATGGAATTTGTGTTTGGAGTTTTAATTTCCACTTCCCACCACCATTTTTGACAAAGCTTGAAGTGTTTTGATGAAGTAATGAAGAGAAGAGGGGGTTGGGCTGAGTTAGGAAGGTGCAGTCCAACCCAAAGTCTCAAGCGGGAAAAGTGACGAAAATTTCACTATCTCCAAACATATCGAAGTTTACACTCAAAAAGATCGCAAACGTCATTTTGAACTCAATGGGGGTGGTCTCGAGTCCTAATTTGACCGTATGCAAAAAGTAGCTTTTCGGACTAATATCCGACTAACGATAAAATATTAAAATATAGCATTGATAGATATGCGGGTTGTTACAGACTCCCCTCCTTAAAGAAATTGCGTCCTCGCAATATATATGGTGGAAATAAAAAGTAACAACCATAAAAGCATATCAATACCAAAGAAAATTTGAAATGAGAAGTTCACCAAAAAGAGCATGAAAGAGAAAACCCGGACGAGTTCGCTCGATGAATTCTCTAGATTTCCCAAGAGCAATCCTTGGGATTTGAGAACCATAGAACTTTCACAAGAAGAACATCTTTATTTCGAAGACGCTCAACCTCCGAAGCAATGATGCGAATAAAATGTTGCTCAAAAGTCAAACGGACGAAAATTCAATTTCCACAATAACACCGGGCTCACGAATAAAATTAGAATCCCTAAGGCATTTCCATAGTTGGAAGACGTGGAAAATGTCATGAATAACAGAAAATTGAGCCGGTGGAACGGCGTAGCACAAAAAGCGATACGCCTAAGAAACTGGAAACCCGAACATCTCCGAACACCGACGTAGTACAAAAACGGTACGTCCAATGAATCAAAGGCCATAAAAGAAATGAGATAAAACTCCATAAAAATGAAGTATGTCAAAACGTCCGATGAACTTGATAAAAAGATTATTCCTTTCGGACATCATCAAAGAATCAACAACTTGTTGCATAAGAGTAACCGCATTGGCCACACGATTTCCCTTCTGGGAATAAAAGGAATATCAAAATCATAAGATGCAAGAGACTCAAGCCAATATTAAGTTCCTTATGAGAAAATAAATATTCCAAGGATTTATGATCGAGGTGGAGAACAAATTTCTCCCCCAAAAATGATGATGCCAAACTCTAAAAGCGAAAACAATAGCTGCGAGCACTAGATCAGGAGTGGCATACCTAGCCTCGATAGGCTATTCTATTTAGAAGTAAAAGAAAGAGAACGACATCCAAACCAATACAATTAGCATTGGTACAAACGATAAAGTCTTGGTTCCCATCGGGAATCTCAAGAATAAAAGTAGCGGAAAAGAATTCTTTCAAATAATCTTCTTTCCTGAAAAGCTAGAATTTTCAAAAATTACAACTTACCTTTATATAATAATCTTCCTAGAAAAATTTGCATTTTTCAAGTCAATATATCGTGTCTGATTGTCTCATCAAAGTGTTTAGGAGATTCTTATCGATAACGTTGATCAAGCGCATCGACCAGAATTCTTAAATCACTCAGTGGGCAATACAATCACAAAATCATCTTCAAGATAATAAACATGTTTCTTAAAAAAAAAACTTTTAAGAATATTCTTTGTTTGCTTAAAGAAGAAAAACCCAATTGTGCTTATAAATAAATCTTATGAAAAAGATTTGCAAAATTTTAAATTGCAGTTTTCATCCAAAATCAATATATACAAGAATGGAGTCATCGAGATATTCATAGAATACTCGATTCATAAAATGGATGAAATAAGCTAGACAAACTGAATGACATAATAAGTCATTCACAAGAAGCATAACGAGTGCGGAATGCGGTAAGTGGAATGCTAACTTCCGCAACTCGTAGCAAATGAAAATCGGTGGCAAGGTCGAGCTAAACGGACCTTAAATCCACACAAAAGATTGCTTAGGTGATAATCCTAAAACAAACTCAAAAATACCGGAAAATTCTCAAACTACATGAATGAGAGAAATAACACTTCCTCATCATGTGAGCTTAAAGAATAAAATGATGCCATCAAATTGGAATCAAAATCACAAAGGAAAAACAGAAATCTGCTTAACAGATTGAAAATGTCGAAGATGAATAGTCCACACGGGACAAGGGATGTGGCTTCATAATAATTAAGCCAATCCTGACAAAAGTCAATTCCGAGGCACAAGTAAAAATTGGCTCGGAAAGAAAAATCACGTAAAATAATTTTGACATAAAATAAAAAGCAAATTGAGTGTTGCGGATCCACCAACCGGATTCGCAATCCTCAAAGAAGTCAACAAGCCCAAAAATGTTTAAAGAAAAAGGGATCAGCAAGTTCTTTTGATATAAAAGAATGGGATGCACCCGTATCAAAGAGAACTCTAATTGGTTGATCATGAAATAATATAATGCCATCAAGGACAGAATGTGACATACCTTGACGGCCAGATGTGTTACCAGGGGCTTGAGCCACATTAAGCTTTCCCTCCTTCTGTTGAAGCCTTTTGCATTGGTGCATAAAATGATCTGTACTTTTACAGTAGCGGCAAGAGCGGGGCTTTGGACACTTGTCCGAAAAATGTCCCCTAACACCACAGTTATAGCATTTCCCATCATTAGAGGAAAAAGTCTTAGCAGTAGGAGCTGCTTGTTTACCCTTTTTGTTCGGGTAAGGACCTTTAAATTTGTTGGGCCTCTTTTTGTTGTCAAAGCTGGGTTTGGAAGCTACTACTTCAACATCACTTTCTCTATCAGCCTCTTCAAGACGAAGAGCGATATCTACTATTTGGTCGAAAGAAACTTCTAACTTCAAAAGTAATGGCTTCTTGAGGCTTTTGTTTAAGCCATAAACGAACCTCTGGTTCTTCTTCAGTGGAGTATTTATATATTCGACCCCATATTTGGAAAGGGATTCGAATGATGCGACGTAATCCGCCACAGAAGCCTGACCTTGAACAAGGTCAATAAATCGCCGAGCCAATGTTACCTTTTCAGCCTCGGGTACGAATTTCGATTCGAAGCGTTCCCGGAAGTGCTCCCAGGAGAGGTCCGCTTCATTAATTTCGGATGTAAGGAGTTCATACCAATCCAATGCTCTCTCTTGGAGCATACTTGAAGCCACTTGAACTCGGTGCAGATCGACAAGGTTCATGCGAGAGAAGATTCGATCACATGATTTTAACCAAGCTTGAACCTCGATAATAGGCTCGGAACCTTTGAAGGGCTTCCCACCCAAATTGGTGTAATCGCTGCACAACCGTGCAAATCCCGACTTTGGGTGAGTAGGTTCCGGGTTAACTCCAGCTGCTTGGGCATTCGTCACTAACTCAAGAAGCTGTTGAGTTGTCATAAAAACTCCATCTCGAGGAGCCGCAGTAGATGTCCCAGCTCTGGGACGGCCTGGTCTTGACATCCTCTTCCTTTAGAAAGAAAGAAGATAAAGAAGAAGGTTATTCATCAATGAACATCAAGCAATCTTGAATGATGAAACAAGGAATCATAAAGAAAATAGGATAAATCGGTTCGAAGACTCGAACTAAATCCTGAAACACAACTCCTAAGGTGGACTTAGGACGATGATCCTTGTTAAGTTATTCTACATTGTTCCGAAGTTTGGCTCTGATACCAAGCTGTGACGCCCCACCTCTATACCCAAAGCTAACCAAGAACACTACGATGTAGTGCTGTCAATTAGCGCGGAGAATAAGGCTGTGGAGGAGCGACCATCCATGTAACTTCTTTGTGCGAGCATCGATACGTCAGATAGAATAGAATGCATATCTTTTAAGGAGGAAATCCGACATACCGATACAAACACAAAGCTATCACACGGTGGCTATATATAATCTTCGGAAACAAACATAGAAATAATCATAACGACAATCAGTCACAGACATCCATATCACAAAGGCGGAAGAAGATATGAATAAATATATAACACATGAAAGTGTACATCAGAGTAGTGGTCAGAAAGATCCACGATAATACAAAAGAATAGCATCACGTGCTATACAAAAGAATAAGTACACAACATAGAGTCTATATCTCAAAGGTGTACATCCAAAAACTACTAATCTAAGTAGTTAGCCAAAAGTCAGAATAATCCTGAAGAGAAGTCAAGCAGAAGCACCTGTAACATCTCGGTCTGACCCGAGTATTATTTATAAGAAAATAATAAACGGATCAGTCTAACTATAAATATCAGATGATATGGTATACAGTAAAAGGCATGACATGAACATGTAATAACCATAGCGACATACTACTATAAGTATGTAAATGATAATCAACAAAAGATTAATCAATATCACAAGAATCTTCTCAAAGATCCAAACACATAAAAAGGTAATGACACACGAATTCACCAATACACAAAAACCTGATATCATATTAGTGAAAATCAAAAAAGTTGGTGAAGCACTAAATCCAGAAATCAACACACGAAATCCAGAACAAATCCCAGAAATCAACACACGAAATCCAGAAATCACTAAAAGGGGGAAGTCCGACACACGGACGAGAAGTTATCTCATGGAAGCTATCCATTTAAATTTTCCGAACACACGGATGGCCCGAAGGCAAGTCCGACACACGGACGAAGAGACATCGCACATTGCTAGTCTAAATCACAAAAATGATCGTCATGATCATAAGGAAGTGTCAATCACACCAAGCCAGTAAATATATGAGTTTAGCTTCATGTCCCATAACCACTTGCTTAACTTAAATATTTACGAACAAGCTGTAAATCTTCACTAGGAAATTGTCACAAAAAGGGTTCAATCGAACAAGTCCAAGAGCTAACCGACGAAGTGAACGCAAGCGTTTCATACCACTCGTTTTACTAAGTCGTTTAAGTCGATTTCTCATTCGAGTGAAGTAAAGGCTTGTATATACTAGTAGATTGAAAATCGGTTTGAGAAAACGAACTTTTGATACTTAAAATAGTGTTGAAATCGCTTTGATGAAAGAGTTTTGATATTTACTATTAGTATTGAAACCTTCATATATCTTTAAAGTGACAAGTCATAAAACGATGGTAGAACAAATCAATTCACGTTCGAAGACGTGAGTAAAGTGCAAAGAAGTCAATCCCAAAACCATCAAAGTAGAAATTCTGATAAACGTTTTTCAGAAGAGATTGCCTACGCAGAGTAATTCGGGGTTCGACCTGCCCGGTCAGGTCGCGGGGGTCCAGGGGGCAGCGCCCACGGCGGGGTGCGGGGCAGCGCCCCGTCACGGTATGACTTAGTGAAGGCAAGCGGTCTCGAGAAGACAAACCGGTCAAATGACCAAGTACTAATCTCGCGAACGACTTACGACTTAAGAGATAAGGTCATACGACCTAAGTGGAGAATGCCACGCGACTTAGCAGAAGAACAGGTCGAACGACCAAGTACTAATCTCGCGAACGACTTACGACTTAAGGGAGGAATGCCATACGACCTAGCAGATAACAGGTCATTCGACCTAAGGGTAAGGTCGGTGGCGACCTACGACTTAACAAAGTCGAGCAACCTACGACTTAACGAAGTCAAGCGACCTACGACTTAGGGTCAAGCGACCTAAGAGAAGCAGCGGGAATATTAGGTCTGAGACGACCTACGACTCAATGGTTTAAAGCCAACGACCTACGACTTAACGACTTATGCCATTAGCTCCTGAACGACTTATGCCAAGACAGTAACTCGCGAACGACCTAGCGAAGGCAGAAACGACCTACGACTTAAGGTCATACGACTTAACTGGGCATGCGACCTAACGAGTTAGCAAGGCACGCGACCTAAAGACTTAAGCTTTGAATACGAGCTACGAGTTAAGGTCTATACGACCTAACGACTTATCTCTGTACGACCTAAGCCAGGACGAGATAGCAGAAGGCAACGACTTAAGTCTTAACTCGGGGACGACCTATGACTTAAGGTCATACGACTTAACAGTTTAAAAGCCAACGACCTAGGACTTAAGAGCCATACGAGCTACGACTTATCACTTAACTCGCGAAAGACCTAGCGAAGGCAGAACACCCAGAACGACTCAGGCCTTTAACTCGTGAACGACTCAAGGAGTTAACTCGCGAACGACTCAAGGCCAGGCGAACAGAAATGCACGCGCGCGACTTAAGCCCTTAACTCGTGAACGACTCACGACTTAGGCTTAACTCGTGGACGACTCAGCGAAGGCCAGAACGACTTAAGGCCAGAAAAATCACCAAAACGCTGAAAATTGAAGTTTTTCGCCAATCCAATCCAAACCAAATGCAAGTGTTGATGCAAATACAATAGGGGATCATTCCCAACAGTCCAAGATAGATATAGGCAAGATGTGAGATCAAAAATCTCACCTTTTCCACGAAATTGATGAAGATGAAGATTGAAAGCAAGGAGAAGCAACCCAAAGCTTGAATCCACAATCTTCTACTTGAATTAGATGTTGAATCTCGGATTTGCAATGGAATTTGTGTTTGGAGTTTTAATTTCCACTTCCCACCACCATTTTTGACAAAGCTTGAAGTGTTTTGATGAAGTAATGAAGAGAAGAGGGGGTTGGGCTGAGTTAGGAAGGTGCAGTCCAACCCAAAGTCTCAAGCGGGAAAAGTGACGAAAATTTCACTATCTCCAAACATATCGAAGTTTACACTCAAAAAGATCGCAAACGTCATTTTGAACTCAATGGGGGTGGTCTCGAGTCCTAATTTGACCGTATGCAAAAAGTAGCTTTTCGGACTAATATCCGACTAACGATAAAATATTAAAATATAGCATTGATAGATATGCGGGTTGTTACAGACTCCCCTCCTTAAAGAAATTGCGTCCTCGCAATATATATGGTGGAAATAAAAAGTAACAACCATAAAAGCATATCAATACCAAAGAAAATTTGAAATGAGAAGTTCACCAAAAAGAGCATGAAAGAGAAAACCCGGACGAGTTCGCTCGATGAATTCTCTAGATTTCCCAAGAGCAATCCTTGGGATTTGAGAACCATAGAACTTTCACAAGAAGAACATCTTTATTTCGAAGACGCTCAACCTCCGAAGCAATGATGCGAATAAAATGTTGCTCAAAAGTCAAACGGACGAAAATTCAATTTCCACAATAACACCGGGCTCACGAATAAAATTAGAATCCCTAAGGCATTTCCATAGTTGGAAGACGTGGAAAATGTCATGAATAACAGAAAATTGAGCCGGTGGAACGGCGTAGCACAAAAAGCGATACGCCTAAGAAACTGGAAACCCGAACATCTCCGAACACCGACGTAGTACAAAAACGGTACGTCCAATGAATCAAAGGCCATAAAAGAAATGAGATAAAACTCCATAAAAATGAAGTATGTCAAAACGTCCGATGAACTTGATAAAAAGATTATTCCTTTCGGACATCATCAAAGAATCAACAACTTGTTGCATAAGAGTAACCGCATTGGCCACACGATTTCCCTTCTGGGAATAAAAGGAATATCAAAATCATAAGATGCAAGAGACTCAAGCCAATATTAAGTTCCTTATGAGAAAATAAATATTCCAAGGATTTATGATCGAGGTGGAGAACAAATTTCTCCCCCAAAAATGATGATGCCAAACTCTAAAAGCGAAAACAATAGCTGCGAGCACTAGATCAGGAGTGGCATACCTAGCCTCGATAGGCTATTCTATTTAGAAGTAAAAGAAAGAGAACGACATCCAAACCAATACAATTAGCATTGGTACAAACGATAAAGTCTTGGTTCCCATCGGGAATCTCAAGAATAAAAGTAGCGGAAAAGAATTCTTTCAAATAATCTTCTTTCCTGAAAAGCTAGAATTTTCAAAAATTACAACTTACCTTTATATAATAATCTTCCTAGAAAAATTTGCATTTTTCAAGTCAATATATCGTGTCTGATTGTCTCATCAAAGTGTTTAGGAGATTCTTATCGATAACGTTGATCAAGCGCATCGACCAGAATTCTTAAATCACTCAGTGGGCAATACAATCACAAAATCATCTTCAAGATAATAAACATGTTTCTTAAAAAAAAAACTTTTAAGAATATTCTTTGTTTGCTTAAAGAAGAAAAACCCAATTGTGCTTATAAATAAATCTTATGAAAAAGATTTGCAAAATTTTAAATTGCAGTTTTCATCCAAAATCAATATATACAAGAATGGAGTCATCGAGATATTCATAGAATACTCGATTCATAAAATGGATGAAATAAGCTAGACAAACTGAATGACATAATAAGTCATTCACAAGAAGCATAACGAGTGCGGAATGCGGTAAGTGGAATGCTAACTTCCGCAACTCGTAGCAAATGAAAATCGGTGGCAAGGTCGAGCTAAACGGACCTTAAATCCACACAAAAGATTGCTTAGGTGATAATCCTAAAACAAACTCAAAAATACCGGAAAATTCTCAAACTACATGAATGAGAGAAATAACACTTCCTCATCATGTGAGCTTAAAGAATAAAATGATGCCATCAAATTGGAATCAAAATCACAAAGGAAAAACAGAAATCTGCTTAACAGATTGAAAATGTCGAAGATGAATAGTCCACACGGGACAAGGGATGTGGCTTCATAATAATTAAGCCAATCCTGACAAAAGTCAATTCCGAGGCACAAGTAAAAATTGGCTCGGAAAGAAAAATCACGTAAAATAATTTTGACATAAAATAAAAAGCAAATTGAGTGTTGCGGATCCACCAACCGGATTCGCAATCCTCAAAGAAGTCAACAAGCCCAAAAATGTTTAAAGAAAAAGGGATCAGCAAGTTCTTTTGATATAAAAGAATGGGATGCACCCGTATCAAAGAGAACTCTAATTGGTTGATCATGAAATAATATAATGCCATCAAGGACAGAATGTGACATACCTTGACGGCCAGATGTGTTACCAGGGGCTTGAGCCACATTAAGCTTTCCCTCCTTCTGTTGAAGCCTTTTGCATTGGTGCATAAAATGATCTGTACTTTTACAGTAGCGGCAAGAGCGGGGCTTTGGACACTTGTCCGAAAAATGTCCCCTAACACCACAGTTATAGCATTTCCCATCATTAGAGGAAAAAGTCTTAGCAGTAGGAGCTGCTTGTTTACCCTTTTTGTTCGGGTAAGGACCTTTAAATTTGTTGGGCCTCTTTTTGTTGTCAAAGCTGGGTTTGGAAGCTACTACTTCAACATCACTTTCTCTATCAGCCTCTTCAAGACGAAGAGCGATATCTACTATTTGGTCGAAAGAAACTTCTAACTTCAAAAGTAATGGCTTCTTGAGGCTTTTGTTTAAGCCATAAACGAACCTCTGGTTCTTCTTCAGTGGAGTATTTATATATTCGACCCCATATTTGGAAAGGGATTCGAATGATGCGACGTAATCCGCCACAGAAGCCTGACCTTGAACAAGGTCAATAAATCGCCGAGCCAATGTTACCTTTTCAGCCTCGGGTACGAATTTCGATTCGAAGCGTTCCCGGAAGTGCTCCCAGGAGAGGTCCGCTTCATTAATTTCGGATGTAAGGAGTTCATACCAATCCAATGCTCTCTCTTGGAGCATACTTGAAGCCACTTGAACTCGGTGCAGATCGACAAGGTTCATGCGAGAGAAGATTCGATCACATGATTTTAACCAAGCTTGAACCTCGATAATAGGCTCGGAACCTTTGAAGGGCTTCCCACCCAAATTGGTGTAATCGCTGCACAACCGTGCAAATCCCGACTTTGGGTGAGTAGGTTCCGGGTTAACTCCAGCTGCTTGGGCATTCGTCACTAACTCAAGAAGCTGTTGAGTTGTCATAAAAACTCCATCTCGAGGAGCCGCAGTAGATGTCCCAGCTCTGGGACGGCCTGGTCTTGACATCCTCTTCCTTTAGAAAGAAAGAAGATAAAGAAGAAGGTTATTCATCAATGAACATCAAGCAATCTTGAATGATGAAACAAGGAATCATAAAGAAAATAGGATAAATCGGTTCGAAGACTCGAACTAAATCCTGAAACACAACTCCTAAGGTGGACTTAGGACGATGATCCTTGTTAAGTTATTCTACATTGTTCCGAAGTTTGGCTCTGATACCAAGCTGTGACGCCCCACCTCTATACCCAAAGCTAACCAAGAACACTACGATGTAGTGCTGTCAATTAGCGCGGAGAATAAGGCTGTGGAGGAGCGACCATCCATGTAACTTCTTTGTGCGAGCATCGATACGTCAGATAGAATAGAATGCATATCTTTTAAGGAGGAAATCCGACATACCGATACAAACACAAAGCTATCACACGGTGGCTATATATAATCTTCGGAAACAAACATAGAAATAATCATAACGACAATCAGTCACAGACATCCATATCACAAAGGCGGAAGAAGATATGAATAAATATATAACACATGAAAGTGTACATCAGAGTAGTGGTCAGAAAGATCCACGATAATACAAAAGAATAGCATCACGTGCTATACAAAAGAATAAGTACACAACATAGAGTCTATATCTCAAAGGTGTACATCCAAAAACTACTAATCTAAGTAGTTAGCCAAAAGTCAGAATAATCCTGAAGAGAAGTCAAGCAGAAGCACCTGTAACATCTCGGTCTGACCCGAGTATTATTTATAAGAAAATAATAAACGGATCAGTCTAACTATAAATATCAGATGATATGGTATACAGTAAAAGGCATGACATGAACATGTAATAACCATAGCGACATACTACTATAAGTATGTAAATGATAATCAACAAAAGATTAATCAATATCACAAGAATCTTCTCAAAGATCCAAACACATAAAAAGGTAATGACACACGAATTCACCAATACACAAAAACCTGATATCATATTAGTGAAAATCAAAAAAGTTGGTGAAGCACTAAATCCAGAAATCAACACACGAAATCCAGAACAAATCCCAGAAATCAACACACGAAATCCAGAAATCACTAAAAGGGGGAAGTCCGACACACGGACGAGAAGTTATCTCATGGAAGCTATCCATTTAAATTTTCCGAACACACGGATGGCCCGAAGGCAAGTCCGACACACGGACGAAGAGACATCGCACATTGCTAGTCTAAATCACAAAAATGATCGTCATGATCATAAGGAAGTGTCAATCACACCAAGCCAGTAAATATATGAGTTTAGCTTCATGTCCCATAACCACTTGCTTAACTTAAATATTTACGAACAAGCTGTAAATCTTCACTAGGAAATTGTCACAAAAAGGGTTCAATCGAACAAGTCCAAGAGCTAACCGACGAAGTGAACGCAAGCGTTTCATACCACTCGTTTTACTAAGTCGTTTAAGTCGATTTCTCATTCGAGTGAAGTAAAGGCTTGTATATACTAGTAGATTGAAAATCGGTTTGAGAAAACGAACTTTTGATACTTAAAATAGTGTTGAAATCGCTTTGATGAAAGAGTTTTGATATTTACTATTAGTATTGAAACCTTCATATATCTTTAAAGTGACAAGTCATAAAACGATGGTAGAACAAATCAATTCACGTTCGAAGACGTGAGTAAAGTGCAAAGAAGTCAATCCCAAAACCATCAAAGTAGAAATTCTGATAAACGTTTTTCAGAAGAGATTGCCTACGCAGAGTAATTCGGGGTTCGACCTGCCCGGTCAGGTCGCGGGGGTCCAGGGGGCAGCGCCCACGGCGGGGTGCGGGGCAGCGCCCCGTCACGGTATGACTTAGTGAAGGCAAGCGGTCTCGAGAAGACAAACCGGTCAAATGACCAAGTACTAATCTCGCGAACGACTTACGACTTAAGAGATAAGGTCATACGACCTAAGTGGAGAATGCCACGCGACTTAGCAGAAGAACAGGTCGAACGACCAAGTACTAATCTCGCGAACGACTTACGACTTAAGGGAGGAATGCCATACGACCTAGCAGATAACAGGTCATTCGACCTAAGGGTAAGGTCGGTGGCGACCTACGACTTAACAAAGTCGAGCAACCTACGACTTAACGAAGTCAAGCGACCTACGACTTAGGGTCAAGCGACCTAAGAGAAGCAGCGGGAATATTAGGTCTGAGACGACCTACGACTCAATGGTTTAAAGCCAACGACCTACGACTTAACGACTTATGCCATTAGCTCCTGAACGACTTATGCCAAGACAGTAACTCGCGAACGACCTAGCGAAGGCAGAAACGACCTACGACTTAAGGTCATACGACTTAACTGGGCATGCGACCTAACGAGTTAGCAAGGCACGCGACCTAAAGACTTAAGCTTTGAATACGAGCTACGAGTTAAGGTCTATACGACCTAACGACTTATCTCTGTACGACCTAAGCCAGGACGAGATAGCAGAAGGCAACGACTTAAGTCTTAACTCGGGGACGACCTATGACTTAAGGTCATACGACTTAACAGTTTAAAAGCCAACGACCTAGGACTTAAGAGCCATACGAGCTACGACTTATCACTTAACTCGCGAAAGACCTAGCGAAGGCAGAACACCCAGAACGACTCAGGCCTTTAACTCGTGAACGACTCAAGGAGTTAACTCGCGAACGACTCAAGGCCAGGCGAACAGAAATGCACGCGCGCGACTTAAGCCCTTAACTCGTGAACGACTCACGACTTAGGCTTAACTCGTGGACGACTCAGCGAAGGCCAGAACGACTTAAGGCCAGAAAAATCACCAAAACGCTGAAAATTGAAGTTTTTCGCCAATCCAATCCAAACCAAATGCAAGTGTTGATGCAAATACAATAGGGGATCATTCCCAACAGTCCAAGATAGATATAGGCAAGATGTGAGATCAAAAATCTCACCTTTTCCACGAAATTGATGAAGATGAAGATTGAAAGCAAGGAGAAGCAACCCAAAGCTTGAATCCACAATCTTCTACTTGAATTAGATGTTGAATCTCGGATTTGCAATGGAATTTGTGTTTGGAGTTTTAATTTCCACTTCCCACCACCATTTTTGACAAAGCTTGAAGTGTTTTGATGAAGTAATGAAGAGAAGAGGGGGTTGGGCTGAGTTAGGAAGGTGCAGTCCAACCCAAAGTCTCAAGCGGGAAAAGTGACGAAAATTTCACTATCTCCAAACATATCGAAGTTTACACTCAAAAAGATCGCAAACGTCATTTTGAACTCAATGGGGGTGGTCTCGAGTCCTAATTTGACCGTATGCAAAAAGTAGCTTTTCGGACTAATATCCGACTAACGATAAAATATTAAAATATAGCATTGATAGATATGCGGGTTGTTACATTTGATGTGCACGTAAATGTGTATATTTTTACCACCATATTTAATCTATTTAAATTAAATAAATGATCATATCGGGTATTTTAACTTGTTTACACCAAAATTAATATTATTTTCAAATTGTCACATATTCATCTTCATCCAAGGGCAAAATGGTTATTTTTGTGCATATATTAATTTTCTAAAATTTAATTGAAAATTTCTATATTGTTTTGTAGGAATTTGAATTCATATACAAGTGGTTTCATGATGATATATGCATACACAAGAGTGAAGAGAAGAAATGAAGATGGAAATAATTCAAAGTGAAGATAATGGAGGACCCCACCTACCCACCTTCCTTCATGTACAAATTAGAAGCTAATCCACATGCTCATGGCCATCAAATCTTCATGCACACTTAAATGGATGATTATGGAAGGCTAATGATTACTTGGCCACCACACTACCTCAAGGGCAATTTGGGCATTCCCCAAAAATATGAATTTGGGTTTCATACAAGTATAAAGACCCCTTATGTTTCATGTAACCCTCTTCTTCTCTTAGTCTCTCTTAGTTAGTTTTAGATCAAATAAAAGAAAGCTCTCTTCTCTTTTCCATGGCTACTTAGCCATTTTTATTTTCATGTAAATTCCATTTTTTTATGCAATGTTAATTAGTGCTCTCTTCTTTTACATGCTTCTTTTGTTTATTTACTTTCATGTTGTAGTGTAGATCTCTCTTATTTCATGCAAGTAGATTAGTTTTTCCTTTCTTTTTTCTCTCTTTTTCCTCTTGTTTGTTTAATGTTGCTTTCTACATTTGTTGATTTGATAACAAAAATGAGAGGCTGATCCCTTCAATTTAGGGGTAATGAAGCTCTCTTGAATCATGTAGATGCAACATAATTTCTTTTATGTATCTTTTGTGCTTAATGGAAAGTAGATGTTTGTGTGGTTTTGTGTTTAATATTGAGTTTGATAGCTTATATTGTTCAAAACAAATAGGCTATGCTTAGTCATATGAATCATTAATTACCTCTTCATCTACATATGATCATGATAATGGCAGTGGATTTAGAATCAAAATTTGATGGTTTATGTTTCTAATTCAATAGTTAATAAACCATGCTTAAAATAGATTCTACTTTTGATTTCATATCATTTTCATTGAAGTTAGTAAGTGGGTTAGAGGGTGCATTAAAGTTTGATGGTTTAAGTGTGTTAATTAATAACACAATTAGGCCATGCTTATGATAAATGCATCAACTAAACTCACGCATGACCAAAAAGAGATCATAATGTCTGTAACGACCCGTAAATTTCAACTGTTTTAATAACGTAATTAGTTGAAATTTTGTAAAATTTTAAACGATAAAATTTTGAAATATAAATTTGATATTTGGAATGCGTCTAGTTAAACATAGCAACTGGTAAATTTTCGTCCGAAAATATGAAAGTTTATTTTGCGCGTAAATTTACTTCAATTTAATCAGTTAAAAAGCGTTGAAAATAAAACGTTTTCAAAAACCAAAATATTTTACAAAGAAATATTCTAAACCATCTTCTGAGCAAGATGTCAGTTTGTCGTTTTTCCAAATTTGGACTTCTATTGCTCCGTTTATCTTATTTCTGACGTTTTAGCCGCATTTTCGGTACCGATATCGACTTTTGATAGGATAATCGTGCCACTGGTATTTGGATACTGTTTTGATCGTCTCGTCGTGCTGGTCTCCGCAGTATATTCATTCCTGTAATTCGATGTCCGGTACACGACGGGAGCGACAAAATAGTTCGCCATATCGGTACCTATTTTGAACTTTTGATTTTCCTCTTACCTTTATTTGTCTACGTCTTGAATTTGAACAGCCATAACTTTTAACATTCCTAGAAATGCAACTCTTGGCCTTTACTATTCCTATTGTAAATTTATAATTCTGGTTCAATTTTCTTTGTCTCTCCTATTTCTGTTTGTTCGTCTCTAAGAATATAAAACAAAATATATTATAAAGGTTAGTTTATATATATCTTGGTTATAAAATTCTTCTTCCACTGTCAGATTTTCGTCCACCCTTATATCTCATAGCCGAAGCTTCCCATCCCTACGCCACCGTCCCTGACCACCTCCACACGCCCCCTCAAATCACCACGCCACTGACCAGCGACCTGCCACCCTCGGCCTAGAACCTAAGCAGCGCCTGTCACAACACCGAACCCAATAGCTGATCACACACCCAAGCTTTTCCACATCAGCAGCCTTGCTCCCCTCTCCCTCATCACCGCTGGTAGCCTCGTGTTCATTTCCCACCACATCGCCTCTTCTTCCATCAGCAAATCGTCACAACCCTTGGTGACAGTCTTCCCTTCTTTTATTTCTCAGGCAAGCTTTCTTTTATTTTGGTATATTTTATTTTTAATTTCCGGTCTGTTATGCTCATATATATGCATTTTCTATTATATACTTGTAGTTCTGTAAAACGTAAATGTTTATAGTCTTAAGTTTGTTAGTTGTATAATTTTATATTAAGCTATATTTATGTGTTGTACGAAGCTTAGATGTTTCAGTATATATTTTACAATATAAATTTTTGTCTATATTTTTAGTGTTTTAATTTTCTGTTTATTTATATGTTAGTGTAATATACTGTTGATTTCAAAGTACATATATATAGAAATTTTATCTATTTCGAACTAAATATGGATTTGAAATTTTATGTTTTGGAATTTAGTTTAGAAGATATATATATACATATAGCGGTATCAGAAGTAAAGAATTTTTTCTATATATGCATGGTAAATACATATTTCCTGTTAAGTGATAATGGATGTTTGACGGCTTATACTATATGTTAGTTAATTCTTGTATTTTTGGAAAATATACGTACACTATATATTAAGACTTTGATTACTGTGTAATATAGTGGGTTTATTCCAACAATTAGTTTTAAATTATATATTGGTATATTTAGATTATAAATATTTATTCTCAAAATATATATATATATATTATGATCATATGTTTGATTTTATATATGTGTTTTATTTAACAAATGATTTCGAAAATACATATAATATAGAATGTGTTCGTATTTAGGATATAATTATATACATGCATATAGTTATACAGTTATGTATATGTGTTCACTTATGCTATTTATCATCATCGATTCGTTCTGATTTTATTTCGTCAATTTCTTATCCATCGGTTTGTCCGTCGTATTCGTGCCGATTTGCTTTGCTTGGATTCATAATTCTATTTCGAGATCCGTATCAGTGTGCGTATCCATGTCATCTTCTAGTCTCTAGACTCGAAAGGTGAGAAATCACTCACGATTAAAGTTCTTTTATTTATTAAATTTGATTTCAATTGAAACGACAATTGAAATATGCTGCTGTTAGTTAATTACACTATTATATATGCTATTGCCTATATCAGTTCACCTGTGACATCTGACACCATTATCTGTTAACTATTTATGCGATGATAATACAGTTTGGCTGATAATTGATTGATTGTTGATGTTTGTATTGGACGTAAATTGTTAATGTTAAAATGATAAATAGTATGCAATTGAACTTGATATAGGATAGTTAAATGTTAAATTTGATTAACTGACATTTGTATAATATGACCCCTTTAACTGTAAAATTTATTGACACGTAGGATTTGTTTAATTACATCTTGAACCACTGAATGTATGTTGTTAAATTGATGATGTATGAAAATTGAAATTGAATGACAAGTGAAAACCGTAAGGTAATAATCTTTAATCTACATGAAATGATAGTGTAGATTCTAGAGATAATTATATTAATCCGTACAAATAACAATGCGAATTAATACGGTTATTTCGGGATTATTTGAATTGATGATTGGATTGTTATTGATTGTTGTTATTGCTTGTTTATTTACTTTGACACCATCCCAGTTATCACACTGCAAGTTCCCTTTGCTATGTTTTGATTTTGAATTGAATTGGAATCGGGTTGAAATGATAAATACCCAAATTGAACTTTGACCTTGGATATAGAGAATTAAATAAAACCCGATTGGTCAAATAATTTGATTTAAAAATAAAACGAAGATTTTATTTGAATAAATAATATTTTTTTGAAATGAAATTAAAATTTGAATTTTTAATGAAAGGAAAATGTTAATATTTAATAATCTGAAACAAAAATATTAACGATGTAATTGATGAAAGAATTTTGTTTAATTTGAGAAATGATTGAATTAAGTTTGAAATTATAATTAAGTTTGAAATTATTAAACTTTGAAATGATTTAATAATTAAGTTTGAAATTATAATTAAGTTTGAAATTATTAAACTTTGAAATTATGTAATAATTAAGTTTTGAATTATTTAATAATTAAATAAGATTGAATTATTTAATGATTAAATTGATTTGGATTCTTTAATAAGAGAAATTGAATTTTTGAATAAGTGAATTTTACTTCGTAATAACTGAAATTGAGTTTCTTTATTAATTAAGTTTTGGAAAATTATTTAAGTAAGTAAATAAGTGAAATTGAATTTCTTTAACAAGAAATAAAAATGCGATTTATTGAAATTAATGTAAGACTTGAAATTTAAAGAATTTGATTTGATGAATTTAGTTTAATTTAAATTGTAAGTTTTGATTTAATGAAGTTGAACTTAAGAAATTGATTTAATGAATTGGAAATTTAATAGAATTTGTTTTGAATGATAAAGTAACTTAACGAATATTGAATGAAATCGATAAATGAGTTTAAATTGATTTGAATGTTAAGTAAAATTTATTTAATGATTTCGAGATGAAACTTATATACGAATTTGAATCAATATTGAATTGTTTAAAATAGAAATTGAAATTGAATTATAAGATTTTGAAATTGTGAATTTGGAAGTTTTGAAACGTAAATTTTGGAAATTGATTTCGAAAGAGAAATGAAATGTTGATTTATAAACTCTGATTGAAATTGAAATTGATTTGGTTTTGAAATAAATAAACGACCAATCGGTGAAATAATTTCGAAGGTTATTAAAGAGACCGGAATCGGTTATGGATATACTCTCTATCTAAACCGAAAACCACTTTAATAACTATACGCGGAGTGATGATCCAGAATGAAGTGGTTGGAATGATGGACGTGATGACTGAAGAAAGAGAACGATGATGGATAGCCTTGACACTTGTGTCAAATTGGAAATGACTAAAACAGGAGCTGTGCCGGGCCAATGGAGGATTTTCTACCTCAAGTGGACACACTTCTTTGAACTACTTATTACTTGTTGTCGATTGGTGCACCCTTGATTTTGGGAGTGTTGTTTCACGGTGTTGCGGGCGCTGCGGCGTTGCGTTCTCACCAGTCCGGATCAGGCGAACGGTAGTATCACTACCTTGGGTATTGCCTCATGTGCCTTGTCATACTTGTATTCCATTTATACGCGACCACTACGATTTTGATTTGTACCTTTAGTATATGGATTGCCCTCTGGTGACTTCCGGTTTTGGGGAAACTACGGTCTTGTATATGCTTTTGGGAATAAAAATGTGTTAAGGGTGGAATGGGCCATGACTTAACGCTATTTTGATATCTTTTTATATTACTGATAGACATTATCTACTTATCGTACACTACTACATAGTAGATAGTTTAACGGATCCTTAAAGGATGGTTATTCCAAACATCCTTTGAGTTACTTGTATTTCAAATTGCTATTTCACTTGAGTTGGATTTATTAATATAAGAATGTTAATCCTGACTCGAGTGTTTTGTGTTTTGCTTTACGCTCGGGTCAGACTGAGTGTACTAGTATTCGAGACTCACCTTTGAAGTTGGAGCTTTGCTTGAAGATCCAGCCATCTATTCTGCTTTCAGTATTCAATGATTCCAGTGATGTATTCTGATTTATATCTGATGTATCGTATTACTCTTCTGTTGTAAACTCTGATGTATTTTATATATTCATATAGTAGCTTCATGAACTACTATCTCTTTTATTTCCGCTGCAACTATTACTCTGTGTCTTTGATCTGTGATTATTATTTACTGTATATGTTCAGTTTTTCCAAATTTAAATTAACAATGCGGTATTTTGAGCAATTCAACTCCGGCATGAGTGTCTACCTATACACTTATAATGGATGCGAATGGTTGGAAATTCCGGGTCGTTACAGTTGGTATCAGAGCTTTGGTAGCTCTAGGCAAAACTTAACATATAGGGTAAATGTATTTACAGAATCACTCTCATTCGAGTTTCAATCTCTTCCTTTGACTCAATTCCCTTGAACTTTGGAACGTTTCCTACGGTTCCAAATTTCATTCGTGTCCCTCACTATTCGTCTTCTTTCAATTCTGGAGCATCCCATAACTCCACTTTGAATGATCATTATAACGAATCGGCGGTCTCGCCAAACTTCGAATGATTCGAAATGGAGTGAAACTCCTTTACAATAGGCATTGATTTACCGGAGATTTCTGTACCCTCGGTTTACATTGCTATCTATCTCCTGATATACCTGAATTCTATTTCTTGAGATCGAATGTCGATTTACCTCGAAATTCCACATCGATCTTATTCTTGAAGTCACGGTCGACCCGGTTATGGTTGCCCGCGATTTATATAAGGTTATCTGTTTCCTTATTTGGTTAAATAATCATCTTATCTTTCGTTCCAACTTATTCTCAAATCAAAAATTTCTTTGATTGAATTAATCAAATTTGAATCTCTACCTTGCTTTGAAATCTATTCTTGTATAGTCGAGCGAGGAAGTGTAATTATAAATTAATATAAAAATGTTTTTATATTGTGTTGTTTGAGTTGTTGATGTTGATTTGGGTTTTCGATCGATTCGTCTGATCAACGCTATCGATAGGATTTCCAAAACACTTGAACAGAACAAACCGACACAATATTGTTTTCAAAATATGGTAAACACAATAGTTTTGTATGATTATATTAACTAAATTTTTAATGAATTATTGTCAGAAATGATAATATTTGATTTTCATGTATTTTTTTGTAAACAATTTACTATTTCAATATCAATAAATGAATTCATAAACTTGGCTATAATTTGATTTGAAATTTGAAATGTATTTAAATCAAGAATTTGAGAATTTAATTTTTCGAAAATTTCAAACCTTGGTTTTAAAAGGTTTAAAATGTATTATCTAAAGTATTTTCGAATAAAAATCATTTCATAGAAATTTTAGATAAGTGCTCTTCTCTTTGTCGCTGGAAAATAACTTCGGTGATGACAGCCGCATCATCGACGTTCATTTTCGAGTTTCGAAGTTGAGATACTATTCTGTAGCTTTGCTACGGTTTTGTTTTGAAAAATATTTTGATTTGAATTTCTTCAGTATAATTTGATTTATATATATATAAGTATCTTATTTTAAAATTTAATTTGAATTGATATAAATGTATTATATATATCTCTAAATTGTTTAAAGTTAATCGGAAATCTAATTCTTAAATTTTGCTAAAGGAGGATTTTAATTATAAATAAAACCAAAATTTGGAATAAATATTTAAACCTGAATAATTGAATTGTGAAAATTTTATTTGTATATTGTTCAACTGCATTCTAATACAACTTACCTAAATCATTCAGAAGTTGAATATGTAATTGGATAATATATAATATAAATTGAATTTATAAATAAAATTTGAGTGGTTATAATAAATGTTATACACTTAAATTTTAATTATAAAATGTGAATAGAGATAAATAGAATAATAAGATAATTGAAAAATAAATTTTGTTGAAGGGAATTAATAAATTTGTTTTGAAAGAATTAATAAATTTAAATTAGATCAACTTATGGAAATACCTTGAATTTAAAATCAATTAATGAATATAAATTAATTTAAAATTGAAATTTATATAGTTTAAATTTATTTATATGGTTTAAATATATGAAATAAGATATATTAAGTATAATAAATTTAACAATAATTTGGAATAAAAGAAGAATTTAAATTGCTGAAATAAAATATGATTGTAATAAATGACTATTCAAATTTTTGATTTTGAAACTGTTAATTTAAGATGATTGATAATGAGAAAGTCAATCTAGAAATAGTTAAAGCTTAATTTAACTTAAGAAAATCAAATGGATTAAATCAAATTGGTCAATATAAATTAATTTAAAATTTGAAATTATATGTTTTAAGTTAATTATTTTATTTGTTTCCAATCTATTTTCTTTCTGGTTGTTTCTATTCTCCTACCTCGTTCCTTTTCGGGGAAGAAAAGTTTTGAGTGGGGGAGAGTGTAACGACCCGTAAATTTCAACTGTTTTAATAACGTAATTAGTTGAAATTTTGTGAAATTTTAAACGATAAAATTTTGAAATATAAATTTTATATTTGGAATGCGTCTAGTTAAACATAGCAACTGGTAATTTTTCATCCGAAAATATGAAAGTTTATTTCGCACGTAAATTTACTTCAATTTAATCAGTTAAAAAGCGTTGAAAATAAAACGTTTTCAAAAACCAAAAATATTTTACATAGAAAAATTCTAAACCATCTTCTGAGCAAGATGTCAGTTTGTCGTTTTTCCAAATTTGGACTTCTATTGCTCCGTTTATCTTATTTCTGACGTTTTAGCAGCATTTTCGGTACCGATATCGACTTTTGATAGGATAATCGTGCCACTGGTATTTGGATACTGTTTTGATCGTCTCGTCGTGCTGATCTCCGCAGTATATTCATTCTTGTAATTCGATGTCCGGTACACGATGGGAGCGACAAAATAGTTCGCCATATCGGTACCTATTTTGAACTTTTGATTTTCCTCTTACCTTCATTTGTCTACGTCTTGAATTTGAACAACCATAACTTTTAACATTCCTAGAAATGCAACTCTTGGCCTTTACTATTCCTATTGTAAACTTATAATTCTGGTTCATTTTTCTCTGTCTCTCCTGTTTCTGTTTGTTCGTCTCTAAGAATATAAAACAAAATATATTATAAAGGTTAGTTTATATATATCTTGGTTATAAAATTCTTCTTCCACTGTCAGATTTTCGTCCACCCTTACATCTCATAGCCGAAGCTTCCCATCCCTACGCCACCGTCCCTGACCACCTCCACACGCCCCCTCAAATCACCACACCACTGACCAGCGACCTGCCACCCTCGGCCTAGAACCTAAGCAGCGCCTATCACAACACCGAACCCAATAGCTGATCACACACCCAAGCTTTTCCACATTAGCAGCCTTGCTCCCCTCTCCCTCATCACCGCTGGTAGCCTCGTGTTCATTTCCCACCACATCGCCTCTTCTTCCATCAGCAAATCGTCACAACCCTTGGTGACAGTCTTCCCTTCTTTTATTTCTCAAGCAAGCTTTCTTTTATTTTGGTATATTTTATTTTTAATTTCTGGTCTGTTATGCTCATATATATGCATTTTCTATTATATACTTGTAGTTCTGTAAAACGTAAATGTTTATAGTCTTAAGTTTGTTAGTTGTATAATTTTATATTAAGCTATATTTATGTGTTGTACGAAGCTTAGATGTTTCAGTATATATTTTACAATATAAATTTTTGTCTATATTTTTAGTGTTTTAATTTTCTGTTTATTTATATGTTAGTGTAATATACTGTTGATTTCAAAGTACATATATATAGAAATTTTATCTATTTCGAACTAAATATGGATTTGAAATTTTATGTTTTGGAATTTAGTTTAGAAGATATATATATACATATAGCGGTATCAGAAGTAAAGAATTTTTTCTATATATGCATGGTAAATACATATTTCCTGTTAAGTGATAATGGATGTTTGACGGCTTATACTATATGTTAGTTAATTCTTGTATTTTTGGAAAATATACGTACACTATATATTAAGACTTTGATTACTGTGTAATATAGTGGGTTTATTCCAACAATTAGTTTTAAATTATATATTGGTATATTTAGATTATAAATATTTATTCTCAAAATATATATATATATATATATATTATGATCATATGTTTGATTTTATATATGTGTTTTATTTAACAAATGATTTCGAAGATACATATAATATAGAATGTGTTCGTATTTAGGATATAATTATATACATGCATATAGTTATACAGTTATGTATATGTGTTCACTTATGCTATTTATCATCATCGATCCGTTTTGATTTTATTTCGTCAATTTCTTATCCATCAGTTTGTCCGTCGTATTCGTGCCGATTTGCTTTGCTTGGATTCATAATTCTATTTCGAGATCCGTATCAGTGTGCGTATCCATGTCATCTTCTAGTCTCTAGCCTTGAAAGGTGAGCAATCACTCACGATTAACGTTCTTTTATTTATTAAATTTGATTTCAATTGAAACGACAATTGAAATATGCTGCTGTTAGTTAATTACACTGTTATATATGCTATTGCCTATATCAGTTCACCTGTGACATCTGACACCATTATCTGTAAACTATTTATGCGATGATAATACAGTTTGGCTGATAATTGATTGATTGTTGATGTTTGTATTGGACGTTAAATTGTTAATGTTAAAATGATAAATAGTATGCAATTGAACTTGATATAGGATAGTTAAATGTTAAATTTGATTAACTGACATTTTTATAATATGACCCCTTTAATTGTAAAATTTATTGACACGTAGGATTTGTTTAATTACATCTTGAACCACTGAATGTATGTTGTTAAATTGATGATGTATGAAAATTGAAATTGAATGACAAGTGAAAACCGTAAGGTAATAATCTTTAATCTACATGAAATGATAGTGTAGATTCTAGAGATAATTATATTAATCCGTACAAATAACAATGCGAATTAATACGGTTATTTCGGGATTATTTGAATTGATGATTGGATTGTTATTGATTGTTGTTATTGCTTGTTTATTTACTTTGACACCGTCCCAGTTATCACACTGCAAGTTCCCTTTGCTATGTTTTGATTTTGAATTGAATTTGAATCGGGTTGAAATGATAAATACCCAAATTGAACTTTGACCTTGGATATAGAGAATTAAATAAAACCCGATTGGTCAAATAATTTGATTTAAAAATAAAACGAAGATTTTATTTGAATAAATAATATGGTTTTGAAATGAAATTAAAATTTGAATTTTTAATGAAAGAAAAATGTTAATATTTAATAATCTGAAACAAAAATATTAACGATGTAATTGATGAAATAATTTTGTTTAATTTGAGAAATGATTGAATTAAGTTTGAAATTATAATTAAGTTTGAAATTATTAAACTTTGAAATGATTTAATAATTAAGTTTGAAATTATAATTAAGTTTGAAATTATTAAACTTTGAAATTATGTAATAATTAAGTTTTGAATTATTTAATAATTAAATAAGATTGAATTATTTAATGATTAAATTGATTTGGATTCTTTAATAAGAGAAATTGAATTTTTGAATAAGTGAATTTTACTTCGTAATAACTGAAATTGAGTTTCTTTATTAATTAAGTTTTGGAAAATTATTTAAGTAAGTAAATAAGTGAAATTGAATTTCTTTAACAAGAAATAAAAATGCGATTTATTGAAATTAATGTAAGACTTGAAATTTAAAGAATTTGATTTGACGAATTTAGTTTAATTAAAATTGTAAGTTTTGATTTAATGAAGTTGAACTTAAGAAATTGATTTAATGAATTGGAAATTTAATAGAATTTGTTTTGAATGATAAAGTAACTTAACGAATATTGAATGAAATCGATAAATGAGTTTAAATTGATTTGAATGTTAAGTAAATTTATTTAATGATTTCGAGATGAAACTTATATACGAATTTGAATCAATATTGAATTGATTAAAATAGAAATTGAAATTGAATTATAAGATTTTGAAATTGTGAATTTGGAAGTTTTGAAACGTAAATTTTGGAAATTGATTTCGAAAGAGAAATGAAATGTTGATTTATAAACTCTGATTGAAATGAAATTGATTTGGTTTTGAAATAAATAAACGACCAATCGGTGAAATAATTTCGAAGGTTATTAAAGAGACCGGAATCGGTTATGGATATACTCTCTATCTAAACCGAAAACCACTTTAATAACTATACGCGGAGTGATGATCCAGAATGAAGTGGTTGGAATGATGGACGTGATGACTGAAGAAAGAGAACGATGATGGATAGCCTTGACACTTGTGTCAAATTGGAAATGACTAAAACAGGAGCTGTGCCGGGCCAATGGAGGATTTGCTAACTCAAGTGGACACACTTCTTCGAACTACTTATTACTTGTTGTCGATTGGTGCACCCTTGATTTTGGGAGTGTTGTTTCACGGTGTTGCGGGCGCTGCGGATTTGCGTTCTCACCAGACCGGATCAGGCGAACGGTAGTATCCCTACCTTGGGTATTGCCTCATGTGCCTTGTCATACTTGTATTCCATTTATACGCGACCACTACGATTTTGATTTGTACCTTTAGTATATGGATTGCCCTCTGGTGACTTCCGGTTTTGGGGAAACTACGGTCTTGTATATGCTTTTGGGAATAAAAATGTGTTAAGGGTGGAATGGGCCATGACTTAACGCTATTTTGATATCTTTTTATATTACTGATAGACATTATCTACTTATCGTACACTACTACATAGTAGATAGTTTAACGGATCCTTAAAGGATGGTTATTCCAAACATCCTTTGAGTTACTTGTATTTCAAATTGCTATTTCACTTGAGTTGGATTTATTAATATAAGAATGTTAATCCTGACTCGAGTGTTTTGTGTTTTGCTTTACGCTCGGGTCAGACTGAGTGTACCAGTATTCGAGACTCACCTTTGAAGTTGGAGCTTTGCTTGAAGATCCAGCCATCTATTCTGCTTTCAGTATTCGATGATTCCAGTGATGTATTTTGATTTGTATCTGATGTATCGTATTACTCTTCTGTTGTAAACTCTGATGTATTTTATATATTCATATAGAGCTTCATGAACTACTATCTCTTTTATTTCCGCTGCAACTATTACTCTGTGTCTGTGATCTGTGATTATTATTTACTATATATGTTCAGTTTTGCCAAATTTAAATTAACAACGCGGTATTTTGAGCAATTCAACTCCGGCATGAGTGTCTACCTATACACTTATAATGGATGCGAATGGTTGGAAATTCCGGGTCGTTACAATGTCATTATGTTGATTTATATGATCATGAGAGGGGATTTGCCTCTAAATTGCTCTTTAATCTCATCTTTTTATTCTCCTTAGTTTTAGTTTGTTTTTACTTTCTTTTAGTTAGTTAACAATCACTCGACTTTGGTTTAATTTGATTGAATAGAATTTTAAAGTCATCAATTCCCTACGGATCGACCCGTATTTGCCACGTGCTACATTCGTACACTGTGCGCTTGCAGTAAATTTTAATTTAAATTCGTTCGACGGTTTTCTAAACCGATAGAATTTCCGTCGACGAACAGTAATGCATAGCAGCCACTACCGCCCACCTCGAGCCACACTCCCAAAAATCAAAGGGTGCACCCAATCAATCACAAAGTAACAGAATGGTATCGAAGAAGTGTGTCCGATCAGAGGAGCTACCTCATTGGCCCGTCAATCGCTCCTGTTTTAGCCACCTTATACCAACTCACGGGAGTCGGGTCCACGTATATACCTCAATAGGTGTTTCCTGGGGATTTGACCAAGCAACTAGTACTCGGCAATAAGTGCTCGGCATCAGAGAGTGTCCGGCATCTAGGAGTGTTCGACGAAGCACTTGCCATCCAGGAGTGTTCGGTGAAGCAACTGTCATCCATGAGTACTCGGCGTAGTACTCGGCATCCATAGTGTCCGGCGTCCAGGAGTGTTCGGCGTAATACTCAGCTGTGTTCGGCGTCAACTGGCACTCAGCGTCCACCAACGCTCGGCGTTAGTAGAACTCGGCGATAGGATATGTAACGACCACGGCTTTCTCTCCATAGAAAGTCGTATCGCTAATAAGAAAGAAAGGGATAGAAAGAGAAAAGAAGAGAAAGAAAGAACTAAACAATATCAAAATCTCACAGCGAAACGAAACAAAATATATTATATCACATAAATATTACATAGTATCATATACAACACTTATCAGAGTTACACAGATTCACATCATATACTAGACAGTTATAAACATCTGTCTAGTTATTACATCTCAATACAAACAAAGATCTAAACAAGATCAACACAGCGGAAACTACTATCTATATCTACAACGCTGAAGCCTCCTGCTCCATTGCTCCTCCACAATTCGTCAAGGCTAACCTGAATCCCTTGGCTACTCGTAAAAATTTGAGTACCCAAGAGTTTATAAAACAGAAATAAACAACTTGGGTCAGACATGGGTCTAGTGTGAGTAACAGGTTAACCTTGTTTAACTTCAAAACCTTTTGAAAGAAAAGGTATCACGTAAGACTTCCCACAAATAAACATGGGTAAGTTTTTACCTTACGCTAACCAAAACATTTGATAGGAAATTCGATTGTATTATAATAGGGTCTAGGGTTTTCAAGTAAAATACAGAAATAGCTGAAATGCTTACATCTCACATTTCAACATAGTTGGGCACAACTAATACGTACGGCACTTATTGGAGTTTGGATTCCATACAATGGCAGGGCTACCGGGGTACCGCCCGTCACAGTACGTGGCCTAGATCACCGTACCGAGGATCACTCCCAATCCCCTGCAACACAAGGCCGGAACATCCCTTACTGGATAATTCCCGCACAAGATACCTCACGGTTGGGATCAGCAACCGCACACACTAAGCCGAAATAAGAAGGGACTTCTAGACAGAGGTAATCTTGTCCTACTTGGGTGCTACCCACTAACCTTGCTGCACCTCCCCTGTTTTAGCCATTCCCGGTTTGTGAGGCTTGAGGTCACGATTACCTTTAAAAAAAGAACACATCACTTAGAATGCTCATCGTCCACCTGACGATGTGCTGAAAGCATTCAATCCATACAAGTTCGTTCCGGGTTCGAACGAAACCGAAGGCATTATCTCGTTACACTCGTTTTGGAATCACCCTCAGAGTTAACGACAATAACCCTTGCACTCTGAATCTTCATCTTGACTTGATTCACGACCTATCGTTAATTTTGATCGATGTGGTATTCGGGTCTCCAGACCTGGAAATCCGGTATACGGAAACCCGATCCCGGTCTCATCGAAATCCAAAGCGTATCTTTTAAGGCCAAGTTGTTTTAAAGGTTAAAACAATTTAATTCATTATCTTTATACACAAAGAAAGATAATTCACAACAGATAATCAACATTATCAGATAGTCCATACAATTCCACTAACATCCATATCACACAGCATATATCTCATCAGAGATATCAATCAAAGTCAAGTATCCAATACTAACACCCATTCATAAGTAATGATTTATATCATCTCTAATTAATTTAAAGTGAATTAAATTAATTACTTCATTTTATAAATCCTGCTTACTTAACCATTAATTAATTACAAATTAATTAATTATTTATCTTCTAATATTTCATTTCAATTAATCATCTTTGATTAATTATCTTTTAATTACATCCAAGTAATTTATCCTCAATTAATTTCTCAAATTAATTATCCTTAACCACTTATAGTAATTAACCTTAATTACTTCATTAATTAATTAACTAAAATTAATTAACTTAATCAACTATAATTAATTACATTAATCCTTAATTAATTACATTGATTAATTACTTCATTTATTAATTATTACTTAATTAACCAATCTTAATTACATCATTAATTATATTAATTAATGATCCTTAATTACAACTTAATTATTAATTACTTAATTAAATTAATTACATTAAATAAATTAACCTTTAATTAAACAACATTTATTAATCACCCTTGATTAATCTTCAATCAGTAATTAATTACCCTTAATTACTTTCATTAACTAAATTAATTACTCCTTAATTAATTTCTTAATTAATCCCTTGATTAATTATTCAAAGTAATTAATTCAAATTACTTCTATCAATAAAATCATTTATTCAACTAATTACTTCCAGTAATTATCTTATTATTTACTTCTCTAAATAAACTTACCTTAATAATTACATTAAGTAATTATTATCAAATCATCTCTTGATTATTCTAAATTAATTAAACTTAATTAATTAATTTAACTAAATCAAATTAACTTCAATTAATTACAATAAGTAATTAATTCTTAATTACTTCCAATAAGTAATTACATTTAAACAAATTCTATAATTGATTATTCTTAAATTAATTCAACTAATTAATTATCAAAATTAATCCTATTAATTCATTATTTAATAACCCATAGTTAATGACCTCATTAACTATTATTTAATTACTTTCCTTAAATAATACTCTAATTTATAATCCCTAACTACAAATTAATCATCCCTAATTAATTAATCTTAATCATACATAAATTAGTTTAAACCTTTAATTATTTATTTAATTAATCCAAATGATTAATTAATCAAATAATTTAATTATCTATTAAATCTCCTAATAAATTAAATAAACACAAGTCTTTAATTATTTTAGGATAAACTTTATTCTTATTGATAAACAAGTTATCATTTACCATTCATATTTGAAACATCCATTTCAAGTCTATTTTTAAATTTCATTTTAAATTCTGTATTTAAAATGAATACCAATTTATTTTTAACTAAGTTTTTAAAACCAAATTAAAAACTTTTACTTATTAAAAATCTTATCTCTTATAAAAGAAATTTAAGAAGAGTTTAAACCAATTTCCTTTTTAATTTCAAACAATCAAGTATAAAACCTGTCAACACTAAAACTCTCGAACCCAGCCTATTTTCTTCGAGTCCCCACCCTAATTTCCCCGAGTCTCCCTCGCAAAAACACTCAAAAGTCTCGAGTCCTTCCTGGTCACTTGAGTTCAACCTTCCAGCTCCAACAACTTCGAGTCGCACATCAAAATTCCCGAGATTCCCACGAACAAAACCTGAAACTCGCATTTGCCTTCTCCAGTAAAACAGACTTCACCCAGATACATCCTCGATCTCGTGCACGTGCACGGTCACCGGCGCCAACTCCGACCAACCTCGAGTATCTCCACAAGTCGACAATCCTTCCTAGACCAGAATCCACCCTCTCGATCATCAAAACTGGAACGAAAACGAAATCGAGCCTAAAACCAAACCTGGAACCATCAGTTCGAATTCGCCAAAGCCTGTCAACAATCCTTCTTGCTCGCGATTCCGACCATCAGAGAAACTAAATCTCTGGCCATGCCTACGTCTATACCTAAACTTCCATTCCCCAAAGTCTTAGAACACTCGATCCATCAACGAAACAAACGAATCGAATTCATGGCCTTACTTAAAACTAGGTTTAAAAATTTAAAACCTAAATCATTTCTGCCTTACTTCATTAAAAATTCTCCTGACAATTTTCCTATCATCCATGATCATTCCACTATCATCATTGAAGAATTCAACATCCCAGTTCCATTGAGATAATCAAAATCACTAAAATTTCATTTCTGACTTAAACCAGAACTGCTCTTTTAATACTAGACTAAAAACTATGATATTAATGTTAAAAATCATATTATAGCCTATCTATTCCATATATAATCCTGAATCTATAAATTACCCAGTTCGAATTTTTACATTTTATAACATGCACTGTTATTTTAATTTACAGAGGCACTCAAGTTAAAGTTTTGACTTAATTAAACCCTTTAAACTTTAGTTTATTACAAATCAATCATACTTTGTTTGTAAATTAAGTCCTTACAAAAACTAAATACATAGGTAAGAGATTTTTAAAAGAATTTCTTAAGTCTGGGCAACAAAACAGAACAGAGATCATATTCATACATGCATACCTATATACATTCATGTATATTCAAAATCATCTACAAACATTCACATCCAAACACTATTTATCACAGAATTAAACATGCATCATAATTACTTAAGTTAATTTAAGTAAGAATGTTACTCACCAAACATGCAGATGAACAGAGGTTTGAAAGAAAAACTGGAATTTGGACTTTGAAAACTGAAACTATGAATTTCTTTTGCTTTTGAAACTGCATGCATGCTTTGATTTCCAGATTGAAAAGAAAGTGTTCAAGCTTTGATTCCATTTCGGGATTGCTTGCAAATTTGTCTCAGATTGAAGAAGTTCAGGCTTTTGGTTTTTAAATCTTGCAATTGATCTCAGTTTTAAAATGCAGGCTTATGGTTATATGATTGTTGAATTAGATTTCTGGTTTGTGAGGAGTGTTGAATTTGAAGCCTTTAGTTTTAGTTTTGATTTTCAGTTTTTAGTTTAGAAAAGATGGAGAAAAAAGAAGATGGAGGAAGAAGGAATTGAACTGTAAAAATGGGAAAACAGATTTCTCTAAAACACTATATTATAAAATAAAATAAAAAAAAATAAAAAGAAACAAATGTTGCCATTTGTATTTTGCATGCTACTCTAAACTTACACATGTTAAACAAAGTATAATTATGTTTAAATCCTTCATCTAAAGTAATTATGTTTTAGTTTATGTAAATGTGAATTTAGTAATTTATGTTTTATTTATTTATATTTATATCCATTTATATGTTACTTATGTTTTACAAACTATTTTTAGTTCAAAAGATATTTAAAAAGAGAGCTTATTTTAACCCATTCTAGTTTAATTACTTTCTAAAAGAAAACAAATTAAAACCTTTATTAAATCTTATCTTTTGAATTTACATTATAAATCCAAACTCATATTCAAATTAAAATTGAAAATCTAATTTAAAAAATCAAGTTATATATATACACATATAACTACCCAAATTCAATTTGAAATACAATTTATTAAATCTTAAATAATTTATAAAAGAAATTATCTCTTTAATATAAATTACTTATTTTACTTATCTTACCAAATGAATTAATGTTTCTTTTGTAAAATTGTATTTCAAACTTCTATTATTCAAATCATATTTATCAAGCTATAAAAATAAAATAACACAAACCTTTTTGTTAATTAATTTCTATTTTAAACTAAAGCTAAAATAAATTTAAACAATTAACATTTATCTTGAGTATTTAAAAACCATATAATTTATTTATTAAATAACTTTGAAAAGTTTTATATTAAATTTAATCAAAATTCCTAAATTACCAAAATATATTAGAATTTGAAAATTATGTTTTTATTTGTTAAATTCAATCCAAAGCTTTTCTATTTACAATATATACAATTACATATACATTATAAATAGAAAACAATTTAATTAGCTTTTAAAAGATAAATATTTACCAATCATATATTTATTAAAAGAAGTTTATTAAACCAATTTAAATCTTTATTAACAAAGATTATTAAATCAATTTGATTTTTAAATAGATTATCAAATTGATATTGCCCAAAATTTCCGGGATATCACATTCCTTCCCCCTTAAAATAATTTCGTCCCCGAAATTTAAAACAAAGGTAATTTAATAATCTATTTAAGATTTAATTTTAAAACACAATCATATATTTTCAACCATAGCAAACAATCATCCAAACAAACAATTCTAACTATTCAGACAAAATTCTGGATAGAATTTACTCGAGTTTCCCCAAGTATATATATATACCGGAATACTCGCTCTACAAACAATCTAAACTACGAAGCTACAGAGCTCCTACTCATCTAGATCTACAAAACTAAATAGGATATCAGACTACAGACGAGTCTGACTCAACTACCAAACTTCCCAAACTGCAGATTCTAAAACCAGAGATAGATCAAATACGTACTCTCTCAGAGATACGTAAAACACAATGAATTCCAGTTATCCAAACTGACAATTCAATTCAGAAGTCCAAATACTTATCCAAATCAGAACACAGACGAGATCCAAACACAACTCTACTTCACAACATCAGTAGATTCTAAACTTACTTCTCCCATCCAGAGATACACTCCAAACTACTTTCGCTGCTCAACTCTGATCTGAGGTAGAACACAAGCACAGACTGGACAACTCACTTCTAGAAATAAGGTTCACTGATCCATACATAAAACTCAGATATTCCAGCAAAACTTGAGCTGCTTCACCAATTCCATCTCTAGGAAACATCCTTCCACTAGACTGAACCACCGGTATCACTCCTGGAATCCAGTCGATAAGAAAACTCACCCTTCAGATGCGGACAAACTTCTGACTTCTCTGAAGACATCCAGAAAACTCTGACAACACAAGAGAACACTCAGCAATCACAAGTCACTTTTGCGATCAACCCAACCTATTTCCAAAGAAAAACTGTTCCTCTTTACACAATCCGAACATCTCATACTTAACTATCCAATCCATCGAAGAAATGGATTTACTCTTACTACTTCTGAACTTCACCTTCATAAAAACTGCTCATCCAGAAAACTTCCTGCCATCACAGAATACTCTGAGCTGCACTGCTGACACTGATGCTCCTATCCAAAGCTCTTCGAGAAACTCGAACTCCAAACCAAAGCAGAAACACCATGCTGAACTTAGCGACAACACCGAAACAGACACACTTCCTTAATCTTGTTCCAAAGAAAACATCTTCAGGAACATCCATAGTCACTGCATCTCATCATACAGCTACTATTACCTGAGGTATCAAGGTACCATCACTCACTTCTGCCTCATCGACAGATCCAACTCTACTCATCCATACTTCAAAGATAAACTCCGAACCATTACAGTTTCCTTCGGAGATCGATGAAATCCTTCACCACAGCAAAGCTTACTCGAGACGGTATTGGGTTTACAGTCTCGATATTTACTTCCAACCTCAAACATTCAAACTCCAACTATTGGTAATTGTGTTACACACACTACCACCTTATCTACCTTTATAACTTATATTGGAAAACCCGAACAGGTAACCCAATAAATAGGTAGAAATACATATATATTTAAAATGATACTTTTTATATAGAAATTATTTCTGGGTAAAATTATTTCATTTACCTCTTTAAAACAATATTGTGTCCGTTGGCCTGGTTCAAGTGTTTAGAGATCCCTATCAATAACGTTAGCTACTCGTATTGACCAGAATCCATATACCACTCAACCGATCAATTAACACAATATAAAACCATTTTATATAACTAACAATTACGCGCTCTCATATATATATACACTCGGACTCAAACAGGTTGCTACAGATCCTATTTCTAATGAACAATCCTTCCGAACCTAGGTATTCACTCAACCTAATGTTCTGATATTCACTTAACCAAAAGCTTAGGCATTCGCTCAACCTATGCTCTGATACCACTGTAACGACCACGGCTTTCTCTCCATAGAAAGTCGTATCGCTAATAAGAAAGAAAGGGATAGAAAGAGAAAAGAAGAGAAAGAAAGAACTAAACAATATCAGAATCTCACAGCGAAACGAAACAAAATATATTATATCACATAAATATTACATAGTATCATATACAACACTTATCAGAGTTACACAGATTCACATCATATACTAGACAGTTATAAACATCTGTCTAGTTATTACATCTCAATACAAACAAAGATCTAAACAAGATCAACACAGCGGAAACTACTATCTATATCTACAACGCTGAAGCCTCCTGCTCCATTGCTCCTCCACAATTCGTCAAGGCTAACCTGAATCCCTTGGCTACTCGTAAAAATTTGAGTACCCAAGAGTTTATAAAACAGAAATAAACAACTTGGGTCAGACATGGGTCTGGTGTGAGTAACAGGTTAAACTTGTTTAACTTCAAAACCTTTTGAAAGAAAAGGTATCACGTAAGACTTCCCACAAATAAACATGGGTAAGTTTTTACCTTACGCTAACCAAAACATTTGATAGGAAATTCGATTGTATTATAATATGGTCTAGGGTTTTCAAGTAAAATACAGAAATAGCTGAAATGCTTACATCTCACATTTCAACATAGTTGGGCACAACTAATACGTACGACACTTATTGGAGTTTGGATTCCATACAATGGCAGGGCTACCGGGGTACCGCCCGTCACAGTACGTGGCCTAGATCACCGTACCGAGGATCACTCCCAATCCCCTGCAACAAAAGGCCGGAACATCCCTTACTGGATAATTCCCGCACAAGATACCTCACGGTTGGGATCAGCAACCGCACACACTAAGCCGAAATAAGTAGGGACTTCTAGACAGAGGTAATCTTGTCCTACTTGGGTGCTACCCACTAACCTTGCTGCACCTCCCCTGTTTTAGCCATTCCCGGTTTGTGAGGCTTGAGGTCACGATTACCTTTAAAAAAAGAACACATCACTTAGAATGCTCATCGTCCACCTGACGATGTGCTGAAAGCATTCAATCCATACAAGTTCGTTCCGGGTTCGAACGAAACCGAAGGCATTATCTCGTTACACTCGTTTTGGAATCACCCTCAGAGTTAACGACAATAACCCTTGCACTCTGAATCTTCATCTTCACTTGATTCACGACCTATCGTTAATTTGGATCGATGTGGTATTCGGGTCTCCAGACCTGGAAATCTGGTATACGGAAACCCGATCCCGGTCTCATCGAAATCCAAAGCGTATCTTTTAAGGCCAAGTTGTTTTAAAGGTTAAAACAATTTAATTCATTATCTTTATACACAAAGAAAGATAATTCACAACAGATAATCAACATTATCAGATAGTCCATACAATTCCACTAACATCCATATCACACAGCATATATCTCATCAGAGATATCAATCAAAGTCAAGTATCCAATACTAACACCCATTCATAAGTAATGATTTATATCATCTCTAATTAATTTAAAGTGAATTAAATTAATTACTTCATTTTATAAATCCTGCTTACTTAACCATTAATTAATTACAAATTAATTAATTATTTATCTTCTAATATTTCATTTCAATTAATCATCTTTGATTAATTATCTTTTAATTACATCCAAGTAATTTATCCTCAATTAATTTCTCAAATTAATTATCCTTAACCACTTATAGTAATTAACCTTAATTACTTCATTAATTAATTAACTAAAATTAATTAACTTAATCAACTATAATTAATTACATTAATCCTTAATTAATTACATTGATTAATTACTTCATTTATTAATTATTACTTAATTAACCAATCTTAATTACATCATTAATTATATTAATTAATGATCCTTAATTACAACTTAATTATTAATTACTTAATTAAATTAATTACATTAAATAAATTAACCTTTAATTAAACAACATTTATTAATCACCCTTGATTAATCTTCAATCAGTAATTAATTACCCTTAATTACTTTCATTAACTAAATTAATTACTCCTTAATTAATTTCTTAATTAATCCCTTGATTAATTATTCAAAGTAATTAATTCAAATTACTTCTATCAATAAAATCATTTATTCAACTAATTACTTCCAGTAATTATCTTATTATTTACTTCTCTAAATAAACTTACCTTAATAATTACATTAAGTAATTATTATCAAATCATCTCTTGATTATTCTAAATTAATTAAACTTAATTAATTAATTTAACTAAATCAAATTAACTTCAATTAATTACAATAAGTAATTAATTCTTAATTACTTCCAATAAGTAATTACATTTAAACAAATTCTATAATTGATTATTCTTAAATTAATTCAACTAATTAATTATCAAAATTAATCATATTAATTCATTATTTAATAACCCATAGTTAATGACCTCATTAACTATTATTTAATTACTTTCCTTAAATAATACTCTAATTTATAATCCCTAACTACAAATTAATCATCCCTAATTAATTAATCTTAATCATACATAAATTAGTTTAAACCTTTAATTATTTATTTAATTAATCCAAATGATTAATTAATCAAATAATTTAATTATCTATTAAATCTCCTAATAAATTAAATAAACACAAGTCTTTAATTATTTTAGGATAAATTTTATTCTTATTGATAAACAAGTTATCATTTACCATTCATATTTGAAACATCCATTTCAAGTCTATTTTTAAATTTCATTTTAAATTCTGTATTTAAAATGAATACCAATTTATTTTTAACTAAGTTTTTAAAACCAAATTAAAAACTTTTACTTATTAAAAATCTTATCTCTTATAAAAGAAATTTAAGAAGAGTTTAAACCAATTTCCTTTTTAATTTCAAGCAATCAAGTATAAAACCTGTCAACACTAAAACTCTCGAACCCAGCCTATTTGCTTCGAGTCCCCACCCTAATTTCCCCGAGTCTCCCTCGCAAAAACACTCAAAAGTCTCGAGTCCTTCCTGGTCACTTGAGTTCAACCTTCCAGCTCCAACAACTTCGAGTCGCACATCAAAATTCCCGAGATTCCCACGAACAAAACCTGAGACTCGCATTTGCCTTCTCCAGTAAAACAGACTTCACCCAGATACATCCTCGATCTCGTGCACGTGCACGGTCACCGGCGCCAACTCCGACCAACCTCGAGTATCTCCACAAGTCGACAATCCTTCCTAGACCAGAATCCACCCTCTCGATCATCAAAACTGGAATGAAAACGAAATCGAGCCTAAAACCAAACCTGGAACCATCAGTTCGAATTCGCCAAAGCCTATCAACAATCCTTCTTGCTCGCGATTCCGACCATCAGAGAAACTAAATCTCTGGCCATGCCTACATCTATACCTAAACTTCCATTCCCCAAAGTCTTAGAACACTCGATCTATCAACGAAACAAACGAATCGAATTCATGGCCTTACTTAAAACTAGGTTTAAAAATTTAAAACCTAAATCATTTCTGCCTTACTTCATTAAAAATTCTCCTGACAATTTTCCTATCATCCATGATCATTCCACTATCATCATTGAAGAATTCAACATCCCAGTTCCATTGAGATAATCAAAATCACTAAAATTTCATTTCTGACTTAAACCAGAACTGCTCTTTTAATACTAGACTAAAAACTATGATATTAATGTTAAAAATCATATTATAGCCTATCTATTCCATATATAATCCTGAATCTATAAATTACCCAGTTCGAATTTTTACATTTTATAACATGCACTGTTATTTTAATTTACAGAGGCACTCAAGTTAAAGTTTTGACTTAATTAAACCCTTTAAACTTTAGTTTATTACAAATCAATCATACTTTGTTTGTAAATTAAGTCCTTACAAAAACTAAATACAGAGGTAAGAGATTTTTAAAAGAATTTCTTAAGTCTGGGCAACAAAACAGAACAGAGATCATATTCATACATGCATACCTATATACATTCATGTATATTCAAAATCATCTACAAACATTCACATCCAAACACTATTTATCACAGAATTAAACATGCATCATAATTACTTAAGTTAATTTAAGTAAGAATGTTACTCACCAAACATGCAGATGAACAGAGGTTTGAAAGAAAAACTGGAATTTGGACTTTGAAAACTGAAACTATGAATTTCTTTTGCTTTTGAAACTGCATGCATGCTTTGATTTCCAGATTGAAAAGAAAGTGTTCAAGCTTTGATTCCATTTCGGGATTGCTTGCAAATTTGTCTCAGATTGAAGAAGTTCAGGCTTTTGGTTTTTAAATCTTGCAATTGATCTCAGTTTTAAAATGCAGGCTTATGGTTATATGATTGTTGAATTAGATTTCTGGTTTGTGAGGAGTGTTGAATTTGAAGCCTTTAGTTTTAGTTTTGATTTTCAGTTTTTAGTTTAGAAAAGATGGAGAAAAAAGAAGATGGAGGAAGAAGGAATTGAACTGTAAAAATGGGAAAACAGATTTCTCTAAAACACTATATTATAAAATAAAATAAAAAAAAATAAAAAGAAACAAATGTTGCCATTTGTATTTTGCATGCTACTCTAAACTTACACATGTTAAACAAAGTATAATTATGTTTAAATCCTTCATCTAAAAGTAATTATGTTTTAGTTTATGTAAATGTGAATTTAGTAATTTATGTTTTATTTATTTATATTTATATCCATTTATATGTTACTTATGTTTTACAAACTATTTTTAGTTCAAAAGATATTTAAAAAGAGAGCTTATTTTAACCCATTCTAGTTTAATTACTTTCTAAAAGAAAACAAATTAAAACCTTTATTAAATCTTATCTTTTGAATTTACATTATAAATCCAAACTCATATTCAAATTAAAATTGAAAATCTAATTTAAAAAATCAAGTTATATATATACACATATAACTACCCAAATTCAATTTGAAATACAATTTATTAAATCTTAAATAATTTATAAAAGAAATTATCTCTTTAATATAAATTACTTATTTTACTTATCTTACCAAATGAATTAATGTTTCTTTTGTAAAATTGTATTTCAAACTTATATTATTCAAATCATATTTATCAAGCTATAAAAATAAAATAACACAAACCTTTTTGTTAATTAATTTCTATTTTAAACTAAAGCTAAAATAAATTTAAACAATTAACATTTATCTTGAGTATTTAAAAACCATATAATTTATTTATTAAATAACTTTGAAAAGTTTTATATTAAATTTAATCAAAATTCCTAAATTACCAAAATATATTAGAATTTGAAAATTATGTTTTTATTTGTTAAATTCAATCCAAAGCTTTTCTATTTACAATATATACAATTACATATACATTATAAATAGAAAACAATTTAATTAGCTTTTAAAAGATAAATATTTACCAATCATATATTTATTAAAAGAAGTTTATTAAACCAATTTAAATCTTTATTAACAAAGATTATTAAATCAATTTGATTTTTAAATAGATTATCAAATTGATATTGCCCAAAATTTCCGGGATATCACAGGATAACTCGGCAACGAGAGCGTTCGGCATTCAAAAGGCATTTAGTACGCACAACTACGCAAGGTAACGATATCATTCGACCTACATACATTGATCGGTCAAGAGCTTCGAACAGAGATACGCTCGGCTTCACTGCAACCATCCTACACTTCCCATACATTAGAAGCACCGTTCGGCATGGGAAGGACCGTTCGGCATGGAAGCGTTCGGCGTACCTGGTTCGGCATGCAGTGCCTGGGCTAGAGCGTTCGGCTGTCAAGCCCACTTGGGTAGTCCAGCCCACTTTTGCCTATAAATAGAGGGGCAGGGTCACAGTGAAATGGATCCTTTTTTTTGGAGAGAAAACACCGGGGAGACTCTGCCATTTTCAAGACTCATCTTCTCTACTTAACAACTTCATTCAAGCATTTGATTCACGAATTGTACTTGTAATCAACTATAAAGAAGATCAATAAAGTTTAACCTCAAAGTGGACGTAGGCAATTACGCTGAACCACTATAAATTTGGTGTTCTTACTTTTTGTATTTAGATTAGCACCGTCTTCTCTGTTTAATTTGATTTCATTACTTATATCTCTTCACAATCTTTTTCTACGAGGTTAGTGACCAATTTTGGTGCTAACACTTTGGTGCTTTCATTGAGAGTCGAATTCTCGGACCTCAAGGATCTGCTTTGAAGCTACTGGATTGAACAAATCCCCCAAAGAAGATCCGACTCACTGATAGGACATCCGCTGATTCTACTCAGAGTTCATACCAATAACTCTACAATGGCAAGACCACGTACCAGGTCAGCTTCTCATAATGCGGATGCCCGCGAGACTGCTAGCGTGCAACAAGCAGGACCTAGCAATCAACCAGCGGTCCCGAGAGCAGGGATTGCCGCTGAAGAACAGACTCCAGTTGTCACCAGAGTAGAGTTCAATGACTTGATGAGAGAACTTAGGGAAAGCAGGAGACAACTAGGAGAACAGATGCAAGCTAATGCCAACCTGATGGCACAACTTACTCAACAACAGCAACAGGATGCTGGGGGCAATCCAGCTGCTTATTCCTCATCTGACAGCTCTACTTCTTCTGATGAACCACCCAGGCGTAAACGCCGTAAGACTGAAGCTGCAAGGGCGGATGCTGCTGTTCGAACAGCTGGAGACCGCGACCAAGCCAGAACTGGAAGCTTCAGAACTGGAGTACAGATGGAGGATGGAGCTCCAGGTCATCAAAATGCTAACAATGTTGAACCTCAAGACGCACGATTGGCAGATCGCCAGGAAAGGAGGCATCAGCATGAACAGGCGCGTAGAACTGACTCCGACCTCCCAGCTTCCATACAGACACCCGATCTGACAGCCATGATCAGGCAACTGATGAAAGAAAATCAGGGCTTATCAAATGACGACTGGGGAGTGTCAAGAAGTCATACTCCGTTCACGGATGTTGTGCTGCAAGCGGCGTACCCCAAGAAGTTTAGCATGCCAACCATTCCTGCATACGAAGGAAAGACTGACCCTAGACAACATGTAATGAGGTATGAATGGATGATGGATTCAGCCAGAGCAAATGATGCCACCAAGTGTAGGTGCTTTCCGATTACTCTATCTGGGATCGCTACTATGTGGTTCACCCGACTTCCTCCGCGATCCGTATCAAATTTCGAGGAGTTGGCAAAGAAGTTTATTGAGCAGTTCCGGATACACACGACACGCCCGAAGGACGTGATGTCTTTGTCAAGTGTAATCCAAAATCCCGGAGAGTCGCTGAAGGAGTACTTACAAAGATTCCACGTTGCGGCAACTGAAGTCAGTAATCCCAATGACCATGCAATTCTAATGGCTGTAATGAGAGGTGTAGATCCGGATTCTGAGTTTGGAGACTGGCTGGCAGGAAAACCTCCGGATACGCTAGAGCGTTTCTACTCCAAGGCACACCAGTTCATAAGAAGAGAGGAAGCTAGGTGGGTACGACGAGATAAGGCACCGGGACCTGCCCAAGAGTCAATCAAGAGCAACGTTGCTGTGAAGCAATCTGGAGACAATTCGGGAAAGGTCCAAGTCAATGTCCAGAGTAAGCTTGTGCAGCCCAAAGAGTCCGGAGGAAGAAGTCAAGGAAAGAGGAAAGAAGTGGGAAAGTGGAAGTCGAGAATCCCCAGCTACAGCGAGTACACTCCGCTAAACGCCCCACTTGAGAACATCTACCTATCCACCTGCAATACTTTTCAATACCGAAAGCCGCGCCCGAAAGAATCAACCGAGGAACAGAAGCGGACTGGGAAATATTGCCGCTTCCATGAAACTTATGGACACAACACGGAAGAGTGCAGACACCTGCATGACGCTATCGAGAAATTGATCAGACAAAAGAAGTTGCAAGAATTTGTAAAGGATCCACAGGAAGGAGGACAGGGGATGTCCGACCCAGGTCGTGCACCAGCTCCACGTCATCCTGAGGAGCCTGCCCGGACTGTTGGAAGACTGGTCATAAATACAATTATCGGCGGACCTCATCCCGCAAATAAGAAATGGCAAGAGATGGAACGATATGCAAGCTCCTTGAAGCATGCAGACTTTGAGTGTTGTTCGAACGTAGAGGACGGGGCTCCTGCTAAGCAGCAGCGCGTGATGACAGACGATATTGTGTTCAGGAACAGAGACGCTGATCAGGTAGAGGCTCCGACCATCGATCCCATGGTCATATCTCCAACGATCGGACCAGCATATGTAAAAAGAATTTTGATTGATTGTTGAAGTTCAGTCAACATCATCTTCAAGAAGGCCTACGATCAGATGAAGCTAGAGTCAAAAGACTTGAAACCATCCAAAGCTCGTATCCACGGCTTTAACGGCGCTGCGACTGATGCAATAGGATATGTCGAGTTACCAGTTGAACTGGGACAAGGCGAGCATCGGAGGGTACGAATTCTACCCTTTGTAGTTTTGGATGTGGACTCTCCGTATAATGTTTTCTTGGGTCGGCCGGCCCTGGCTGAATTTAGGGCGGCATTAGCCCCGTGGTGCTTGACTTTGAAGTTTCCGACTGACAAAGGAGTAGGCATTGTTCACGGTGACCAAGCAGCTGGTCGTTCCTGTTATGTGGCCGAGCTCCGAGAGGCCCACCGGAGGGAGAAGGGAAAGGTTGCGGACAACCCCGTCCGCATCCTCAATGCTGATAATTGACAAGTAGTGCCCGAGCCCTGGCTCGGGCATAGTTCTCGGATCTACGGAGATATAGATCCGAGAGACGACGATGAGAAACCCAGGGAAGAGAAGGCGGCACCGGCTGAATTAACAATTGACATTTCAGTTAGCCATGACGACCCCTCGCGAATACTGAAGATCGAATCACAGCTTGGCCCCGCAATGACTGAAGACCTTAGCGACTTCCTCCGGGCGAATCTTGATGTTTTCGCCTGGACGCATTCTGATATGTGTGGGATTTCTCCCGCCATCACGAGTCATATGTTGAACATAGACTCGAAATACGTCCCAGTCAAGCAAAAAAGGAGAGGAATGGATCCGGAGAGATCCTCCGCTCTTGGAGAGGAGGTGGACAAACTCAAGGCGAATGGGTTCGTCCGCGACGCCCTCTACCCTGAATGGGTATCCAACCCCGTACTGGTAAAGAAGGCGAATGGCAAATGGAGGACTTGCGTAGATTATTCCGACTTGAACAAAGCATGCCCAAAGGACAGTTTCCCGTTGCCTAGGATCGATCAGTTGGTCGACTCCACCGCAGGACACGAGCTGTTGTCATTCATGGACGCGTACTCAGGATACAACCAAATCCCAATGCATATTCCGGATCAAGAACACACCAGCTTCGTTACAAATGTCGGACTGTATTGCTATGTAGTGATGCCCTTTGGATTGAAGAATGCTGGAGCGACTTATCAACGTTTGGTGAATCGAATGTTCAAGGACCAGCTGGGTAAAACCATGGAAGTCTATGTGGACGACATGCTCGTGAAGTCACGACGGTCAAACGACCACATTCAAGACTTAGCTGAAATGTTTAACATACTCAGGTTTTATGGAATGAAGATCAACCCGTTGAAGTGTTCTTTTGGCGTTGCATCAGGGAGGTTTTTGGGATTCATCGTCAACGCTAGGGGAATCGAAGCCAACCCAGAAAAGATCCAAGCTATTCGAGATGTACAAGCGCCCAGGACTATAAAGCAGGTACAGAGCTTGAACGGAAAAGTAGCTGCGCTGAGTCGATTTATATCCAAGGCAACTGACAAGTGCATCCCGTTCTTTGACATAATAAAGAAAGGAAAGAGAAATTTTGAATGGACGTCTAGCTGTGAGGAAGCGTTCTGGAATCTGGTGAGGCATTTGGAAAGCCCACCAATGCTATCAAAACCAGTTGACCATGAGATGTTGTACGTTTACTTGGCCATATCCCCTCATGCGATAAGCGCAGCTTTGGTTCGTGAGGAGGATCGAGTCCAGAAGCCGGTGTATTATGTTAGCAAGCGTTTAACGGGGGCAGAGAAGAATTACTCTAAAATCAAGAAATTGGCTTACTGCTTGGTGATTGCATCACGCAAGCTGCGCCCATACTTTCAAGCGCATTCAATCGGTGTTTATACCGATCAACCCTTGAGGCAGGTACTCCAACGACCGGAAACTTCTGGAAGATTGCTAAAATGGAACATCGAGTTGAGCCAGTTCGATATCGCGTACTTACCACGGAGAGCCATTCGAGGGCAAGCGTTAGCAGACTTCATCGCTGAATTTACCATACCCATCAAACTGGACGATCACGACATCATTCCCCCCATTCGATGGAGATTATACACTGACGGTGCATCAAACGACCGTTGTTCCGGCACAGGCGTGGTTCTTATAACTCCGGAAAACCGATCAATCTGTTATGCCCTGAAGCTCGATTTCCCGGCTACGAACAACGAAGCTGAATATGAAGCACTGATCGCTGGCTTGAAGCTCATCAAAGAACTCGGGATCGAATCAGTCGAAATCTTTTGTGACTCGCAGTTGGTGGTTTACCAAGTACGAGGAGACTACCAAGCAAAGGGACGAAGGCTTGCTCCGTACCTCGTTCAGGTCCAAGAACTACTATCAAATCTTGAGCGTTATGACATTTCACATATCCCGCGAGAACATAACAAAGAAGCCGACTTGTTGGCTAAGTTCGCAAGTACCGACGATGCTCAACAAATGGGATTGTATCCCGTTGAAGTCTTGCATGCCCCGAGCATAGACGAGATGAAAGTCGATTGCGTGTTGGGAACAGAAATCGAGAAGGAGTCATGGATAACCCCATTCAAACTGTACCTGACAACCGGGGCTTTACCAGAAAAAAGAAGCGAAAGACGACAGGTCTTTCGAAAGGCTGCGCGGTACGTAATGCAGGGTGGATCCATGTATCGAAAAGGATTCTCAGTCCCATTATTACGGTGCATCGCTCATGATGAAACAAAGCGAGTCTTGAGGGAAGTTCACGAAGGGGAATGCAGCGACCATACTGGGGGGCAAACGCTAGCAAAGAAGATCCTCCGCTATGGATATTACTGGCCCACCGTAAATCGGGATGCCGCGGACTACGCAAGAAAATGCGACAAATGTCAAAGATATGCAAAAATCCCGAGGGCTCCATCAACGGAACTCACACAAATGATCAGTCCCTGCCAATTTGCGATCTGGGGAATCGAAATAATCGGCTCTTTGCCTTTATCCAAAGGTGGTGCGAAATATGCAATAGTTGCAGTCGACTATTTCACGAAATGGGCTGAGGCAGAACCTTTGGCCACTATCACCTCTTAGAAGGTCATTAACTTCGTTGTACGAAACATTATATGCCGCTTTGGCCTTCCACGCACCATCGTTACGGACAACGGAATGCAATTTGAAAGTAGAGAGTTCAAAGAGTTCTGTTTGAAGTACGGCATCGAGAAAAAGTTCGCCGCCGTTACGCACCCAAAAGCTAACGGACAAGTCGAGGCCGTTAACAAAATAATCAAGTCCATATTGAAGAAGCGTCTAGAGAAGGTTGGAGGCAAGTGGGTAGATGAGCTCCCGACAGCATTATGGGCGTATAGAACTACCCACAAGTCCGCGACCGGCCACACTCCGTTCGCCTTGGCATACGGCTCTGAAGCCGTTATACCTGTGGAGCTTGAAGTTCCATCGCACCGAGTGACATACTATGATCCCAAGACGAACCAAAACCTCTTGCTGGAATCACTGGACTGCATCGACGAAAAGCGGGAAGAAGCTGAATTAAGGGCGGCGGTGCACAGACATCGAGTCAAGCGTTACTACGACGACAGAGTCCGCCCAAGAACCTTTGATGTGGGAGATCTCGTTTTGAAACGAGTCTTCCCGGTACCATCACGCATGAATCCCAGCTGGGAAGGTCCATACGCCATTGAACGGAAGCTTGGAGAAGGAACATTCAAGCTAGCGACCGTTGATGGCGCGACACTCCCCAGAGCATGGAACAGTGAACATTTGCGGCACTATTACATTTAGCATGTTTTCCTTTCTTGTTGTAGGCACTGTTGTTTCCTGCATGTTTCCATTCAATAATGACTTAGTTTCCTTTTAAAGTTGTAATCAAGCAATTTAGTTGATTTTCATTAATAAAGGCTTGAAGCCACATCTTCTATGAAGTTTCTATATCTCTTAATTGGATGATAAATTACATTATCCTGCACGACATACAGACTCGTACAAACGATTCCGAATCTCCGAATCCCCAGAACGCGGATCGGAGTACTCTAAGTCCCCAGAGCGCGGACTAGAGTATGAACGATTCCAAATCTCCGAATCACCAGAGCGCGGATCGGAGTACTCTAAGTCCCCAGAGCGCGGACTAGAGTATAAACGATCCTAAATCTCCGAATCCCCAGAGTGCGGAGCGGAGTACTCTAAGTCCCCAGAGTGAGGACTAGAGTATAAAAGATTTCAAATCTCCGAATCCCCAGAGTGCGGAGCGGAGTACTCTGAGTCCCCAGAGTGCGGGCTAGAGTATAAACGATTCCAAATCTCCGAATCCCCAGAGCGCGGATCGGAGTACTCAAAGTCCCCAGAGCGCGGACTAAAGTATAAACGATTCAAAATCTCCGAATCCCCAGAGCGCGGATCGGAGTACTCTAAGTCCCCAGAGCGCGGACTAGAGTATAAACGATTCTAAATCTCCGAATCCCCAGAGTGCGGAGCGGAGTACTCTAAGTCCCAGAGCGAGGACTAGAGTATAAACGATTTCAAATCTCCGAATCCCCAGAGTGCGGAGCGGAGTACTCTAAGTCCCCAGAGTGCGGGCTAGAGTATAAACGATTTCAAATATCCGGATCCCCAGAGTGCGGAGCGGAGCACTCTGAGTCCCCAGAGCGTGGACTAGATTATAATCGATCTCAAATCTCTAAGTTCCCGGAACGCAGAATCGGAGAGAGTCCAAGTACTCAAGAACGGACCGGGAGATAATGCAACTCATGAGAACTTGAGTTATGGCTACAGTTAGTTAACAAACCAAAGAAAGACAAGAGAATCATTCAAGCAATAAAGAAACTAAAATTTTATTCGATAAGTCCAAAACGGGGATACATGATCACTCCTACAAAATTCAGACCTCTCTATACAAACTTCAAGTTGTGAAAGATAAAAGCAACTACAAGACTTAAGCAAAAAACTCGTTGAACGAGTGTATCGATTATTTCTTCGACTTCTTCTTTTTGTCTTCCTTTGATGTTTCCGACGACTCCTCTCCCTCACGTTTTTTCTTGGACTTTTTGCTTGCTAGAGAAACGGAGTCAGGAGTAGGGGACGGAACATCTAGTTGTTTGGACATGCCCGGGAGAATGATTTTCAAAGGTCTGTTCCGCGGATCAGTGAGTTCCAGTATTTCAGACTCGACTTTGACTTTGACTTTTCTCTTCTCCTCGTCGGCAAGACGGTCCTTCATGCTCATCTCTGAAGTATGCTCAGAGGCGCCCGTGATTTTAATTTCATCGCTTCCTTCGGTAGGAGACGAAGTATCAAGTTTGTCATCATCAAGCGCCCCGATCACTTAAGCGTCTGGACCGGGAGTTACTCCTGCGGGAGCAACGTCGCTTGTTTTCTCTACTTCCTCCTTGGCGTCATCGCTCCTCGGAGTTGGCTCGGCGTCAGAATAACCTGCACGAAAACATAAGGAATGAGCATTAGAACGAATAGCCACTGCTGAAAAATGACGGGAACTCTTCAACTTCTAGAGAAAGAAGAATTTCCTACCAGGGTCAGGTTGGCTATCGGTGGCGCGCGGGGTTTCACCCTCCAGGATAGGTGACAGCATGTGAACGCCAAGCCCGGGATCTTCGGGATGATAACCGGCATGCTGCTCGAATGGATCAAGCGTCGACCGACCGGCCGATTGAGCAGCGTAAGGAGCGGCGATGTGAGGAGTAGTAGCGTCGGCCTCTGACGGCCCGGCATTCGTCGTTCTTCTCTTTTGAAGGGGAAGAGCCTTTACCATAAAGAGCCAATGCTGTAGATAAATCCGATGGCTCATTCCCCCTCAGGAACTCCTTCACCAATTCATCCTCGTCGACCTCTTCGGAGCCTAACTCGACTTTCCTAATCTTTATCAGAGTTTCCCATGCCTCAGCCAGGGATTCAAAGTAGCCGTCGCCCAAGAATGTTAAGTCACGGTGCATAAGGACGCGGGCTCCGTACTCGGCGATCAACGGGTCAAACATACTTTTGACATCTTCCCTGCCGGCCTCTGCGGCCGCCTCAAGGCGAGAACCAAGCTCCTCCACAGCCATTCTTTTGCCCTCCTCACGGGCCTCATCCTTCATTTTCTCGACCCCGGCAAGTTCGTCGTCGAGCTTTGTCTTCAGGAGTCGGGTAGCAACAATCTCATCACAATATCGCTGTGATTCTTCCTGAGCAGCTATTTTGTCTTCTTTCTCCTTGGAGAGTAGTTCTTTCAGCTCTTTGACTTGAGTAGCGAGCGCGTCCCTTTCTTTTTGGACAGAGTCTTTTTCTAGGGCAAGGGCGCCGCTGCGCTGGACTGCTTCGTCAAGCTCCTTTTTGTGAGCCACCTCTAAGCAAGTAACTGCCTCAGCAGTATCTTTTGCGCCTTGTTCAGCGGCTTCTAGCTTTAACTTATAAGAGGCGAGCTCTTCGTCTTGGAGTTTGATGATTTTCTTATCGCTGTCAGCCTCCAGATTCAGACGGTCAATCTCGTGTTGACGCTCGACAGATACTTCCGAGATCTTCTCCACCAAGTGCACGAATGCGTCATGTTGAACATAGACGTCATTGTTGCAGGCGATGGCGCTTTGCTTCACGTGCCCAGGAATGTGATGGATGGCTGGGAGGAATTTCAAGCCGTCAAAACAGATTTTCGGAAACTTGGCCTTAAGGTCGACCATCTTTTCCGCAACAGTTGGGTCCACGGCAGGAGTAGGAGGAGGAGGCTTTGAGAATTCCGTTCTTTTACGTTGCTCTCGAACTTGCCTCGTACTCGATGAACTGGAATGTTGTTCTCGAGCAGCATCAGACTGATAACCCTTCTGCAAAGACTTCTCTTTATCCGGCTCAGTTGGATGAGGAAGATCACGGGACTGGGAAGATTGAGAGTGTGCTTTCTTGCGGTGAGACGACTCACGAGGACGATTGTCCCTATCCTCATAATCACCTCGGTCCCGGCGTCTGCCGGAACCGGAATCCCGTCCGGAGTGACGAAATATAGAAGACCCCTGGAGGCGATCAAGTCCGTGAGAGCGGCCCATATCACCTGCAAAGAATGGAGATAACAACGAGTTAAGGAGAATTCACGAATTAAAAAGACTGGAAGTATATTATGGAATGCGCATGTGCGTGTGTGTCCTAGTGTTCCCCCCGACGGACCCGTTCGTTTATCTTTGCTAATCGGAGTATTGTCTCCTTGAGCCTGGGGTTGAACTCCTGCGTTGCCCCTCACGGGCGAAGAGAATTTGAGGGCTTCAGGATCATCGAACCCATAATTAAGCAAATCATCGGGAATTGACAGGTTTGACAGACCCTTCAAGGAACTTTCAAGACGCTGTGAAGAAGCCTCTTTCTCAGGCGGTATAAGCGTGACTTTTGAAGTACCACCAACTTTCTCCTTCTGAACTTTATACTTTAACTTCTTCTTTCCCTTCGAAGGGGAAGACGACGTCTCGATGTCCTGAACTTCGATTGCCGGATTCCAAGCGAGACCCACATTCTCGCCCTGAGTCTCGGGGGCATCATCCTCTCTACGCTCGCTTTCTCCGTGCGTATCGGGAGCGCGGCGCGCCGACGATCCGGCAAGCTTTTTCCCTTTACCAGACGAAGGTTTGGGGATGGTAACACCTTTTGGAAGGCTGATCCGACGACCAGGGGCTAGCAAGACAAACCCCGACAGCGATTCATTTGAGATGATAGTCCGGATGTCTCGATCCTCAGCAGGAAGAGCTCTAATGGCTTCAACAGCCTCAGAATATCCTTGGCCTTCCGGACGCAGGTTGATACCTGAAAAGATGAAACGAAGAGTTAGGAAAAGCATGACTCCAATTAAATACGAATAGCAATTCAGCAGAGAGACTTACTGCCTTCGACCCATCTCCTAGCGAAACCAGAAGGGCAGCGCACATAGAACCACTCCTATTTGTACAGGGCGAATTTGCTACAGGCCCCTGTCAAGATCTGGCGCTTGTGGTATGGCTCGAGGAACATAAAGGAAGGGCTATCTTTCCGTCTCTTGAACATATAAATGTATCGGATATCACCGGGGGTTGGAGGTCTGGAGAAGACGGCCATGAAAAGTAAGTAAGTCCCATATAGAAACGCATGGCCGTTCGGGTGCAGTTGCGATGGAGCCATGTCTATGTACTGCAGAACGTCCCGGAGAAATAAGTTGAAGGGAGGCACGCTGCCCATCCAACACATGAACTTGTTGCAGGCAGTGTACCCGACTGGGGGCAGATGAGGGCGATCGTGTCTCGAAGGGACTAACATGTCGGCGAAAGGAATCCCGTGAATAGAGCATATCCGCCTCAGAGCAACTTCGTTGATCTTCGAAGCTTGAGAATCGATCGGATTGTCTAGTAAGATGGTTGCCTCCAGAGCGTCAGGCGCCAAGTTATGAGCGGGAGAAGTCGACGAATTAGAAGTATCAGTGGCTCCTTGCCTTGCTGACGGCCTAGGCCTGTCAGATATGGTGGCAGAACTATATTTTCTCGACATCCCGAATAAATAATGAACCTTGCTAAATGCTTGAGAAAGCTATACTTAGAAAACGTTGAACGTTAGAATTAGCAACACGACTTTTTCCCCCCGTGTGGTGTGTGAACTAGTGAAAACAATTGTGTACAAGCAGTAAGATTTTAAAGATATAATGATTAGCTTCGAGTCGTCGCCTTCGAAGACCGTCATCGCTTACCATCTCAAAAAGCTCGCCTTGAGGTGATTACAGTTCCAAATTCAGAAAACATGTGATGTATGAGGTGTCCGGCTTAAGACTAATTTGACATTTAAATATTATTGTTCGGCATGTGTCTTGGTTCGGTAGAGTCATTGTCAATTGTTCGGCTAAGGTCCTTGTTCGGCTAGAAAGCCTCGTTCGGTTAGGACATTGTCCAGTTAAAAGTCCTGTTCGGCAATTGTACTGTTCGGCAATTGTATTGTTCGACCTGAGGAATGTTCGGCAATTGTATTGTTCGGCTAAAAGACATTGTTCGACCTAAGGAATGTTCGGCAATTGTATTGTTCGGCTAAAAGACATTGTTCGACCTAAGGAATGTTCGGCAATTGTATTGTTCGGCTAAAGTCACGGTTCGACCTAAGGATTATTCGGCTGAATTCAACGTTCGGCCTTAAGTCAATGTTCGGCGTGTCAGTCGTTCGGCATTTGGGTTTTGTTCGGCTTTAGTTCGTTCGGCTCAATTATAGTCTGACATGTTAGTAAGCGTTCGGCCTGGGATTGTCCGGCCAAGGTAGTGCTCAGCAACTAACCATTCCACCGTCTGGCACATGACGACATGCGCCGGAGCAGCGAACAGCGCTTTTACCTCCTCCAACACCTTCTTTCTTTTTCTTCCCTTTAACCTCGATTCAACACGAGGAAACTAAGACGATAAGTGGACATACTCCTAATTCCTCCACGCTATGTCGTTCGGCAATGTAGACAAGCTATACAAAAACCTTCTACACGACATCGTTCAAACATCTCGTTTGAATATACGAGGAAAAATACCTAAGTTTGCAGATCAGAGATTGAGATGGTGTAGTTAAGTCTCAAATTCGAACGATTGAACAGAATTGCAAGAACGGTAGAAGTAAAAAGTAAAAGGAGAGAAGAAGAAAAGGACCTGGTTTTATAGAGGGGAATGGTGGAAGTCGAAGGGGCTATACCCGGTAGAACCGGTCAATACCGGAGCACTCGGCATCGAGGCAGAATAACGTTCGGCACGCTAGGAACGTTCGGCTCCGAACATATCGTTCGGCATCCCAAACTTGTTCGTCTTGCACCTCCCTTCGCTAGCATTCTCGAGAGGGTACCTCCGAGGTAGATTGTACCAGATTCAAAGCGCACCACGTTTGGCCACGAGATACACTTTGGGGGGCAAGTGTTTCCTGGGGATTTGACCAGGCAACTAGTACTCGGCAATAAGTGCTCGGCATCAGAGAGTGTCCGGCATCTAGGAGTGTTCGGCGAAGCACTTGCCATCCAGGAGTGTTCGGCGAAGCAACTGACATCCATGAGTACTCAGCGTAGTACTCGGCATCCATAGTGTCCGGCGTCCAGGAGTGTTCGGCAAAGTACACGGCATCCAGAGCGTTCGGCTGTCAAGCCCACTTGGGTAGTCCAGCCCACTTTTGCCTATAAATAGAGGGGCAGGGTCACAGTGAAATGGATCCTTTTTTTTGGAGAGAAAACACCGGGGAGACTCTGCCATTTTCAAGACTCATCTTCTCTACTTAACAACTTCATTCAAGCATTTGATTCACAAATTGTACTTGTAATCAACTATAAAGAAGATCAATAAAGTTTAACCTCAAAGTGGACGTAGGCAATTACGCTGAACCACTATAAATTTGGTGTTCTTACTTTCTGTATTTAGATTAGCACTGTCTTCTCTGTTTAATTTGATTTCATCACTTATATCTCTTCACAATCTTCTTCTACGAGGTTAGTGAACAATTTTGGTGCTAACAATAGGATCGTCGCCACCAACCTACTTCATTCTGGAATCTCCACCGCGTACACGGTTGTTAAAGTGTTTTTCGGTATCGACAGAGAGTATGCCCATATCTGATCCCGGTCTCTTTAACAACCAACCGTTATTATGACCCGTGGTTATAATTTCAAAATGGTTTACATTTCAAATCAAAACATATTCATTTAAACCATTAAATTTAATGTCAATATCTTTCAAAATAATATTCATTTCCAAAGTCATATCATTGCTAAGTTCATTCATTCAATTATACCTTTCCAAAACATTGTATTTCAGCATTCATTGCACTTTGCAAAATGTGATAATACACATATTAGTATTCAAAAATATCATCTTTCAGAAACAACAGCACTTAGAAAATGTTACTGTAGATATAATAGTATTTCAGAAATATAGTCTTTTACAGAACAGCGGCACTTATAAACTGCTACAGTAGATAGTAGTATTAATTCAGAAAACAGTACATTTACAGAAACAGTAGCACTTATGAACTGCTACCTTAAAACCACAGCATTTCAGAAATGCTGCCAATACAAATCTGAGATTTACTATAACATTTCAGAAACATTTTATTTCGGTTTTCACCATTTTTAACTTGGAAAACACATCTCACCTTTCAGAAATATTTATTTGGATATCATTTCACTTATGATTTTTAAAAATGAAATTTTAATAATAAAATATCCAATTAAACCATAATTCATTTATTAAGTCAAAATATACACTTAAATTGCTTAACTTTTAAATTTAACAATAACTTGATACTTTATTTACTTTTAAAAATATCCATTTCATAAATAAAATATTTTCTTTCTAAGTTAAGCCTAAATTTCCATTTCAAATCAAATTTCAATTATTAAGTTAAATCACAATTTACATTTACACTTAATCATTTATTAACTCATACAATTTTTAACTTATAGAAAATCACTATAAAATTTATTTAAATCATTTTAACATCAAATTAAGTTAAAATCTCATATATTTTATATTCCAAATACTTAGAATTTTCAGAAAATATTTATATTTAAATCACTTAAATCAACTTTAAATTAAAATTTATTAAGTCAGATTAAATTTAAATAAAATCTTAGGTTGTAAATTAAAACCATTTATTAGCTATAAATTTTAACTTATAGAAACCAATATATATTTTATTTAAACCATTTAAATCAAACTTAAGTTCAAATTTTCATATACTAAAATTTCAAAATACGTAATAAATTTTAGAAAACTATTATTAAAATTAACCACGGGTCTGTATAATATTTTCTAACCTAGGTCAAGTGATACAGATATGTATCATTTCAATCCGTGAAATAAAAATCCCGGGTTCTATCATTTCAAACCCGCAATCCCAAGTCAAAATATATAAAAATCGCTTGAGCCTATCATTTCAGCTCATAACGATTTTTCCCTATTCTAATGTCCGTTCGGGTATGTATCATTTCAACCCATAGTGAAAGGGAACTTGCAGTGTGAGAAACAGAAAATAAAATAAACAGTATAGCATCTCATATCATATCAGGTGAGGTAACAAATATATAATCAGGTTATAACATCATAAATCATCATATCACAAGCATATATAAACTTATCAACATAGCATATCAACTACTACAAATCCACTTGTCATCGTTTCACAAATATATAAGTATGAATGCCGAGAGTGATAAACTCATCTTTTAAAGCTAGAGACGATAATTTCAAGACACACAACCAAACTCCGAAAAGCACGACTAGATTTGAGTAGATGGAGAGCCAAGATCCAAGTCTTGTAAACAACAAATACACAACATATATAAGTATATGATTGTACAAAAGAATTTTGACTTAAACAAAATCAAAATATGAACAAAGTGAAGCAAGAGGACTTAACCAAATCAAGTGGGCTCGGCCACATCACAATTGGGCTTGACCATCACCAAACATGCTCGGCCATGACTTGATTTGTGGCATATAGGCTCGGCCATGGTCACAAAAGTGCATGGCTATGGACTGAAATGTGAAAGGCCTTGGTAAATGAAGTGATGGTAAGGCAAAAGGTCATGGAGATGGAAGGTCAAGTAGGTCAATTGGTTCGTCCCTATGCTAAAGTGGCACGGTCTGGTTGCAAGCATGGTTCAGGTCAGGTTTGGTGATCAAGGTGGTGCGGCCAGTGGTCATGTCAGGTCACGGCAAGGGCTGGAGGAGGAGGTGATGATGGTGGCCGAGGCAAACATGAAGAGAAGATGAATAAGTGAAGGCTTGGCTAGGGTTTCATCATGGTTTCGTGGTGTTGCTTGATCAAGGGTCAAAGCTATTGGTTTTGGTGAGGAGCAGGTCATGGCAAGGTCAGTGGATGGTGGTGGTGGGTGAAGGCTGATCATAGTGGTGATGAAGTGGAGGAGAAGGTCGGCTAGGAGCATGTGATAGTGGTTATGGCCGAACTTAGTTTAAGGAGGAGGAAGAAATAAAATAAGAAAAAGTGGAAAAGAGAAATGAGATTTACTGTAAATATTTTAGTCAGTAGGAATGAAATGAGAACTTGAGATGAGAAATGATGTTTTGTACATGAATAAGAAGGGGAAAGTGAACGGCAAGGAAGTGGAAAGGCTAGGAAAAGGAAAAGGCACCAATTCAAACAAGTAACTTAAGTCTCTTGAATTTCCTAAGCCCAATGTCAAGCATACTTCAAAACAATTCAACACAAATAAAATTTCAAAACCCAATCAAACTTAAAGATGGAAAAATAAAATAGAAAATAGACAATGAGATACTGAAAATAATTGCGTGTAAAACGCTGAATTTTATCAAATTTAAAAAGTATAAAACAGAATTGACGAAACGAAAATTAGAATGAAAATCAGAATCAAGTACAGCTTAATAGAAAAAGATTGGAAATTTAAAATTCAAATTTAAAAATTTCAACTGAAAGTCAAAGTTTGACCAAAGTTGACCAAAATATAATTTTTTTAGAAAATCATTATTTTATTATATTTGGAAAATAAATTATAAACAAATCCAAAATTTCACTATTAAATTCCAAAATTCCAATTTTAAAAATGATTTTAAAAATCAAAGTTTCAAATAAATTCTATTTAAAATATTTGTTAAAAATATGGGTTGTTACACTCTCCCCCACTCAAAACTTTTCGTCCTCGAAAAGGAACGAGGCACGGATGGACAAAAAAATAAGATAGAACAACGAATAATACCTGAAACAAACTATTCCGGATTCAAAGCACGTAAGCTCTCCTCCGTCTCCCAGATACAATCCCGATCATCAATACTCCACTGTACTTTGACCAGGTTGATAGATTTCCTTCTCAGCTGCTTCGTACCTCTATCGACAATATGAAGTGGCTTCCTCTCGACAGTAAGGTTTGGCTCAATATCCAAACTCCCGAAAGCAGAAGACTGAACAATAAGAGATGGATCATGAAGATACCGACGAAGATGTGAAACAATGGAATACATTAAGCACCCTAGAAACTTCTCAGGCAAATCCAGGCGATAAGCTAAAGAATCAATCTTTCTAAGATGCGGAAAGGACCAACGAACCAAACGATTAATGAATTCAATCCAGCAAGATGGAGATCTGCAAGGTCGTCGGTAAAGAGCAACAAACGGAGACATTGCAATACTAGATAGAACATAAAAGATAAAATGAAGTAGATAAAGGATTAAGACAAGATAAACAGAAGATTGAAATTATACCTAATAACGGTCGTTATAGGTAAATTCGACGAGATGGAGATGATCTTCCCAAGATCCTCCATAATCAAGAACACAAGTATGAGGAAGATCTTCCAAAATCTGATTCACTCTTTCCGTTTGACCGTCGGTCTGTGGATGGTAAGCAATATTCAGATTCAGGTGAGTACCCAAAGATTCCCAAAAGACTCTCCAAAACTGACTGGTGAACATGGGATCTCTATCATGAGAAATACTGATAGAAACACCATAAAGACAAACAATCTCCCTCACATAGATCTCAGCCAAACAGGAAGCAGAGCGAATAGACTTGACCGGAATGAAATGAGCGGACTTGGTTAGTCTATCCACCATAACCCAAATACTCTCGTAAAAACTTAACATTCTTACAAGTCAAAACAAGGAAAAGTGCAGCAATCCGAGCAAAATTCTTAATGAATCTCCGATAATAACCGGCAAGGCCTAGAAAACTATGAATATCAAACGGGGTCCTAGGAGTTTCCCAATCCTGTACAGAATAGGGAGAGATATAGGGACAATAGAAAAGATAGAATGATTGAATGATAAAGAGAAAAAAAAGGAAAAGAAAGACTAACATTGATTGCAGCGATTTTAACTGGATCAACAGAAACTCCATTACCAGAAACAATATGCCCAAGAAATCAGACTTTATCCTTCCAAAAATGGCATTTTGAGAATTTAGCTTTGAACTGATGACTCCTAGGAGTCTCCAGAACAAAGCTCAAATGGGAATCATGCTCCTCCATAGACTTAGAGAAGACGAGAATATCATAAACAAAGACTAGAACAAATTTGTTAAGCACATCACGACAAACATGATTCATAAGATCAACAAAGAAAGCAGGAGCATTAGTCAAACCAAAATGACATGACTAACCATTCATAGAAACCATTCTCAGTATGGAAAGTAGTCTTGGGAATACTTTCTCAGCAACTCTGAGCTGGTGAAAGCCTGAAGCAAGATTAATCTGAGAGAAAACAATAGCTCTATAGAGCTGATCAAACATATCATTGATACGAGGCATAGGATATCTGTTTTTCATAGTGAGCTTGTTCAGCTCCCTATAATCAACACACATCCTCAAAGAACCATCGGACTTGGTGATGAAAACCACCGCTGCTCCCCATTCGGAATGGCTAGGTCTGATCAGACCCTTGTAGAACAAGTCCTCAATTTGCTTCCTCAACTCAACCTTCTCACGGGGTGCCATTCTTCTAGAAGGAAGAATTACAGGTCGAGCTCCAGAAATAAGATCGATACAAAATTATTTCCCGCTTAGGAGGTAAAGCAGTGACTTCACTAAATACATCGCAATAGAGTTTGACCACAGGAGTCGAATAAAGATCACCAGGAGAAGAATCAAAAGAATAAATAAAGCTGCCAGCAAAATCCTGAGGCATACGGCACTGAATAACCAAATAATTACCAAAATCATCAACAAGAGAAACAGTTCGGGTTTTACAGGAGATAACAGCTTCATGCCTCTTCAGCCAATCACCTCCAAGCAACAAATCAAAAGCACCGAAACCCAGAACATAGAAATTACTAGAACATACTCAGGAGAAAGGGGATGTTCAAACTTATCACAAAGATCTACAGATCTAAAACTATGGAAAGCTCCAGTATCAAATAAAACATGAACAGGATAATGAAATAAAGAAAAGATGCCTGGAAGGGTACCTTGGGTATCACTAGGAGCGGGAGCAGAAGGAGGAACAGCAGTACCAACTGAAGCAGGGCAACTATTAGCATAGTGTCCCTTCTGATCATACTCACAATAATCACTCAAATTTATTTAAAATTTCTTTATCATCATTTTATATTGTATAAAATTCTGTTACATAGTTAACTTTTGAATAATTAAGGTAAGTTATATTAGAATGCAATAGAGGATTATACAAGAAATTTTTCCCAATTCAATTATTTATACTTAAATATTTATTCAAAAATATTGGATTTATATATATTTAAAATCATCCTTTAATATAAATTAAAGAATTAAATTTCTGATTCATTTCAAACCGTTTAGAGATAAATGTATGTACTATATATATCAAATCAAATCAAATTTAAAATAATATACCTATATATATAAATCAAATCATACTTAAGAAATTTAAATCAATTAAATTTCCAAAACAAAATTGTAGCAAAGCTACTGAATGGTCTCTCCACTTCGAAACTCGAAAATGAATGTCGATGATGCGGCCGTCATCACCGAAATTATTTTCCAGCGACAAAAGAAGAGAGTACTGACCTGAAATGATTTCTATTCGAAAATACTTTAAATAATATACATTTTAAAACTTTAAAACTAGAGTTTGAAATTATCGGAAATTAAATTCTCAAATTCTAGATTTAAATTCATTTTATTTTTCAAATCACTTTATAAACCATGTTTATAAATTCATTTATAGAACAATAAATGAAAATCAAATATTATCATTTTAAACCAATTTAATTAACTTTTTAAATTCCAAAATTTTTACTTATATATTTACAGTATAAAAATACAAATTAATTACATTTATCAATTTTGAAAATAATATTGTGTCAGCTTGCTCTGTTCAAGTGTTTTGGAAATCCTATCGATAGCGTTGATCAGACGAATCGATCGAAATCCAAACCAACATCAACAACTCAAACAACACAATATATAAAACATTTCAATATTAATAACAAGATACAAAATAGACTCCCTCTCTCGATGATTCAAGGATTGTTTTCAAATCAAGGATAGAGATTCAAATATAGAGGGATCCTAACCAAAAGAATTCAACTAGAAGATAGGCTCGATATGAAGATAAATAGATTTCAAAGGGAGAAGAAATATGGTTAGACTTATATAAATCGCGGGCAACCTTAACCAGTCAAACGTGACTTCAAAATAAGATCGAAGTAGAATTCAGAGGCAAATCGACATTCGATCTCAAAAGATAGAATTCGAGTATCGCAAGAGATATAAACATTGTAAACCGAGGATACATAAATCTCCAGTGAATTAATGCCTATTGTAAGGAGTTTCACTTCCTTACAAATCATATAGTGGGGCTATGGAATACTCAAAAATACAGAAGAATACGAATAGGAAAAGACAAGAATGGATTTTGGAACCGAGGGAACACTCCAAAATTCAAAGGAAACCAGATCGAATAAGAAGAAATTCAAGCTCGAACGAAAGTGATTCTGTAATTTAATCTACTTTATATACTGAGTTTTGCATAAAACTTGGCTCTGATACCAACTGTAACATCCTGAAATTTTCAACCATTCGCATCCACAATAAATCCACACATGTCAGATTTGAATTGCTCAAAATATCATATTGTTAATTTAAATTTTGCAAAAACTCAGCATATACAGTAAATAAATAATCACAGAATCATAGACACAGAGTAATAACAATAAAGCAGCGGAAACAAAGAATAGTAGTTCATGAAGCTACTATATATAATATAACAGAGTTCAACAAGATACAACAGAAATCACGAAAACAAAGATGTCTCAATACAATAGTCAAATACAAGATCTGAATATATCACTGGAATCGACTGAATGACTGAAAGCATAATCAATAGATGGATCCAAGCGAAGCTCCAACTCAAAAGGTGAGTCTCGAATACCGGTACAACTCAATCTGATCCGAGCGTAAAGCAAAACACAAAACACTCGAGTCAGGACATACATACTTATACAATGTAAACCAACTCAAGTGAACTGTAATAGAAATGCTCAAGTAACTTAAAGGATGCTTGGGATCGCCCATACTTTAAGGATCTGTTAAACTATCTACTATGTAGTAATATATGCTATTACAATAATGTCTAAAGTAAAGTAAACTATTAAAAAATAGCGTTAAGGCATTACCCATATCCTCCTTAACACATTTTATAGTGCCAATAGTCTATACAGTACCGTAATACCTCCAGATCGAGAGGCTACCAAAGGATACTCCATAGGTACGACACAAATCAAACTCGTAGTAAGGCGCGCTAGGGTAGGTGACACGGCACAACTGGGCAATGCCAGGGTAGATATACCAATTATGCATCCGGGCTGGTGGTAATGCATAGCAGCCACTACCGCCCACCTCGAGCCACACTCCCAAAAATCAAAGTGTGCACCCAATCAATCACAAAGTAATAGAATGGTATCGAAGAAGTGTGTCCGATCAGAGGAGCTACCTCATTGGCCCATCAATCGCTCCTGTTTTAGCCACCTTATGCCAACTCACAGGAGTCGGATCCACGTATATACCTCAATAGGATCGTCGCCACCATCCTACTTCAATCTGGAATCTCCACCGCGTACACGGTTGTTAAAGTGGTTTTCGGTATCGACAGAGAGTATGCCCATATCTGATCCCGATCTCTTTAACAACCAACCGTTATTATGACCCGTGTTATAAATTTCAAAATGGTTTACATTTCAAATCATAACATATTCATTTAAACCATTAAATTTAATGTCAATATCTTTCAAAATAATATTCATTTCCAAAGTCGTATCATTGTTATGTTCATTCATTCAATTATACCTTTCCAAAACATTATATTTCAGCATTCATAGCACTATGAAAAATGTGATAATACACATATTAGTATTCGAAAATATCATCTTTCAGAAACAACAACACTTAGAAAATGTTACTGTAGATATAGTAGTATTTCAGATATATAGTCTTTTACAGAAACAGCAGCACTTATAAACTGCTACAGTAGATAGTAGTATTAATTCAGAAAACAGTACATTTACAGAAACAGTAGCACTTATGAACTACTACCTTAAAACCACAACATTTCAGAAATGCTGCCAATACAAATTTGAGATTTACTATAACATTTCAGAAACATTTTATTTCAGTTTTCACAATTTTTAACTTATAAAACATATCTCACCTTTCAGAAATATTTATTTGGATATCATTTCACTTATGATTTTTGAACATGAAATTTTAATAATAAAATATCCAATTAAACAATAATTCATTTATTAAGTCAAAATATACACTTAAATTGCTTAACTTTTAAATTTAACAATAACTTGATACTTTATTTACTTTTAAAAATATCCATTTCATAAATAAAATATTTTCTTTCTAAGTTAAGCCTAAATTTCCATTTCAAATCAAATTTCAATTATTAGGTTAAATAACAATTTACATTTACACTTAATCATTTATTAACTCATACAATTTTTAGCTTATAGAAAATCACTATAAAATTTATTTAAATCATTTTAACATTTAATTAAGTTAAAATCTCATATATTTTATATTCCAAATACTTAGAATTTTCAGAAAATATTTATATTTAAATCACTTAAATCAACTTTAAATTTAAATTTATTAAGTCAGATTAAATTTAAATAAAATCTTAGGTTGTAAATTAAAACCATTTATTAGCTATAAATTTTAACTTATAGAAACCAATATATATTTTATTTAAACCATTTAAATCAAACTTAAGTTCAAATTTTCATATACTAAAATTTCAAAATACGTAATAAATTTCAGAAAACTATTATTAAAATTAACCACGGGTCTGTATAATATTTTCTAACCTAGGTCAAGTGATATGGATATGTATCATTTCAATCCGTGAAATAAAAATCCCGGGTTCTATCATTTCAAACCCGCAATCCCAAGTCAAAATATATAAAAATCGCTTGAGCCTATCATTTCAGCTCATAACGATTTTTCCCTATTCTAATGTCCGTTCGGGTATGTATCATTTTAACCCATAGTGAAAGGGAACTTGCAGTGTGAGAAACATAAAATAAAATAAACAGTATAGCATCTCATATCATATCAGGTGATGTAACAAATATATAATAAGGTTATAACATCATAAATCATCATATCAAGGCATATATAAACTTATCAACATAGCATATCAACTGCTACAAATCCACTTGTCATCGTTCCACAAATATATAAGTATGAATGTCGAGAGTGATAAACTCACCTTTTAAAGCTAGAGACGACAATTTCAAGACACACAACCAAACTCCGAAAAGCACGACAAAGCACGACTAGATTCGAGTATATGGAGAGCCAAGATCCAGGTCTTGTAAACAACAAATATATAACATATATAAGTATATGATTGTACAAAAGAATTTTGACTTAAACAAAATCAAAATATGAACAAAGTGAAGCAAGAGGACTTAACCAAATCAAGTGTGCTCGGCCACATCACAATTGGGCTTGACCATCACTAAACATGCTCGACCATGACTTGATTTGTGGCATATAGTCTCGGCCATGGTCACAAAAGTGCATGTCTATGGACTGAAATGTGAAAGGCCATGGTAAATGAAGTGATGGTAAGGCAAAAGGTCATGGAGATGGAAGGTCAAGTGGGTCAATTGGTTCGGCCCTATGCTAAAGTGGCTCGGTCTGGTTGCAAGCATGGTTCAGGTCAGGTCTGGTGATCAGGGTGGTGCGGCCAGTGGTCATGTCAGGTCACGGCAAGGGCTGGAGGAGGAGGTGATGATGGTGGCCGAGGCAAACATGAAGAGAAGATGAATAATTGAAGGCTCGGCTAGGGTTTCATCATGGTTTCATGGTGTTGCTTGATTAAGGGTCATGGCTATTGGTTTTGGTGAGGAGCATGTCACGGCAAGGTCAGTGGTGGTGGGTGAAGGTCGATCATGGTGGTGATGAAGTGGAGGAGGAGGTCGGCTAGGAGCATGTGATGGTGGTTATGGCCGAACTTAGTATAAGGAGGAGGAAGAAATAAAATAAGAAAAAGTGGAAAAGAGAAATGAGATTTACTGTAAATATTTTAGTCAGTAGGAATGAAATGAGAACGTGAGATGAGAAATGATGTTTTGTACGTGAATAAGAATGAGAAAGTGAATGGCAAGGAAGTGGAAAGGCTAGGAAAAGGAAAAGGCACCAATTCAAACAAGTCACTTAAGTCTCTTGAATTTCTGTTTCCTGGGTATTTGACCAGGCAACTAGTACTCGGCAATAAGTTCTCGGCATTAGAGAGTGTCCGGCATCTAGGAGTGTTCGGCGAAGCACTTGCCATCCAGGAGTGTTCGGCGAAGCAACTGACATCCATGAGTACTCAGCGTAGTACTCGGCATCCATAGTGTCCGGCGTCCAGGAGTGTTCGGGAAAGTACACGGCATCCATAGTGTCCGGCGTCCAGTAATGTTCGGCGAAGTACTTAGCAGTGTTCGGCGTCAACTGGCACTCAACGTCAACCAATGCTCGGCATCAAGGCTGCTCGGCATACAATACTGCTCGGCATCAAGGCTGCTCGGCATACAAGACTGCTCGGCATCAAAACTGCTCGGCATCAAGACTGCGCGGCATACGAGACTGCTCGGCACACGAGAGCAATCGACATCAAGGGGAACTCGGCAGTATCTATGGTTCGGCGTACAGGAGTACTCGGCATGACACCCGGTAACATCAGAAGTACTCGGCACAAGAGCACTCGGCGTCTAGAGGAGCATTCGGCTTCGACTGACTAACATCCTGCACTCCCCAAACATCAACCACATCGTTCGGCATAGAAGGGACTGTTCGGCATCATTGCGCTCGGCACATCTGGTTCGGCATACAGTGATCACTGTACTCGGGCTGGAGCGTTCGGCCATCAGCCCACTTGGGAAGTTCAGCCCATCTTTGTCTATAAATAGAGGGGCAGGGTCACAGTGAAGAGGATCCTTTTTTGGGAGAGAAAACACCGGGGAGACTCTGCCATTTTCAAGACTCATCTTCTCTACTTAACAACTTCATTCAAACATTTGATTCACGAATTGTATTTGTAATCAACTATAAAGAAGATCAATAAAGTTTAACCTCAAAGTGGACGTAGGTAATTACGCTAAACCACTATAAATTTGGTGTTCTTACTTTCTGTATTTAGATTAGCACTGTCTTCTCTGTTTAATTTGATTTCATCACTTATATCTCTTCACAATCTTCTTCTACGAGGTTAGTGACCAATTTTGGTGCTAACACTTTGGTGCTTTCATTGAGAGTCGAATTCTCAGACCTCAAGGATCTGCTTTGAAGCTACTGGATTGAACAAATCCCCCAAGGAAGATCCGACTCACTGATAGGACATCCGTTTATTCTACTCAGAGTTCATACAAATAGCTCTACAATGGCAAGACCACGTACCAGGTCAGCTTCTCATAATGCGGATGCCCGCGAGACTGCTAGCGTACAACAAGCAGGACCTAGCAATCAACCAGCGATCCCGAGTGCAGGGATTGCCGCTGAAGAACAGACTCCAGTTGTCACCAGAGTAGAGTTCAATGACTTGATGAGAGAACTTAGGGAAAGCAAGAGACAACTGGGAGAACAGATGCAAGCTAATGCCAACCTGATGGCACAACTCACTCAACAGCAGCAACAGAATGCTGGGGGCAATCCCGCTGCTTACTCCTCATCTGACAGCTCAACTTCCTCTGATGAACCTCCCAAGCGCAGACGCCGTAAGACTGATGCTGCGCGAGCAGATGCTGCTGTTCGAACAGCTGGAGACCGCGACCAAGCAAGAGCTGGAAGCTTCAGGACCGGGATATAGATGGAAGATAGAGGCCCAGATCATCAGAATGCTAACGATGTCGAACCTCAAGATGCACGATTAGCAGATCGCCAAGGGAGAAGGCATCAGCATGGACAGGCGCGTAGAACAGACTCCAACCTTCCGCCTACCATACAGACACCCGATCTGACAGCCATGATCAGGCAATTGATGAAAGAGAATCAGGGCTTATCAAATGATGACTGGGGAGTGTCAAGAAGTCATACTCCGTTCACGGATGTGGTGTTGCAAGAGGCGTACCCCAGGAAGTTTAGTATGCCTACTATTCCTGCATATGAAGGAAAGACTGACCCTAGACAACATGTCATGATGTAACGACCCACTATTTTAGACCATTCAAATCGACAATAATCCACACATGTCTGACTTGAATAATTCAAAATAAGAGATTGTAAATAAATTTGGAGCAAATGAAATCAAATACACAGAATCACAGACACAGAACATATCAGAATAACTCGCAGCGGAAATTAAAAATACCATAGTAGTTCATGAAGCTACTATAACAAACTCTCAAAACAAAATACACAATATTTGTTTGAAAACATATACAATAGAAATCTCAAATAAATAGAAGTTTATGAATACCAGAACTGAAATAGAACAACTGAACTGAAAGGAACAGATAACTAGACAAGCAGAATCTCCAGCGATTCCTAGCTCCAGAAAGAAATCCAAAGCTAAGCTGTAAATACTCAGGCTGACCCGAGCGTAAAGTAAAATACAAAACACTCGAGTCAAGACAATATATACTTATATAATGTAAACCAACTCAAGTGAACTGTAGTAGAAATGCATAATAACTCAAAGGATGCTTGGGATCGCCCATCCTTTAAGGATCAGTTAAACTATAAATTAAATACATCCCGTGGTTAAAATTTCAAAGTGGTATTTTATACTTCGAAATCAAATATCATTTCGAAATTCAATATCCTTCAAATATCCATTTCAAAATATCAAAATATCATATTTCAAAATAGTTTATATTTCGAAACAAATTACTTTATTTTAAATCATAAAAATGAAGTTATTATATTTAATAATTAAATTATTAAATTTCCAAAATTTTAATCTTTCAAAGTTCATTCGTTCACTTAAATTAATTAAAATAATGAAAATTCAACTTTCGCAGCATTTAAAAATGCTACGGAAAGTCACATTTAAAACAGTTCAATTTAACAAAAGACAGCATTTAAAATGCTGTAATAGGGTTACATTAGTTTCAAATAAACTTAGTTAAATTCAACCATTATAACATTTACAAAAATGCTATAATAGCCTTTAATTAAATTTAGCCATTTTGTTCATTATTATCAACTACAGCATTTACAAATGTTGTATTATCATTTACATTAGAATTAATAGCATTTCAGAAATGCAGTTAATTAACTTCAAATATTCAGTATAATTTCACAAACAATTATATTTTTATAAAAATCATTTTTAACTTAAAAAATCATATAATTTCACTTTTAAAACAATCATTCAAATACCCTTATATTCATGATTTTATAAAGTTAAACCTCCATTCAAAAATCAAAATTTAATAATAATTCACTTATTAAATTCCAATATTAAATTATAAATTCATTAAATTAAATTAACTTAACACTTAAGTTTAAATTTGCAAATATAACTTAATTCCATTTTTTATTTACTTAACTTAAAATTCACTTTTAAGCCAAATTCACAAATTTCCAATTTTAGTTATATTTCAAAATTTCAACTTAAATATTCATTCATTTCACATTTTAACTTTATTCAAAATCATTAATATAATATAAAAATCATTTAAATTCACTTTAATCCTAATTATCATGAATTTATCACATTTCACATTTAATTTAAATTCCAATTATCACCAAATTAAAATTTCCCAAAATAACTTACATTTCAAATTTTCTAATTTTACCATTAATTTATTTCACTTATAAATTTTCAGAAAATCAATAATGCTTTACAAAAATCATTTTTATTTAGTTTAAATCAAGATATCATAATATTTACATTTTTAAAATATTTTAAAAAAAATTTATAAGTCATATTTTAACTACGGGTCTGTATTTCATTTCTAGTCTAGGTAAAGTGATACGGGTAATATATCATTTCAACCTGTAATTTACAAAGAAAACCCGGGTTTGATCATTTCAAACCCGCAATCCCAAGTAAATGAAAATAATTGAAAATCATTCAGGCATATCATTTCAGCCCATAACGATTTTCTCCTATTCTAAAGTCCGTTCGGGTATGTATCATTTCAACCCATAGTGATTCTAATCTAAAGGGAACTTGCAGTGTGATAAACTGATAAAAATAAAAGAACAACATAATATAACAGTAACATATGATATAACAGGTGTTTAAACATGGGTGAACATCATATAATCATAACATAGCAGTTATAACAGGATGCAATACATTTACAGATTTAAGTGGTGTCGGTTTATCAGTTATATAGGTACAGATTGTCTGGTGAGAATAACTCACCTGTTAAGCTGGAGATTTGCCAACAAGCACACAACACAAAGATTACGAAGGCACGACAACTCTAATACAATTTGAGTGTGGAGAGCAAATCCAATGATATAGATCTTGTGTTACAACCCAAACAAAAATCAAAGCAAACCATAAATTTCAATACACTAGAAATGAAATAACTTTTAAATAAAGAGAGATACGAATGCCAAATCTTTTGCCATGCTTTCTCTATTCTTTTTTCATGGCCTAGGGATGGTTTTAACTCTGGTTTGAACAAGTTTGGCTCAGGTTTGGTCATGTGTATGCATGGCCTAGGTAGTAGAATATGAGGAGGAAGTTTATACAAAGGAATATGAAGAGTTTAAGGCAAAATAAGTGGGTTTTGTTCACAAAAATGGCTCGGCCATGGGCTTGTGTGGTCAGGTCAGAGGGGTATGGATCAGGTCAGTAGAAGGAAAGGTGTGTGGTGGTCTGGCCAGAGGTGGTGGAGGCGGCCTAAGGTGGTGGTGGTGGTGGAAAATGGAGTGGTGAAGCAATAGTGGTAAACAATCATGTTTTTATGGCTTGTTTTGCAATTTTTGTGGAGTTTTGACATCATGGTGGCTCGGCCTTGGTCAAGACCAGAGGAGTAGCTGGTGGTGATGGCAGGGAAGAGATGTAGGGGGTGGTGGCCGTGGATATGGAGTGGAGGCCATTCAAAGAAGCAAAGAAAACAAGGCAAAATACATGAAAAAATGAGAAGAAAAGTGTAAAAAGTAGCCATTACCCATAGATTATTCTTGAAGCCATGAATGAATGAGAAGGTAAAATGTTTTTTGGGTGAATGGAGGCTGAAAACTCACGGCTACAAACCAAAAATGCACAGCCAAGATAGTAATTGAGGAGTTATGGCAAATGAAAGGACAAAGGAGATGAAAGGACTTAAGGTAAATAAGCTTTTAAAACTCTTCATATTTCTTTTTCTTTATATTCAAATAAAACAAAAATAAAATCAGTAAATTGACTTTAAAACCGAAACAAAGTAATATAAAATAAAAATAATTAATTAATTTTAAAGAAAATGGAAAAAGAATATAAGAAATTGCTTAAAAATTGAAAACAGAGTCCAGAAATTACAAATAAATCACTATTGACTTTGGAAAATTAACAACTTCATTTTAAAAATATTTTAAAACAAAAATGTGAAGTAAAATAATTCATTTTATTTTCAAAATGAAATAAATAATTAAATTTAGAGAAATTAGAAAAAGAACTAAAGAAATTGCTTAAAAATTCAAAACAGGACTTAAAATTTACAAATAGAATATCACTAGTTTTAGAAAAATTCTATTTCACTTTAAAACAAATAAAAGGTCAAATAAATAAAATAAACGAGGAACAAAATAAAGTGGGAATGAGAATCAAATAAGATTTTAAGAAAAAAAATAGAAAAATAAATAAAGAATTACTTTAATTAATTGAAACTGGAAATTAGAAATTGTAAACAAAATACAACTGACACTGGAAAATGTCAATTATACTTTTAAAAAATGTTTTAAAACCAAAATATATGCACAACATGTTATTTTACCCATATAAATATAAATTAGAACATTACATGACCAAATAAAATATTATTTATACAATTTAAAATAAACAATTTGTTAAATACAGCAAATTACACACAATATTGAAAAAGGCATAACTTTCACATTATAAATCAGATTTCAACGAAACGAAAAGCATTATTCTTAAAATTTTATTTAATTTCATAATAAAAGATAAAATTCAAATTTTCAAACTTCAAATTTCTAAATTAAAAGTCAAAGTTTGACCATATTGACCAAAATTCACTTTTCTGGGAAATATTCTTTTTAGTCATGTTTGGAATTCTAATTCACATCAAAATCAAAATTTATATTTAAAATAAAAAAATTTATTCATTTTAATAAATAAAATAAAGTATTTAAATCAGGAAATTAATTAACATAACCAAAATATACAATTAAAATAATCACAAAATACAGGGTTGTTACACTCTCCCCCACTCAAATCTTTTCGTCCTCGAAAAGGAATGAGGTACGGAAAACACAGAAAAGATAAAATGGAATAGGATTAAGACAAGATGACAAGAAGATTAAAATTATACCTGATAATTGTTGTTATGGGTAAGTTTAATAAGGTGGAGAATAGGAATAGCTAGAAGGGAAAATAGGACGAAAGACAAGGATGAGCCATTAATTTAAAATTGTTGGTTGAAGAGGTAAACAATATTTAAAACACTTTAAAATCTTTTAGAAAGGAAATAACTGATCAAAATATCCTTTATAATATTTTATCAAAATACTTTTATAACTCGATGTCTTAACAAGTTTATCCTTGTTCCTGTAGACTCTGGTAGTGCGTTGATCAGGCGCAAAACTAGAATTCTCCAGGTACTTAGTAGATTTGTTTCAACACCCAGTGAAAATACTGGAAAAACTTTTAAAAACAGATATGGAAAGTACAATCCAAACAAAAACAAACAAAACCTTTGTCTAACCATGGTTCGCAGATACACAATGGTTACGCCTGGATCCCCCAGGAAACAATCCATATCCGTAAGCTTTCTCAGCCCTGCGAGTTACGCCATGATGACTAGTAGAATGTAGGATACACAATGGTTACGCCTGGATCCCCCAGGAAACAATCCGTACCCCCAGGCAAGACTCAGCCAAGCATTTGCGCTACTATTCGCGACCTACACAGATTGCAGGATACACAATGGTTACGCCTGGATCCCCCAGGAAACAATCCGTACCCCTAGGCAAGACTCAGCCAGGCAGTTGCGCTATGCAGTCACGATCGTAAGACCATGGGTAACGCCATGGAATTCGAAGGACACTCGAGTATCATATCCGGAAAACCAAAAATCAGAGAGAATAATATCGATAGAATGAATCCAAGATGTGGCCACAAATCGGATATCAAGCAGAAGGCACTTTCCATATCTTTACTTCAAAAATATGTATCATATAGTACCTTTTCAAATCACTTTCAAATATCGTACTTATATAAAATCCATTATATATAAGATTTAATTTTCAAATCAAATACTTTCCAAAATCAATAGTATATCAAATCATACTTATATAGACTTCAATTATATAAGATTTCACTTTCAAATTGAGTACCTTTTCAAATCTATAGTTTTCGAATCAATTTCATACTCATACAAATCAATTTTATATAAGTTCGACAACTCCCAAATCAAGTGTTTAGTAACATAAGGTTCTCAAATTTAAATTTGTTTCAATATCAGTTCAATTTCAAAATCCTATACAATTTCACCAAATTATTTTCTTCTCAAATTAAATATCTTTAGTTTCAAAGTTTCCAAAATAATAGATTTTTGAAAATAAATCAAAATTTCCAAATCAATATAATTTAAGTCAACCAATTCATTTCCAAAATCAAATGTTTTCAAAATCATCTTATACTTACGTAAGGTCCGTCTTATATAAGGATCAAATTTTCCAAAATAAATTTCGCTGTATGAAGAGCCATATGGGATTTGAATATCTTTGCTTTTATGGGTTATATATCTTTGTAATTTAAATTGGAATTTTCTTTTAGTAAGCAAAGATATTCTAACTCGACAGCTTTCAATTTCAGCGTCAAAATATATAAATGATATTAGGATATAAGATGTACATACGTCATCATTTCGCAAAACTACATTTGATCGCTCGCTTGATCACACAAGTTCGCTTTCGAACTAGTATTGTCCATTCGACTTCCCTAATGCGGATTTCGATATGGTTTCTCGACTAGAAGCCATCAGTCTCCTTGCATAGCCATATACTACGATAGAGAATTCTAGAATCAAGCCCAAAAATCCATATCAAATATTCGCCATCAAGAATCGAATGAAAATCCTAACACGAAATGGTGTAATCCACCTCGAACTTGTGTACTCAAACTTGGATCAAATTAATTATGCGAATAAAACACCATACGTACAACTTATATATTTATTCCAACTTGTTAAATATATAGTTTCATAAAGATGTTACTAAGTTAAAACATTTAAACTAAATTTTATTCAAAATATTTTGAAGACCAAATTCTTTTCAAAGCATTTCGAATCTAAATTTCATATTAGAAAATTTTAAAATTGCCTTATTCATTTACTTAACAAAACAGTTCAACTTATTTAAAACATATTACTTCATACTTAAACATTCAAAACAAATTTATATACTTTATCAAATAATTCATACTTTTCAAAAAATTTAGCTTTGAAAAGTTAACCTTGATTTGGAAGTGCTCGAACCTTTAAAATAGTTGAAGAAATCATATTTCAATCCAAGAGTTGGAAATCACAATTAAATCAGTAAATCCATTCCAAAAATAGGGTTATATCAAATCAAATCCAAAACTCAAGGACTGAACACCGGCTCATTTCAAATTTTACAAATATATATACATATATCTTTCGAATATCACATCACACTTCGGAATTTGAAATCTAAATTGGTTTCACAAATCAATCGCATAGCAATGCTACCGAAGTGGCCTCTCCCTCACTCAGAAACTCGAAAATCAATGTCGATGATGCGTGCACTCATCACCGAAATTATTTTCCAACGACACAAGTGAGTTCTGGACTTCCATTTACTTTGAAAACTTCTTTGAAATTCCTTCAAAATCATTAAAACCCATTAAAATCATTAAAACTTTACTTATTCAGAAAAATAATTTCAATCATATTATTTATTATTTCAAAATCTTAAAACCAGTTCCAAAATGCCGGAGTTCAATCACTTAAATTCAGATTCAAAACCTTCAGTTATAAATCATTTTATATGAAACCATTTCTTATAAAATTTTCACAATTTCAAATCCTTTCAAAACTTCAAATTCTCATTTTTTTAAAAGGTATATAATCCTTATCAAAAACATTTCATCTTTATATAAAAATATGGTCATCCTTATCAAAATAAAACTACGATGAATACAAAATTTTTAAAAGACAATCAACCACAAACTTTCCAAGGGACGATTCAAGGATGGATTTCAAAGCAAAACAGAGATTCAAATTTAGAAGGACTCTAATCAAATAGAATTCTAATTCAAAGATAGGCTCAAACGAAGATAAGATAATTAAATTACCAAATAGAAGATGGATAAGCCTATATGAATTGCGGGCGACCTTAACTGGTCAACCGTGACTTTAGGAATATAATCGATGCGAAAATCTAAGGCAAATCGACCTTCGATTGCCAAAGATAGAATCTAAATATAGCAGAAGATAGAAAACATCGTAAGCCGAGGATACAGAAATCTCCGATGAATCAATGCCAATTATAATCATTCAAAGATTGGCGGAATCGCCACCCTATAAAGGTCATACAAAGTGGAGTGATGCAATGCTCCAAAATCAAAAGAATACAATTAGGGGAGACAGGAATGGATTTCAGAACAAGTGAGCATTCCAAAATTCAAAGGAATCTTATTCGATAAGAATCCAAACGAAGATTAGAGATATATAACCTATATCGATACAGAAAAATTCCCATTCAAAATTTGGAATGACTCGAATTCATAACATACGAAAACAGAAGCATAAATATCTTTAGTTGGACAACTTTAGCTAAGCAAAAGATACAACAGAGTTTACTCAAAACAACCTAACAAACTACAGATTTTTCCATACTCAAAATAGATTCCTATCAACAATGGATCTAGATCAATCAAGAGAGAAGTTCAAAATTTTAGAGGATCCTAATCAAAGAAATTACTAACAAGGTGGATACAAAAGGAATGAAGTTTAAGAAATATTTTACTTTCAAAGCAAGGAAATTTATATCAAAATAATCTTTGAAAATTATTTAAAAATCATTTGAAAATCATTTTATACTTCGAAAATACGTTCTCTCACAAAGAAATGATTCTGAGATAGATTTCGCTCATTCTAGGGTATTTCTACCCTATCTCTAATGAGTTTTTGCTCCGCAGGCTAAGATTTGCCTAAAACCAAAGCTCCGATACCAACTGTAACGACCCACTATTTTAGACCATTCAAATCGACAATAATCCACACATGTCTGACTTGAATAATTCAAAATAACAGATTGTAAATAAATTTGGAGCAAATGAAATCAAATACACAGAATCACAGACACAGAACATATCAGAATAACTCGCAGCGGAAATTAAAAATACCATAGTAGTTCATGAAGCTACTATAACAAACTCTCAAAACAAAATACATAATATTTGTTTGAAAACATATACAATAGAAATCTCAAATAAATAGAAGTTTATGAATACCAGAACTGAAATAGAACAACTGAACTGAAAGGAACAGATAACTAGACAAGCAGAATCTCCAGCGATTCCTAGCTCCAGAAAGAAATCCAAAGCTAAGCTGTAAATACTCAGGCTGACCCGAGCGTAAAGTAAAATACAAAACACTCGAGTCGGGACAATATATACTTATATAATGTAAACCAACTCAAGTGAACTGTAGTAGAAATGCATAATAACTCAAAGGATGCTTGGGATCGCCCATCCTTTAAGGATCAGTTAAACTATAAATTAAATACATCCCGTGGTTAAAATTTCAAAGTGGTATTTTATACTTTGAAATCAAATATCATTTCGAAATTCAATATCCTTCAAATATCCATTTCAAAATATCAAAATATCATATTTCAAAATAGTTTATATTTCGAAACAAATTACTTTATTTTAAATCATAAAAATGAAGTTATTATATTTAATAATTAAATTATTAAATTTCCAAAATTTTAATCTTTCAAAGTTCATTCGTTCACTTAAATTAATTAAAATAATGAAAATTCAACTTTCGCAGCATTTAAAAATGCTACGGAAAGTCACATTTAAAACAGTTCAATTTAACAAAAGACAGCATTTAAAATGCTGTAATAGGGTTACATTAGTTTCAAATAAACTTAGTTAAATTCAACCATTATAACATTTACAAAAATGCTATAATAGCCTTTAATTAAATTTAGCCATTTTGTTCATTATTATCAACTACAGCATTTACAAATGTTGTATTATCATTTACATTAGAATTAATATCATTTCAGAAATGCAGTTAATTAACTTCAAATATTCAGTATAATTTCACAAACAATTATATTTTTATAAAAATCATTTTTAACTTAAAAAATCATATAATTTCACTTTTAAAACAATCATTCAAATACCCTTATATTCATGATTTTATAAAGTTAAACCTCCATTCAAAAATCAAAATTTAATAATAATTCACTTATTAAATTCCAATATTAAATTATAAATTCATTAAATTAAATTAACTTAACACTTAAGTTTAAATTTTCAAATATAACTTAATTCCATTTTTTATTTACTTAACTTAAAATTCACTTTTAAGCCAAATTCACAAATTTCCAATTTTAGTTATATTTCAAAATTTCAACTTAAATATTCATTCATTTCACATTTTAACTTTATTCAAAATCATTAATATAATATAAAAATCATTTAAATTCACTTTAATCCAAATTATCATGAATTTATCACATTTCACATTTAATTTAAATTCCAATTATCACCAAATTAAAATTTCCCAAAATAACTTACATTTTAAATTTTCTAATTTTACCATTAATTTATTTCACTTATAAATTTTCAGAAAATCAATAATGCTTTACAAAAATCATTTTTATTTAGTTTAAATCAAGATATCATAATATTTACATTTTTAAAATATTTTAAAAAAAATTTATAAGTCATATTTTAACTACGGGTCTGTATTTCATTTCTAGTCTAGGTAAAGTGATACGGGTAATATATCATTTCAACCTGTAATTTACAAAGAAAACCCGGGTTTGATCATTTCAAACCCGCAATCCCAAGTAAATGAAAATAATTGAAAATCATTCAGGCATATCATTTCAGCCCATAACGATTTTCTCCTATTCTAAAGTCCGTTCGGGTATGTATCATTTCAACCCATAGTGATTCTAATCTAAAGGGAACTTGCAGTGTGATAAACTGATAAAAATAAAAGAACAACATAATATAACAGTAACATATGATATAACAGGTGTTTAAACATGGGTGAACATCATATAATCATAACATAGCAGTTATAACAGGATGCAATACATTTACAGATTCAAGTGGTGTCGGTTTATCAGTTATATAGGTACAGATTGTCTGGTGAGAATAACTCACCTGTTAAGCTGGAGATTTGCCAACAAGCACACAACACAAAGATTACGAAGGCACGACAACTCTAATACAATTTGAGTGTGGAGAGCAAATCCAATGATATAGATCTTGTGTTACAACGCAAACAAAAATCAAAGCAAACCATAAATTTCAATACACTAGAAATGAAATAACTTTTAAATAAAGAGAGATACGAATGCCAAATCTTTTGCCATGCTTTCTCTATTCTTTTTTCATGGCCTAGGGATGGTTTTGGCTCTGGTTTGAACAAGTTTGGCTCAGGTTTGGTCATGTGTATGCATGGCCTAGGTAGTAGAATATGAGGAGGAAGTTTATACAAAGGAATATGAAGAGTTTAAGGAAAAATAAGTGGTTTTTGTTCACAAAAATGGCTCGGCCATGGGCTTGTGTGGTCAGGTCAGAGGGGTATGGATCAGGTCAGTGGAAGGAAAGGTGTGTGGTGGTCTGGCCAGAGGTGGTGGAGGCGGCCTAAGGTGGTGGTGGAAAATGGAGTGGTGAAGCAATAGTGGTAAACAATCATGTTTTTATGGCTTGTTTTGCAATTTTTGTGGAGTTTTGACATCATGGTGGCTCGGCCTTGGTCAAGACCAGAGGAGTAGCTGGTGGTGATGGCAGGGAAGAGATGTAGGGGGTGGTGGCCGTGGATATGGAGTGGAGGCCATTCAAAGAAGCAAAGAAAACAAGGCAAAATACATGAAAAATGAGAAGAAAAGTGTAAAAAGTAGCCATTACCCATAGATTTTTCTTGAAGCCATGAATGAATGAGAAGGTAAAATGTTTTTTGGGTGAATGGAGGCTGAAAACTCACGGCTACAAACCAAAAATGCACAGCCAAGATAGTAATTGAGGAGTTATGGCAAATGAAAGGACAAAGGAGATGAAAGGACTTAAGGTAAATAAGCTTTTAAAACTCTTCATATTTCTTTTTCTTTATATTCAAATAAAACAAAAATAAAATCAGTAAATTGACTTTAAAACCGAAACAAAGTAATATAAAATAAAAATAATTAATTAATTTTAAAGAAAATGGAAAAAGAATATAAGAAATTGCTTAAAAATTGAAAACAGGGTCCAGAAATTACAAATAAATCACTATTGACTTTGGAAAATTAACAACTTCATTTTAAAAATATTTTAAAACAAAAATGTGAAGTAAAATAATTCATTTATATTTTCAAAATGAAATAAATAATTAAATTTAGAGAAATTAGAAAAAGAACTAAAGAAATTGCTTAAAAATTCAAAACAGGACTTAAAATTTACAAATAGAATATCACTAGTTTTAGAAAATTTCTATTTCACTTTAAAACAAATAAAAGGTCAAATAAATAAAATAAACGAGGAACAAAATAAAGTGGGAATGAGAATCAAATAAGATTTTAAGAAAAAAAATAGAAAAATAAATAAAGAATTACTTTAATTAATTGAAACTGGAAATTAGAAATTGTAAACAAAATACAACTGACACTGGAAAATGTCAATTATACTTTTAAAAAATGTTTTAAAACCAAAATATATGCACAACATGTTATTTTACCCATATAAATATAAATTAGAACATTACATGACCAAATAAAATATTATTTATACAATTTAAAATAAACAATTTGTTAAATACAGCAAATTACACACAATATTGAAAAAGGCATAACTTTCACATTATAAATCAGATTTCAACGAAACGAAAAGCATTATTCTTAAAATTTTATTTACTTTCATAATAAAAGATAAAATTCAAATTTTCAAACTTCAAATTTCTAAATTAAAAGTCAAAGTTTGACCATATTGACCAAAATTCACTTTTCTGGGAAATATTCTTTTTAGTCATGTTTGGAATTCTAATTCACATCAAAATCAAAATTTATATTTAAAATAACAAAATTTATTCATTTTAATAAATAAAATAAAGTATTTAAATCAGGAAATTAATTAAAATAACCAAAATATACAATTAAAATAATCACAAAATACAGGGTTGTTACACATGAGGTACGAATGGATGATGGATTCAGCCAGAGAAATGATGCCACCAAGTGTAGGTGCTTTCCGATTACTCTATTTGGGATCGCAACTATGTGGTTCACCCGACTTCCTCCGCGATCCGTATCAAATTTCAAGGAGTTGGCAAAGAAATTTGTTGAGCAGTTCAGGATACACACTACGCGCCCAAAGGACGTGATGTCTCTGTCAAGTGTAATCCAAAATCCTGGCGAATCGTTGAAGGAATATTTGCAAAGATTCCACGTGGCAGCAACTGAAGTCAGTAATCCCAATGACCATGCAATTCTGATGGCTGTAATGAGAGGTGTGGATCCAGACTCTGGGTTTGGAGACTGGCTGGCAGGAAATCCTCCAGCTACGCTAGAGCGTTTCTACTCTAAGGCACACCAGTTCATAAGAAGAGAGGAAGCTAGGTGGGTACGACGAGATAAGGCGCCAGGGCCTGTCTAAGAGTCAATAAAGAGCAACATCGCTGTGAAGCAATCGGGAGACAACTCGGGAATGGTCCAAGTCAACGTCCAGAACAAACCTGGGCAACCCAAGGAGTTCGGAGGAAGGAGTCAAGGGAAAAGAAAAGAAGCAGGAAAGTGGAAGTCGAGAATTCCAAGCTACAGCGAGTACACTCCGCTAAACGCCCCACTTGAAAACATTTACCTATCCACCTGCAATACTTTTCAGTACAGAAAACCACGTCCAAAAGAATCAACTGAAGAACAGAAGCGGACCGGGAAATATTGTCGCTTCCATGAGACTTATGGACACAATACGGAAGAATGTAGACACTTGCACGACGCTATCGAGAAGTTGATCAGGCAGAAGAAATTCCAAGAATTTGTGAAGGATCCGCAAGAAGGAGGACAGGGAACGTCCAACCCAGGTCGTGCACCAGCTCCACGTCATCCCGAGGAGCCTGCCCGGACCGTTGGTGGATTGGTCATAAATACAATTATCGGCGGGCCTCACCCCGCGGATAAGAATTGGTAGGAGATGGAGCGATATGCAAGTTCCTTGAAGCATGCAGATTTTGAGTGTTGTTCGAACATGGAGGACGGAGCCCCTGCTAAGAAACAGCGCGTAATGACAGACGATATTGTGTTCAGAAGCAGAGACGCTGATCAGGTAGAGGCTCCGACCATCGACCCCATGGTCATATCTGCAACGATCGGACCAACATACGTAAAAAGAATTCTGATTGATTCTAGAAGTTCAGTCAGCATCATCTTCAAGAAGGCCTACGATCAAATGAAGCTAGAAACAAAAGACTTGAAACCATCCAAAGCTCATATCCACGGCTTTAACGGCGCTGCAACTGATGCATTGGGATATGTAGAGTTACCAGTTGAACTGGGACAAGGCGAGCGTCGGAGAGTGCGAATTCTACCCTTTGTAGTTTTGGATGTGGACTCTCCGTATAACGTTTTCTTGGGCCGACCGGCCCTGGCGGAGTTTAGGGCAGCGTTAGCCCCGTGGTGTTTAACTTTGAAGTTCCCGACTGACAAGGGAGTAGGCATTGTTCACGGCGACCAAGCAGCTGGTCGTTCCTGTTATGTGGCCGAGCTCCGAGAGGCCCACCGGAGGGAGAAGGGAAAGGTTGCGAACAATCCCATCCGCATCCTCAATGCGGATAATTGACAAGTAATGCCCGAGCCCTGGCTCTGGCATAGTTCTCGGATCTACGGAAGTATAGATCCGAGAGACGACGATGAGAAACCCAGGGAAGAGAAGGCGGCACCGGCTAAATTAACAATTAACATTTCAGTTAGCCGTGACGACCCTTCGCGAATACTGAAGATCGGATCACAGCTAGGCCCCGCAATGACTGAAGACCTTAGCGACTTCCTCCGGGCGAACCTTGATGTTTTTGCCTGGACGCATTCCGATATGTGTGGGATTTCTCCCGCCATCACGAGTCATATGTTGAACATAGACCCGAAATACGTCCCAGTCAAGCAAAAAAGGAGAGGAATGGATCCGGAGAGGTCCGCCGCTCTTGGAGAGGATGTGGACAAACTCAAAGCAAATGGGTTCGTCCGCGACGCCCTCTACCCGGAATGGGTCTCCAACCCCGTGCTAGTAAAGAAGGCGAATGGGAAATGGAGGACTTGCGTAGATTATTCCGACTTGAACAAAGCATGCCCTAAGGACAGTTTCCCGTTGCCTAGGATCGATCAGTTGGTCGATTCCACCGCAGGACACGAGTTACTGTCATTCATGGATGCGTACTCAGGATACAACCAAATCCCAATGCATATTCCGGACCAAGAACACACCAGCTTCGTTACAAATGTCGGGCTGTATTGCTATGTAGTGATGCCCTTTGGATTGAAGAATGCTGGAGCAACTTACCAACGTCTGGTGAATCGAATGTTCAAGGACCAGCTGGGTAAGACCATGGAAGTCTATGTGGATGACATGCTCGTGAAGTCACGACGGTCAAACGACCACATTCAAGACTTGGCTGAAATGTTCGACATACTCAGGTTTTATGGCATGAAGATCAACCCGTTGAAGTGTTCTTTCGGCGTCGCATCAGGGAAGTTTTTGGGATTCATCGTCAACGCTAGGGGAATCGAAGCCAACCCAGAAAAGATCCAAGCTATTCGAGATGTACAAGCGCCCAGGACTATAAAGCAGGTACAGAGCTTGAACGGAAAAGTAGCTGCGCTGAGTCGATTTATATCCAAGGCAACTGACAAGTGCATCCCGTTCTTTGACATAATAAAGAGAGGAAAGCGAAATTTTGAATGGACGTCTAGCTGTGAGGAAGCATTTCGGAATCTGGTGAGGCATCTGGAGAGCCCACCAATGCTATCAAAGCCAGTCAATCATGAGATGTTGTACGTATACTTGGCTGTATCCCCACATGCGATAAGTGCGGCTTTGGTACGAGAGGAGGATCGAGTCCAAAAGCCGGTGTATTATGTTAGCAAGCGTTTAACGGGGGCAGAGAAGAATTACCCTAAAATCGAGAAATTGGCTTATTGCTTGGTGATTGCATCACGCAAGCTGCGCCCATACTTTCAAGCGCATTCAATCGGTGTTTATACCGATCAACCCCTGAGGCAGGTACTCCAACGACCGGAAACTTCTGGAAGATTGCTAAAATGGAACATCGAGTTGAGCCAATTCGATATCGCGTACTTACCACGGAGAGCCATCCGAGGGCAAGCGTTAGCAGACTTCATTGCTGAATTTACCACACCCATCAAACCGGACGATCACGACATCATTCCCCCCGTTCGATGGAAATTATACACTGATGGTGCATCAAACGACCGTTGCTCCGGCGCGGGCGTAGTTCTTGTAACTCCGGAAAACCGATCGATCTGTTATGCCCTGAAACTCGATTTCCCGGCTACAAATAACGAAGCTGAATATGAAGCACTAATCGCTGGCTTGAAGCTCATCAGGGAACTCGGGATCGAATCAGTCGAAATCTTTTGTGACTCGCAGTTGGTGGTTTACCAAGTACGGGGAGACTACCAAGCAAAGGGACGAAAGCTAGCTCCGTACCTCATTCAGGTCCAAGAACTACTATCAAATTTTGAGCATTATGACATCTCACATATCCCGCGCGAACAGAACAAAGAAGCCGACTTATTGGCTAAGTTCGCAAGTACCGACGATGCGCAACAAATGGGATTGTATCCCGTCGAAGTCTTGCATGCCCCGAGCATAGACGAAATGAAAGTCGATCGCGTGTTGGGAACAGAAATCGAGAAGGAGTCGTGGATAACCCCATTCAAACTGTACCTGACGACCGTGGCTTTACCAGAAAAAAGAAGCGAAAGACGGCAGGTCCTTCGGAAGGCCGCGCGATACGTAATGCAGGGTGGATCCATGTATCGAAAAGGATTCTCAGTCCCATTATTACGGTGCATCGCTCATGATGAAACAAAGCGAGTCTTGAGGGAAGTTCACGAAGGGGAATGCGGCGACCATACTGGGGGGCAAATGCTAGCAAAGAAGATCCTCCACTATGGATATTACTGGCCCACCGTAAACCGGGATGTCGCGGACTACGCAAGGAAATGCAACAAATGTCAAAGATATGCAAAAATCCCGAGGGCTCCATCAACGGAACTCATACAAATGATCAGTCCCTGGCCATTTGCGTTCTGGGGAATCGACATAATCGGCTCTTTGCCTTTATCTAAAGGTGGTGCGAAATATGCAATAGTTGCAGTCGACTATTTCACGAAATGGGCTGAGGCAGAACCTTTGGCCACTATCACCTCTAAGAAGGTCATTAACTTCGTTGTACGAAACATTATATGCCGCTTTGGCCTTCCACGCACCATCATTACAGACAACGGAACGCAATTCGAAAGTAGAGAGTTCAAAGAGTTCTGTTTAAAGTACGGCATCGAGAAAAAGTTCACCGCCGTTGCGCACCCAAAAGCTAACGGACAAGTCGAGGCCGTTAACAAAATAATCAAGTCCATACTAAAGAAGCGTCTGGAGAAGGTTGGAGGCAAGTGGGTAGATGAACTCCCGACAGCATTATGGGCGTATAGAACTACCCACAAGTCCGCGATCGGCCACACTCCGTTCGCCTTGGCATACGGCTCTGAAGCCGTTATACCCATGGAACTTGAAGTTCCATCGCACTGAGTGACATACTATGATCCCAAGACGAACCAAAACCTCTTGCTGGAATCACTGGACTGCATCGACGAAAAGCGTGAAGAAGCTGAATTAAGGGCGGCGGCGCACAGACATCGAGTCAAGCGTTACTACGACGGCAGAGTCCGCCCAAGGATCTTTGATGTGGGTGATCTCGTTCTGAAACGAGTCTTCCCGGTACCATCACGCATGAATCCCAGCTGGGAAGGTCCATACGTCATTGAACGGAAGCTTGGAGAAGGAACATTCAAGCTAGCGACCGTTGACGGCGCGACACTCCCCCGAGCATGGAACAGTGAACATTTGCGGCACTATTACATTTAGCATGTTTTCCTTTGTTGTTGTAGGCACTGTTATTTCCTGCATGTTTCCATCCAATAATGACTTAGTTTCCTTGTGAAAGTTGTAATCAAGCAATTCAGTTGATTTTCGTTAATAAAGGCTTGAAGCCATATTTTCTATGAAGTTTCTATATCTCTTAATTGGATGATAAATTACGTTATCATTCACGACATGCAGACTCGTACGAACGATTTCAAATCTCCGAATCCCCAGAGTGCGGAGCGGAGTACTCTAAGTCCCCAGAGCACGGACTAGAGTATAAACGATTTCCAATCTCCGAATCCCCAGAGTGCGGAGCGGAGTACTCTAAGTCCCCAGAGCGCGGACTAGAGTATAAACGATTTCAAATCTCCGAATCCCCAGCGCGCGGATCGGAGTACTCTAAGTCCCCAGAGCGCGGACTAGAGTATAAACGATTTCAAATCTCCGAATCCCCAGCGCGCGGATCGGAGTGCTCTAAGTCCCAGAGCGCGGACTAGAGTATGAACGATTTCAAATCTCCGAATCCCCAGCGCGCGGATCGGAGTACTCTAAGTCCCCAGAGCGCGGACTAGATTATAAACGACTCCAAATCTCCGAATCCCCAGCGCGTGGATCGGAGTACTCTAAGTCCCCGGAGCGCGGACTAGAGTATAAACGATTCCAAGTCTCCGAATCCCAAGCGCGCGGATCGGAGTGCTCTAAGTCCAAGAGCGCGGACTAGAGTATAAACGATTTCAAATCTCCGAATCCCCAGCGCGCGGAACAGAGTACTCTAAGTCCCCAGAGCGCGGACTAGAGTATAAACGACTCCAAATCTCCGAATCCCCAGCGCATGGATCAGAGTACTCTAAGTCCCTAGAGCGCGGACAAGAGTATAAACGATTCCAAGTCTCCGAATCCCCAGAGTGCAGAACGGAGTACTCTAAGTCCCCAGAGCGCGGACTAGAGTATAAACGACTTCAAATCTCCGAATCCCCAGAATGCGGAGAGGAGTACTCTAAGTCCCCAGAGCGTGGACTAGAGTATAATCGATCTCAAATCTCCGAGTTCCCGGAGCACAGAGTCGGAGAGAGTCCAAGTACTCGAGAACGGACCGGGAGATAATGCAACTCTTGAGAACTTGAGTTATGGCTACAATTAGTCAACAAACCAAAGAAAGACAAGAGAATCATTCAAGCAATAAAGAAACTAAAATTTTATTCGATAAGTCCAAAATGGGGATACATGATCACTCCTACAAAATTCAGACCTCTCTATACAAACTGCAAGTTGTGAAAGATAAAAGCAATTACAAGACTTAAGCAAAAAACTCGTTGAACGAGTATATCGATTATTTCTTCGACTTCTTCTTTTTGTCTTCCTTTGATGTTTCCGACGACTCCTCTCCCTCACGCTTTTTCTTGGACTTTTTGCTTGCTAGAGAAACGGAGTCAGGAGTAGGAGACGGAACATCTAGTGGTTTGGACCTGCCCGGGAGAATGATTTTCAAAGGTCTGTTCCGCGGGTCAGTGAGTTCCAGTATTTCAGACTCGACTTTGACTTTTCTCTTCTCCTCGTCGGCAAGACGGTCCTTCATGCTCATCTCTGAAGTATGCTCAGAGGCGCCAGTGATTTAATTTCATCGCTTCCTTCGATAGGAGACGAAGTATCAAGTTTGTCATCATCAAGCGCCCCGATCACTTGGGCGTCGGGACCGGGAGTTACCCCTGCATGAGCAACGTCGCTTGTTTTCTCTGCTTCCTCCTTGGCATCATCGCTCCTCGGAGTTGGCTCGGCGTCAGAACAACCTGCACGAAAACATAAGGAATGAGCATTAGAACGAATAGCCACTGCTGAAAAATGACGGGAACTCTTCAACTTCTAGAGAAAGAAGAATTTCCTACCATGGTCCGGTTGGCTATCGGTGGCGCGCAGGGTTTCACCCTCCAGGATAGGTGACAGCACATGAACGCCAAGCCCGGGATCTTCGGGATCATAACTGGCATGCTGCTCGAATGGATCAAGCGTCGACCGACCGGCCGATTGAGCAGCATAAGGAGCGGCGATGTGAGGAGTAGTAGCGTCGGCCTCTGACGGGCCGGCTTCGTCGTTCTTCTCTTTCGAAGGGGAAGAGCCTTTACCATAAAGAGCCAATGCTGCCGGTAAATCCGATGGCTCATTCCCCCTCAGGAACTCCTTCACCAATGCATCCTCGTCGACCTCTTCGGAGCCTGACTCGACTTTCCTGATCTTTATCAGAGTTTCCCATGCCTCAGCCAGGGATTCGAAGTAACCGTCGCCCAAGAATGTTAAGTCACGGTGCATAAGGACGCGGGCTCCGTACTCGGCGATCAACGGGTCAAACATACTTTTGACCTCTTCCCTGCCGGCCTCTGTGGCCGCCTCAAGGCGAGAATCAAGCTCCTCCACAGCCATTCTTTTGCCCTCCTCACGGGCCTCATCCTTCATTTTCTCGACCCCGGCAAGTTCATCGTCGAGCTTTGTCTTCAGGAGTCGAGTAGCAACAATCCCATCACAATATCGCTGTGATTCTTCCTGAGCAGCTATTTTGTCTTCTTTCTCCTTGGAGAGTAGTTCTTTCAGCTCTTTGACTTGAGTAGCGAGCGCGTCCCTTTCTTTTTGGACAGAGTCTTTTTCTAGGGCAAGGGCACCGCTGCGCTGGACTGCTTCGTCAAGCTCCTTTTTGTGAGCCACCTCTAAGCGAGTAACTGCCTCAGCAGTATCTTTTGCACCTTGTTCAGCGGCTTCTAGCTTTGACTTATACGAAGCAAGCTCTTCGTCTTGGAGTTTGATGATTTTGTTATTGCTGTCAGCCTCCAGATTCAGACGGTCAATCTCGTGTTGACGCTCAACAAATACTTCCGAGATCTTCTCCACCAAGTGCACGAATGCGTCATGTTGAACATAGACGTCATTGTTGTAGGCAATGGCACTTTGCTTCACGTGCCCAGGAATGTTATGGATGGCTGGGAGGAATTTCAAGCCGTCAAAACAGATTTTTGGAAACTTGGCCTTAAGGTCGACCATCTTTTCCGCAACAGTTGGGTCCACGGCAGGAGTAGGAGGAGGAGGCCTCGAGAATTCCGTTCTTTTACGTTGCTCTCGAACTTGCCTCGTACTCGATGAACTGGAATGTTGTTCTCGAGCAGCATCAGACTGATAACCCTTCTGCAAAGACTTCTCTTTATCCGGCTCAGTTGGAGGAGGAAGATCGCGAGACTGGGAAGATTGAGAGTGTGCTTTCTTGCGGTGAGACGACTCGCGAGGACGATTGTCCCTATCTTCATAATCACCTCGGTCCCTGCGTCTGCCTGAACCGGAATCCCGTCCGGAGTGATGGAATATAGAAGACCCCTGAAGGCGATCAAGTCCGTGAGAGCGGCCCATATCACCTGCAAAGAATGGAGATAACAACGAGTTAAGGAGAATTCACGAATTAAAAAGACTTGAAGTATATTATGGAATGCGCATGTGCGTGTGTGTCCTAGTGTTCCCCCCGACGGACCCGTTCGTTTATCTTTGCTAATCGGAGTATTGTCTCCTTGAGCCGGGAGTTGAACTCCTACATTGCCTCTAGCGGGCGAAGAGAATTTGAGAGCTTCAGGATCATCGAATCCGTAATTAAGTAAATCATCGGGGATGGACAAGTTGGACAGACCCCTCACAGAACTTTCCAGATGCTGCGAAGAAGCCTCTTTCTCAGGAGGGATAGGCGTAGATTTTGAGGTGCCACCAACTTTCTCCTTTTGAACCGTATATTTTAGCTTCTTTTTTCCCTTCGAAGGGGAGGATGATGTCTCAATATCCTGAACTTCGATTGCCGGATTCCAAGCGGGACCCACGTTCTCGCCCTGAGTCTCGGGAGCATCATCCTCTCTACGCTCGCTTTCTCCGTGCGTATCGGGAGTGTGGCGCGACGACGGTCCGGCCTACTTTTTCCCTTTACCAGACGAAGGCTTGGGAATAGTGACACCTTCTGGAAGGCTGATCCGACGACCAGGGGCTAGCAAGCCAAACCCCGATAGTGATTCATTTGAAATGATAGTCCGGATGTCTCGATCCTCAGCAGGAAGAGCTCTAATGGCTTCAACGGCCTCAGAATATCCTCGGCCTTCCGGACGCGGGTTGATGCCTGAAAAGATGAAATGAAGAGTTAGGAAAAGCATGACTCCAATTAAATACGAATAGCGATTCAGCAGAGAGACTTACTGCCTTCAACCCATCTCCTAGCGAAACCAGACGGGCAGCGCACATAGAACCATTCCTGTTTGTACAGGGCGAATTTGCTATAGGCCCCTGTCAAGATCTGGCACTTGTGGTATGGCTCGAGGAACATAAAGGAAGGGCTATCTTTCCGTCTCTTGAACATATAAATGTATCGGATATCACCGGGGGTTGGAGGTCTGGAGAAGACGGCCATGAAAAGTAAGTAAGTCCCATATAGAAACGCATGACCGTTCGGGTGCAGTTGCGATGGAGCCATGTCTATGTACTGCAGAACGTCCCGGAGAAATAAGTTGAAGGGAGGCACGCTGCCCATCCAACACATGAACTTGTTGCAGGTAGTGTACCCGACTGGGGGCAGATGAGGGCGATCGTGTCTCGAAGGGACTAACACGTCGGCGAAAGGAATCCCGTGAATAGAGCATATCCGCCTCAGAGCAGCTTCGTTGATCTTCGAAGCTTGAGAATCGATCGGATTGTCTAGTAAGATGGTTTCCTCCAGAGCGTCAGGCGCCAAATTATGAGCGGGAGAAATTGACGGGTTAGAAGAATCAGCGGCTCCTTGCCTTGCTGACGGCCCAGGCCTATCAAATATGGTGGCAGAACTAGATTTTCTCGACATCCCGAATAAATAATGAACCTGGCTAAATGCTTGAGAAAGCTATACTTAAAAAACGTTGAACGTTAGAATTAGCAACACGATTTTTTCCCCCCGTGTGGTGTGTGAACTAGTGCAAGCAATTGTGTACAGGCAATAAGAATCTAAAGGTTTTAAAGATATAATAATTAGCTTCGAATCATCGCCTTCGAAGACCGTCATCGCTGACCGTCTCAAAAAGCTCGCCTTGAGGTGATTACAGTTCCAGATTCAGAAAGCATATGATTTATAAAGTGACCGGCCTAAGTGTAGTTTGACGTTTATGTTGTTCGACATGTATGTGTTTGTTCGGCATTTGAATGTTGTTCGGCATTGACATTGTTCAACCTAAGTTCTGTTCGGCATGTATGTGTTTGTTCGGCATTGAGACTGTTCGACCTAAGTTCCGTTCGACATGTATGTGTTTGTTTGGCATTTGAATGTTGTTCGGCATTGGAATTGTTCGGTCTAGGTTTTGTTCGGCAATAGTATTGTTCGGCCTCAATACTGTTCGGCATCTAAGAATGTTCGGCTTGGGTTTTGGTCAGCTAAGTTTTTGTTCGGCTGAGTTATCGTTCAACATTTGTGTTTAAATGTCCGTCTTTAGTTCATTCGGCTAAGTTGTTGTTCGGCTGAGTTATCGTTCGGCATTTGTGTTTAAGTGTCCGTCTTTAGTTCGTTCGGCTAAGTTGTTGTTCGGCTGAGTTATCGTTCGGCTAAGTGGTTGTTCGGCTGAGTTATCGTTCGGCATTTTTGTAAGTGTTCATCTTTAGTCCCTTCGGCTAAGTTGTCGTTCGGCACTCTAACGAGTATTCAGCCTCATTAAGACGAGATACTATTCGCTATCGTTCGGCGCACGACAACGTACGCCGAACCATAACTATGCCATCCAACACCCTTACCACCTCCAACGTTTCCCTTGTTCCTTCATTTTTGGCTGTGGTTCGATGCGATGGAGCTAAATACAATAGCCACATATTTGCAAACACCTCAAATCCATCCTCCTCGCCTCACATTATCGTTCGGCAAGGGGAACAACCTACTCGAAAGCTTTCTACAGAACACACTTGACTCATTTGAAACGTATTCAAGTTATACGAGGAGCGGTACCTAGATTGCAGTTAGGAGTCTAAGAAGGAGTGTTCAAGTTGCAAATCTGTTCGACTGGAGAAGGTTAGAAATCTTGGAAGAATGACGGAAACGAAAAAGTAAAGGAAAAGGGACGGGAAGGACCCGGTTATATAGAGGGAGGTAGAAGTCGAAGAGGCTATACCCGGTAGAGCCGGTCAATACCGGAGTGTTCGGCATCGTGGCAGAGAGACGTTCGGCACGCTAGGTACGTTCGGCTTCGAACGTATCGTTCGGCATCCCAACCTCGTTCATCTTGCACCACCTTCACTAGCATTCTCGAGAAGGTACATCCGAGGTAGATTGTACCAGATTCAAAGCGCATCATGTTCGGCCACGCAATACACTTTGGGGGGCAAGTGTTTCCTGGGGATTTGACCAGGCAACTAGTACTCGGCAATAAGTGCTCGGCATCAGAGTGTGTCCGGCATCTAGAAGTGTTCGGCGAAGCACTTGCCATCCAGGAGTGTTCGGCGAAGCAACTGACATCCATGAGTACTCGGCGTAGTACTCGGCATCCATAGTGTCCGGCGTCCAGGAGTGTTCGGCAAAGTACACGGCATCCATAGTGTCCGGCGTCCAGTAATGTTCGGCGAAGTACTCAGCAGTGTTCGGCGTCAACTGGCACTCAACGTCAACCAATGCTCGGCATCAAGGCTGCTCGGCATACAAGACTGCTCGGCATCAAGGCTGCTCGGCATACAAGACTGCTCGGCATCAAGACTGCTCGGCATCAAGACTGCGCGGCATACGAGACTGCTCGGCACACGAGAGCAACCGACATCAAGGGGAACTCGGCAGTATCTGTGGTTCGGCGTACAGGAGTACTCGGCATGACACCCGGTAACATCAGAAGTACTCGGCACAAGAGCACTCGTCGTCTAGAGGAGCATTCGGCTTCGACTGACTAACATCCTGCACTCCCCAAACATCAACCACATCGTTCGGCATAGAAGGGACTGTTCGGCATCATTGCGCTCGGCACATCTGGTTCGGCATACAGTGATCACTATACTCGGGCTGGAGCGTTCGGCCATCAGCCCACTTGGGAAGTTCAGCCCATCTTTGTCTATAAATAGAGGGACAGGGTCACAGTGAAGAGGATCCTTTTTTGGGAGAGAAAACACCGGGGAGACTCTGCCATTTTCAAGACTCATCTTCTCTACTTAACAACTTCATTCAAACATTTGATTCACGAATTGTATTTGTAATCAACTATAAAGAAGATCAATAAAGTTTAACCTCAAAGTGGACGTAGGCAATTACGCTGAACCACTATAAATTTGGTGTTCTTACTTTCTGTATTTAGATTAGCACTGTCTTCTCTGTTTAATTTGATTTCATCACTTATATCTCTTCACAATCTTCTTCTACGAGGTTAGTGACCAATTTTGGTGCTAACAATTTCCTAAGCCCAATGTCAAGCCCACTTCAAAACAATTCAACACAAATAAAATTTCAAAACCCAAACAAACTAAAAGATGGAAAAATAAAATAGAAAATAGACAATGAGATACTGAAAATAATTGCGTGTAAAACGCTGAATTTTATCAAATTTAAAAAGTATAAAACAGAATTTGATGAAACGAAAAGCAGAACGAAAATCCGAATCAAGTACAACTTAAAAGAAAACGATTGGAAATTTAAAATTCAAATTAAAAAATTTCAACTGAAATTCAAAGTTTGACCAAAGTTGTCCAAAATATAAAATCTTCAGAAAATCATTATTTTATTATATTTGGAAAATAAATTATAAACAAAATCCAAAATTTCACTGTTAAATTCCAAAATTCCAACTTTAAAAATGATTTTAAAAATCAAAGTTTCAAATAAATTCTATTTAAAATATTTGTTAAAAATATGGGTTGTTACAAATGAGATTTAATGTTTTATAAGATGATTATTTTGAATAAAATATACTAAATGTTAAATTCTCTACTCAACGCCTTTGGTGGACAAAAAGTTTCGAGTGGAGGGGATTGTAACGACCCGTATTTTTAGCCACTTTAAATTATTAAATGTAGTGTAATTAATGAATAAAAATGGTTAAAAATAATTTTTTTAATGATTTATTAATATAGTTATTGAATATGAACTTGAACAAGATTTTTAAATAAACCAATTTCGAAGATTTAAGTAATAACAAGTATTGTAAGGAAATGCTATGTATTGAATGTGTTTACAATCAATAGTGAATTGAATAATAAATGTTGAATTCATTAGATGTAAATAAAGTAACCTATTGATAACTAAAATTCAAGTGAATGCTAATATTGAAATTTATTGAATATTGGACAATTAAATTGTTTAAAATTTAATCTTGAAAATTATATAAATAACCGAATCCTAAATTAAATATGAATGAAATGATTTCAAAAGTTGATTTAGATGTTATTTAAATATGGATGAAGATTGTCAACACTTAAAAATTGAATTTAAGTGATTAATTTAAAATTTGAAAATTTTATATTTTAATTGACGAGTGAAAATAGCCATCCGGGGCACAGTCTCGGATTTCGATGAAACCAGTTCCATTGGATCCGTAATAGTGTATTATTAACGGATTTCAAATTTTGTAACGTTTGGAGTTATCGTCTGGTCGTACGGGACAGAAATGCGCTGAAATTAATATCGAAAATTCAACATAATCATTGGGTCCAAAAAGCTATCTTCTCCACACGATCGAATTGGGACTCAAAACTTGTTCCATTGCATTCGAAATAGGAGTATAACATTAGGAACGTCAGGCGGCACGCCTCGATTGGGTTCCGAAATTTATAGATAGATATTTTGAAATTTTAAATTATATATATATATATATAAACAAAAAAGAACGGTCACCGAAGACTAACGGACACCGCTCTTCTTAGGATGGTATGGGCCACCTAGTCCGCAACCGCAAGCTTGTACAGCTTATCGCAGTCCCCCTTGGACAATCCGCAATACCGGGTGAGATTTACTTGGGGCAAAGGTGCGTAGGCCAGGGCTCGAACTCGGGACCTATTACCAGGTAGCGAGAACCCCTAACCACTGCGCCACTAAGGCGGACTATATATATATATATATATATATATATATATATATATGTATATATATTTGATTTGACCTCGGCCTACATCCTTTCTTTTCATCCGACTCTATTCTTCTTTCCAGCTACCCTACGAGACACTCTATTATTCCCTTACTCATTTTAAAACACACACTCAACAGAGGCTTATTGGAAGAAAGAAAAAAAAGATGTTGAATTCAAAAAAAAATCGATACCTAAAAATCTACTCGATTGTAAAATACGAAATCAGTTTTAAAAATCTTGTTTAAGCTCGAACTTCAACCCGAGATACTAATAGTAGGGTGCGACAACGTTTTCATTTGGTTGGAAGTAGTGAGATTAGGGTTTAAGATTTGAGTTGATTTATGGGGAATTGGCTCGTTCGAGCATTGGCGTTGAGTTTGTCTTATCGAGTAGCACCTATGGCGAGTTTTTTGGGATGAGCAGCGCTAGGGGGTGGAGTGCGACCTGATGGGGCAGCGACGAGTAGGTATAGGTCGTGATTTTCAAGGTGGCTTCAGAGTGGTCATTTGGGGTATGGGCGCGTAGAGGCTTCGAAGAGGGAGAGATTGGTGGGGTTGGTTTGGAATTTCATGGCCTGTGGTGTCATGGAGCGAGTGCGTGTACAAGGGGAAATTCGGCCATGGCATGCACGTTTTATTTGGGAAGAAGGAGTGGCATTATCGTAAATAAGAAAGGTTGTAATTAATTTGATATTAAATCTTAAATTGTGTCGATAACTTATAAAATGTATAACTTCTCCTTACGAGGTCCGATTGACACGAAACAAGCGACGTTGGATTCTTATCGACGAAGGCTTTAGCGTGGAATCGAAGTGGCATTTTTATAAAGTTGAATTATTTTCAGTTTCATATAAAAGGTGAGTGTTTTATAACGCTCACAACGTACTAAAATTTTCTGATGTTCGTTAAATCGATATCACAAAGTTATTTATTTTATTGACTGTCATTTGGTAGTTAAATTGACGTATAAATTGATATCTGAATGAACTGTAGAAATTAAAATTGACAGTTAAATTTGAATTTGGAATTTAATTTCTAGTAGAATACTCGATATTAGTAGCTATGAAATTGTTGTGACTTATTGATTATTTGGATGGTTGTTTGTGATGAATGCAAATTGGTTCATATTTGAATGGTTGGGTGTTTATTTTATTTATATATGTCATGTTATCACCCTATAATTTATTTACAGTATATAAAACTGTAAATTGAATTATTCCGAATAACATAAGAAATAGGTTGAAATGATATATACCTATGACACTGTGATTTGGATTGAAATGATATATATCCATCCCTGAAATTAAATTGAAATAATTGATCACTTGGCCATAGGATAGAAAATTATATACGAACACCGGATTGGTTAAATTAAATAATTTTAAAATTTTTGATTTGAAATTTATTTAAATATTTGATTTTAAGAAAATGAAAATCGAATTAATGGAAATTGAACAATTTCAAAAATTGAGCTCGGGATTGAATTATACTTGGGAATTTGGATTTCAATTTGGGTATTGAAAGTAAATTTGATTTAAGTGTTTTGAATCGATGTTTTGAAAATCAAACTCGAAATTGGTAAAAATCAAAATGGAAATTTAAAAGTGATTTAAATTGGAAAATTTGGAAATTAAATCAGTTTGACTTTAAAACTATTTTCATGTAAATTATTTTGATATAAACTATTTAAATCTATCTTTTTAACTATTCAAATTATTTTGGATTTTCCAAACGGTTTTGCTATATAAACCATTTTAATACTTAAACTATTTTATATTAAAATATTTAAACCATTTAAACTATTTTTAACTATTTTAACCACTTAAACTACTTTTACTATTTTAATTATTTAAACTATTTTAAAACTATTCAAACTATTTTTCAAAAATTCAAACTGGTCAAGGATGGAATGTTTATTTTTAAATCATGGAATTAAATATGAATTGGCTCGAATGAAGTTCTAACCCAAATGTAAATTTGAAACAATTTTGGAACTGAAACCGAGATATTAAGGCGAAAATGATTTTGCAATAAAATGGTATATTTTGAGTAAATATGATGATTTCAAAAATGAATTTGATTTTGAAGCGAATATGACATTTTGATATCAGGTACGAATTGTTTTCGAAATGTAAAAGTACCAACCAGAGTGTAAAACGATGTTTGGTTGTTAAAGAGACCGGGGATGGATATGGACATACTCTCTACCCGGAACCACTTTAACAACTGTGTACGTGGAGTGATGATCCAAAACGAAGTGATTGGATTTGGCGTCGTTTGCTGGATTCGAAGAAAGAGAACGATGATGGATTAGCCTGGCACTTGTGCCAATTTGAAATGACTAATACAGGAGCCGTACCGGCCAAGTGGGATAGCTACCCCGGGCAGACACACTTCTTCGTATTACCATCATCTACATTGTGATTGATTAGTGCGCACCCTCGGATTTTGGGAGTGTTGGATGCGTTGGGCGATCATGGCTATGATGCGTTACCACCAGCCGGGAAGGGTTAACTGGTAGTATCCTACCTTGGGCATTGCCTCACGTGCCTTGTCATACTTTTATCCTTATACGAGACCTATACAATTTTGGTTTAGTGTTGTCGTATCACGGCGCATCCCTGACTACCGACGTTCTATTGATGGTGTCAAATGCAAACTGTATGAAAATGCTTAAAAATACGTTAAGGGGGATCAATGTAAAGCCTTAGCGCTATTTTAATATTTATTTTACTGTTTAGACATTATATATTGCGTATTCTACTATATATAAATATTTTGATGGACCCTTAAGAGATGGAAAATCCCATAACATCACTTGAGTTATTGCACGCATGTTATACACTGGATAGGAGATGTGAAATCCCCTAAACATCTCTGACCCCGTTACACTCATGTTATATGCGATATCGATTTGACTTACATAAGGATATTTTAGTCCCGACTCAAGTATTTTGTCTTTTCATTACGCTCGGGTCAGCCCTGAGTTTTCAGCTTATTGAAGATTTATTCTGGAGGACGAAGATTTGGTATATTATTACTATTATTATTCCTGCATCATGTTGTCTGGAGCATTATTTTATTTGTTCTGTTGTATATGTATAACTCTGATAAATGTTGTATAAATTAAAATCAAAAGTATAGTAAACAGCTTCATGAACTGTTTATTTTGTCATTCCGCTGTGAGATTCTATGTTTGTTTCCTTCTTTTCTTATTTTTCTTAATTAACCCCATTTATTATCTATGTTCCAGATTATTTGAATTGGACATGTATGGATTATTGTCGATTTAAACCTTTCGAAATATGGGTCGTCACAATCGCACATAGATTCTTATACCTCAACATGTCTTGGAATCACACAGGGATTCCCACATCCTGAATAGATCACGAACAACTACATGTGTTCGAGCATCTCAAACAGATCTTGAATCTCCACTTAGATTCTAGCATCACGCAGCAATCACGAACCAATCATGAAGCCATTACGAAGCAATTACGAACCTCTTCCAAAACATAAAGCATATATATGGTTACTGTTTCAAGTCATCTCATATAAGTACACTCCCCTGCTTACCGGGTGCTTCAAAAACCAATCGATCGATTTCCCAGGAATATCAACCCTGGTTCTATGAAAAATAAACAGACATACATAAGAGCGAAGATCACCTCCTAACCATTTAAGAGGATGGATTTCCTTTCCATTGTCTTAGAAGACAAAATGAATTTATACGTACAGTATAGTATCACCGAAGATAACTTTACCATTTAATTCCCATGTTTCTTATAGATATTTCTAGAGTACATGTGGCCAAGGTTTTATAGTCAGTTCTTTAACTATCAAACAAATAAACAATCCAATACAGTGAGAATAATCGCATACGCGAAACTAGTTCCCATATATTTTTCATAAGCAAGTAACACACAAAGCACGATCGAACATACAAGCACGATCAAGTCATATAAATGACTTCTAATACCCTTTTAAATTAATCTTCATTTATTAATGAAAAACCTCTTTTATTAGTAAAACTCATTTTTACTCAATAAACTCTTTATAAATGAAACTCCATTTATTAATTAAACTTCGCTATTTAACTAATATATCACTATTCATTTTCAACACTTCCCAAAAGTATTCGTATGCTTATCTCAATTGTATAAGTATATTAACAAATCAATTTCAAAGGGTTTAAGACAAATGTTACTCAAACACTGCCATAAGAAAACCAAAACCATTTCATACTTGTTATCCTCATTAAAATTCAATTTTAAAGATCTAAGTATTTTCCCTAAACTCATTTACAATATTTTAACACTTTAAATTTTTATCCAAGCATTTAAAAACGGATGTTACAAAAACATTGTTTACGATAAACCCCAAAACACTTTACTATTTCGTTATCTTTAAAATTCCATTTAAAGATCCAATTACTTTTCAAAAGTATAATTAAATGGGTTAAAACAGATGTTGCACAAACATCGATACTATAAACCCAAAACCACTTTTATACTTGCCATTTGCTTTAAAATATCCATTTAAAGTTCTAAGTACTTCTCCATTTATTAACAAGGTAATATACCTTTTTAATCAATATATAAAACAATCCATTATAACATAAGCGTTATAATCCCAAAACTCCTTTAAATCAATTTATAAAACAATCCATTATTACATAAGTGTTATAATCTGAAAATTCCTTTTAAATCAATTTACAAAATATTAAACTTCCTTTTTAAAACTTCTAAATATTCTAAAATACTTTAAAAAGATAGATATTTACATATACCAATTTATTTGTAAAATTAAGATATTTAATAAAACACTATAAATCATTTGTAAAATATTATAATATAAAAATCTTTAAAAAAATCTTTCTTAAAATCTCTAATAACTTTTAAAACCATATATACACACTAAAAACACACTTTTAAAAAACACTTATACACATTTTATAACCTTTGTCTAAAACACCACTTTAAAACCTACTATAATAATTTAAAACTACATCTTTGTAAATCCATAATTGATTTTCAAAAATATATTTAAACCTTGTTATTTCTCGATAAAAAGTACGCTAACAGTTTTATTATAAATACAAATAAGCCCTAGGATGTCTTCTAAAGTTAACTTTAAAATCGCAGACCACGGCTATTTCAAAGTGCATCCATCCCAACTGTAACAACCCTACATTTTAGGCTTATTTTATTTTATATTTTATTTCTGTTAAATTGAATTTCCTGATTGAAAAACTTTATTTTAATTTGAAATTATTTTAAACTTGTTTTGTTTCAAATATTTCATTTCTAAATATATATTTTGATTGTTATGTAAATTATAATTTCAAACTGGTAAAAATTGGATATTTTACTGTAAAGTGAATTTCTGTTCAAACTGGTCAAACTTTGACTTTTAAACTTTAAATTTAAATATTTAAAATTCTTAAATTTTATCTTTTATTATGAAAATAGATTTAATTCCATGAATACTGCTTTTCGTTTCGTTGAAAACGGACTTATATTGTAGAAGTTATGTAATTTTCAATTTTGTGTATAAACTGTTTATTTTGCAATATTATTTATTTTAAAACATATAAATTATATTTTATTTGTCATATTTTGTTCTAATATATGTTAATATTTTATTTTACGTATAATTTTGTCTTTTAATAATTTTAAAGTGATTATAAAATTTTTCCAAAGCTTGTTGAATTTATTTTGTAATTTAAAAGCCTAATTTCTATTTTCTTTGCTATTTTCTTAATTTAACTATATATAATTAAAATTTATTTATTTATTTCATACATTCACTTTATTTTCTTTGTTTTACTTTATTAATATTCACTTTACATGTATTTAGATTAGAATAGATTTTTCCAAAGATTATTTGAATTTGTTTCAGTTTATTTAACCTAGTTTGTATATAGTGTTATTTTTCTTCATTTAATTTAATTAATATAAAATTTATTTATTTATTTTTCTTATTTACTTTATTTCTGAGTTTATTTATCTTTAATTTCAGCTATTTTCATATTTATAAATATATATAAATATATAATGGAAATTTGAAAAGTTTATGTCTCTTTAGTTGTTTAAGGTCCTTTAATCTTCCGACCTTTCATTTTCTCAACCTCCACCTTAATGATTTTTTTTTGCCGTGCTTTTCTTTTCTTTTCCAGCAACATCTTCCTCATTTTTCACGTGAATTCTCACCTCTAACTTGAAAAAAAATGACGGCCTCTCCCTTGTTCAAAGATTTGGTAAAATTCCCTTTCTTTTCCATTGTTTTCTACTTGTTTTGTTGATTTTGCACTTGCTCTCTTCTCCTTTTAGGCTCGGCTCCTCTCAACTCCAGCACCTTGGCTTCCTCCACCACCACCTGAACCTATCACTACCTCCTCCAGCCCAACCCCAAGCCCAAGCCGTGGCCTCCCATGATGTTGATCCACACAAAAATGAGCAAACTTCACCTATATCTTCCTAGTCGAGCACCATACATCACCACCACCTCCAACTCCTCCTTGGCCGCCACCTACATCACCACCACCTGCCATAGTGGACCCTGACACCACTGCCACACCTGTACCTAACCCACTACAGACCTGACCATGACTTGTATTGCCTTAGCCGTGACCTTATGTGGCTTAGAAACCATGTAGTTTGCCTTTGTGTTGTAGTTCATGCTCACATATCTTTGCACCATCACCATACATGTTTGGCCAACCCTATGGAACCCAAAACCAGATCCAAACCCACCCCTTAGCCATGCATTTCAGATCTGGAGCTGAAGCATAGATGGTAGAAAGCATGTGCAATCACTTTGGCTTTGGTTCATGCATTCATTCTAACATTGTTTTATTGAATTTTGAGTTAAAAACTCATGTTGTCTGTATTTGTTTTGTTTGAATGTGACAAGGGAATTTATCTTTGGCTCTCCCATATCAAATCATATTCGTGTTATCGTGCTTGTTTGGATCCCATTCGTGCAGTCGTCGTCGTTTCTCCAGCACAAAACGGTGAGTTATTCTCACCAGACAATATGTACCTATATAACTGATAAACCGACACCATTTGAATCTGTAATGTATATCATCATGTTATATATGTTTATATTATTATCATATGATGTTCACACCTGTTATTACACTTATTATATCATATGTTACTATTATTTAATGTTATTCTGTTATTTATATCTGTTATCACCATTGCAAGTTCCCTGTAGATTAGAATCACTATGGGTTGAAATGATACATACCCGAACGGACTTTAGAATAGGGAAAAATCGTTATGGGCTGAAATGATAGGCCTGAATGATTTTTATTTAAATTATTTTAACTTGGGATTGCGGGTTTGAAATGATAGAACCTGGATTTTTCTTTTTTAACTGCGGATTGAAATGATACATATCCGTATCACTTGACCTAGGTTAGAAAATTATATACAGGCCCGTGGTTATTTTATAAAGTGTTTTGAATATTTTTAAGTATTTTAAAAATATAAATTTATGAAATTTGATTTAAATAGATTTTGAAATGTTTAAAATAAAGAAATTATGATTTTTCTATGTGTTAAAAATGTAATTAATGAATGGTTTAACTGGATTTTTGAAATATAACTTAAGTTGGAAATTTGGAATTTGGTTAAAAATGATATTTAAGTTATATAAATAAAATGGATATTAAATTTTATTTGGAAATGGTAAATATGAAAATTTGATTAAATGTGAATTTAAGTGATTTATTAAAGTATTATTGATTTTTTCTATGAATTTAAGTGGTTAAATAAATGAATGTTTAAAAGTGATCTTTTAAAATATAACTTGACTTGGAAATGTGAAATTTGGTTTTAATTAGAGGTTTTAGTTAATTAAATAAAATTGGAAATTTAGTTAAATTTGTGAAATGGTAATTTAAATTTGAAGTGTTAAGTTATTTGTTGAAATGTGAAGAATTGGAAACTTTTACACTTAAATTTATTAAGTAAATTGTTGAAAAATTGGATTTAATTATAAGAAATTTATTGTGAAAAAGATACATGTTAAATGATATGTAAATAAACATTTTAAATGTTAAATTATGATTTTTAAAATGTTTAAAGAGTTTAAAATGAAGTTATTTAATTGCTGGAAATACACTAAAAAGGTGGAAATCACTTTTAATAGCATTCAGAAATGCTATGGTTCTGAATTACACTAAAATTTGAATAAAAGGGCTACTACAGCATTTCTGAAATGCTGCAGTTGCTGCAGTTGAACTTATAGGCTAATATTGAACCCAGGTCTATTATAGCATTCTCTGGAAATGCTATAATGGTCTGCAGTCTTTGCTGAAACCAAATTTAACCCTTGTTTTGAAATCAGAACTACCGCAGCACTTCTGAATTGCTGTCTTTTCTGTTTTGAACTATAATTCAACTAAAACTTAGTTTTAACAGCAGTTTTAAGTGCTGCCTTTGCTGAATTAAAAATGTTTTCAAATATAACTTATAGCAGTTGTTTTAAATGCTGTGAAATGCTGAAATTTTAATAATTAGGGTTTTTGACTTAGTAAACGAACTCAGAATGGTTTGAAACTTTGGAAATTGAATACTTGATTTGAAAATATAATAATTACACTTTTAAAAGGTTTAAATGAATTATTTTGATTGGAATATAAACTATTTAAAGGTGATTTGAAATGATAGTAAATGAACGATATCTTTGAATTTAAAAAGGTATTTAAAGTTGAATATTGGATTTGAACTGATAGGATATTTTATTTTATTAAAATGAGTTGAAATGAAGTTTTGTAAGGATATGATATTTTATTATATTAAAATGATTTGAAATGAAGTTTTGAAATTATATGAAAATTTAAATATATGGAAATGGTTTGGAATTGATTTAATCTTTATTTTTATAAAGATATGGTTTGAAATGATATTTTATTTTGAAGTAAAGTATTGCTTTTAAAAGTTATAACCACGGGTTATAATAACGTTGGGTTGTTAAAGAGACCGGGATCGGATATGGACATACTCTCTGTCTTACCGAAAACCACTTTGGCAACCGTGTACGCGGTGGAGATTCCAGAATGAAGTAGGATGGTGGCGACGATCCTAAGGTATATACGTGGACCCAACTCCCGTGAGTTGGCATAAGGTGGCTAAAACAGGAGCGATTGACGGACCAATGAGGTAGCACCTCTGATCGGACACACTTCTTCGATACCATTCTATTACTTGTGATTGATTTGGTGCGCACCCTTGATTTGGGAGTGTTGTTCGAGGTGGGCGGTAGTGGCTGCTATGCGTCACCACCAGTCCAGATGCGTAATTGGTATATCTACCCTGGCATTGCCTAGTTGTGCCGTGTCACCTACCATATCGAGCTTTACTACGATTATGATTTTAAGATCCGACCGCGTTAAGGTTCTCCATCCCCTTAACGCTATTTTCTATATGATTATACTTTACTGATTAGACACTACTGTATATAGCGTATATTACTACATAGTAGATAGTTTAACGGATCCTTAGAGGATGGGCGGTCCCAAGCATCTTCTAAGTTACTTGTACCCTTATTACAGTTCGCTTGAGTTGGTTTACATTATATAAGTATATATTGTCCTGACTCGAGTGTTTTGTGTTTTGCTTTACGCTCGGGTCAGCCTGAGTTATTCACAGATTTGGATTTCCACTCTCTTGGAGATTTGAATCGCTGGAGATTATCTGCTTGTCATGTCCTATCTATTCCAGTTCCGTTGTTCTACTCAGCTTGTACTTGGTTATTTTATTGAGACTTTTGTTGTACTCTATTTCTTCTGTTGTATCTTATGTAACTCTGATATATTTATATAGTAGCTTCATGAACTACTATTTCTTTTACTTCCGCTGCATTATTTTACTCTGTGTCTGTGATCTGTGATTATATTTATTTACTGTATATTCTGAGATTTGCCAAATTTTATTTACAACGCGGTATTTTGAGCAATTCAACTCCGGCATGAGTGTCTACCTATACACTTATAATGGATGCGAATGGTTGAAAATATCGTGTCGTTACAGTTGGTATCAGAGCTTTGGCTTTGAGGCAAAACTTAGAATGTATGGTAAATTTATTTACAGAATCACTTTCGTTCGAGTTTGAATCTCTTCCTTTGATTCGTTTTCCTTTGAATTTTGGAACGTTCCCTGCGGTTCCGAAATTCATTCGTGTCCCTCACTATTCATCATCTTTTGATTCTGGAGTATCCCATGACTCCACTTCCAATGATCTTTATAGTGAATTGGCGGTCTCGCCAATATTCTAATTTTCTTGTAAAAGGGTGAAAATTCTTTATAATCAGCATCGATTCACCAGAGATTTATATTTATCCTTGGTTTAGATGCTAATATCTTTTATTATTCCAAACTCTATCTCTTGAGATTGAAGGTAGATTTACCCCAGAAAATCCACATTTGATCTTATCCATTGAGTCACGGTTGACCCGGTTAAGGTTGTCCGCGATTTATCTAAGCTTACCCATCTCTCTACTCTGTTTAATCATCTTGTCTTTTGTTCCAATCTATCTTCCAAACATTTTGAACTGTACTTGTAAATTAATGTTTTGTTTTATATTGTGTTGTTTGAGTTGTTAATGTTGATTTGGGTTTCCGATCGATTCGTCTGATCAACGCTATCGATAGGATTTCTAAAACACTTTGACAGAACAAACTGACACAATATTATTTTAAAATTTGGTTTATGAAATAAATTTGGATATATAATTTTATGGAACTTAATAAATTGATTTAAATTGATAATTTGAAATGATAATACTTGATTTATCATTTATTGTTCTACAAATGAATTTATAAATAGTTGTTTATAAATTTATTTGGGAACTGAAATGAATTTAAAACAAGAAAGTTAAAGAATTTAATTTCCGATGGTTTCAAACCTTGTGTTTAAAATTTTTAAAAGGATATTATTTAAAGTATTTTGAATAAAAATTTGTCTCTAAAGAATTTTAAAGTTTAAAAATTTAGTGCTCTTCTCTTTGTCGCTGGAAAATAATTTCGGTGATGACTGCAGCATCATCGACGTTCATTTTCGAGTTTCGAAGTGAAGAAACCATTCTGTAGTCTTGCTACAGCTTTGTTTTGGAAAATCTGATTGATTTGAATTTCTAAAATATGACTGGATTATAATATATATAAAGATATATGATTTAAATTTGATTTAACATATTATGTATATATAATTACTTATCTCCAAATGGTTTGAAGATGTTCGAAGATTCAAATTCTTAAATTTTTTCTTAAAGAATAATTTCAATTATAAAAAGAAAAATCAAAATTTTGGATAAATGATTCAAACTTGAGATAATTGAATTGGATAGTTTTATTTGTATATTACAATTGCATTCAAATATAACTTACCTTAAATTTTTTTAGAAGTTAACAATGTAATTGGATAATATACAATATAAAAAGGATTTTTATACACTTAAATATTAGTTATAAAAGATTAACAGAGGTAAATAGTGAAAAAGGAATTTAAAGAGATTTTATTTAAATAACTTAATAATCAAATTGATTTAATATGGAACCTTAAGTCTAACCTAGGAATTTTAATAAAGGTTATTTCCTGAAATGAATATGTTGTATAATAAATAATGTATCTTTGAATAGATAAAATAAAATACATTTGAATTGGACTTTTGGTAATAAAGTTTATTTAACTTGAATTCATAGTTTAATTGATGTCTAAATGAATAAATGTGTAAAGAAATTTGATTGTTATATTTGCTATATAAATGTTTATTTATGAAATAGATATGTCTTGGAAATTGAATAATTATGATTTAAATAGTTAAAATGTATTTTAACATCACTAAAATTTGATAATTGAAAATTTGGTTTTCAAATGGAATTTTAAGTGTAACTTATTAAAGGAATATCTATTTATGAAATGGGTATTTTAAATAAGTGTTAGGTTATGTGTTAAATTAAGAGCTAACTAAAATAGTGAGCTTTTGACTTAATAAATGAAGTATAGTTTATTTGGATATTTCATTCATAAAGGTTTGTTTTAATAAGTCATAAGTTAAATGATATCCAAATGAATATTTCTGAAATTAAACTGATTTGAAATATTAATATATCTACTGTAGCATTTTATAAGTGCTGCTGTTTTGAAAATACAATGTTTTGGAAATTTATAATTGAATGAACTTAGAAATGTTACAGCTTTCAAATGAATATTATTTGACATTGGATTTAAATGGTTTAAATGAAGATTATTTTTAAAAAGGTGTTATGATTTTCAAAGTATTATGTTTTTTTTTTAGAATAACATTTCCAAAGTGTTATGATTTTAAGTAGTACGATTTTTAAATGATAACATCTCTAAATTGTTATGATTTCAAAACATTATGGTTACAAATCTATTATCTTATTTTGTTTTTCAAACTACCTTTTGGTTGTCCTTATTTCTCTTATCTTGTTACAGAATGGGAAGGCTATTGCTTATACTAGTCTGTTTAGAAATCTTTCTGTAATCTTTGATAACCTTTGTTACTCATCTGGATCTGAACACTGTTTTTCCATTCATAGACCGTCAGTCAAGTGAAAAGGGAGATTCAGACTCTAGAGGATCTTTTTCGTGCTTATATTCTTGATTTGATCACCTCCATCTTGTCAAACTTACCTATAACAATAGTTATCAGGTGTAATTCCAATCTTCTTATCATCTTGTCTTAATTCTATTTCATTTTTTTCTTTTTCTGTGCTTTCCTGTACCTCATTCCTTTTCGGGGACGAAAAGTTTTGAGTGGGGGAGAGTGTAACAACCCTACATTTTAGGCTTATTTTATTTTATATTTTATTTCTGTTAAATTGAATTTCCTGATTGAAAAACTTTATTTTAATTTGAAATTATTTTAAACTTGTTTTGTTTCAAATATTTCATTTCTAAATATATATTTTGATTGTTATGTAAATTATAATTTCAAACTGGTAAAAATTGGATATTTTACTGTAAAGTGAATTTCTGTTCAAACTGGTCAAACTTTGACTTTTAAACTTTAAATTTAAATATTTAAAATTCTTAAATTTTATCTTTTATTATGAAAATAGATTTAATTCCATGAATACTGCTTTTCGTTTCGTTGAAAACGGACTTATATTGTAGAAGTTATGTAATTTTCAATTTTGTGTATAAACTGTTTATTTTGCAATATTATTTATTTTAAAACATATAAATTATATTTTATTTGTCATATTTTGTTCTAATATATGTTAATATTTTATTTTATGTATAATTTTGTCTTTTAATAATTTTAAAGTGATTATAAAATTTTTCCAAAGCTTGTTGAATTTATTTTGTAATTTTAAAGCCTAATTTCTATTTTCTTTGCTATTTTCTTAATTTAACTATATATAATTAAAATTTATTTATTTATTTCATACATTCACTTTATTTTCTTTGTTTTACTTTATTAATATTCACTTTACATGTATTTAGATTAGAATAGATTTTTCCAAAGATTATTTGAATTTGTTTCAGTTTATTTAACCTAGTTTGTATATAGTGTTATTTTTCTTCATTTAATTTAATTAATATAAAATTTATTTATTTATTTTTCTTATTTACTTTATTTCTGAGTTTATTTATCTTTAATTTCAGCTATTTTCATATTTATAAATATATATAAATATATAATGGAAATTTGAAAAGTTTATGTCTCTTTAGTTGCTTAAGGTCCTTTAATCTTCCGACCTTTCATTTTCTCAACCTCCACCTTAATGATTTTTTTTTGCCGTGCTTTTCTTTTCTTTTCCAGCAACATCTTCCTCATTTTTCACGTGAATTCTCACCTCTAACTTGAAAAAAAATGACGGCCTCTCCCTTGTTCAAAGATTTGGTAAAATTCCCTTTCTTTTCCATTGTTTTCTACTTGTTTTGTTGATTTTGCACTTGCTCTCTTCTCCTTTTAGGCTCGGCTCCTCTCAACTCCAGCACCTTGGCTTCCTCCACCACCACCTAAACCTATCACTACCTCCTCCAGCCCAACCCCAAGCCCAAGCCGTGGCCTCCCATGATGTTGATCCACACAAAAATGAGCAAACTTCACCTATATCTTCCTAGTCGAGCACCATACATCACCACCACCTCCAACTCCTCCTTGGCCGCCACCTACATCACCACCACCTGCCATAGTGGACCCTGACACCACTGCCACACCTGTACCTAACCCACTACAGACCTGACCATGACTTGTATTGCCTTAGCCGTGACCTTATGTGGCTTAGAAACCATGTAGTTTGCCTTTGTGTTGTAGTTCATGCTCACATATCTTTGCACCATCACCATACATGTTTGGCCAACCCTATGGAACCCAAAACCAGATCCAAACCCACCCCTTAGCCATGCATTTCAGATCTGGAGCTGAAGCATAGATGGTAGAAAGCATGTGCAATCACTTTGGCTTTGGTTCATGCATTCATTCTAACATTGTTTTATTGAATTTTGAGTTAAAAACTCATGTTGTCTGTATTTGTTTTGTTTGAATGTGACAAGGGAATTTATCTTTGGCTCTCCCATATCAAATCATATTCGTGTTATCGTGCTTGTTTGGATCCCATTCGTGCAGTCGTCGTCGTTTCTCCAGCACAAAACGGTGAGTTATTCTCACCAGACAATATGTACCTATATAACTGATAAACCGACACCATTTGAATCTGTAATGTATATCATCATGTTATATATGTTTATATTATTATCATATGATGTTCACACCTGTTATTACACTTATTATATCATATGTTACTATTATTTAATGTTATTCTGTTATTTATATCTGTTATCACCATTGCAAGTTCCCTGTAGATTAGAATCACTATGGGTTGAAATGATACATACCCGAACGGACTTTAGAATAGGGAAAAATCGTTATGGGCTGAAATGATAGGCCTGAATGATTTTTATTTAAATTATTTTAACTTGGGATTGCGGGTTTGAAATGATAGAACCTGGATTTTTCTTTTTTAACTGCGGATTGAAATGATACATATCCGTATCACTTGACCTAGGTTAGAAAATTATATACAGGCCCGTGGTTATTTTATAAAGTGTTTTGAATATTTTTAAGTATTTTAAAAATATAAATTTATGAAATTTGATTTAAATAGATTTTGAAATGTTTAAAATAAAGAAATTATGATTTTTCTATGTGTTAAAAATGTAATTAATGAATGGTTTAACTGGATTTTTGAAATATAACTTAAGTTGGAAATTTGGAATTTGGTTAAAAATGATATTTAAGTTATATAAATAAAATGGATATTAAATTTTATTTGGAAATGGTAAATATGAAAATTTGATTAAATGTGAATTTAAGTGATTTATTAAAGTATTATTGATTTTTTCTATGAATTTAAGTGGTTAAATAAATGAATGTTTAAAAGTGATCTTTTAAAATATAACTTGACTTGGAAATGTGAAATTTGGTTTTAATTAGAGGTTTTAGTTAATTAAATAAAATTGGAAATTTAGTTAAATTTGTGAAATGGTAATTTAAATTTGAAGTGTTAAGTTATTTGTTGAAATGTGAAGAATTGGAAACTTTTACACTTAAATTTATTAAGTAAATTGTTGAAAAATTGGATTTAATTATAAGAAATTTATTGTGAAAAAGATACATGTTAAATGATATGTAAATAAACATTTTAAATGTTAAATTATGATTTTTAAAATGTTTAAAGAGTTTAAAATGAAGTTATTTAATTGCTGGAAATACACTAAAAAGGTGGAAATCACTTTTAATAGCATTCAGAAATGCTATGGTTCTGAATTACACTAAAATTTGAATAAAAGGGCTACTACAGCATTTCTGAAATGCTGCAGTTGCTGCAGTTGAACTTATAGGCTAATATTGAACCCAGGTCTATTATAGCATTCTCTGAAAATGCTATAATGGTCTGCAGTCTTTGCTGAAACCAAATTTAACCCTTGTTTTGAAATCAGAACTACCGCAGCACTTCTGAATTGCTGTCTTTTCTGTTTTGAACTATAATTCAACTAAAACTTAGTTTTAACAGCAGTTTTAAGTGCTGCCTTTGCTGAATTAAAAATGTTTTCAAATATAACTTATAGCAGTTGTTTTAAATGCTGTGAAATGCTGAAATTTTAATAATTAGGGTTTTTGACTTAGTAAACGAACTCAGAATGGTTTGAAACTTTGGAAATTGAATACTTGATTTGAAAATATAATAATTACACTTTTAAAAGGTTTAAATGAATTATTTTGATTGGAATATAAACTATTTAAAGGTGATTTGAAATGATAGTAAATGAACGATATCTTTGAATTTAAAAAGGTATTTAAAGTTGAATATTGGATTTGAACTGATAGGATATTTTATTTTATTAAAATGAGTTGAAATGAAGTTTTGTAAGGATATGATATTTTATTATATTAAAATGATTTGAAATGAAGTTTTGAAATTATATGAAAATTTAAATATATGGAAATGGTTTGGAATTGATTTAATCTTTATTTTTATAAAGATATGGTTTGAAATGATATTTTATTTTGAAGTAAAGTATTGCTTTTAAAAGTTATAACCACGGGTTATAATAACGTTGGGTTGTTAAAGAGACCGGGATCGGATATGGACATACTCTCTGTCTTACCGAAAACCACTTTGGCAACCGTGTACGCGGTGGAGATTCCAGAATGAAGTAGGATGGTGGCGACGATCCTAAGGTATATACGTGGACCCAACTCCCGTGAGTTGGCATAAGGTGGCTAAAACAGGAGCGATTGACGGACCAATGAGGTAGCACCTCTGATCGGACACACTTCTTCGATACCATTCTATTACTTGTGATTGATTTGGTGCGCACCCTTGATTTGGGAGTGTTGTTCGAGGTGGGCGGTAGTGGCTGCTATGCGTCACCACCAGTCCGGATGCGTAATTGGTATATCTACCCTGGCATTGCCAAGTTGTGCCGTGTCACCTACCATATCGAGCTTTACTACGATTATGATTTTAAGATCCGACCGCGTTAAGGTTCTCCATCCCCTTAACGCTATTTTCTATATGATTATACTTTACTGATTAGACACTACTGTATATAGCGTATATTACTACATAGTAGATAGTTTAACGGATCCTTAGAGGATGGGCGGTCCCAAGCATCTTCTAAGTTACTTGTACCCTTATTACAGTTCGCTTGAGTTGGTTTACATTATATAAGTATGTATTGTCCTGACTCGAGTGTTTTGTGTTTTGCTTTACGCTCGGGTCAGCCTGAGTTATTCACAGATTTGGATTTCCACTCTCTTGGAGATTTGAATCGCTGGAGATTATCTGCTTGTCATGTCCTATCTATTCCAGTTCCGTTGTTCTACTCAGCTTGTACTTGGTTATTTTATTGAGACTTTTGTTGTACTCTATTTCTTCTGTTGTATCTTATGTAACTCTGATATATTTATATAGTAGCTTCATGAACTACTATTTCTTTTACTTCCGCTGCATTATTTTACTCTGTGTCTGTGATCTGTGATTATATTTATTTACTGTATATTCTGAGATTTGCCAAATTTTATTTACAACGCGGTATTTTGAGCAATTCAACTCCGGCATGAGTGTCTACCTATACACTTATAATGGATGCGAATGGTTGAAAATATCGGGTCGTTACACCAACCTTTACGCTCCTAACATTTTCAATAAATGTCCAAACCAATTCCTTTATGCCAAACGCACCCAAATGTTTGTAGAACAACCCAATATATATACATACACATATAAATTTCCATAATTTACCCAATTTTATCCAATTTAACATATGTCAAAATATCAGGGAGTTCAAAGCACATTTATAATGACTATATCGCTTCAAACATTCATAACATACTATCATTTTTCACAAAGCAATATCAAGCATGTAAACAAGTAGCGTGGGCGGTAATACATGTTTTATAGAATCAAAAGGAGATTATACTCTGATATAATGTTATCACTTGTTTTAGAAAATAAGTCAGGGACTAAAAGTAATAACTTGCATTATTCGTTATACAGTTTATATTTTTAATACAACAACAATTATATATATAACATTGTATAATTAGCATGTGAGTAAAACTCACCCAAGCTCCAGTTAACCCTTTCACATTTCCGAATAGTCCAAAATCAAATGCCATTAATTTTTTCTAAAATTCCTACAAGCTCCAAACTCGACAAATCTAACTCCATTGTGTAGATATCATTGATACGAGAGCAACGGTGAAAACGACGTCTCGACCTCGTATGAACAAGATATGATTTTTATAAGCTTTTGAGTTATAAAATGTTAATTAATCAAATTAATTAAACTAATCCCATACTTACCAATATTAATCCTTTTCCTCATCTCTTCTTCCCCGTTCCAACAATCGTATATGCTGAAACCATCTGCCCCATGCACGTTGATCAGTGACATGGCCAACCTCTCGATGAAATGACAAACCAAGCTCGCCAATCAACTCCTCATCCCACGCTCGATGCGTCGGCACCACATTCAACCACTCCGATCAACTGCCCCAAAATTTGGTCGTAGCCCTAAATCGACCACCTGCAAAGTCGCTTTTCACCTTGGTGCATCATACAGGATGCAACCACCGCCGTTCAACTCCTTGTGCTACAACATGTCCACCACCTCAATTTGATCTCTGGCGGCCTCCTGTAAATCATGACTACTCCCGGTCAACGACAAGATAAATGTCACGATCACCAGTAGCTAGCCATACCATCCTATAATACCGACACATACTCGCCTACACTCTAGAAGTCAATTTCCATCGACGACAAGCCTTATCTTCTCCCCAATCTCTCTCAAGTTCAAGCCCTAATCATGGACAAGACCAGTGTTTTAAATCTCGGATTTTGGCCAATATCTCGGGAAAATATCTCGGCTATCTCGGGTGATATTTAAAACACTTATAACTAAATAGGCTGCCAAATCTCGGATTTTGGCTGATATCTCGGATTTTTCATCTCGGCCATCTCGGGGAGATTTAAAAGCCTGGACAAGACAAAGTCAAACATTGTCAAAGTCAACCGCATCCAAAATTAAGCACAGGGAATTGCAACCCTTAACCATACGAAGTCGGAAAAATCCAAAATTGCCTGAATCCGTAAATATTGAGCTCGAGTTAATTGGTTGAAGCTGAGAAAGGAGTGGCGGTATGGAAAATTTAAAAAAGGAAGACGAAGAGGGAATCGATAATTAGGTTTGTGTGTTGAGTGGTAATTATAGAAAAATAAATAGTATATTTTACTCTCTTTTATTTTTGTTGCGTGTTTCAAGCATGCATGACCACACAGCACGTTTGATCATCGTGAAACTCATTGGCGTACAACAATTCATTTTTCCTGATCTAATAACACTTATTTTGCCAAAATCCATGACAGTGCCCGAGAATGTTAATTTCACACATTAATTAAAATGAACAATTTCCAAAACCATTTAAATTGCTCAAATTATAGATTAAAATTTATTCATTAATTAAATTGAATTTAAATAAGCTTTTTGAAATCATTTTTATTCGAATTAAATCCAAGATTTAAATATTTAAATAATTCCAATATTTAATTATAAACCGTTCAAGAATTCAGGTCATTACAATTATATCTGTTTTATGATATATATATAGTTTATTCTTTAAAATTATGTAATTATATATATATATATATGTGTGTGAGAAATGCGAATTAAGGATCTTAAGGCTAGAATTAACACTAGAGGGGGTTGAATAGTGTTTTAAGAAATTTGTTAATCTTTTTGAGTTTATCTTACTTTATTAACAATGTATACACTAATCAGACACAGTATGAACACAGAATCAAACACAGATGCAAATATAAAGTAAAAGCAGTAAAGGAAAGAACACACCGGATTTTATACTGGTTCGGAGTTACCCTACATCCAGTCACGTACAACTAAGTACGGATTTCCTTTCAAAAAGCAATTCAACAATTACAACCCTCGATTTCAAGGCTACGTGGTATACCCTCCAGAATACCAATCCTCTGGGTAGGGATACTTGATTTACCAGGCAACAAGTTCACCCAATTGATTTCCAGGGCTACAATCACACCTTTTCTCGCTTGATTGATTTACAAGGCTACAATCACACCTTTTCTCGCTTATATATTACAAAGAAACCTATAACTCTGAATAGCACTGAGAACCTTGTAGAGATAGTGATGGAGAATCAAACTAGAAGTAATCGAGTATGATTCGATGTTGATTTCGGCAGAGTAATGGTATGATTTTGTAATAAGAAATGTGGAAGATGAAGAGGAGTGAAAACCAGAAAAAAAGTGATTAAAAATTCATTGAAACTGACCCCTATTTATAGAAAACCAACAGCCATGACCATTCATGAAGAGTTATGGCGAATATACACTTCTTTTGAAATTTGAATTTGAACTTCAATTGTCACTATGTCGACATACAACCTAGGGGCATGTCGACATCCCTCAGCCAAAAATGATATTTTGAATTTCTATAAAAACAATATTTATCTTATATAAAAACTATTTAAAACTTTATAATTATACTTGAATATAGTTGAAATTCATAAGTAAGTATAAAGAACAATATATACATATTTTAACTATAATTTTATATTTAAATCTAATATAAATATTAAAAGTTAAATATATTTTTTGAAAAGTCATTTAAAAACAGGAGTATTTTGACTTTGAAAATAAAGATGTTTTGAGGCTAAAATTATTTAAAATCAGGATAGAAAGTTTTGAATCTTTTAAAAGGAAAGTTTTGAAATCATTTTGAAAACAAGATAATTTTTTAAAGAAATTTTGAATTAAAATTAGTGGATACAAAACAATGTCCCACTAGATTTTCGTAGGTTCCATCCTACTTAGGGTTCCATCCCTTTAATGGGCTTGAAGTGGATTCCATTCCATGAATAAATTGGATATTAAGATGCCAGTGCTTTTCTACGAGTTTTAACAAATATTCCTAATAAAACAGACTTAACCTTGAACTCTTGATAATCTTGATACTCATGAGTCTTCTATCTCTGTATCTTGAATCTCTATACTGTATAGTCTTCATTCTTGATACCTGCATGGTTAGATCCTGCAAATACATATATATCTAAACTTGTAATGTTAGTATTTATATTTTATAATCTATTCTAAGGTTGTTGTCATCAAAACCATTATCTCAAGGACTAACAATATATATGTGTGTGTGTATGTATATATGTATCTATATATATATATATATATATATATATATATATATGTGTGTGTGTGTGTATATGTATATGTATATGTATGTATGTATGTATGTAAATTTTATAATCTTATTATTTGTAACTTTGTATACTATATTATATTTTTTAATAATTATTGTTCAATTTATATGAATTTTATATGAAATATAAAAACTATAATTTGAAATGCTATTTTGTTGTTTCAAATAAGGTTTCTAAAAGAACAAAAATCTGAAAAACATATTATCTACTTATGTAAGTCTAATTGTCTTAACTAATGAATTCTAACAAAAAAATTAAATAAAAAATTCTCGATTTTTGAGTTACTCCTGGTTTCCTTCAGGTACCATGGCTCTGGCTTTGTGATCAACTGATGTTTGTTCATCTTCTATTTTCTGTTGGGAAGCACAGATCTACAATTTTTGTCTTTATGTCATTGGTGCTTGATGTGGAGTCTGAGTCATCCCATTTGCATTATAAACCTGTTTCCTCCTTTTGTTGAAGGAGTCTGTATTGGGAGAGAACTCAATTTACTTTTGATTTGGATAGTCCCATTGAAAGTGTTCGGTTTTGTTGCATCCAAAGCATTTGATGGTATCTTCGCTCCCTGATTTGTTTAGGTTTCCATCAGTTCTTCTAAATTTGTTTCTTTTTCGACATTTCAGGAATTTTCTGAAATAACTAGTCATAAACTCTATTTTCTCATCGTCATCCGATCCTTCATCTTCATGTGTAGTGTTGAATGCTAGTATTTTCTACTCACCTGACTGGCTTTCCTTTATGCTCTGCAATTGAACTTCATATGACATTAAATTACCTATTAATTCTTCTACTTCATTATATTGATATCATTGCCTTCTTCTATGGCCAGAGTCTTTTGATCCTATTCACCTATAAGTGAATTAAGAATATTTTGGACTTCATCCTCTTTAATGTATTTTTTTCTAATAAAATTAAAGCATGTAATATGTCTTGAAATCTAGAATGCATATCAAAATAGACTCATTAGGTTTTACTTAAAATAACTGAAATTGGTTAGTTAACATAGAAATCTTGATTCGTTTAACCTTTCTAGTGCCTTCGTGTATAACTTGCAGCATTCTCCATATTTTATATGCAAGCTTATATACAAAAATCTATTAAATTCATTTTTATCCGTTGAACTGAACAGTATATTTATAGCTTTTAAGTTACTAAGCTCTTGTCTTTTGCTCAATTTTCAACTGAGCATATGCAGTCTCGGGTACCCTATACTCACTTTGGGTAATATTCCAAATTTCAAAACCATTGGATTGTAAATAAATTTTCATTCAATATGACAAGTATGTACAATTACTACATTAAAAGTGGGGGCCTAGTAGTAGATTGGACATTTACGAAAGTGTTAAAAAGTGTGTTACTAGTGTTAGTCAACATTAAAATTTTCAAAAATCGAATTAAGAGTTATTGAATATCGTATGCTCTGATACCGAATGTGCATGGGATGATGATAGGTGTGGTAACCTAATATATACTATATCGTAATGGATCTTCAGGCTATTTTACACTAGAGGAGTGTGAATAGCGTGTTTATATTTTTTATCAATATACTTGTAGATTTCACACTTTATTAGAGAATATTTAAACGTAAGTAATAATATAATCACGAAACAATCAAAAAATAGTAAGTAACTGCAGTGAAAGTAAAGGCAAAGAAGACACCAAGTATTTTATACTAGATTAGATTCCCAATACTACATCCAATCCTATACCCCATACAGAATTTCACTAATTACATCTTGAATGTAAACAGGTGGCAAGAACACCTTTAACACCTCTTGACTTTGACTTTGGCGACAAGGTTACCTATTGAAATTTGACTTGGTTAACCGGCACACCTTTTGGAATTTGACTCAGGTAAGCAGCACACCTATCTTTCTTTGATGCAAGAGGTAAGACAACTCCCTTTACAATCCCATCTTAACTTTCATTTGGATGGTTAAGAACGCCGTTTTATAAGTTGTAGAAGTGGACTACAGGAAATCAGATCTTTCGATCACAATTCCAAGTAATTTGTTGATACAATTTCTTATAGACTTTTAGTAGGGAATATCTTTGCTTTTGAGTAGAATGGAGTGAGGATCAGTAGAACAAAACCAAATCTTCTATGATCTTTTCAATGAACGTAGAGAAAGATAATTGACGTTGCAATCGACAGCACTTTATTGACATCTTAAACAGAATGAGAGAGAAAAGAGATAAAGAAAGCAGTTAGAATTATTGGTAAAAATTCAAAATCAGAGGCCTTTGATAGAGATTGAAGAATTGCATTCGATCAGGAGAGGATGACTCCAAAAATTGCTTCTTTTGAAAATTTAAAAAACAACTAGATGGTCTATATGTCGACATACATATTTCTGATAGGTCGACATATAAAAATTAATTTATATAATTTTAGAAACACTTTGAATATGTTTTAAAATATATTTCTTTATAAAAGATCTATTAAAATTTATTTCATAATTAAATCAAATATTAATATTTTATAAAAACATTTTTAATGGAAAAAATAATTTTTAAAGTGAAGATAATAAAAAATATAATACTATTCGACTCTTTAACATTTAATTTAAGACTCGATAAAATATTGACACACTTATCTTGAGCTCTTTGTGCTTTTATTCCTGAATTCTTCAAAAGTCATGAGTCTTTAAAATATGTCGATCTACTCTTGATTTATACCGATCAGTTCTTCGAGCATTTATTCAATCATTACTTGGACAAACTTGTTAAGTATTCATGATATCCTGCACAATATACTACATAACTCGAGAAAACATTAGTAACAACATTTATATGGTTAATTCCATTAAAATCAATACCTTTGTTATTAACAAGAATTTCTTTGTATGAGAATGGAGGCATCTAGGTTTATTCAGTACAACATAATACCCATTTCGCAACTAGCAATGCCAGTTGTAGTAGACCTTTAACAACGGTCATGCAACCGTCGTAATATGTAAAGTTGTAATAGGGTTGGAGTATTTTACAACTATTTTGGACCTTTGTAATAAATTCTTTTATAACTGCTTTTGCCAATTGTAATAAAGTCATTTACAATTTTTTGCCAGTTGCAATAGTGTTTTTATAACTGTTTTTGCCCGCTGTTAAAAAATGCAAATGTAAAAAATTTAAAGCGTTGGTGCAGCATGAATATAGATCACATTTGTACCGACCCGCCTTTTCGTCCATCGAAAGTCGACACCATATACATCCACTTATTCTAATGTCGAACAATCAATCGCCAAAAAGGTAGATTATTAGGGTAAAATAAATGAAAAAGAAAAAGAATTGGAGAAATAGAATCTCATAATGGAATATATAATATAACCAAGACAATAAAAGTTGCCACTCTAAAATACATGGTTTATTAGAGTTAAAAACAAACCTCATCAACCCGGACAGTTATAACTTCCTGACCTTACAATTGCTGATAGGTATATATAATAATACAGCAGAAAATAAAACTACTACGGCAGGTGAACATATAGTTATACTCCATGAGCTCCATGTTCCACCAACGACAAGCTGGAAGAATACACGGTCTGACCCGAGCACAATAGTAAAATAACACCCGAATTAGTCTGGAAATACCAACATGAGAAAACTCAAGTAATATAATGGACATATAACAATCATATGAGACCACACCACTAAATATGGAATGGGTTTTACCTTATAAGAACAATTTCTGCACACAAATGAATAGAACCAAATTAAAAAAAACCCAAACTAGAAAGGATGGGTATAAAGAAAGTCAAAATCCAAACTTAAAGAATGGGCACAAATAATAAAACATCGAGAAGAGCACTATTCACTTCTCGATCCAATTAAAGAAACAATTCAAAGGTTTGAATCAACAATAAGGAAAAGGAAAATTTCCAACAATGACTAGGAGGGTGCTCCTCTCTCACCCCTTCACCTGTAGGAATATACTTGAAAACTACGATGGCTCTCGGAAACTTCCAAGTTGGACCATGCCAACCTTATCGAGAATCCAAGAATTTCATATCATCGTGCGCCGCCATCGAAACCAATCTAGAGTAGATGTGAAAATACTTTAATGGGAGAAACCCCACATAGCTTAGCCCCAATTCGCGCTTTGGTTTTAGTCATTTTCAATAAAGGATATCAATGCTCAAATGAGAAATAAATCGTCTTAAATTGACGATACACAAAGAAGAAAGCTGAATCGATAATCAATAAATAAACTATTAGGAATATTCAAAATGGTCTAATATGGATATTAAATCTTATATCAATACCACTACTCGCCGATTTTAAACTTGCACTATCCCTCGGTTGAAAATGAAGCCGGGCAAGTTAAGGTAGTTGTGATAACCCGGAATTTCAGAGAATTTAAAATGTGATAATCTTTTAAATTAATTATTTAAAATGGGTATAGTTTGTTATTTTCAAAATAATAATAATAATAATGAGTTGTTTTTAAATATAGTTTTAAATAGATTTTAATTAGACATATTATTTCAAATTTAAATAAGTGTTGTTTAAATGTATATAAATGTGTATTTAAATTGATTTTAAATAGGATAATTATTTACAATTAATAATGTGTTTGTTTAAATTTAATATATATCTTAAAATAAAATAATAATATAGTTTGGATATAAAATATATGAATAAAGTTTTTATTTAAAATAAGATTTGTCTTATGTTATTTTCCTTAAAGAGTTTTATTTATATAAATTTAAGAAAAGCATTTATTAAATAAGATATGTATTTATCTATTTAGGAAATTTAATTTAAAAGCCTTTAAAATCATTTAAAAATAATTATGCATGTAGTATTACAAGCGTTAACTTATTAAACTCTCTTAATAACATGTGTTAAATGAATAAGTAAGGTTAAGACAAGTGTTAATTTTTATTTTTATTTTCTTTAATTTTTAATAAATTTTAATTTACATTATATAAACATACATTCCCTCTCTTCTATTTCTTTTTCTATCTTCACGATTTCAAAAGAAAGAAAACTCAAACTTGTAAATATTCTCAAAACAGATCGATTGAACTAAAAAAATCTGTAAAACATTATTCAATCCACTAGAAAATCAAAACAAACTCATAATCAACTCTGTAATCCTCTTTATCAAGCCTGCAAAATCATTTTCAAAAGCAAGAACAAAAGCCTGTAATTCAAATTCGTTGATATTCAAACCTGTATTTTTTCAAACCTGAAAACAACTTCTCAAAACAAAAGCAAGGTCCAAACCTGAAATCAAAGCAAACTCAAGTTTAAGAAATCTAGATCATCTCATTCAACTGAGCATTTCAGATCACTTGACAAAGCATTCCAGTTTAAAAGAAAATCAAGCAATACAAGTTTTCAGAGATCTAAGCATATCAGTTTTCAAAAATCTGGCATCCCAGTTTTTAAAAGCTCTGCTCATTCATTCAAGGTGAGTAAACTTTTAATCAGAAAAGTTTAAGTAAATAAAAATTTCTGCATGTGAATTTTAGATATATTTGATGTTTTGCATGTACATATTTCTGTAAGATCTTTGTATACATGTTGAAATTAAATTGTGCATGGTTGAAAATTTCCTGATACTTCTCTGTTTTCCCAAGTTACAGAGTAAAAACCAAACAAAATCCAAAATTTCCATTTCAAATCACTGTTAGGCTTGAATCTTCAAATGTAGTATGTTTATTTAAACATGAATTAAAGTTTAAAATTTTATTCAAAGAGAATTTGTTTGAAAATCTTCTGAAACCAGGATGATAAAGTAGGAAATTTAATAATAAGCTAAAATCAAATATGGCGGTTAGTTGATTAAATTTTATATCTTGAAACAACTCAGAAAAACATGATTTTTAAAATATAAATCCTGATTTTTAGTTCGGATTTGTGGTAGTAATTTTGTGATGATTGGAAGTTGTGTTTTGGACAAATTCTTGTCAACGGAGGAGTTATGGTGGTCAGGGCTTCTTCTGGAGGAGGAGTGAGGATGGGTGGTCACGGCAAAAATGTTCGGAGGTATTCTCGAACGTTGATGTGACCGGACGACTTGAGATTAGGGTTTAACATTGTTTTTGGGTCGTGACTGGAAATGGGGTGATTGGGAATTTTAGAATAGATCGAGTTGCATAAGATTTAGGGCATAGTAGCATGGAAGCTTTGCGGTGTCGTGGCCGGAATTTCGTGGCGAACAAATGGTCGGCATCAGGGGGTTGATGGGATTTTCAGGCGAGGTGCTGTACTGGCTGATGGGTTCGAGCAATCATATTTTGATTGCGCTCGTGTAAGTAAGGATGGAGGGCCGGAGTTGGGTCGTTGGTCGAAGTGGAGTTTGCGCGCGGTGTCACAGGTGGTGGCGGAAGTGTCGGCGCGACGTGCACATGCACGTGTCAGTGCTCATGCCAGTATAGTTTTGGTTAGGGGTGACTCGAAGCAACGTTCGAACGAAAGGGTTTTTGGCTCGTGATTTTCTCCAGGGTGATGCTGCAATGATTCGTGCCGGGGAATATTCGAGAAAGCAAAGGTTGTCTCGGGTTCACTGAGTTTTGTCTCGGGTTCACTGAGTTTTGTCTCGGGTTCACTGGGTTTTGTCTCGGGTCTATTGGGTAGTAAGTCTCGTCTTGAATCTCTTGGTAACCAAATTTCTGAACTAAGATAAATTAAATAGTTTTGTAAAAGTAAACGAATTCAAGTTTCCCAGTTCAAAAGAAAGTACAAAATTTAAAGACAAAGTAAAATAGTTTAAGGTCAAAGTGTTTGCAAAGTTTTACAAAAGTAATATGTTAACAAGTCCTTTGAAAAGTTATTATTAGTTGTGAAGGGATTGTTGGGCCAAGTTAGAAATATACTTAAAGAATTGGAGTTAATCAAGTTTGAATATGTAAATAATGGATGGTTAATTATTTAGTGTATAAGATTAAAGAAATAACCGAATGTAATTAGAGGTTAATAAAGGAATGTAATTAGTTAAAGATAATTAACTAATAAAAGTGATTTAGGGTTAATTAATTTAACTTAAGTAATTATGGAATAATCACTTGATGAAAAGTAATAAATTAATGGGAGTAATTAGTTAAAGATCATTAATTAATGTAAGTAATTATTAATTAATGAGAGTAATTAAAGGTTAATTACTGTAGATGGTTAAGGATAACTAATTTATGTAATTAATTGAAGATTAATTATTTAATGTAATTTAATAATAATTAATCAAGGATGATTAATTAAGATTGATAGTTAAGGGATGATTAATAATTGGGTTGTAATTAATTAATTAATGTTAGGTATATAGGATTTAAAGGTAATTAAAGTAATTAATTCAATTCATTGGTGATAAATTAAATTTATTAGGGGTGAGGTGGTTGATAAACCTTGCTTATGGATGATTGAATGCCTTGAATTATGTGAGACCTCTGATATGAGATACGTGTAGCTTATGATTTGAGATGAATTGTTGTGTGTAAATTGTATTGTTTTAACTTAAACCTTTTTTTAATAAATGACATTGGATTCAAAGAGACCGGAGTCGGGTACTAGTTAGTACCCGAAACCACTTCGATTCTTTGTAGATTTATATGTAAAATCAATAGGTTAGTATGGAATGATTTAAGTAAATTGGTCCATTTAATCTAAGTCTTGGTACCTAGAAATTGATGTGTGGAATAAGTGTTGTCTATAACAAATTGTGAAGTTGTAAATTGATGAGTTACCCGGGTTCATATGAGTTGTATGCTTTTGTATTCAATGTTAGATGAGTTACTCACGCTGGTTTCCAGCCTGACCCGGGTGTTACTTTGATGTAATGCTCGGGTCAGACCGAGTATTACAGATTTTCAGGTAAAGACGTTCATGAGCTCAGGAGACGAGCTGGATGGCAGGAACGTATGGAGTGTGATATATTGTTATTTATTGGGACAAGTTATTTTAACTGTCCAGTGATTGTGAAATGTTGTAACTCTGATGTATTAAAATGTAATTGACTGATACAGTTTTCTTTGTATAACTGATATTATTATTTGATATTGTATTTTATCCGCTGCGAATGTGAGAATCTGTGTCTTGTTCTGTTTCTTCTTCTATCTCTTTTCTTTTTCTCCTAACTATTTGGAATTTTCGGGTTCGAAATTTCCGGGTCGTCACATTTGGTATCAGAGCGGAAGGTTAAGCGAGAACCTTGGCTCTGTTGGGATTACTCATTAAGGATAGGGTCAATAGTACCCTAGAATGAGTTGAGTGTGTATATATATATATATATATATATATATATATATGAGAGCGTACTTGTTATTTTCTTATATAAAGGTTTTAAAATGGTTTTAAAAATAAATGGTTTTTATATAAGTTTATCTTTTGATATATGTAGAAATAATTTTCTAATTATTAAATATATTAAAGAAATTGGTTGTTAAATTAATTGGAATTAAATAAGATAATGAGAATTAAGTAGTAATGGTAATACAACCAAATAAAAATTGAATGAAGATAAGTTTGAAATGGATCCAAACTGAAATAAAAAAATCCAATTAGAATTGAAGATAATTTAAAATTGTGATATTTTAAATCTAAATCCAGAAAACTTGAAATTATTTTAAAGGAATTTGTTTTAAATTAAAACCAAAGGTGGTTTAAAATTTTAAGGTATAACTTGGTGTGTAAAGGAAATAAATATGTATAAATGAGGATATACATTATATTAAAGATGATTTGAAATAAACTCTAAGTATTGAGTTTTGAATTTTTCCTTGGAATGTGATGTGAAAACCCAAAGTGAATAAGTTTTTAAACTTAAGTGGGAAGATTTTTAATAAGAAGTTTAAAATTTGAATGGGAATTCAATTTGGGTAAAGATAAATTGAATTTAACTTAAGGAAAGTTAAATGAGTTTAGAATGAACAACTTGAATTAGAAATTTCAAGATGAAATTAAAATTTAACTTGGGAAGTTAAATGGTTGATTAAAATGGGAGTTATGAGTGATCTCAAAATGGGTTTGAGATTTGGAAATTGAAAATGGATAATAAATTATAATCTGAAATTTAATTGTTTTTAAACTCTTATTTGAACTTTATAATAAGTTAAGTAGAGATAATCTTAAAATGGAATTTTGGAATTTGGATCCAGAATTAAATGGTTTAAAGATTTAAGTTGTTAAATTAAAAATTAAGGTTGATTTGATTTAAAAGTAAAGGTTAATTTGATTTAAAGGATTAAATCAACATTTAAAATTTAACTCGAATTTATATAATTCGAGATAGTTTAAAATTGAGATTTAAATTGAATTAGTTCAAACTGAAATTGATTTAAATAAATGGGAATTGTGATTTAAGATGAATAAGTTTAAAATTCAAATGGAAAATTTGAATTGAATTAATTTGAAATAAAAATTGAAGATTGAATGAGTTCAAAATTCAAATGGGAATTGGGATTAATTCATATAGAAATTGAAATGATTTGAAATTGAAGTGGATTCAATTTGAAATTAGTTTGAATAATTTGAAATTGTAATTAAAATGAATATGTTTAAAATCAAATGAAATTTGATTTGAATTAGGAAAGAAATTAAGGATTTATTCAACTTGAATTGAGGTTAAATCAATTTCAATAGAAATTGAAGTTGTTTAAATTGGAATTGAGTTAATTTAAATGAAAGTAGAAATTTAAATTGAATTGATGGGGAATTGAACGGTTTGACTCTGGACTATTTTCAAAGTAAATTGTTTTAATATAAACCTATTTTTTTCAAACTATTTACTATACAATCTTTCTTCTTAAACCCCAAACTATCTTATACTTATTTTACAATTATTTTGGAACCATTTAACTATTTTGAAACTGTCTTATAAACTAATTATCATTTTTCAGTTACTTATATCTAATCACTATTTTAAAAACTATTTTGCAATTATCTAACTATTTTATACCTACTTAACTATTTTACAGCTATTTTACAAACTAATAACTATTTTTCAACTACTTATCTATTTTAAACTTTTTCAAGCTATTTTTAAATTTAAATTGGTCAGAGTTCAAACTGTTTGTAATTGAAGTAATAACTCAATTGGAAATGGAAGCAATTGAGAATAAGTGAATGGAATTAAAGGAAATGTGAATAGAAAAGAGAATTGATTTGGCTAATAATCAATGAAGTTAAATACGTAGGATGAACGTATATTATTCTATTCGCATAGTGGTTTGATCCAGATTCGAGCATAGAATTTCGAGATAATATTATCGATCCGAGTTAGAATTTTTCGCTCGATTTTCGACGGCGAACCTGAATATGGATTGTTGATTGGTTCTGGATATTCTCTATCATAGCTACGACTATGCAAGGAGAATAACGGTTTCTGATCAAGAAACCAGATCTGAGTCCGCACTAGGAAGCCGGGTGGACGACACTAGTTCGGAAGTGAATTGTGTGATCGATTGAGCGATCAGATTGATATAGCGTACGGATGATATGTGTACATCGTACGGGTTTGAATGAAATTGATATTGAAATTTGTGGATAAGGATTGTAAAATGGTCTTTGAAATGAAAAGTATATTTGTGAAATATAATGGAATTGGATATTTCTTTGGTTGAAATTTACTTTATGGAGTTAAGTAAATGGTAAATAACTTTATAAAGAAATCAAACTTGAATATTTGATTTGACAATAAATAAAGTTATATTTTGTAATATGATAAACTTCGCTTATTGAATCTAGCCAGAATAAAAAGGGATTTTGGAAGTATTTGAAGTATAAAAGAGGTTTTATACAAATTTGAAATGATCCAAAGATTTTCAAAGTTATATATATCTATATATATAAAGGGTTATATGAGAATGATTTTGGAAAAGGTTTTGGGAACCTATATAATTTTGATTTTTGGGAAAATCAGTTTTGGATTTTGGAAAGCCTAGTTTGAAAATTATCGATTTTGGTAATCGATTTTGTGTAAAGGAGATTTTGATAAATCATAAAGGGTATGATTTGAAAATACTATAAGTATATAGTATAAAGTGTTTTGAGAATAGCTCTGGGGAAAAAGGCGCTTCCTTGAAATGAACTTCTCAGGAGTACCACTGGGTGGTACTGCCTTGAGCCCCAAGGGGGGTTTCTAAAGTTGATCCTGTGAGGAGTCCGGACAAAACTAGTTCCTGAGGATTATTTGTGTAGCGAAAGTCGAGGGGCTGGTGCCTACAGAGGCATTTGAGTTATGCTGTGACAATAATTTAACTCAATGTCACTGCGATCTACTGCAGACCATAGCGGAAGTGATGTGTGCCGCTGAGAGCCAACTGTCTACGTTTGATTTTATATCGGTAGACTGTGACACTATGGTAACATAGCGAAAGTCGTTTGAGCCGCTGAGAGCCAACAGTCTGCGTTTGATTTTATATCGGTAGACTGCGACCTATGTGGAGGAGTTTTATTTTGACAGCGAAATCGTGTGTGCCGCTGAGAGCCAACAGTTACATGGACTTTTGCTGCGACGGCAACGTAACCCTGGATGTAACTGCGATCTGTTGTGGGTTCCATGGTGTAATCAGTTACATGGACTTTTGCTGCGATGGCAACGTAACCCGTGATGTAACTGTGACCATGGATGGGGGTGATGATTTCCAGAGCATTCTTACCAAAGATATTTTTCAAAACTGTTTTCTATATTTTCATAAATTATTTTCCAAGTATTTTCACTGGGTGTTGAAAACGGGTTTACCAAGTACTTATAGATGTTCGGTCCTACGCCTGATCAACATATGACCGAATTTCTATGAGAATGAGGAGGAACTTGTTGAGACATCGAGTTATAAAAAGTATTTTTATAAGGCTATTTTGGCAATATTATATAGATTTTAAAGTGTTTGAAAAAAAAATTTCTTAATTAAAGAGTTTATAGCTGAAAATGATCAAGGAATAATTTAACTAATAATCAACATTGTAATAAAATTCTTGCTTCGTTCCTTTTCGAGGACGAAAAGATTTAAAGGGGGGAGGAATGTGATAACCCAGAATTTCAAAGAATTTAAAATGTGATAATCTTTTAAATTAATTATTTAAAATGGGTATAGTTTGTTATTTTCAAAATAATAATAATAATAATGAGTTGTTTTTAAATATAGTTTTAAATAGATTTTAATTAGACATATTATTTCAAATTTAAATAAGTGTTGTTTAAATGTATATATATGTGTATTTAAATTGATTTTAAATAGGATAATTATTTACAATTAATAATGTGTTTGTTTAAATTTAATATATATCTTAAAATAAAATAATAATATAGTTTGGATATAAAATATATGAATAAAGTTTTTATTAAAATAAGATTTGTCTTATGTTATTTTCCTTAAAGAGTTTTATTTATATAAATTTAAGAAAAGCATTTATTAAATAAGATATGTATTTATCTATTTAGGAAATTTAATTTAAAAGCCTTTAAAATCATTTAAAAATAATTATGCATGTAGTATTACAAGTGTTAACTTATTAAACTCTCTTAATAACATGTGTTAAATGAATAAGTAAGGTTAAGACAAGTGTCAATTTTTATTTTAATTTTCTTTAATTTTTAATAAATTTTAATTTACATTATATAAACATACATTCCCTCTCTTCTATTTCTTTTTCTATCTTCACAATTTCAAAAGAAAGAAAACTCAAACTTGTAAATATTCTCAAAACAGATCGATTGAACTAAAAAAATCTGTAAAACATTATTCAATCCACTAGAAAATCAAAACAAACTCATAATCAACTCTGTAATCCTCTTTATCAAGCCTGCAAACTCATTTTCAAAAGCAAGAACAAAAGCCTGTAATTCAAATTCGTTGATATTCAAACCTGTATTTTTTCAAACCTGAAAACAACTTCTCAAAACAAAAGCAAGGTCCAAACTTGAAATCAAAGCAAACTCAAGTTTAAGAAATCTGGATCATCTCATTCAACTGAGCATTTCAGATCACTTGACAAAGCATTCCAGTTTAAAAGAAAATCAAGCAATACAAGTTTTCAGAGATCTAAGCATATCAGTTTTCAAAAATCTGGCATCCCAGTTTTTAAAAGCTCTGCTCATTCATTCAAGGTGAGTAAACTTTTAATCAGAAAAGTTTAAGTAAATAAAAATTTCTGCATGTGAATTTTAGATATATTTGATGTTTTGCATGTACATATTTCTGTAAGATCTTTGTATACATGTTGAAATTAAACTGTGCATGTTTGAAAATTTCCTGATACTTCTCTGTTTTCCCAAGTTACAGGGTAAAAACCAAACAAAATCCAAAATTTCCATTTCAAATCACTGTTAGGCTTGAATCTTCAAATGCAGTATGTTTATTTAAACATGAATTAAAGTTTAAAATTTTATTCAAAGAGAATTTGTTTGAAAATCTTCTGAAACCAGGATGATAAAGTAGGAAATTTAATAATATGCTAAAATCAAATATGGCGGTTAGTTGATTAAATTTTATATCTTGAAACAACTCAGAAAAACATGATTTTTAAAATATAAATCCTGATTTTTAGTTCGGATTTGGGGTAGTAATTTTGTGATGATTGGAAGTTGTGTTTTGGGCAAATTCTTGTCGACGGAGGAGTTATGGTGGTCAGGGCTTCTTCTGGAGGAGGAGTGAGGATGGGTGGTCACGGCAAAAATGTTCGGAGGTATTCTCGAACGTTGATGTGACCGTACGACTTGAGATTAGGGTTTAACATTGTTTTTGGGTCGTGACTGGAAATGGGGTGACTGGAAATTTTAGAGTAGTTCGAGTTGCGTAAGATTTAGGGCATAGTAGCGTGGAGGCTTTGCGGTGCCGTGGTCGGAATTTCGTGGCGAACAATGGTCGGCATCAGGGGGTTGATGGGATTTTCAGGCGAGGTGCTGTACTGGCTGATGGGTTCGAGCAATCATATTTTGATTGTGCTCGTGTAAGTAAGGATGGAGGGCCGGAGTTGGGTCGTTGATCGAAGTGGAGTTTGCGTGCGGTGTCACAGGTGGTGGCGGAAGTGTCGGCGCGACGTGCACGTGCACGTGTCAGTGCTCATGCCAGTATAGTTTTGGTTAGGGGTGACTCGAAGCAACGTTCGAACGAAAGGGTTTCTAGCTCGTGATTTTCTCCAGGGTGATGCTGCAGTGATTCGTGCCGGGGAATATTCGAGAAAGCAAAGGTTGTCTCGGGTTCACTGAGTTTTGTCTCGGGTTCACTGAGTTTTGTCTCGGGTTCACTGGGTTTTGTCTCGGGTCTATTGGGTAGTAAGTCTCGTCTTGAATCTCTTGGTAACCAAATTTCTGAACTAAGATAAATTGAATAGTTTTGTAAAAGTAAACGAATTCAAGTTTCCCAGTTCAAAAGAAAGTACAAAATTTAAAGACAAAGTAAAATAGTTTTAAGGTTAAAGTGTTTGCAAAGTTTTACAAAAGTAATATGTTAACAAGTCCTTTGAAAAGTTATTATTAGTTTTGAAGGGAGTGTTGGGCCAAGTTAGAAATATACTTAAATAATTGGAGTTAATCAAGTTTGAATATGTAAATAATGGATGGTTAATTATTTAGTGTATAAGATTAAAGAAATAACCGAATGTAATTAGAGGTTAATAAAGGAATGTAATTAGTTAAAGATAATTAACTAATAAAAGTGATTTAGGGTTAATTAATTTAACTTAAGTAATTATGGAATAATCACTTGATGAAAAGTAATAAATTAATGGGAGTAATTAGTTAAAGATCATTAATTAATGTAAGTAATTATTAATTAATGAGAGTAATTAAAGGTTAATTACTGTAGATGGTTAAGGATAATTAATTTATGTAATTAATTGAAGATTAATTATTTAATGTAATTTAATAATAATTAATCAAGGATGATTAATTAAGATTGATAGTTAAGGGATGATTAATTATTGGGTTGTAATTAATTAATTAATGTTAGGTATATAGGATTTAAAGGTAATTAAAGTAATTAATTCAATTCATTGGTGATAAATTAAATTTATTAGGGGTGAGGTGGTTGATAAACCTTGCTTATGGATGATTGAATGCCTTGAATTATGTGAGACCTCTGATATGAGATATGTGTAGCTTATGATTTGAGATGAATTGTTGTGTGTAAATTGTATTGTTTTAACTTAAACCTTTATTTAATAAATGACATTGGATTCAAAGAGACCGGAGTCGGGTACTAGTTAGTACCCGAAACCACTTCGATTCTTTGTAGATTTATATGTAAAATCAATAGGTTAGTATGGAATGATTTAAGTAAATTGGTCCATTTAATCTAAGTCTTGGTACCTAGAAATTGATGTGTGGAATAAGTGTTGTCTATAACAAATTGTGAAGTCGTAAATTGATGAGTTACCCGGGTTCATATGAGTTGTATGCTTTTGTATTCCATGTTAGATGAGTTACTCACGCTGGTTTCCAGCCTGACCCGGGTGTTACTTTGATGTAATGCTCGGGTCAGACCGAGTATTACAGATTTTCAGGTAAAGACGTTCATGAGCTCAGGAGACGAGCTCGATGGCAGGAACGTATGGAGTGTGATATATTGTTATTTATTGGGACAAGTTATTTTAACTGTCCAGTGATTGTGAAATGTTGTAACTCTGATGTATTAAAATGTAATTGACTGATACAGTTTTCTTTGTATAACTGATATTATTATTTGATATTGTATTTTAATCCGCTGCGAATGTGAGAATCTGTGTCTTGTTCTGTTTCTTCTTCTATCTCTTTTCTTTTTCTCCTAACTATCTGGAATTTTCGGGTTCGAAATTTCCGGGTCGTCACAGTAGTATTACCTCTAGGCATTACCTTGATAAAAAATTTAACCTTCGAGATAGAAACGCATTTCCATATCTCGATGTTTAGCATTAAGACTATAACTAAATCTGTTCCATACAAGCGATACCGTTTACAGAAGTTAAATTTCTTGTCTTTTCCACAACCGGATCAAACTTTTTAAACTTTTAAAATCCGAACTTGTGCTTGGTTTTCACATCACAAGTATTTGTAAGACACTTTAAAATTACTCTTAAAAATATTCCCTTTTAAAGATTTTCTCATTTATAAATTTGAAACAATTATTATTATTGCGGAAGATAATAAATCAATTAAAATACTTTTGTAAATTAAAACCACATTAATTATCCCAAAAGAGAATAAATCAGCTTTACAAATCCTTTAATAAATAAATCGGTTATCTTTAAATACCTTTTTTTAAAATCAAATGATTAAATTTGAACACATTTATTTAAACCAATTAATTAACTTCACACATCATTTATTAAAATGATTAATAAATCTTAAATATCATTATTAGCATGATTGGCTAACTTTTAAAACCTTTATTAAATCAGTTAATTAACTTTAGCACTTTTGTTAAATCAGATTAATTAACTTCAAACATCATTAATAACTTTATTAATTAACTTTATTATAGTTAAATTATAATTAAAAATATATTTTTTCCCTCAAATTCCTTACAAAAACTTATACAATTCTTACAAACCTATTTGAAAAGAATTTACAAAATATTTAAGGTAAATAACCTTTATAAATTTAAAACGACATTAATTATCCCGAAAGATAATTAATCAAATTTATAATCTCTTTATAAATTTAAACAACATTAATTATCTCAAAAGATAATAACTCAAATTTATAATCTCTTTACAAATTTAAAACGACGTTAATTATCCCAAATGGTAATTAATTAAATTTATAACTTCTTTTATAAATTTTTAATCAACAATTATCCTTTATTTCTAAAATTCTTAAAATACTTGAAAATATGGTTTAAACAAGTTTAAAGTGCGAAAACATGACAAAACATTTATTTTGTAAAAATACAAGCTCAAGTTTAACACAGAAAAGGATTTAAGGGGATGATACTTCATAAGTGACGGTATAGCGAAAATCGCTATAATGATAGTTTTTCAAATCAAACAGTATGTCATGAATATTTCAATTAAACATTAATATAAGCAACATATGAATAGAAGTAAACACATAAATATTGACGAGAAACCTCTTTTGGTCTCTCTACAAAAGGCCCTATAAATCACGCAGAGAAATATGTGTATTTCAAAGTGTTCCATAGCGGCCTATTCAATACGTATACTTCGACTATCTCTTGTTTTTTTTCTTACAACACAATTGTTATTTATGACATCCACTTTTCAAGCGGGAATTTAAAATCTAAACAAAAATCCAAAGAAAAACATAAATTATTATCCAAACATTCAACAATATTTTATAGCAATATAGATATCATATAATTTATTTAGAGGTAAGCAAACTCATCGAAATTCCAGTTAATGCTTTCGCATTCTGGTTTGGACTAAAATTGAATGATGCCTGATTTTAGTCCAAACTTTCATTTACCCCAAATTCAAAAAAACCAGCTCCATCGCGTAGCTATCGCCATTACGAACGTAACACAAAATACCACATCTCGATTGGACCTCCTATGAGCAAGATATTGATTTTATAAGTTATTGATTTTAAATTATATAATTAAACACTAATTACAATTTTAATTACAAATTACCCTATTTTAATCCTCCTTCCTCATTTAAAAATGCCACTCGAACTGGATGCTAACCTCCCCATGGCCGCACCTTACTCCTCCTTGTTCTCCCTCATCTTTGCACGAAATCACACGAAACCACCGCCAATCTCCTCCTCTACACAGACTCCATCCATCACTCACCACGACAACACACCCTTCTCCCCTGACCAAAACGCGTCCATGCCCTCCCCCCATGGCCATATAATTGTCGTGAATCATCCCTCTTGCCACACATTCCGAAATTCATCCAAACATGCTATTTGACCTCAAGAACTCCAATCCAACATATATTCTATAAAAAGTCAACCACTAGCCCGAAAATACTAAACTATAGTTCTTGCCTTCACTTTCCAAAATGTCGAGCATCCTAAACTGATGCCCCAACCTCCAAAACAATTACCATCTTGTAGATCTCCCTTAAACAAGCTCAAAGAACCTCCTTTTATTTTTTACTTTTATTTGAATTGTTTAAGAGTTTAAAAGGTTGAGCAAATTTTATTTTTACTGTTTTATTGAAACCTGAAAGAGAAAGAAAGGAAATAGCATTGAATTGGTTTAAGGGTTGGGTTTGAGTTAAGTTTATATTGAAATTTTCGGTATCTCGTCGTACAGATTTCCAATCGTGTACGAACCGCGAACGACAAAACAAAATTATGATCGTGCTAAAAACAACGATGCAACCTCGAAACAATTATATATACGTTGATTATCGTATTCTGTAAAATCACAAAAACACCGTCGTTTGTCGAAAAGTCGTCAAACGAAAATTTGAAGAATTTCCAAATTAAAAATTTTGAAAAAATCAAATAAATTAAATTAAAAATATGTCAATTGAAATCAGTCATTATGTAAAAAAATGAATTTTCAAAAATGAATTCACCGTTATCATTTATTAGTTAGAAGGAGTTAAACAAGGACATTAAATCTATTAAATTAATATTCAATTCAAAATCTAGATATTTAAATCACTATCCAAATATTAAGTTCACAGTTCAAATATTTAAATAATCTTTGATATATTTGAATTCAAGTTATTAAACTTTTAAAAAACCCATTTATTTCAATATTTAAAATTAATTAAATATTCAAATCAAAACAACCAAATTTCTGGGATGTTATACGCTCCCCCTTTAATAGAATTTCGTCCCTAAAATTCCCAAGGAAGAAAATGTCTACAAACCCTTAAGTATAAAACAATTAACTAAATGAGTTATTAAACTCATAAAGTCCTTTAAATTACGGAAAATTTCAGCAGCATCTCCTTTGCATGGCTAGATCCAAAAAACTACAACTCGCCATAATTAGTCCAAACCAATCAAAGAAAAACAAAAGCCAAGCGGCCTCCCATATCCGGGATATAATATCATCAATAAAAAAACCAATTTTCAAATCTAGTACATACCTTTTTTGCGCTCGATTTTTATTTTTGCAAGCAACTTACTATCTTGATGCAAATATAGGTGCATGAGAAATCAAGTAGCAGTCTCTTGCATCCCTGTTCTTACATAGCTTAAAATAGAACCATGTGGAAAAAAGTTGTAACAACCCGGGGTTTTATAAAAATTAATTAGCGTCAAGTGACGATAAAAATTTGTTGGCTAATTGCTGTCGGAGTTTAATCGGTTGAATTCTTTTAAAAATTGGATTGAAATTCATTAGAGTTTGTATTCGGGTGTAAATTGTGTTGAATGTTGGTGGGCTTTTGAAATGGATCCCGACCCTTATGTTATTTTTGTGCCGTGATAATTATTCGAACCATTCCCCTTATCTCCATTGGCAAGCCCGGCTCCTTCCTTTATCAGTTGCGAAAAACCTAAAACAACGAACGAAAAAAAAATGGCTGCTAGGGTTTGTCTCTGCTTGATTCTCGAGTGCCACGGCTTCAGTTTCTCGATCGAATAAAGGTGAGTGACTTTTCACTCACATCTGAAATTCATTCCTAGTTCAGTGCTTCGACCGCTTGTTTTTTTTGTTGATGATTTTGACTTGTTTTGGGACGCGATTTGATGCTTTTGAATTTTATCTGTACCCAAATTGTATTCGTTGTTTGAATTCATCTCGGTCACTTGATTTTCGTGTAGATGTTATAGATGTTAACTGATTTATTCAAAGTCGTATCATTTGATTACTTCATTAACACAGTGTGGATAAATTCCTTGGTCTTAAATTAATTTATACTCTGACTTTGGCATGTCTGTTATCTTCTTTGTTAGCATCGGCTCTTGGTATTTTTGAGATGAAACTGTTGATTTATGGTATGTTTGAACTTGCCGTGTATCACTATTTTGAAACTTTTACAATGCTCGGCCCATTGCAGTTCCATCATCTTAGTGTTATTACTCATATATATATATGCAGTTATGTATGTATATATGTGGCTGTTTGTAACACTGTATCATGGCACAGTTTGATTTACATTTGACTTTGGCCACTTGACTTTGGGGATGTGGTTTCATGTTTTTGTTAAGTAGCTCACGGTTTCAGTTTGATTTTATTATTACCAGACTTTAACTTGATATTGTCTCTAGTCATTCTAGTTGAGCTGAATGCTTCTGTTTTGTTGAATGTGGTCTTCGAAGTTGAACCACTATCTTGCTTGATTTGAAAATCTGGTGGCTTTACTTTGGCTCCGACCATCTTTGCGTTCCCCTCTGAGTATTTTCGATTCGCTGTTGCATTGGGTATAGATATGTATGTGTTTTTATATATAGACATACACGCACTCTTGTATCGGTATTGCTTGCTGTCTTAGTTTTGGGTTATTCGAACTCGATACATTCTGGAGTTTAGTGTTTTTATTACTTGCAATTCTGGGAGCCTTTGTTACTTATCACTGTATTAAGTCTGATACATTTTGAGGTTTTCATCTGATTGGATACGCTACTTTATATGTTGAAGGCGTTCTGTTCCTATGACTTCGGTCCTTATATCTTTGATCTGTAGCCTGATTTTCACCTGTCCACTTTGGGTTGAAACTGCATCATCTTTGTAGTGGTGCATACTGTCGCTCCACTGTTTTGTCTAGTATTTGAATTTAAAGTTTTCTTATTAAACTTGGTTCGTGCACTTGGGTTCTTTGCAGTCTCTGGCATCGTTACTCGAGACAGTTTGTATACTTGTTATACGTAGCCTTTGGGGTTCACTGACCACTCATGTACATTAGTTCTTTACTTGGTGGTAATTGGTTTGCTTACCATTTACACCGGGCAGCCTTACCCCCTGGCTGCATTCGTTTGATTGATGTATCTGGCTTTTCGGCTGCAGTTTGTTGGCATCTTTTCTTGACTTCTTTGGCATTTCTCTTCCTTGTCCGAACTGGTTTGGTTGTTGATTGTTTGAGGCAGCCAACCTCTTCAACTCACTTGGTCGAAGCTTTCCACTACTGTCACTTGCCTATTGCATTTGTTGGCACTGTGAATTCTTGAGTATTGGCCTGGTGCCTTGTTGCTTTCTCTTTATATGCTGTTGTGGCGAGGCAGTGCACGCGTGCGTGCACCGCAGCCACCCAAACCCGACAGTTTTGAATTAATATTTCTTTTGTGTCGTGATGCATTGATCTTTTATGCTGTATTGGCGAGGCCGTACACGCGTGCGTGTACGGCAGCCAATCGAGTTTTGATGGTTTTAAAGTGACAATTTCAATGGCTTTAAATTGATTTAGTCGATTTGATAAATTGTTTATTTATCTCTGTTGATGATTTAAACCTGCTGATTTTTGTTAAACACTGTTAAGTGTTATATTGACCGTTATCCGGTTTCTTTGTTTAAAGAATCGGATAGACGGGAATTATTGTGACTGTCGTCTATTTAAATTATTACTGCCTATATGCACTAATAAACTGGTTTGAATTAGACTGACCTGAGTATTATTTTCTTTTGAATGTAATACTCGGGTCAGACCCGAGTATTTCAGGTTGTAGATTTCTTTCTTTGAGTTGCTGTTCGGGATTGAAGACTTTTCACATCTTCTGAAGTTATCAGAGTCATTTTGTAGTAGTCATGTCATTGTATAGAATGATATGTATTCATGTATATTAGTCGATAATGTACTTGTATATATAACTTCTAGAGTCGACAGTTGTAGTTGTATCACATGTATAGTGTCAACTATGTATTAACTGACATCAGTTATATATATCTGAGACTTTTGTTTTTATCTGAGTTCCGCATTTATATTATCTGTGTTATTGTTATATCTAATGTCCTAAACTATTATGAACCGTCGTAGTTCGTTTTATACTAGTATTGGGTGTGTCGATGGGAGTAAATAAAAATACCACTCCTATCGAGATAACCAATGTTAGTGTAAGGCCAATTACGGATGGTCGCTCCCATCCAGCCTTATTCTTCGTAATAATAGACAGTATTTCCTTTAATACTCTTATGTGATTTTTGTTGAAATTTCCGCTGGCTTTCTTTTGTACTAATCATCTATTGATTAGATTTTGCTGTTTTGAATTGTCTTCATTGAAGATACATTTGAATGATTTCTCTGTTCATTTTGTAGTACGTGCAAAAATTTGAATTGCACGTTATTGCATTTATTTTACGTTGAACCGATGCTTGGTTATGATATGTATTTTGTTGTCGTTATTTTTATAATGGACTTTTTACACCAATGCTGAATTTTTGAGGCACGGTGTTTTGTTGGCAATTTTAATGAATGAAAATTCACTGATGTCACATTTTGATGTGAATTCTTTTGATGAGATATTTGGTGTTTTAAAATTTCTGTCGCTTTGACTTCAGTAACAACAAAATTTTTAAAAGTGGATTTTCAAGCGGTTATTCCGCAATACTGATGTGTAACCGTTTTTACGATATTTTGAGAAGTACAATTTCCTTATCGAAATTGTTACTGATTTGCTGCTTTAATCACGTGATTGGAAAATCGTTTTAAAATGAAAAGTGTTTTATAAATTTTTAACAGTTTGCGTTTTAAAAAGAATGAGAAAGCGACTTAAACGATTCAGCAAAATCGAGGATTATGACCCCTTTCTTTTACTGTTTCGCTTAACTCCGGACTTGTCCAGTTGAGAATGTGAATTGTTATTTTTGCAAAAGAAATAAAATTGCTTTCAGGAATTTTAACAGTTTGCGCTTTCAAAAGAATGAGGAAGCGATTTAAACGTTTCAGCAAAATCGAGGACTATGACCCCTTTCTTTTACTGATTCGCTTAATTCCGGACTTGTCCGTTTGAGAATGTGAAATGTATTTTTACAAAATACACAATTTTGCACTTTCAAGGAAACGATGAAGAGAATCAAACGATTTAGTAAAACACGTGGTATGGGACATGTGCGTTTGCTATTTCGGTTAATTCCAGACTCGTTAATTGAAATATTTGATGATTTTGTGTGCTTTCGAGCCACTATGAGGACCTTCGGGTCATTTGTTGGACCTTCGGGTCATTTGTTGGGCTTTCGGGCCACTCTGCGGACCTTCGGGTCATTTGTTGGGCTTTCGGGCCACTCTGCGGACCTTCGGGTCAAATACCAGTACTAGACCTTCGGGTCACTCTGCGGACCTCCGGGTCAATCTGATGGGCGCCAAAATTATGTTGAGTACTTGGTAGGCTTCGGCCACTCTGAGATGCACGTGCGGCGAATTAAAAACTCGCCATCTGATGGGATCGATCCAAGCTTTTATGTTGATTTTCTAGTCTTCTTAATTGATTTCTAGATATTTGTTGCTTCCAATTATCTGCAGGTAATTGGATATTTGTTGATTTGAGATTTAATTATCGCTTTTGATAATTAGATATTTGCTGATATGAGTTCTGATTATCGTTTTTGATAATAAGATATTTGTTGTTTCTAATTATCGCTTGTGATAATTAGATATTTGTTGATATGAGTTCTGATTATCGTTTTTGATAATCAGATATTTGTTGTTTCTAATTATCGCTTGTGATAATTAGATATTTGTTGATATGAGTTCTGATTATCGTTTTTGATAATAAGATATTTGTTGTTTTTAATTATCGCTTTTGATAATTAAATATTTGTTGATTTGAGATTTAATTATCGCTCTTAGATAATTAAATATTTGTTGATTTGAGATTTAATTATCGCTTTAGATAATTAAATATTTGCTGATTTGAGATTTAATTATCGCTTTTGATAATTAAATATTTGCTGATTGAGATTTAATTATCGCTTTTGATAATTAAATATTTGCTGATTTGAGATTTAATTATCGCTTTTGATAATTAAATAATTGCTGATTTGAGATTTAATTATCGCGTTTGATAATTAAATATTTGCTGATTGAGATTTAATTATCACTTTTGATAATTAAATATTTGCTGATTGAGATTTAATTATCACTTTTGATAATTAAATATTTGCTGATTTGAGATTTAATTATCGCTTTTGATAATTAAATATTTGCTGATTTGAGATTTAATTATCGCTTTTGATAATTAAATATTTGCTGATTTGAGATTTAATTATCGCTTTTGATAATTAAATAATTGCTGATTTGAGATTTAATTATCGCTTTTGATAATTAAATATTTGCTGATTGAGATTTATTTATCGCTTTTGATAATTAAATATTTGCTGATTGAGATTTATTTATCGCTTTTGATAATTAAATATTTGCTGATTGAGATTTAATTATCACTTTTGATAATTAAATATTTGCTGATTTGAGATTTAATTATCGCTTTTGATAATTAAATATTTGCTGATTTGAGATTTAATTATCGCTTTTGATAATTAAATATTTGCTGATTGAGATTTAATTATCGCTTTTGATAATTAAATATTTGCTGATTGAGATTTAATTATCACTTTTGATAATTAAATATTTGCTGATTTGAGATTTAATTATCGCTTTTGATAATTAAATATTTGCTGATTTGAGATTTAATTATCGCTTTTGATAATTAAATATTTGCTGATTGAGATTTAATTATCGCTTTTGATAATTAAATATTTGCTGATTTGAGATTTAATTATCGCTTTTGGTAATTAAATATTTGCTGATTTGAGATTTAATTATCGCTTTTGATAATTAAATAATTGCTGATTTGAGATTTAATTATCGCTTTTGATAATTAAATATTTGCTGATTGAGATTTATTTATCGCTTTTGATAATTAAATATTTGCTGATTGAGATTTAATTATCGCTTTTGATAATTAAATATTTGCTGATTTGAGATTTAATTATCGCTTTTGATAATTAAATATTTGCTGATTGAGATTTAATTATCGCTTTTGATAATTAAATATTTGCTGATTGAGATTTAATTATCGCTTTTGATAATTAAATATTTGATGTTTGAGATTTAATTATCGCTTTTGATAATTAAATATTTGCTGATTTGAGATTTAATTATCGCTTTTGATAATTAAATATTTGCTGATTGAGATTTAATTATCGCTTTTGATAATTAAATATTTGCTGATTGAGATTTAATTATCGCTTTTGATAATTAAATATTTGCTGATTTGAGATTTAATTATCGCTTTTGATAATTAAATAATTGCTGATTTGAGATTTAATTATCGCTTTTGATAATTAAATAATTGCTGATTGAGATTTAATTATCGCTTTTGATAATTAAATATTTGCTGATTGAGATTTAATTATCGCTTTTGATAATTAAATATTTGCTGATTGAGATTTAATTATCACTTTTGATAATTAAATATTTGCTGATTTGAGATTTAATTATCGCTTTTGATAATTAAATATTTGCTGATTTGAGATTTAATTATCGCTTTTGATAATTAAATATTTGCTGATTGAGATTTAATTATCGCTTTTGATAATTAAATATTTGCTGATTGAGATTTAATTATCACTTTTGATAATTAAATATTTGCTGATTTGAGATTTAATTATCGCTTTTGATAATTAAATATTTGCTGATTTGAGATGTAATTATCGCTTTAGATAATTAAATATTTGCTGATTTGAGATTTAATTATCGTCTTAGATAATTAAATATTTGTTGGTTTTAGATTTAATTACCGCTTGAGATGATTAAATAATAGCTGATTTGAAATTTAATTATCGCTTTAGATAATTAAATATTGGTTGATTTGAAATTTGATTATCGTTTGTGATAATCGAATATTTGTTGAATTTGAAATTTGATTATCGTTTTTGATAATCGAATATTTGTTGATTTGAGAAATTTGATTATCGTTTGTGATAATCGAATATTTGTTGAATTTGAAATTTGATTATCGTTTTTGATAATCGACTATTGGTTGATTGCTAATTTTGTTGGTTATGAAATTACAAGATTTCTTTGACATTTGAATACTTGACTTTTATCTTTCTAACTTAACCAGTTTATGTAGAAGAATAATCATTATAGACGGCTTTCATTATGAAAATTGCGGGGACGCAATTTTTATAAGGAGGGGAGTCTGTAACAACCCGGGGTTTTATAAAAATTAATTAGCGTCAAGTGACGATAAAAATTTGTTGGCTAATTGCTGTCGGAGTTTAATCGGTTGAATTCTTTTAAAAATTGGATTGAAATTCATTAGAGTTTGTATTCGGGTGTAAATTGTGTTGAATGTTGGTGGGCTTTTGAAATGGATCCCGACCCTTATGTTATTTTGGTGCCGTGATAATTATTCAAACAATTCCCCTTATCTCCATTGGCAAGCCCGGCTCCTTCCTTTATCAGTTGCGAAAAACCTAAAACAACGAACGAAAAAAAAAATGGCTGCTAGGGTTTGTCTCTGCTTGATTCTCGAGTGCCACGGCTTCAGTTTCTCGATCGAATAAAGGTGAGTGACTTTTCACTCACATCTGAAATTCATTCCTAGTTCAGTGCTTCGACCGCTTGTTTTTTTTGTTGATGATTTTGACTTGTTTTGGGACGCGATTTGATGCTTTTGAATTTTATCTGTACCAAAATTGTATTCGTTGTTTGAATTCATCTCGGTCACTTGATTTTCGTGTAGATGTTATAGATGTTAACTGATTTATTCAAAGTCGTATCATTTGATTACTTCATTAACACAGTGTGGATAAATTCCTTGGTCTTAAATTAATTTATACTCTGACTTTGGCCTGTCTGTTATCTTCTTTGTTAGCATCGGCTCTTGGTATTTTTGAGATGAAACTGTTGATTTATGGTATGTTTGAACTTGCCGTGTATCACTATTTTGAAACGTTTACAATGCTCGGCCCATTGCAGTTCCATCATCTCTGTGTTATTACTCATATATATATATATATGCAGTTATGTATGTATATATGTGGCTGTTTGTAACACTGTATCATGGCACAGTTTGATTTACATTTGACTTTGGCCACTTGACTTTGGGGATGTGGTTTCATGTTTTTGTTAAGTAGCTCACGGTTTCAGTTTGATTTTATTATTACCAGACTTTAACTTGATATTGTCTCTAGTCATTCTAGTTGAGCTGAATGCTTCTGTTTTGTTGAATGTGGTCTTCAAAGTTGAACCACTATCTTGCTTGATTTGAAAATCTGGTGGCTTTACTTTGGCTCCGACCATCTTTGCGTTCCCCTCTGAGTATTTTCGATTCGTTGTTGCATTGGGTATAGATATGTATGTGTTTTTATATATAGACATACACGCACTCTTGTATTGGTATTGCTTGCTGTCTTAGTTTTGGGTTATTCGAACTCGATACATTCTGGAGTTTAGTGTTTTTATTACTTGCAATTCTGGGAGCCTTTGTTACTTAGCACTGTATTAAGTCTGATACATTTTGAGGTTTTCATCTGATTGGATACGCTACTTTATATGTTGAAGGCGTTCTGTTCCTATGACTTCGGTCCTTATATCTTTGATCTGTAGCCTGATTTTCACCTGTCCACTTTGGGTTGAAACTGCATCATCTTTGTAGTGGTGCATACTGTCGCTCCACTGTTTTGTCTAGTATTTGAATTTAAAGTTTTCTTATTAAACTTGGTTCGTGCACTTGGGTTCTTTGCAGTCTCTGGCATCGTTACTCGAGACAGTTTGTATACTTGTTATACGTAGCCTTTGGGGTTCACTGACCACTCATGTACATTAGTTCTTTACTTGGTGGTAATTGGTTTGCTTACCATTTACACCGGGCAGCCTTACCCCCTGGCTGCATTCGTTTGATTGATGTATCTGGCTTTTCGGCTGCAGTTTGTTGGCATCTTTTCTTGACTTCTTTGGCATTTCGCTTCCTTGTCCGAACTGGTTTGGTTGTTGATTGTTTGAGGCAGCCAACCTCTTCAACTCACTTGGTCGAAGCTTTCCACTACTGTCACTTGCCTATTGCATTTGTTGGCACTGTGAATTCTTGAGTATTGGCCTGGTGCCTTGTTGCTTTCTCTTTATATGCTGTTGTGGCGAGGCAGTGCACGCGTGCGTGCAACGCAGCCACCCAAACCCGACAGTTTTGAATTAATATTTCTTTTGTGTCGTGATGCATTGATCTTTTATGCTGTATTGGCGAGGCCGTACACGCGTGCGTGTACGGCAGCCAATCGAGTTTTGATGGTTTTAAAGTGACAATTTCAATGGCTTTAAATTGATTTAGTCGATTTGATAAATTGTTTATTTATCTCTGTTGATGATTTAAACCTGCTGATTTTTGTTAAACACTGTTAAGTGTTATATTGACCGTTATCCGGTTTCTTTGTTTAAAGAATCGGATAGACGGGAATTATTGTGACTGTCGTCTATTTAAATTATTACTGCCTATATGCACTAATAAACTGGTTTGAATTAGACTGACCTGGGTATTATTTTCTTTTGAATGTAATACTCGGGTCAGACCCGAGTATTTCAGGTTGTAGATTTCTTTCTTTGAGTTGCTGTTCGGGATTGAAGACTTTTCACATCTTCTGAAGTTATCAGAGTCATTTTGTAGTAGTCGTGTCATTGTATAGAATGATATGTATTCATGTATATTAGTCGATAATGTACTTGTATATATAACTTCTAGAGTCGACAGTTGTAGTTGTATCACATGTATAGTGTCAACTATGTATTAACTGACATCAGTTATATATATCTGAGACTTTTGTTTTTATCTGAGTTCCGCATTTATATTATCTGTGTTATTGTTATATCTAATGTCCTAAACTATTATGAACCGTCGTAGTTCGTTTTATACTAGTATTGGGTGTGTCGATGGGAGTAAATAAAAATACCACTCCTATCGAGATAACCAATGTTAGTGTAAGGCCAATTACGGATGGTCGCTCCCATCCAGCCTTATTCTTCGTAATAATAGACAGTATTTCCTTTAATACTCTTTGTTATTATGAGCATAGAGGTGGGGCGTCACAAAAGTGAAATACAAAAGTAGCATAAACAATATAACAACCATGTGCCATATAAGTATAGAGCATACTCTGTATTGGTATACTAAGCATCTATTCTTTCAAAAGATAAATTTAGAACTAAATGCTTGGGATTTTATATTCAAAATAAAATTTTCAATTTCTCCAAAGAGAAATAAATCAAAACCAAAATCAATTATGACAAGGAGGGTTCCTCATATCGAAGCATGGTGTAACTCTAAAATCAAATAGCAGTGAGCATCTAATGGTATTCTAGTTCCTCCTAAAACAACAATTAGAGTAAACAAATACACCTGGCAAGACTTCCAAATAAAAAACTCCCAATCATTCAACTTTAATCATAACAAAATATGAATGCTCTGGATTTCACAAATTCTTTCCAAAAGCTCCCAATTTCACAAATTCTTTCCAAATCACTTTTTCAAAAGCTCCGGATTTAGGTCTTGTAATGACCCGTAAAGTTTAACTGTTTTAATAACGTAATTAACTGAAATATTATGAAAATTTAATAATTAATATTGGAGATAAAATTTATTATTTTAAATACGTTTAGTTAAACATAGCAAATGGTAAATTTTCATTTGGTAATATTGAAGTTTATTTTCTTGTGTAATTCTATTTTATTTAAATCAGTTAAAAATTGATGATAATAAAATTTTTTCCAAATCTGAATATTTTTACACAATAAATTTGTAAATCATCTTCCGTGTGAGACTTCATATCTCGTTTCTCCAAATTTGGAATTCTATTGCTCCGTTTATCTTATTTCTGTCATTTTAGCAGCATTTCCGATACCGATTATCGACTTTTGTTAGGGTGATTGTACCTCTGATATTTGTATACCTTTTTTATCGTCTCGTCCTACCAATCTCAGCGGTATATCCATTTCTGTTTTTCGAACCCGGTACGCCATGAAACCGGTAAACGGCTGGTCGTTGCGGTTCGTTATTTGAGTCCTCTGGTTTATATGACCATTCATTTTTCACTGTGTGTAACCCAATAGCCTTTGTTAATTAATATTATCTGTAAACTCCATCCGTGACTTTCACTATTCCCTAGCTTCAATTTATAATTTCGGTTCGTTTCACATTCTCTGGCATTAACTTTAACAATAATTATTCGTCCATCTTCTTCCTGTTTTCGACAATAAAAATATATATAAAAGAGAGAGCTTACCCAACAGCCATTTCGGTTCCTCTAATTTTTCTTTTTGCTCTTTCCTTGCGTTACCGCATTCGCTCTCCTGTGGATCTGCCGTGCCATCTGCCACCGTCCTCCGCTCTTCAGCCGAAGCCATCACACGCGAAACCAGCATCCTCCACATGACCACCGCTTCGGCTCAGCTTTTCTCCCATCCTCTCCTCCACGTGAACGCAACCACCCTTAGCCGATGGCCTCGCCTTCAACCTTGCAGCCGAGCTCCACCCTGTCACATCTCCCCTAGCCGTGCACCCTCCCTGGCTTAGCTTCCAGCCTTGCTCCACCTCTGCTGTTCTTTTGGTTGTATGCAGGTAGCATATAATGATATATATATATATGTTGTATAACCTATAGTTTGTATATATATAGTTTGTTATAAGGTCACATGTTAGTTTATAAATTTATATTAGTATAATATGTTGTTTATACGTATGTGGTATATATATGTTATACAGTTTATAAGTTATAAAGCTATAAAGGTTATTTGGTTAATATATAATACAAGTTATTTGATTTATAACAGGCTGTTATACGAATTTGCTTTTAGATGAAGTTGTTTATAACGCATATTCATATAGTGTATACGAGTATGTATATATAGTTGAAATTCTATGTTTTGTGTTGATTTAGAAACAAATGTATGTATATGAGTTGTAAGAATTTGTTTACTGTCAGATTTATAAAGTTGTTTATATATGTATTTTATTTCATTTTTTTGTATATTTGCCTTGCTGTTACTTTCTGCAAAAGGAAAATAATATAAGTACTTTTTATTTATATAGTTGTATAAACCAAGTTGCTATATACAACTCTATGTATTTTATTTCAAGTCATTGTATACATATGTTATATTATAATTTATATATGTGCTTACATATTCTGTTATTTGTAGATAAGAGTCAGTCTATATATATATTTTGTTATGTAGGTTGTTTATAAATTTGTATATATATACAGTTTGAATGGGTTTCAGTTTATATTGGTTTCGAAACATATTGTTCGAATATTTTGTGTATGTAAGTATATATCTATCTAGCATATTTATATATATATTTACGTGTGTATATATATTCCGGTTGCAGTTGTCTAAAGCATATATGGTACAGGTTGGTATATAGATTTGTTTGTATATATAACATACTGTTGTGGGTAATTTTGTAGTCTATTTGTTTGTTATGTAAGTTTCTATTTTGTTTTCTTTGGAAACAAGTAATTATATGTTCACGTATATACGAATTTATATATATTGCAGTATTATAAACATATACAGAAACCTTTGGGATACTTGCTTTCTTTTGTTCAAGTTTACAAGAAGGAGTACTGTATATATATATATCTAAGTATTGATTCTAAATATAATAATGAATATATTTAAATATATGTTTATATTTAATAATGTGATCTTGAAGTATATAAGGAACTTGATTCTTAAACTATATATAATGATATTTTGATTTGTTAGAAATTTATATAGAAAATTTTGTAGAATATAAAAAAAAATACATATTTTGATCCTTATTATATATAAGCTCACTTATGTATTAAATATTGATTTGTGAAAATGTATAACGATATAATTTACTTTTGGTTTTAATTTATATCAAATTGATTCTAATAGTTCCACCGATTTCTCATTATCAGCTCGTTAGTCGAACTCGAGTCCATCGTGCTTTGCTTCCAAATTCATGCTTGGATCCGTAACCCATTTCATTGCCTATTCTCTCTAGCCTCGAAAGGTGAGCCATCACTCACGATCAACGTTCTTTATTTATAAAATTTGATTTCAATTGAAACGATAATTGAAATATACTGCTGTTAGTTATTTACACTGTTGTATATATGCTATTACCTGTATCTGTTCACCTGTGACATCTGACACCATTATTTGTTATTTATATTGATGATATATGCCTGTATATTATTATTATCATATCTGTTATCACTCTGCAAGTTCCATGTTAGTATAGAAATCACTATGGTTTGAAATGATACATACTCGAACGGACTTTAGAATAGGAGAAAATCGTTATGGGTTGAAATGATAAACCCAAGCGATTTTCATTTGAATTGAATTTGGGATTGCGGGTTGAAATGATATATACTCATATATATTTTAAATTAATGATTGAAATGATAAATATCCGTATCACTTGACCATAGGATAGAAAATTATATACAAACACTGTGGTCTATATATATATATATTTTGAAATAATTTATATGGTTTTGGAAAGATATATATATGGTTTTATTTGATACTGAAATTATTTTATGAATAAGTTTTAAATTAAAGTGGATTTAAAATTTATTTGAAATGGTATTTAATTAAGAATTGGCTTTAATTAAATTGATCTGAAACTTATTTAATTTGACGATTTAAGGATACGATTTTATAACTTGATTTTGGTTTTAGATGATTTAAAATGAATATTTCAAGTTTAAAATATAATTGAAGGAAATATTTAGTTTATTTGTAATTTGGGGTTTTATTTAAATAATATTGGATTTATTAAGTGAATATTTCAAACCTAAATAATAATAAAGTTTAATTAAGATATATTTGAAATTATCAAATTTAGTTTTGAGATTGTGAAATATTTAAAACTTTGGAATATATCGAAATTTAAATGGTTTATTTGTGGTTCAAATCTGTATTTGAAATCGATATAATAATTTATTGAGAACTGAATTGAATTGAAATTGATGATTTGAGAGTTGACTAAATTTGAAATTTTGGGATTGGTGTTGATTTGGAATTGATTTGTGAAATTTGAGGAAGCTATTTTATTATATAAAGTATTTTTAAATTATATTTAAAACTATTTATATATGTTACTTTATAAACTTATTTCATATAAACTATTTTAATATAAATTATTTTTAATATAAACTATTTTAAATTATAACTATTTTTATATAAACTATTTTAAATTATAAACTATTTTATTATATATACTATTATTTATATTTAAACGGTTAAGTGGGAAGTGTTATGATTCTAAAGCATTATGATTTCTAAATTTTGATTTCCAAAGAATTATGATTTCCAAAGTGTTTGATTTAGAAAGTGTTATAACTTTGAAATACTAAGATTTTGTAAATGGATATATTTGAGATGGATGTATTTGAAATGGAAATGATGTTGTATTTGGTTTCGAAATGGAAGTGATATCGTAATGATATGGTTTTGAAATGGAAATGATATTTTGGTTTTGAAATATAAACTATTTTGAAAGTTTATTAAATGACCAATTGGTGTAATAATTACGTGGTTATTGAAGAGTCCGGGATCGGTTAGGGACATACTCTCTGTCTAAACCGAAAACTACTTTAATAACTATTATACGCTGAGTGTGATCCAAAATGAAGTGGTTGGAATGATGATGTTGCTGGATTTGAAGAAAGAGAACGATAATGGATAGCATTGGCACCTGTGTCAAATTTGAAATGACTTAAATAAGAGCCGTGCCGGGATAGTGAGGTTAGCTACCTCTAGCGGACACACTTCTTCGTAAACTACTCATTACTTGTTTTGATTGGTGCGCACCCTTGAATTGGGAGTGTTGTTTCACGGTGTTGCGATCGTTGTGGCGATGCGTTCTCACCAGTCCGGATCAGGCAAATGGTAGTTTCACTACCTTGGGTATTGCCTCATGTGCCTTGTCATACTCGTATCCCTATGCACGACCACTGCGATTTGTTTTGTGTTATACCTATGGAGTACTCCCTGATAGCCCACTAGTTTACGGTGGAGTTTACAGTGTTGTAAAGACTATGACGCTTATATAAAATGTGTTAAAGGGGATAATGGTAACGCCTTAACGCTATTTTGATACTTTATATTACTGATAGGCATTATCTACTTAGTGTACACTACTATATATAAATAGTTTAACGGATCCTTAGAGGATGGTTATCCCAAACATCCTTTGAGTTACTTGTATTTTCAGTTGTTATTTCACTTGAGTTGGATTTATTGATATAAGAATGTTAATCCTGAGTCGAGTGTTTTGTGTTTTGCTTTACGCTCGGGTCAGACTGAGTGTACCGGTATTCGAGACTCACCTTTGGAGTTGGAGCTTCGCTTGGAGATCCAGCTATCTATCCAGCTTTCAGATATTCAGTTGATTCCAGTGATGTATTTTGATCTTGTATTTGACTATTGTATTCGAGACTTCTGTTGTATCTTATTTAACTCTGTTATATATATAGTAGCTTCATGAACTACTATTCTTTTTTTTCGCTGCACTATTGTTATATTACTCTATGTCTGTGATTTTGTGATTATTTATTTACTGTATATATGCTGAGTTTTGCCAAATATAAATTAACAATCTGATATTTTAAGCAATTCAAGTCCGACATCTGTGGATGCGAATGGGTCAAAATATCGGGTCGTTACATGTGGTATCAGAGCTCTGGTTTTAGGCAGAACTCAGCATATAAAGTAAATGTAATTACAGAATCACTTTCGTTCGAGCTTGAATCTCTTCCTCTTTGACTCGTTTTCCTTTGAATTTTGGAGCGTTCCCCTCGGTTCCAAAATCCATCCTTGTCTCCCCTATTCGTGCTTCTTGATTTCGGAGTATCCCATGACTCCACTTCGAATGATTTTTATAATAAATCGGCGGTCTCGCCAATCATTGAATGATTTGTAAAGGAGTGAAACTCCTTTACAATAGGCATTGATTTACCAGAGATTTCTGTATCCTCGGTTTACGATGCTATCTATCTCCTGCTATGCCTGAATTCTATCTCTTGTGATCGAATGTCGATTTGCCTCGGAATTCTGCATCGATCTTATTCTTTAAGTCACGGTCAACCCGGTTAAGGCTGCCTGCGATTTATATAAACTTATCCATCTTCCTATTTTGTTATTTAATCAGCTTATCTTTGTTTCGAACCTATCTTCGAATCAAAATTCTCTTTTATTTGAATCCATCAAATTTGTATCTCTATCCTTGCTTTGAAATCCATTCTTGTATCGTCGAGCGAGGAAGTGTATTTGTGAATTAATATTAAAAAAAAATTATATTGTGTTGTTTGAGTTGTTGATGTTGATTTGGGTTTTCGATCGATTCGTCTGATCTACGCTATCGATAGGATTTCCAAAACACTTGAACAGAATAAACTGACACAATATTATTTTCAAATTTGGTAAATGAAATAAATTTGTATGATTATATTATAAATATATAAGCAAATTTTTCTAGAATTTAATAAGTTAATTGAATTGTTGTTTGAAATGATAATATTTGATTATCACTTATTACTCTATAAATGAATTTATAAACATGGTTTATAAATTGATTTGAAATTGAAATGAATTTAAAAATCAGAATTTCAGAATTTAATTTCCAGTAAATTCAAGCTTATGTTTTTAAAATTTTAAAATATATACTATTGAAGGTATTTTCGAATAGAAACTGTTTTCAAAGAACTTTAAATGTTTAAATCAGTGCTCTTCTCTTTGTCACTGGAAAATAATTTCAGTGATGGCGGCCGCATCATCGACATTCATTTTCGAGTTTCAGAGTAGAGAGACCTTTCCGTAGCTTTGCTACGGTTCTGTTTTGGAAAATAAATTGATTTAAATTTCTAAATTATAACTTGATTTATAATATATATATATATATATATTGCTATATGATTATAGATCTGATTTGATATATATAGTCTATATATATATATATATATATATATATCTCTAAATGGTTGAAGTGAATTGGAAATTTAATTCTTAAATTTTGTTATAGGATGATTTTAATTATAAAATAAAGCCAAAATTTTGAATAAATAATTAAACTTGAAATAAGTTGAATGAGAAAATTTTACTTGTATAATACTCAATTACATTTCAGTATAACTTACCCAAATTATTCAGAAGTTAAAATGTAATTGGATAATATACAGTATAAAATGACTTTATAAGGAAAGATTTGAGTGTTATAATAAATGTTATACACTAAAATTTTATTATAAAGACGTTAATAGAAATAAATAGAATAATAAGTTAATTGAATAATAGATGAGACAAATAAATTTCTTTTGAAGGAATTAATAAATTGAAATTAGATTAACTTATGGAAATACCTTGAATTTAAAATCAATTATTGAATATAAATTAGCTTAAATTGAAATTTATATGGTTTAAATTAATTTATATGGTTTAAATATATGTAATAAGATATATTAAGTGGAATAAAGTTAATAATAATTTGGAATAAAAGAATTAAATTTGTTGAATAAAATATGAGTATAATAAATGATTATACAAATTGATGATTTAGAAATTGTTAATTGAGGATGACTGGACAATAAGATGATGAATTTAGAAATAGATGGATTGATTTAACTTAAGTGAGCTCAAATGGATTAAACCAAGATGTTGAATATTAATTTTTTTAATTTGAAATTTATATGGTTTTAAATTTATTGTTTATTTTGAATTTCAAATCTATTCTTTCTTTCTGGTAGTTTTATTCTCCTACCTTTTTCCTTTTTGGGGATGAAAAGTTTTGAGTGGGGGAGAGTGTAACGACCCGTAAATTTTAACTGTTTTAATAACATAATTAACTGAAATATTATGAAAATTTAATAATTAATTTTGGAGATAAAATTTATTATTTTAAATACGTTTAGTTAAACATAGTACATAGTAAATTTTCATCTGGTAATATTGAAGTTTATTTTCTTGTGTAATTCTATTTTATTTAAATCAGTTAAAAATTGATGATAATAAAATATTTTCCAAATCTGAATATTTTTACACAATAAATTTGTAAATCATCTTCTGTGTGAGACTTCATATCTCGTTTCTCCAAATTTGGAATTCTATTGCTCCGTTTATCTTATTTCTGTCATTTTAGCAGCATTTCCGATACCGATTATCGACTTTTGTTAGGGTGATTGTACCTCTGATATTTGTATACCTTTTTGATCGTCTCGTCCTACCAATCTCAGCGGTATATCCATTTCTGTTTTTCGAACCCCGGTACGCCATGAAACCGGTAAACGACTGGTCGTTGCTGTTCGTTATTTGAGTCCTCTGGTTTATATGACCATTCATTTTTCACTGTGTGTAACCCAATAGCCTTTGTTAATTAATATTATCTGTAAACTCCATCAGTGACTTTCACTGTTCCCTAGCTTCAATTTATAATTTCGGTTCGTTTCACATTCTCTGGCATTAACTTTAACAATAATTATTCGTCCATCTTCTTCCTGTTCTCGACAATAAAAAAAAGAGCTTACCCAACAGCCATTTTGGTTCCTCTCGTTTTTCTTTTTGCGCTTGCCTTGCGTCACCGCGTTCGCTCTCCTGTGGATCTGCCGTGCCATCTGCCACCGTCCTCCGCTCTTCAGCCGAAGCCATCACACGCGAAACCAGCATCCTCCACATGACCACCGCTTTAGCTCAGCTTTTCTCCCATCCTCTTCTCCACGTGAACGCAACCACCCTTAGCCGATGGTCTCACCTTCAACCTTGTAGCCGAGCTCCACCCTGTCACATCTCCCCTAGCCGTGCACCCTTCCTGGCTTAGCTTCCAGCCTTGCTCCACCTCTGTTGTTCTTTTGGTTGTATGCAGGTAGCATATAATGATATATATATATATATATATATGTTGTATAACCTATAGTTTGTATATATATAGTTTGTTATAAGGTCACATGTTAGTTTATAAATTTATATTTGTATAATATGTTGTTTATACGTATGTGGTATATATATATATATACTATACAGTTTATAAGTTATAAAGCCATAAAGGTTAGTTGGTTAATATATAATACAAGTTATTTGATTTATAACAGGCTGTTATATGAATTTGCTTTTAGATGAAGTTGTTTATAACGCATATTCATACAGTGTATACGAGTATGTATATATAGTTGAAATTCTATGTTTTGTGTTGATTTAGAAACAAATGTATGTGTATGAGTTGTAAGATTTTGTTTACTGTCAGATTTATAAAGTTGTTGATATATGTATTTTTTTTTGTTTTTTTTTGTATATTTGCCTTGCTGTTACTTTCTGCAAAAGGAAAATAATATAAGTACTATTTATTTCTATAGTTGTATAAACCAAGTTGCTGTATACAACTCTATGTATTTTATTTCAAGTCATTGTATACATATGTTATATTATAATTTATGTATGTGCTTACATATTCTGTTATTTGTAGATAAGAGTCTGTCTATATATATATATATTTTGTTATGTAGGTTGTTTATAAATTTGTATATATATACAGTTTGAATGGGTTTCAATTTATATTGGTTTCGAAACATATTGTTCGAATATTTTGGGTAAGTAAGTATATATCTATCTAGCATATTTATATATACTGTGAAAGTAGCAATCGATGGAATGAAGAATACTGAATGGCCCAAATTCGTTGGTCCGAAGATACTGAATTCTAGCTATCTTCGTTACGTTGATCGCGCACGATACTGTGAAAGAAGATCTGCAATTCTTCAGACGTTGATCAAGCGCACTTGATACCGTGAATTGGCTTCTACGATCGTTGATCCGAGCGCACTCGAATGCCGAAAGAGGAGATAGGATATTACACTCAACTACCAATTTAATTGAAAGCACAAAGCTAACAAACAAAAGTTTTCATTCAAATCAACTAACTATTACAAATGGCACCAACGGCCTATTTATAGAAGTTACAACTCACATGGTTCAATTTGACAACACTTAGGTCGTGAACGACCTACGACCAAAAATAGTGCGACCTAAAAACAGACGCGACCTAAACAGACGCGACCTAAAAGAAACAAACTGTAACAACCCTAGATTTTTGTATATTATTTAAATTTGACTTTATTTTATTTTAAATTATTTTAGACTTATTTTATTTTCAAACATTTCATTTTTAAATATAAATGTTGATTATTAAGTGATTTATAGTTCAAACTAGTATAATTTGAATATTTTACTGTAAAGTGAATTTCTGGTCAAACTGTTCAAACTTTGACTTTTAAACTTCAAATTCAAATTATTTAAAATCTCAAATTTTATCTTTTATTATGAAAATAGATGAAATAAATTGAACACTGCTTTTTGTTTCGTTGAAAACGGAGTTAAACTGCAAAAGATATGTACATTTCAATTTTGAGTATAAATTGTTTATTTTGCAATTTTGTTATTTTAAATTGTATAAATTTTATTTTCTTTGTCATATTTCATTTTTATCTGTTTAATATGTTATATTATGTATATTTTGACTTTTAAATATTTTAAATTGATAATAGAATTTTTCCAATGTTTACTGTGTTGATTTCCTATTTTTAAAGGCTGTTTTCTTATTTTCTGCTATTTTCTTCATTAAAATTATATTTAAATTAAATTTTATATATTTATTTTGTGAATGTATTTTTATTTTATGTTATTATTTATGTTTAAAAATATATTACAAGCTCATATGAATTTTCTAAAGTTTATACCATTTATTTTCAAATTTTCTAGCCTAGTTGACCAGTTTTACTATTTTCTTGATTTAATTATTTATAATTAATATTTATTTATTTATATTTTTTTATTTGTTATATTTTATTATTTTAACTGAATTTATATATGTTTTTCAGTTATATAAAAATTAAAAAGAAATAGTGAATATATGAAGAGTTTGAAACTGCTTTTGAAACCGAAGCCTTTTCATCTCCGAAACTCTTCATTTCCATAACCTTCACTTTAATTAATTTTGCTGCCCACTCCTTCAGTTTTTGCCATGAGTTATCACTCACTTTTCACGAATTTTTTTGTTTCTCAATTCATTTTTCACGTCCTTACAAAGTTCCTTGGTAATGGCCTCCTCTCTTTTCACTTTTCTTCAATTTTTCATACTTTTTTGCCTTGTTTCCTCTTCTATTTGCACGGCCTTCTCACCATAGCCTCGACCACCATCCCCTACCACTCTTCCTTGGCATCATCTCCAGCCATCATTTCAGATCCATCCATGGCCATGACCTCCCCTTGAAGCTAGCACTACAAAACAATGTCAAAACTCCACAAAACGTTGCCTAGACCACACATATCATCACCTACCCTCCATATCTTGCTTTGGCCACCCCCTTAGCCACCACCACCACTTGCTACATGACCTTTGGCTGCTGTTGCACCATCACCCTCCACTGTCCAGACCCCTACCATGCAAGGGCCGAGCCCCACTTGCCTTAGGATGAGCCAAAAATGCACAAAAACTGCACTTATTTTGCCTTGACCCTTTGTCTTATTCATATGTAACTCCTACCATCATCATCTCCTTGTTTTCATGCTATTTTGATGCCATAAACTAAGATTATGTCCAGCTATGGCTGAGCAAAAGATCCCATTGGTCAAGCTCTTGAATGGTTAAAGAAAGGTCGAATCACTTTGCCCTTTGTTGCTTTTTATTTCAAGTCATTTCGATATTGTTTTGTGTTACATATTTATGTATACATTGTCTTGTTTTGTTTATATGTATACAAAGCAATTATATTTGGCTATCCACTCTCAAATCATATTCATGTTGTCGTGCCTTCAAAGATTCTTTGTTGTGTGTTTGGTCGTCATCTCCAGCTTAAACAGGTGAGTTATTCTCACCAGACAATATGTACCTATATAACTAGTAAATTGACACCCTGCGAATCTGTAGAAAAATATTATCATGTTATATATGCTTATATTATTATCATATGATGTCCACACCTGTTATTACACCTGTTATATCATATGTTACTGTTATTTAATGTTATTCTATTATTTATATCTGTTATCACCATTGCAAGTTCCCTGTAGACTAGAATCACTATGGGTTGAAATGATACATACCCGAACGGACTTTAGAATAGGGAAAAATCGTTATGGGCTGAAATGATAGGCCTGAACGATTTTTATTTAAATTATTTTAACTTGGGATTGCGGGTTTGAAATGATAGAACCCGGATTTTTCTTTTTTAACTGCGGATTGAAATGATACATATCCGTATCACTTGACCTAAGTTAGAAAATTATATACAGGCCCGTGGTTATTTTATAAAGTGTTTTGGATATTTTTAAGTATTTTAAAAATTATAAATTTATGAAATTTGATTTAAATAGATTTTGAAATGTTTTAAAATAAAGAAATTATGATTTTTCTATGTGTTAAAATGTAATTAATGAATGGTTTAACTAGATTTTTGAAATATAACTTAAGTGGGAAATTTGGAATTTTGGTTAAAAAGGATATTTAAGTTATGTAAATAAAATGGATATTAAATTTTATTTGGAAATGGTAAATATGATAATTTGATTAAATTTGAATTTAAGTGATTTAATAAAGTATTATTGATTTTTCTATGAATTTAAGTGGTTAAATAAATGAATGTTTAAAAGTGATCTTTTAAAATATAACTTAACTAGGAAATGTGAAATTTGGTTTTAATTAAAGGTTTAAGTTAATTAAATAAAATTGGAAATTTAGTTAAAGTTTGAAATGGTAATTTAAATTTGAAGTGTTAAGTTTATTAGTTGAAAAGTGAAGAATTGGACACTTTTACACTTAAATTTATTAAGTAAATTGTTGAAATTGGATTTGATTATAAGAAATTTATTGTGAAAAGATATATGTTAAATGATATGTAAATGAACATTTTAAATGTTAAAATATGATTTTTAAAAATGTTTATGTGTTTTAAATTAAAGTTATTTAATTGCTGGAAATACACTAACACTTGAAATTAACTTTTAATAGCATTCAGAAATGCTATAGATTCTGTTTTGAACTAAAATTGTGTAAAAAGGAGCTATTACAGCATTTCTGAAATGCTGTAGTTGCTGTAGTTGAACTTATAGGCTAATATTGAACTCAGGCCTATTATAGCATTCTCTGGAAATGCTATAATGGTCTGCAGTCTTTGCTGAAACCAAATTTAACCCTTGTTTTGAAATCTGAACTACCGCAGCACTTCTGAAATGCTGTCTTTTCTGTTTTGAACTATAATTCAACGAAAACTGAGTTTTAACAGCAGTTTTAAGTGCTGTCTTTGCTGAATTAAAAATGTTTTCAAATATAACTTATAGCAGTTGTTTTTAAATGCTATGAAATGCTGAAATTTTAATAATTAGGGTTTTTGACTTAGTAAACGAACTCAGAATGGTTTGAAACTTTGGAAATTGAATACTTGATTGAAAATATAATAATTACACTTTTAAAAGGTTTAAATGAATTATTTTGATTGGAATATAAACTATTTAAAGGTGGTTTGAAATGATAGTAAATGAACGATATCTTTGAATTTAAAAGGTATTTAAAGTTGAATATTTGGATTTGAACTGATAGGATATTTTATTTTATTAAAATGATTGGAAATGAAGTTTTGTAAGGATATGATATTTTATTTTATTAAAATGATTTGAAATGAAGTTTTGAAATGATATGAAAATTTAAATATATGGAAATGGTTTGGAATTGATTTAATCTTTATTTTGATAAAGATATGGTTTGAAATGATATTTTATTTTGAAGCAAAGTATTGTTTTTAAAAGTTATAACCACGGGTTATAATAACGATTGGTTGGCAAAGAGACCGGGATCGGATATGGACATACTCTCTGTCGATACCGAAAACCACTTTGACAACCGTGTACGCGGTGGAGATTCCAGAATGAAGTAGGATGGTGGCGACGTTCTTAAGGTATGTTACGTGGACCCAACTCCCGTGAGTTGGCATAAGGTGGCTAAAACAGGAGCGATCTCGGACCAGTGAGGTAGCACCTCTTCTCGGACACATTTCTTCGATATTATACTCTTACTTGTGATTGATTAGATGGCCATCCTCCGATTTGGGAGTGTTGTTCGAGGTGGAACGGTAGTGGCTGCTATGCGTATCCATCAGTCCGTGTGCGTAATTGGTATACCCTGGCATTGCCTAGTTGTGCCGTGTCACCTACCATATCGAGCTTTACTACGATTATGATTTTAAGATCCGACCGCGTTAAGGTTCTCCATCCCCTTAACGCTATTTTCTATATGATTATACTTTACTTATTTAGACACTATTATAATAGCGAATATTACTACATAGTAGATATTTTAACGGATCCTTAGAGGATGGGCGGTCCCAAGCATCTTCTAAGTTACTTGTACCTTTATTATAGTTCCCTTGAGTTGGTTTACATTATATAAGTATATATTGTCCTGACTCGAGTGTTTTGTGTTTTGCTTTACGCTCGGGTCAGCCTGAGTTATTCACAGATTTGGATTTCCACTCTCTTGGAGATTTGAATCGCTGGAGATTATCTGCTTGTCATGTCCTATCTATTTCAATTCCGTTGTTCTACTCAGCTTGTACTTGGTTATTATATTGAGACTTTTGTTGTATTCTATTTCTTCTGTTATATCTTATGTAACTCTGATATATTTATATAGTAGCTTCATGAACTACTATTTCTTTTACTTCCACTGCATTATTTTACTCTGTGTCTGTGATCTGTGATTATATTTATTTACTGTATATTCTGAGATTTGCCAAATTTTAATTACAACGCGGTATTTTGAGCAATTCAACTCCGGCATGAGTGTCTACCTATACACTTATAATGGATGCGAATGGTTGAAAATATCGGGTCGTTACACAAACAAGTACAATACAACAACATAAGAACAACACATGACTTACAATATTTACATCTCAACACATTACAAACCATCACGACTTACGATCTAACATATGAGCGACCTAACTCTTCAGTGCATAAGGTCGAGCGACGTAAAAACATTGCTTCAGGACATCTTCGCGACCTAGCATAAGTCGTAACTCCTCTTCGCGACCTAACATGGGTCGTAGCTCCTTTCCGCGACCTAACTTAGGTCGTATCTCCTCTTCGTGACCTATCTCGTTAGGTCGTGGTTTCTTTAGGTCGTAACTCGTTAGCGACCTTTGGCTGATTTTACTTATCTCGTTAGGTCGTGGCTTATTTAGGTCGTAACTCGTTAGCGACCTATGGCTTACTTTAGTTATCTCGTTAGGTCATGGCTTCTTTAGGTCGTAACTCGTTAGCGACCTATGGCTTACTTTAAGCGTTGCATCTTGTTTCACTGCATCCTATTTCACTGCATCATCTTTACTAGGTCGTGAATGACCTAAAATGTTACTAGGTCGTGGACGACCTAAGACTTGGGCTGCATCATCCTCCCCTGGTTGGGAAAAATTCGTCCTCGAATTTGCGCTTTGCTCTTCCACAACAGGTTCGTCACCATAGTAAGGAATAAGATGTTTAACATTAAACACGTCAGAAGTGTACACATCCTCCGGCAGCTTCAATCTATAAGCGTTTTCATTGATACGTTTCACAATCTTTACAGGACCAATCTTTCGAGCTTTAAGTTTGTTGTATGCTCCTACTGGAAAACGATCCTTCGTTAGTACAACATATACTAAATCACCTTCATTAAATTCAACGCTTCTTCGCTTCAAATCCGCAGCTCGTTTATACTTTTCATTCGCTTTCTCCAATCATTCCTGAACGATTTTATGACATTCTGCCAATCCATCAACAAAATCAACAGCCCGTTTAACAGTTCCCTTTGGTTGTGGTACTATTGTCAAATCCAACGGCCCCTTCGGTAAACTTGAATATATAATCTGAAATGGACTGAAACCCGTACTACGATTGATAGCATGATTATGAGCAAACTCTGCTTGACATAACTTCACATCCCAACTCTTCAGATTATCCTTCACCAGACATCTCAACAAATTTCCCAATTATCTATTAACCACTTCCGTCTGCCCATTTATTTGCGGATGATAGGCGCTACTAAAATTCAGCTTTGTTCCAACCATCTTCCACAAACTCAGCCAAAAATGACTTAGAAATCTAGTATCCCGATCAGAAACAATGGATTCTGGTAAACCATGTAAGTGATACATTTCTTTAAAGAATAACTCGGCAACACGGACGACATCAGCTGTCTTCTTACAAGCGATGAAATGTGCCATCATCGAGAACCTGTCCACTACAACGTATATCGAATCATTCCCCCTCTAAGTTCTCGGTAATCCCAAAATAAAATCCATACTGATGTCAACCCATGGTCTATTCGTCACGGGTAACGGCATATACAATCCCGCATTCGTCGCTGTTCCTTTGGAAACTTGGCAAATATGACATCTCTCGACAAACTTTCCAACTTCCCGCTTCATCGAGGGCCAATAGTAAGACTGAGAAATCAACTGTAAAGTTCGATCTCTGCCCACATGTCCTTCCTCATGCAACTCCTTTACAATCTTCATACGTAAGCTGCACTCTGGTATACATAATCAATTTCCCTTATAAAGAAAACCATCCACCATAACAAACTCAACTGTCTTCCCCTCCTTGACTTCATCTACATACTTCGCAAAGTAAGGATCATAAACAAACAGTTCTGGCAATACGTCAAACCCCGTCACTTCTACCTTCATTGTAGTCAACACATGATTCCTTCGACTTAATGCATTCTGCCATTCTATTCGTAATTCCCGACTTATGCTTTACTACAAATGTAAAATGTTGTAAGTATGCAATCCACGAAGCATGCCTTGCCGCAATCTTGTCATGTCCCTGTATATGCTTCAACGCCTCATGATCAGTATATAAAACAAATTCTTTATGAAACAAATAATGCCTCCAATGCTTCACAGCTTGCACAATAGCATAAAATTCCACATCGTAAGTATTATATCTCATCTTTGCTCCTGATAACTTCTCACTGAAATATGCAATAGGATGTCTCTTCTGACTCAACACTCCTCCAATTCCAACCTTCGATGCGTCAATATGTAATTCAAACAACAACTGAAAATCCGGTAATGCTAAAATTGGTGCTGTCATCAAAAGCTCTTTTATCCGTTCAAAAGCAACCCATGCTTCCTCCGACCATGAAAACTGTTTGCCTTTCATACAATCAGTACTAGGCGCCATCACACTACTAAAGTGTGGAATAAACCTTCGATAAAATGAAGCCAACCCGTGAAAACTTCGAACTTCCGTTATCGTCTTGGGCTGTGGCCAATCTCTAATTGCTTCAACTTTATTCTGGTCCACCTGTATTCCTCCTTCCGATACAACATATCCCAAAAAATAAAACACTTCGTGCCATAAACACACATTTCTTTGTAGCAGCATAGAATTGTTCTTCACGAAGAATAATTAACACTTTCCTCAAATGCTGAACATGCTCCTCGGTACTAGCACTGTAAATCAAAATATCATCAAAGTAAACCACCACAAATTTCCTAATGTACGGCCTGAAAATTTGGTTCATCACCCTCATAAATGTACTTGGCGCATTCGATAGACCAAACGGCATGACCAGCCATTCATATAATCCTTCCCTCGTCTTGAATGTTGTCTTCCACTCGTCTCCTGGTCTAATTCGAATTTGATGATAACCACTTTTAAGATCAATCTTCGAAAAGATCACAGATCCGCTGATTTGATCTAACAGATCATCAAGCCTCGGCATCGGAAATCTGTATCTAACAGTTATCTTGTTCAGTACCCTGCTGTCCGTACACATCCTCCACGATCCATCCTTCTGTGGTACTAGTAGTGCTGGTACTGCACACGGGCTCAAACTCTCCTGTATACGCCCCTGTTCAAGCAAATCCTCTACCTACCGGCGCAACTCTTCATGTTCCTTCGGACTCATCCTATAGTGTGGTTTATGTGGCAACACAACACCTGGAACAAGATCTATTTGGTGTTCTATATCCCTCAACGGTGGCAATTCCGTTGGCAGCTCTTCAGGAAACACATTGTTAAATTCTTCCAGCACTGGTTTTACTTCTTCAGGTATTTCCACCACTTCATTGCTCTCTCGCCCAATCAGCAAAAACACCTCAGGCTCCTCTTCAACTTCTTTAACAAACTCCTTCAAAGATAACAAAGTTTTCAGTTCTTCAATCTCTTCCAACTTGTTTTCTTCCTGTTGTCGCTTCTTGGGAACTAAAGTGATCTTTGTGCCTTCAAACATAAAGCTATAACTTTTAGTACGTCCATCATGTTGCACAGCCCTATCATACTGCCATGGTCTCCCCAGCAACAGATGACACACTCCATGTCCACAACATCACACCAAATTTCATCCTTGTATTTCTTCCCAATTGAAAAATTAACACAAGCTCTTCGTCCAACTTTCACCTCCCCACCTTTCCTCAACCAAGCTAACTTGTACGGTTTCAGATGCTTCTCTGTTTCCAATGATAACTTCTTCACAGCTTCTGTAGAGATAATATTGTCGCAACTTCCTGCATCAATAACAAACTTGCAAACCCTTCCCAAGATAGTACATGTTGATTGAAAAATGTTACTCCTCAACCAACTAGTTTCCTCCTCCTGTTTTGGTGTCAAGCACGACCTCTTCATCATTAATGAATACCCTTCATCTCCCGACACATTCTCTTCCTCCTCATCATGTAGTGAATTAGAACAGTCAGCCTCTACCTCATCTTCCTCGGCCTCAACAATCATAGTTCTCTTCTTCGGTTTTGGACATTCGCTGCTCTTGTGACCCACTTCTTGACAATTATAGCATTTGAAATTAGTGTTGACCTTTGGCTTAGCCACTTCATGAACAACAGGTTTATTCGATGCCTTAGGAACATTAGAACTACTACCCGTCCCTTTGTTCTGTCCTGTAAAACTTGGAAACACACCTCCCTCACGTCTTCCTTGTTTCTCCCAAGCCAACGCCTTTTGATGTGCTTCTGCCACAGATCTAGGGTCGAACATGTTCACCATATCTTGGATCTGTGCTCTAAGTCCACCAACAAACCTTGCGGTCAATTGTTCTTCTCTTTCCATGATATCATTTCGAGCAATTAATTGGTAGAACTCATCAGCATAATCAGCAACCGTCTTCGTTCCTTGCCTCAAGTTCTGTAATCTCTGATACATTAGTGATTGGTAATTATAGGGCAAGAAAGTAGCTTTCATCAATTTCTTCATCTTTTTCCAAGCAACAATCTTTGACTTTCCCATTCATTCTCTAGTAAGTTTGGTTTGCTGCCACCATGCCATAGCTCTCCCCCTCAACCTAGTAGCAACCAACTTCACTTTACGATCCTCCGGAACCTCCTTGAAGTCAAATATTTCCTCAACATAAGCTAACCAATCAAGAAATTCCTCGGCTTGCATACCTCCCTTGAATTCCGGTATTTCTCATCATCCCAGACTCCTACTTATGATCATACTCCGACTGATTTCTTCCTTGTCCTCGTCCTCGTCCATGAACACTACCAACATCAAACTCCTCTTCGAAATCTGATGTATAGCGATGTCGATCCTGACCACCAACATCTCTACTACCATCCCGTCTTCCACCAACATCCCTTCTATCTACATTCCTTCGATCACGATCATTCACATTCCTACCACGTCTTCGATCATCATCATCTCTATAACAATCTCGACTCACACTTCTATGATCATTATCAGCACTTCTCTCCCAATTGGAATGTGGTGAAACTCGACTTCCCCCATGGTTAGATTCAGGTGAAACCCTTCTCCGATTCTGATTCATCTCCAACATCATCTTCTCTAATCGACCAATCCCTTCATTAAGCTTCTCACTAAAGTTTTCATTAATTCTTTGCTCCATTTCATCAGCTTCTTCTCTTCTATACAAAGCTTCAATATTTTGATGTCGATTAGTTCTCCTCGGTGGCATGGTTGATTCTTCAAAACTTTAACTTTCGGCCTTGAACAAACAAATGATCAAATGATACCAAATGATGCACTTCACACTTCACTTAGTTCGGATCTTATACTTCAAATTCTCGGTCTCGAACAACAAGGTGGTGCACGACTTAAATTCTTCGATAAAATCTTGGCTCCAAGACTCGGCTTAGCTATAATTGGCTAAGTCTCGCTCCGATACCAAATGATACAACAGCGGAATAACAAAATGATGATTCTGTGAAAGTAGCAATCGATGGAATGAAGAATACTGAATGGCCCAAATTCGTTGATCCGAAGATACCGAATTCTAGCTATCTTCGTCACGTTGATCGCGCACGATACCGTGAAAGAAGATCTGCAATTCTTCAGACGTTGATCAAGCGCACTTGATACCGTGAATTGGCTTCTACGATCGTTGATCCGAGCGCACTCGAATGCCGAAAGAGGAGATAGGAGATTACACTCAACTACCAATTTAATTGAAAGCACAAAGCTAACAAACAAAAGTTTTCATTCAAATCAACTAACTATTACAAATGGCACCACCGTCCTATTTATAGAAGTTACAACTTACACGGTTCAATTTGACAACACTTAGGTCGTGAACGACCTACGACCTAAAATAGTGTGACCTAAAAACAGACGCGACCTAAACAGACGCGACCTAAAAGAAACAAACAAGTACAATACAATAACATAAGAACAACACACGACTTACAATATTTACATCTCAACACATTACAAACCATCACGACTTACAACCTAACATATGAGCGACCTAACTCTTCAGTGCATAAGGTCGAGCGACCTAAAAACATTGCTTCAGGACATCTTCGCGACCTAGCATAGGTCGTAACTCCTCTTCGCGACCTAACATGGGTCGTAGCTCCTTTCCGCGACCTAACTTAGGTCGTATCTCCTCTTCGCGACCTATCTCGTTAGGTCGTGGTTTCTTTAGGTCGTAACTCGTTAGCGACCTTTGGCTGATTTCACTTATCTCGTTAGGTCATGGCTTCTTTAGGTCGTAACTCGTTAGCGACCTATGGCTTACTTTAGTTATCTCGTTAGGTCGTGGCTTCTTTAGGTCGTAACTCGTTAGCGACCTATGGCTTACTTTAAGCGTTGCATCCTGTTTCACTGCATCCTGTTTCACTGCATCATCTTTACTAGGTCGTAAACGACCTAAAATGTTACTAGGTCGTGGACGACCTAAGACTTGGGCTGCATCAGTATATATATTCCGGTTGTAGTTGTCTAAAGCATATATGGTACAGGTTGGTATATAGATTTGTTTGTATATATAACATACTGTTGTGGGTAATTTTGTAGTCTATTTGTTTGTTATGTAAATTTCTATTTCGTTTTCTTTGGAAACAAGTAATTATATGTTCACGTATATACAAATTTATATATATTGCAGTATGATAAACATATACAGAAATCTTTGGGATACTTGCTTTCTTTTGTTCAAGTTTACAAGAAGGAGTACTATATATATATATATATATATCTAAGTATTGATTCTAAATATAATAATGAATATATTTAAATATATGTTTATATTTAATAATGTGATCTTGAAGATTATAAGGAAGTTGATTCTTAAACTATATATATTGATATTTTGATTTGTAAGAAATATATATAGAAAATTTTGAAGAATATAAAAAAATAATAATAAATAAATACATATTTTGATCCTTATTATATATAAGCTCACTTATGTATTAAATATTCATTTGTGAAAATGTATAACGATATAATTTACTTTTCATTTTAATTTATATCAAACTGATTCTAATAGTTCCACCGATTTCTCATTATCAGCTCGTTAGTCGAACTCGAGTCCATCGTGCTTTGCTTCCAAATTCGTGCTTGGATCCATAACCCATTTCATTGTCTGTTCTCTCTAGCCTCGAAAGGTGAGCAATCACTCACGATTAACGTTCTTTATTTATAAAATTTGATTTCAATTGAAATGACAATTGAAATATACTGCTGTTAGTTATTTATACTGTTGTATATATGTTATTACCTGTATCTGTTCACCTGTGACATCTGACACCATTATCTGTTATTTATATTGATGATATATGCCTGTATATTATTATTATCATATCTATTAGCACTCTGCAAGTTCCATGTTAGTATAGAAATCACTATGGGTTGAAATGAAACATACTCGAACGGACTTTAGAATAGGAGAAAATCTTTATGAGTTGAAATGATAAACTCAAGCGATTTTCATTTGAATTGAATTTGGGATTGCGGATTGAAATGATATATATCTGTATCACTTGACCATAGGATAGAAAATTATATACAGACACCGTGGTCTATATATATATATATATTGAAATAATTTCTATGGTTTTGGAAAGATATATATATGGTTTTATTTGATATTGAAATTATTTTATGAATAAGTTTTAAATTAAAGTGGATTTAAAATTTATTTGAAATGGTATTTAATTAAGAATTGGCTTTAATTAAATTAATTTCAAACTTATTTAATTTGACGATTTAAGGATACGATTTTATAACTTGATTTTGGTTTAAGATGATTTAAAATGAATATTTCAAGTTTAAAATATAATTGAAGGAAATATTTAGTTTATTTGTAATTTGGGGTTTTATTTAAATAATATTGGATTTATTAAGTGAATATTTCAAAACTAAATAATAATAAAGTTAAATTAAGATATATAAGAAATTATTAAATTTAGTTTTGAGATTGAGAAATATTTAAAGCTTTGGAATATATCGAAATTTAAATGGTTTATTTGTGGTTCAAATCTGTATTTGAAATCGATATAATAATTTATTGAGAACTGAATTGAATTGAAATTGATGATTTGAGATTTGACTAAATTTGAAATTTTGGGATTGGTGTTGATTTGGAATTGATTTGTGAAATTTGAGGAAGCTATTTTATTATATAAAGTATTTTTAAATTATATTTAAAACTATTTATATATGTTACTTTATAAACTTATTTCATATAAACTATTTTAATATAAATTATTTTTAATATAAACTATTTTAAATTATAACTATTTTTATATAAACTATTTTAAATTATAAACTATTTTATTATATATACTATTATTTATATTTAAACGGTTAAGTGGGAAGTGTTATGATTCCAAAGCATTATGATTTCTAAATTTTGATTTCCAAAGAATTATGATTTCCAAAGTGTTTGATTTAGAAAGTGTTATAACTTTGAAGTACTAAGATTTTGTAAATGGATATATTTGAGATGGATATATTTGAAATGGAAATGATATCGTATTTGGTTTTGAAATGGAAGTGATATCGTATTGATATGGTTTTGAAATGGCAATGATATTTGGTTTTGAAATATAAACTATTTTGAAAGTTTATTAAATGACCAATCGGTGTAATAATTACGTAGTTATTGAAGAGTACGGGATCGGTTAGGGAAATACTCTCTGTCTAAACCGAAAACCACTTTAATAACTACTATACGCGGAGTGTGATCCAGAATGAAGTGGTTGGAATGATGACGTTGCTGGATTTGAAGAAAGAGAACGATAATGGATAGCCTTGACACCTGTGTCAAATTTGAAATGACTTAAACAGGAGCCATGTCGGGCCAGTGAGGTTAGCTACCTATAGCGGACACACTTCTTCGTAAACTACTCATTACTTGTTTTGATTGGTGCGCACCCTTGAATTGGGAGTGTTGTTTCGTGGTGTTGCGATCGTTGTGGCGATGCGTTCTCACCAGTCTGGATCAGGCATATTGTAGTTTCACTACCTTGGGTATTGCCTCATGTGCCTTGTCATACTCTTATCTCTATGCGCGACCACTACGATTTGTTTTGTGTTATACCTATGGAGTACTCCCTGATAGCCCACTAGTTTACGGTAGAGTTTACAGTGCTGTATAGACTATGACGTTTATATAAAATGTGTTAAGGGGGATAATGGTAAAGCCTTAACGCTATTTTGATACTTTATATTACTGATAGGCATTATCTACTTAGTGTACACTACTATATATAAATAGTTTAACGGATCCTTAGAGGATGGTTATCCCAAACATCCTTTGAGTTACTTGTATTTTCTGTTGTTATTTCACTTGAGTTGGATTTATTGATATAAGAATGTTAATCCTGACTCGAGTGTTTTGTGTTTTTCTTTACGCTCGGGTCAGACTGAGTGTACCAGTATTCGAGACTCACCTTTGGAGTTGGAGCTTCGCTTGGAGATCCAGCTATCTATCCAGCTTTCAGATATTCAGTTGATTCCAGTGATGTATTTTGATCTTGTATTTGACTATTGTATTCGAGACTTCTATTGTATCTTGTTTAACTCTGTTATATATATAGTAGCTTCATGAATTACTATTCTTTTGTTTCCGCTACACTATTGTTATATTACTTTGTGTCTGTGATTTTGTGATTATTTATTTACTGTATATATGCTGAGTTTTGCCAAATATAAATTAACAATATGATATTTTGAGCAATTCAAGTCCGATATGTGTGGATGCGAATGGGTCAAAATATCGGGTCGTTACAGGTCCTAACGAACAACAACTTTGTAAACCGTAATCTATTAGATCACACTATTAATTAAATCAAATTCCATAAAGGAATAAAATAACACTTAACATCATTTAAAACGTTAAGTAACTTAACAAACAAGATTTAGACTTTTTTGCTTCGGTTCATAATTTTCTTTAGTCATAGAATAAGTATACAAATATACTTAAGCCCATAAGTTGTACATAAATCATCCGTACACAATATCTGATCCGACCACTTGCTCGGATACATAAAACTTCACTTCTGAACTAGTATTGCTCAACTGACCTCCCTTGTGTGGACTCTAATCGGTTCCTTGGTTAGAAACCTCCAATCTCCTTGCATAGTCATATACTGTGATAGAAAACTTCAGTATCATATTATGAATCCGAATCAAGTGTACGCTGATAAGAATCAAGTAAGAAATCCTTGTTCAAACTAGCGTGAATCACCCCGAAGTTATGTATTTGAATCCTAGATCAAAAACCTTACGAAAAAATGATCTATGTACAACTAACGTACTTAGTTCGATTGCTTTCTTAATTACACCATTTTTTTTCAAACCACTTTCATTTTCATTTTAGTATTCCATTCAACACTAAAATTATTTAGGAATTATTTCATAAATTTTCACTTACGTTTATTAACATTTATAAAGCCACATCTTTATAAAACATTAGATTAAAAACTTATTCCACTCTTATTTACATGTATAATACTCCTCTACATCCTAAGAGTATATACAAAATATCAATTTTATTTTATTTACTTGTTATTTACTTTTATTTTTATTTTTCTAAAAATTTATATGGAGGCCTAAATAAATATGAGTCTTAAAACCGAGTTGACTATTTTGTCCATTTTACCTTGGAGTTTCCTAAGAAAAGACGTTTATTAGTCGGCTCTATAACATCAAATAGTTTATATGACTTATATGTTTAAATAAAAATTGCGGCTTTAATAAAACAACGCTTATTAAAACCTTCCTATCCAAATTTACCCTATTTAAAACTTGAGTTAAATTATTCCTTTTATGTTCAAGAGTTAATATTTTTTCATTTATCAAGTTATTTATCAAAATACCCTTTTTATTTTAAATCAATTTCCTTTAAGGAAATTTAAGAACTAAATTCCCGGTTTTCATTTCAAATCATTTTTGAATTAACATTAATATACATATCTCTCTTTTGTATATCAAATCATACTTTTAAAGTTTAGATCAAAATTTGTTTTACAATAAAAACCATATAGCAAATTACTATGGTAGCATTCCCCCACTTACAAACTCGAAAATGAACGATGATGATGCTGCAGTCATCCAAAAAATTATTTTCCACTAACAGATATGAGTTCAATGCTTTCTTGTCTCTTTTAATATCCTATTTTAAAATATTTATATACAAAATGACTTTTAAATAATACCATTATTATTTCCTCCAAAACTTTGAATACAACTTTCGTAAACACTGAGATTTAAATTCTCAAAAACTCTTTTTTTACTTATAAGACACCATTTATAAATCATATAAATCATTTTATATATACCATACTCATATAAAATGCACCTTCAAATTTTTTCTTATACTATAATAACTTTCCTTTAATATAACAAAATTTTCTCAAATATTTATCCTCTAAATATCTTATCTTGCCATTTAGATTATATTAAACAATTTTATTATAAGTTGACTTTTAACTTAACAATTTCGCTGAACACCTTGTAGTCAAATTGTGAAACTTAATTCATAAAGTGGTTCGATTTAATGTACTTACAATTATCAAACAATAAACGCTCATAAATGGGTCAAGCGTAAATTAACAATCAACAAACCATAGTCAATGCTCCTAAACTAACCGAGCACGACAAATCAAATAATAATGATAATAAATAAATTTTAACTGGGCTTTTAACTAAACAGAATTCAACAGGAACTAGAACATCTACGATAAGTCAAAACATCTCAAGGATCAACCAAGAAGACCAGAAGAAAATTAAGAGAAGGACCCAAAGAAAGATGCCAAAAAAGGTTAATCACCTATGGATCGCTACGATCCATAGTGCTTGCTCTTGGACCCTCCAATCTTCTTGCATCATGATTCAATATTTTTCCTAGGGATGTCTACCAAGTTTCATGATATTTCAAGCAAGCTAGTTCAAGAAGTGAGCATTCAACTGATCCCAGTCATAGTTTAATGCAACTTATATACGAATCACCATCAAACAAGGCAACTAGTTACCATATTACGTGGAGAGCATCTATAGAAGGCAAAGAATGCAACCTAAAAGAGATGACCCAAAAATCCCTTAAGTACATGGATCGCTAGCAATCCATGCCCTATGGATCACTAGCGATCCATCACATTAAGTTGGATCGCTATGAAACTTTTGGATTGATTTCGTATTGTTACATTTAGGTCTCTGGAAAAGCGGCCTAACCCAATAGCTCTTCAACCCCTATAAATACAGTCCTACCTGCAACCAAAAGAGGATCTTCTTGACTAGCTACTGAAACTCTGTAGAAACTATTCTTCACTCTTCTATTCCCACAGAACAATCACCTAGGGCTTCACTATGATTCTCCAGTGAACTCTCGCACTCGTGACTTAATCTAACTTAAGAGATTCAATCATATTGTAACCTAATTCCACTTGTAATAGTAGTCAATTAGTAGAAAGTTATAAAGTGGACGTAGACTTCGTTAACAACCGAACCACAATAAAAATTCTTCTTGTTCCTTTAATTTTTCGATTATCTACTATTTCTTTTTTTTTTTTTTGCCTTGATAAACAGGGCTGGTGCTTTCACACACAATCTAGGGCGTTGATCCCTTTTTTGGATTAAAATTTTGGTGCTTTCACTGATAACCCAACTCAGGCTCAGATCTAGCTATCTACTTTGGATCAGATAGGTTCAGAAATTAGATTCCGAATCTTTGCTTAGAAAATTGGCTGTTGAATAAATCTCACCAGGAAGAAAGAGAACCGCTTCAGGAAGATCCATAAGAGCTGTAATAGCTGGAGAGAAAACCAATCCTCAGCAAGTTAAAGTTAACCGCGCCAACACAGGAGATCAGATGCAGGGATCTTCTATATAGCATGAAGTTATCACCAGAGGCGAGTTAAAAAAGATTGTTAATGAAATCAATCAAAAGATGGAGAACAACTAAATGCCCTCCTGACCTTGCAATCACTGACTACTCTAAGAAACATGCCAAAGCCTACGGCTGCCACAGAGCATGAAACCTCCATCGTTTCTGGCCTAAATAGGGGAAACGGAAAGTAGTAGCAAAAAGGTTTGGTAGGTGGAATTGCAGGAATCATGGTAGAAGGAAATGCAAGCACTCCACCAATTGCAAAGTAGCCCACCACGAACTTGAATTCGACGATGAAACCCTACGGGAAGATATAGCAGTGGATCTCTCCAACTCTGAAGATTGTGAACAACTTGACGATGATGACTTAAAAGAAAAAACTAACACACTCAATACCGCCAGAGTGGTCCAAACTGTCCCTATACGAAAAACCGCAAGCCAATGGAACTCCGAGGGAGTGGCTTTCCTAAAGATAGGAGAGCCTAGGCTTTAGCCCACATACCAAGACCGTTTGCAAAATCAAACACTTGGTATAAACACTGACAGCCAACCCATGGAGTACCGGACAATCGAGGCATATATCACGGATATGATCAAGCCCCTAATGGAAAAAAGTAAGAATAGGAGAGATGATGAATGAAGATCCACTCCAACCGGACTCTCTTTACTATTGACACTCTGAATGAACAATATCCTAAAAAGTTTACTATGCCGACTATTCCATCCTAGGATGGAACTAGAGATCTGAAACCTTACTTGTACTACAATTGGTACATGAATGGAGCGAATGCTTTGGATACTATTCGGTGTAGTTGTTTTCCAGTCTTTTTGGAGGGAGTTGCTTCTATGTGGTTCACCAGGCTCCCACCTAAATCCACCTCTACTTTCGGTGAATTAGCAACAAAATTCCTTGATCAGTTTAGGCTTCACATGGCACAACCAAAAGATGTGATGTCCTTATCGGGCCTATTCTAGGGACAAAATGACTCTCTGAAATCCTTCATGAGTTAGTTTAACACCGTAGTCACTGAAGTAAGTAACCAAAATGATGATATGGTCTTCATGGCCTTGGTCCGTGCCATCTATCCCAACACTGAATTCGGAAAATGGATCAAGATGACACAACCAACTACCAGGAAGGACTTTAATCGGAAGGCGAGCCAGTACTTGAGATTGGAAGAGGCATAGGAGCTAGAAGGAAAACTAGCTAACCTATAACCAACCCACGTTGGGCAGAATGGTATGGCGGCGAACCAAGACATAAATACTCCAAGACCGCTGCGGGAAAGGACAAGAATCAGAAAAGGAAGAATCAGAATTCCAACTAGTGAAATGGAAGTAGCAAGCAATTTAAAGGCTTGAGGACCAAAGACAACACTTCACTAAATGATACTCCAGGGAACATCTACCTTACAACACAAGGGATGGAAGAGTACAAGAAGCTACCTAAAAGGAAGCGATTGGACAACAAAAGTGTTCTAGAAAGTACCGTCGCTTCCATGAAACACATGGTCACAACACGAGTGAGTGTTGTCACTTCAAAAACATGATTGAAGAGCTGAGTCGGGGTAATAAGCTTCAGCAGTATGTGAGGAAACCACAAAATCCCGACCAGCGTGTAGCTTCCCAAGCTCCTAGAGACTGGAGAAACTAAGCTGGAACTAGTGAAGAGGGATGTAGACGGACCGACCAGAGACTCATTATCAGAACAATATCTGGAGGACCTCATCCTGCTATAACATCCCCTACTTGGAGGTCCAAAACTAACGGCTACAGATGCTGCATTCATCCATAGTTATTCATCCTCGACGACCTAATACATTGATACATTGATACACATAAATATATGAATATGGAAAGATTTTTAGTACATCAAACAAGTTCCACATTCCATTTCAAATTCATTACATAATCCCACAATTGTTAACCACATTCAGAGATAATATATTTATTACAACATACGCCAAGAGCGACATATGAAGATGCCCCCTTGGATGATCAGAGTATATATAGGCAATTTAACAACTTTGCCATTACAACAACAACACAGCGGAATCAAAATAAAAGAGAACTCTAGCCAGCTACCATGCCTCCTGCACGTCTCCAGAAGCTTATTCGTCAAACGAGGTACCTAAAAACCTCAACTCTCGGACTACTCAAAATCAATTGAGTACTCGAGAGTTTAAGTGGAAACATAATCTTCGAGTCAGACATAATGCCTGGTATGAATAATAATCTACCATCTCAAACCATTTAGATATCTAGTGAGACCACGCCGCTTAGCAGAATGGATTTTCCTCTAACTGGTATCCTAAAACCTTTATAAAACCATGTATTGTGCTCCTGCATCCACAATGGTTAAAATAATTCAAAACAATATGATGATATGCAAAACAAGTAAATCAATTCTGGATTACCCATCCCCATTCATTTTGACTATCTGTCCCGAGTATAGTTTCTAGGGTCACTATTAACCTATTAGTTTTCATGGGCTTACTAATAACCTGTTTCATGTTTAAGGACTCCTTGTCCAGTTGCATAGTTTTCATGGGATCACTAAGAACTTATTGGCCCTTGCCAATATCTTTATTGTTTTATGGGTTCCCCCTGAACCTAATGGTAACTCCAATATCCTTCGTCTTATCTTAGTTTTCATGGGTTGACTAGGAACCTATTGAATTCTGTCAATATCTTAATTCGGATATAGTTTTCATGGGCTAACTACGAACCTACTGGCCCCTGCCGGTATCAAATCATAGTTTTCATGGGCAAACTATAAGCATGTCTTCCTAACATCTGCATTTACACATAGTTTTCATGGGCTAACTATGAACCTATTGGCCCCGGCCAATATCTTTTCCTATACACAATTTTCATGGGCTTACTGTAAACATATTGGCCCCTACCAATATCTTCCTTCAATATTTTAGCATCCTGTACTTTGATTTTCCTGACCTCCTGGATGCAATTCTACTCATTCGGTAGTTAACTTAATTTATATTCACTACTGGGTCAACCTAGCTGGTTATTCCGCCCTTCCCCAACATACAGTTATGGGTCCATTTCAATGTGAATATATACATATATGAAGAAGCAAACACAATAACTTGGTTAATCCCTTTAACCTATTAATCAAGGAAAACTTCTTCAAAAACTCCATTTCAAGATACTTTATTAATGCCATGGTTTTCTTTTAAAAATGAGATTTGATTATTTGTTTGAAAACTAAGGCTTTCAAAACCTTTAAAACCTTGCTTTCGACCTCACTGGATAACCTCCCTCGAAAGCATATAAATCTCTTTTCAAAACATTAGGCTCGTGCCTTTCGAAATACTTTAAAACCTCTCTTTTGAAACATTTTGAAAGTAGTTAATAAAGTATTACTTATTAACTCTTAGAAGCATAGCTTCAAAATCATTGAAAGTACCCCTTTCGAAACCTTTGAAAGTACCCCTTTCGAAACCTTTGGAAGTATCTCTTCCGAAACCATTGAAAGTCCCTTTTTCGAAACCACTGGGTTTATATTTAAGAACATCATTTGGGTCAAAGTGAATATAAATGGAAGTATCTCTTTCGAAACCATTCTTTATCATATAAAAGTATTAGGGAAAATTTGATGGCGTCGGCACCATCCTTTAGAAAACTTCAAACCATTTAAGTAAAACACTGAGGGATAGCATCGAAACCCCCTTTCAAAGTCATTGCCTTCGAAACCCTTAGACCCTTTCAAAAGCATTTAGGAAGTGGCTTAGAAAATCTTTAAAACAAAAACTACCCTTGGAAAGCACTGGTAACTTCAATATACTCAAAAGGCAAAAGAACGGCAGCAGGGCTTCGACTAGGTCAGAAACCCCTACTTTTGAAAGCATTATTTTACAATAAAGGAACTCATTCGAAAGCTCTTACTTTTAAAACATAAAATGGCAACCCCTTCAAAAGCTAATAAAAACCCTTTCGAAAGCATATGTTTCATCTCCTTCGAAAGCTTTAATAAAACAAGGCAGGCGCTTAACCTTTTGAAACGAGGCAAAGGTATCGACCCTGTCGGAAGCAATGCTTTCGACACCATGCCTCCGCTTTCTTCAACCCACTACGTACCATCTAAGTGATACCTTGTGTATTGGTTTCGGCCTAGGTTGGTTTCGACTGAGTCGAAGCGAAAGCTATGAGTCGAAAGGTACTTCTAATAGAGGCGAAACTTGCTTTTCTGAGTAAAAGCTGATTAATATCAATTAAAGCAAATTCCATCTAACTAACCTGCCCATGTGTAAACATTTGATTGGTTGCATCAACTTTTCAAATTCTTTACTAAAATAAATGCCGCTTAATTTCAGATCTAAACCAAGATTAATTTAGCAAATAAGCCCTTCCATTAAACAAAAGCAATAATGCAATTAAGTCCTTCCTTCTAAAAAATTAATTTTCGTAGTAAATCAATTAGGAAAAATCCCCAAAAATCATAGAAATTCACTTTCATCATGATAGCTAACATATCTAAATTTCAGACCTAAATTCTCGATATAACTTCTAAAATAAATTTCTAAACCAAAATTACCATATTTTACTTTGAAAAATCATAATAATCTTTCTATAGCTTGGAAATTTATCAAAATTAAAACCCAACTCTAAAATCCTATTTTACATAACAAAATTTTTTTCCATGGTATTCAAACATCAATTTTAATCGGTTTTGCCCTTAAACCGCATAAATCCCTATTTAAACAATCCTGTTTAAATTAAACCAACTATAATTCAAGCATATCATCATCCAAAACATCATAGAAATGAACTTAATCTTAAATCTGAAAACATATGTTCATAAAACAAAATATCAGTTTCTTCTTCAGATTAGCCTTTTTCCTCAGAGGCAGCTTCAAAGTTTCTTCTTTTAGATGGTGCAGATTCCAGCATCTCTGGATTTAGATCCTTTTTTCAGTTTTTCAGGTACTTCTAACACCTCATTATCGGACAATGGCCTTGCCGGAGCTATGTATTGGGGTGAAATGGGCGGTGGCTTTACCGGAGCTCATTTTAGGGGTACCTGTTTTTTACTCTGTTATCAGTATATAGATATGTCACCTGCCAAGCATGTTGGCAGCACCATATTATGTTTTATATATATAGTTTCATGTGTGCTCTCCTCTTTTATTAGAGGATCATACATTTTGCTCAAAAAACAAAATACAGATGGAATAAATTATTTTTCACCTTGAGTATGATAAGGAATTTTAGATTTGTTAAAGATTTGTTTCCTCTAGCTTTAATCCTTGGCTTTTCTTTGATTTCTCCTCTTTTCATCCTAGCAATGGCCGGCTCCTCTTTATATTTCCGTTTTACTTTTTTTTGTGGAAATGAGAAATAAAACATGAATGGTATAAGGAACCGGAATATATATAAGGGTTATGGTAACAAGGGCGGCTAATTCCCAATGTGCTCTTATGTAATTTAATTAGCTTATAAACAATTCTTAAGCCCATTTAATTAATTAATTAAGCACGACCACTAAGTATTTATTCAAATCTTAATCCCTTTATCAATTAACATTTACATTATTCTATTTAATTTCTCTAATTAAACCTCCTGAATAATGTTATTAAAAATTAGGGGTGTTACACTCATGTAGAAGAGTTGGGGAGAAATGGAAGGATATGCGAGCTCATTTGATCGAAAACGGAACTTCTGCCAAGCAGTAGAGGACTCTGAACGATGACATAGTGTTTTGGAATCGAGACATTGATGGAATAGAAGCTCCGACCCTTGACCCTATAGTCATGAAATTAGGAATCAAACCAGCCATGGTACGATGAGTATTGGTGGAGAGTTGCAATTCTGTGAATGTCCTTTTCTAACACACATTTGATCAAATGAAGATCAGTATGAAAGACGTATTAGCTTGCCGAATGAAGATTCAGGGATTCACTGATGAACCTAAGCAACCCGTCGGAACAATTGATTTACCCGTAGAACTCGAAGAAGGTGACCGAAGGGTCATCCTTATCCAAACCTTTGTGATTGTAAATGAAATATATGCCTACAATGCTTTCTTGGGTCGGCCCGCTTTGGCAGATTTCAGGATTGCTTTAGCTCAGTGGTGTCTAACCATGAAGTTTCCGACAGAGAATGGAGTTGGGGTGATCAAAGGGGACCATAGTGCCGCTAGCGAATGCTAGATCGCAAAATTATGCGAGTCTAGAAGAAAAGAAAAGGGGAAGAATATAGGGAAAACTCTCCATATTCATGAACCTACCGGATAGCAACTATAGAGCCGCCTCTGGCTCGTGGACTACAGCCGATTTGATAAGGATTTGGACCCTAGAAAGAAGAGTTCGAAGGAGGAACGGGCAACATCGGTAGAATTAATGGTGTGTCCCAGTCGATATGGATGACCCAACACGGGTCCTGAAAATTGGATCACATCTTGGAAACCAGATGCGATTGGAACTCATTAAATTTCTTCATGCCAACTGAATTTATTATCTTGGACACATTCTGATATGTACGGAGTTTCACTGGAGAACACTTTTAATATTGATCCCAAATATACACCAGTAAAGCAGAAGAGACGCAGCCTAGGACCCGAATGGTCCAAAGCGCTGATAGAAGAAGTGGACAAGCTAATGGGAAACGATTTTATCTGCGATGTACCATACCCCGAATAGGCATCCAACCTGGTCTTAGTCAAGAAGCCCAATGGAAAATGGTGAACCTGTATCGACTATTCGGACCTACACAAAGCTTTCCCAAAAGACAACTTTCCTCTTCCTAGAATCGACCGATTTGTAGATGGGATGGCTTGACATGAATTATTGTCCTTTGTGGATACTCACTCGAGATACAACTAGATCATGATGCATGAACCTAACCAGGAAAATACCAGTTTCATTACTGATCTAGGGTTATACTGCTGCAAAGTAATGCCACTCAGCTTAAAGAATACTAGGGCAGCCTACCAACGACTAGTGAACGCCATGTTCAAACAGCAGATCAGGAATACTATGGAAGTTTATGTAGACGATATGTTGGTTAAATCGTGCATAGTTGTAAATCACTTGGACAACCTTACTGAAATGTTTGAAATACTCCACAAATATGGAATGAAACTCAATCCATTTAAGGGTCACTTTGGGGTAGCCTCTAGAAAGTTCTTGGGATTCATTGTAAGCACCAGAGAAATCGAAGAAAATCCCAAACGAATTACCGCTTTACGGGAGGTCAAGGCCCCAAGGAACAAGGAGTAACAAAGCTTGAATGGAAAAATTGCAGCACTAAGCCGGTTCATCTCAAAAACAACTGACAAATGTATACCATTCTTTGATGTGCTAAAGATGGGAAAGAAGAACTTTGAATGGAATTAAGCTTGTCAAACTGTGTTCAAGGAGCTGCTGTGACATATGGAAACCCCACCAATCCTATCCACGCCGATAGATGGAGAAGACTTTTTTGTCTACCTAGCAGTCTCGCCCTATGCATTAAGTGCGTGCTCGTACGAGAAGAAGCTAAGATCCAACGACCCATATATTACATAAGTAAGTGGTTCATGGGAGCTGAAATGAACTATCCGAAATTGGAAAAACTAGCGTATTTCCATATGATCGCATCTAAAAAGTTACAATTGTACTTTCGGGCACACCCGTTCAAAGTACTAATAGATCAACCCCTGAAGCAAGTGTTGTACCGCCCCAAGACCTCTAGACGGCTTATCAAATGGAACATCGAATTGAGTCAATATGAAATTACCTACTATCCTCGAAGGGTGATGAATGGGCAGGAGCTGGCGGACTTCATTGCTGAGTTTACGGTACGAGATAACGAAGAAGAAATAGATCCAAAAGTGGAAACACGTTAGAAGTTGTTCATCGATGGCGCATCTAACAACTTCTAGTCGGGGGTAGGAATAGTGCTCGAAACCCCCGAAGGATGATCCATTTGATATGCCTTACGCTTGGAATTTCCTATAACAAATAACAAAGCAGAATACGAAGCATTGATAGCCATGCTGAAAGTTGTGAAGGAACTCGGGATAAAGTCTATATTCATTTACTATGACTCTCAACTAGTCGTTTTCCAGGTAAAAGGCGAATACCAGGCTCGGGGAGAGAATCTCGCCCTGTATCTATCTAAAGTGCAGGAACTACTAAATGACATCAAACATTACACCATAACTCATATCCTGATGGAACAAAACACGAAGGCAGACTATCTAGCCAAACTGGCCATTTTCAGAGAAGCTCAGTCATTAGGGCTAGTCCCAGTCGAAACTCTGAACACTCCAAGCATAAGAAAGATGGATATAGATTGGATTTTCAAAACAACTGAAGAATCAAAAACGTGGATGACACCGATCAAGGGCTACCTGCTCAAAGGAACACTCCCTGCAGATAGGAATCGACGGAAAAAGCTCCTTTGGAAGGCGTCGCAGTTTTTTCTGCACGATTGGATGCTCTACCGAAGGGGATTCTCTACCCCATTCTCAGGTGTGTGAAATTCATGAAGGCGACTGTGGAGATCACACTGGGTGGCAAACCCTCGCAAAGAAAATCCTCCGGTATGGGTATTTTTGTCAATAGTACATCGTGATATAGCAGATTATGCCAGACGGTGCAACCAATGCCAAATATTTGATAATATCAAAAGAACCCCTTCAACAGAGCTGACACAAATGGTCAGTTTGTGGCCATTCACGATCTAGGGAATTGATTTGATTGGTGTATTACAAACAGTCAGAGGAGGAGTCAAATATGCTATAGTTTCAATTGACTATTTCACCAAATGGGCCGAAGCTAAACCGCTGGCCACTATTACCACAAAGAAAGTTATTAATTCTATCATTAAAATCATTATTTGCAGGTTTTGGATTGCCAAAAAAATCATCAGGGATAATGGGACTCAATTCGAAAGAGCTGACTTCAAAGACTTTTGCAAACGCTTTCGAATCGAGAAAAGCCTTTCCGTTGTTGCACATCTGCAGGAAAACGGGCAAGTGGAAGCATGAACAAGATCATCAAGTCCACCATTAAAAAGTGGCTAAGTAAAGCTAAAGGAAACTGTATTGATAAACTTCCACTCGTCCTATGGGCTTACAGGACAACGCACAAATATGCAAATCGGGCACTCTCCGTTTACCTTGGCATATGGTTCGGAAGCAATGAGTCCAGTCGAGCTAGAAGTCTCTTCTCACCGAAGGCAAAACATTAATCAAAGGCAAAATGAGAAACTCCTACATGAGTCACTCGATATGGTCGACGAGAAGAGGGAAGAAGCCGAGTTAAAGACTACCGCTCACCAGAAGAAGGTCTTACGATACTTCAGATCCAAAGTCTATAATCGTACTTTCGAAGTGGGAGACCTTGTCCTCAAATGGGTCTAGCCTATCCCAGAAACATTCGGACCAAACTAGGAAGGGCCCTATGTGATTGACCAAAAGCTAGAGGATGGCACATTCAAGTTAACGACCATTGATGGAACCCAAATTCCCCGAGCTTGGATCAACAATTGCTACGTCATTACTTTATTTAAGACTATATTATGTATTTCCTATTATACACAAATAAGTCATCCCGGAATACCGGAGGCATTGTAAATGGGAAGAACTTGCCCAACTTTTATTAATAAAATTGCTTCATTTTCTAAACCAATAAAATTGTGTTCAATAAAGTAACCTGCTGAGTCGACGGGGTCAAATCGACTAAAAATCATCCAATCGCTGCTTCAGATAGTGAACCATGCTCAAGTAAACCCCATCTATGTGTTAGGTCGATGGGAGCAAATCGACTCAAACCGCTGGATTGATGGAATTCGATCCCTGCCTTCTAAGAACCGGCGTTGCTCCATGAATACAGGTAAGGCCCAAATTAAAGCCGCACATTCCATAAGTCGCGCACTACTTCTTGGGTTATGGAATCACACCCAAGCAAATATAATTACTTAAGCCGTGCACTCCCATAAGTCGCACATCACTTCTTGAGCCATGGAATCATGCTCTTAAAGTACAAACTCCTTATGTTACCCGAAGATTAATAATGTTGAGAGATTCCAAACCATTCTGGATCAACGAGTCATATCAATTCCATAAGTTGTGCATTTTATAAGCAACGCACTCTCAAAAGTCACGCATTTCATTAGTCGTGCACTACTAAAAGTTGCGCACTTCATGTAAGCACTACTCGATGTTGCTCCGGCACCATTAGCAAACCATTAAGATCTTGTAAGTGCCGCTATTGTCCCAGCAATATCGGGAAACTCGTCTGTTACATGACTAACAAGAATCCACTCCCACTATCAAAAGTAATTGATGTGGGTTCAACAATATTGCATAACCAGAAATCGGCAAAGAATTCCAATTGTTGACCCCTAAAATTCTTGGAGTCGAGAGCTCGAGTCACAAGTTCCCAAAGATTGGAACCCTAAGGTAGATTCGGCTATAGATAACTGAGGAATAGCTTAGATCAATCGGTCATTTGTCAAGTGTTCAAAGAAAAAAAACCCTGTGAAGTAGGAGGCACACACATACCTACATTTAATTGAAAGGAAAACTACTCCATAGGTCCATTCTCCAAATAAAGAATTTTAGCAATCACAACGGATCTAGTTATAAAAGTTAAAAATGCATACGGAATGCGTGAAATCATAGAAATAAAGGCATCATATACCATAAAACACGGCACAACAAGGTGAAGTGTAGAAATTGTAGAATAAGCAATCGTGCCATATGCATACATAAGTAGTGTAAAAGCAAGTTAAGTACATGACAAATAAGGAAGAACATAGAAGAGATGACAGTTGAAACATTAATCTTTTCATATCTTATAACATTTTCTATATAAAGTCCAAAATGTAGGGGTCGTACCCACACAATATCGACCAATAAAATAAAAAAGTACAAATGCAACAACAACAAAAGTAACAATTGAGACTTTGCACTTGTACAAAATACATGTCAGACAAATCAGAATGTCCCAATATCTGGCTCCACTATTAATCGAGCATGTTAATGTTTCTTTCCACCGCTTCTCTTCCCACATTTGGTCGGAAGTTTCTTCTTCTTCTCAGGATCCCAGCCAGGAGTCATATCGCAGCCTGACATATCAATTATCGATTCCATGCCTAGGTCCCCTCCTTATTCTTCGATCTTCTCGGAAGACTCCCCTTTGGTCTTGTGCTTTCGAGACTTGCGGGAGCTCCTTGAAGACTTTCTCTATGCAATCTTTTCCTTCTTAACGACCACCATCTGCTATTCAGTTTTACTTAACTGGCCAGTTTGATGTTCCTGCTCTCGAGTGTCAGTCACTTTTAAATCGCCCTCCAGAGATACAGAAAGGTCATCCAGGCCGTGCAACACTGGAATCATCTTAGATTCCAGCCCAAGCTGTGAGCCAGACATGGGTGTAGAAATAGAAGCAGTTACAGAAACAAGCATCGAGGCAGGTAAAATAGTAGCAGGTCCTGGGACCTAAGAAATCGGTAGTTCAGTAGGCAAAGAAGATGGACCTATAAGATGAAAAATAAAAGCATTCAATTCGTCATGTTCTTGCGGCGTGAGCTAAAAACTCTCAAACTCGGGGGAAATAAGAAGTTTACCTGCATCAGAAGAGTGGCCAAGAATTTCAATCTCATACTCCTTACCTTCTCCTTCTTTGGATGGCTGCATGATCTTTAGTGAAGTTCCAGGACCACCCAAGGCTGCAGAGACAGCTGCTGAAGGAGCCGACAACAAAGCAATACTAGTTGAACTCGGAATAGTTCCTAACTAATCATAAGGCTCTTTCATGATTCACCAAGCCTGAAAATGAAAGGCTTTGATAGCGCTTTGGCATTTGTAGTTGCAGTAATATCGATGGCCTCCTATTCCCTCTCAATCTGAATGATCCCCCATCCCTCTACCAAAACCTTCTTCGACTCCTCGTTGAGGTAGGCATCCTCTAGCTCCTACTCGGTGTATACATCCCTGTTCTCTCGAAAACGGGCTAGAACTTCTTCCCAAACCATAGCAAAAGTAAGCGGGAATTTGGGGCCCAAATTGCTGAGGCTGCCCTGGTGCAGCAAGGAGTTAACGTAGAAATTCAAGATGGTGTCATATGTTTTCTCCATCTTCCTTTCAAAAGAATCATGTAGCTCCAAGTAGTCCACCGTCATGGCAGCCTTCTCAACTTTGACTTGTGTCTTTTCAGTGTTAAGCTGCGTGACTTTTTCCTGAAATAAATCAATCATTCGTGCCTGGTCAGAAATGATCTTGTCACGGGACTCCACCATTCTTGCATAATCAGCGATTGTGTTTTTATGAGCTTTGACGGCTTTGTCATGACCGACAATAGTTTTCTTTTGAGCTTTGATGATCTCGTCATGAATCTCAAACTCCTTTTTCAGCTTAACTTCATCGGTGTGGGCCTTTTTAATTTTGTCTCTAAACACGATTTGTATTTTTGTGCGGGCCTCTTTCAATTCCTTTAGCAAGCCGGCGTTGCTTTTACTCTCTCGGAGTGCAGCGTCCTTCTCCTTTATCAATTACTTGATTTTGGCATCACATTCCATTAACATCCTCTCATAATCATCTTTTTCTGGCTCAAAGGAAAGAATTTCTTGGTAGTTGTTACGGTTTGTATCCACCAGTTGCTTGCATAATTTCTCCCATCCCTTAGCCCTATCCCAATCGCTTTGAATCACCTGGAGATGGGGTATATAAGAATCTTTACGGATTGGGCTTAGGTCACGATCAAATTTAACTCCCTTTAGAAACCATTCGGGGAGCCCAGCTTCAAGCTTAGGGGACCAGATGGAAGAATATAAGCTGGCCTCCTACAAGGGCGTGAAGAACCAAAAGCAGGCACTACATGAGTTGACAGGGTCTGGGTTGATAAGGAGACTTGAACAGTAGAAGTCAGAATTTTAATTCAAAGAGAGACTGGAGCCGGGGCAAATGCTTGGTGCTCGGAAGGTTGAGAGCAATGATCTACATTCGATTTCTTAGATGGCTCTTCTCGATCGTCGGGAGTTTTCCTCTTCTCATAACCACTCCTGTAAACTCTACTTCGATCCCTATCGACGATGGATCTTGGTTTCCAAATCTTTCCTCCTTCTCCACTCTTCCTCAGTTCCCCAGGGCTGATGGAGGCTTGAATTCCATCTTGACCAGCATTATGCATTAGTAAATTGATCAAGGTCCTCATAAATTCCATGGCCTCTTATAGTACCTGATATAAAAAATAAATGAAGAACTTTAGCGACATGAGATGAACTTAAATAATGCATACGTAAGTGTATGTGACCCTAGTGAAATGTGTAACATGTCATAGGCGACCTAAAAGGACTTCAAAAACCAGATTGAGAAGCCACCACAGTGGGCATCGGGCTAACTCTAGACACAACAAGATTGGAGTGAGAAGACAACCCATCGAACTCGAAATCATCTCCTATGAGTTCATCGATGTCTATGAAAACGTTGCTCAAGTCCCCAAAGCTAATATCGGTTTCCTTAGGCAGAGAACCATAAAGTCGTTCAGCTGTTGGGGGAGCACCTTTAGCAAGAATCTCTTGAGGAGGCGAATTCTAGAGAATAGGACTCATTTCAGGAATTTCATTGCTTGATTCGAAGTTTCCCACATTGGAACTTGCATCAAATTCATCATCATTAGAGGAGGAATCATAGCTACTACTGTTCTCAATTTCACCCCCCTCCTTCTCCGTGACCACCGCAGCCTTGTCCTCACACTACTTGAACTCCTCTTCCCCTTCCTTCGTGATTAGCGGCATCCTAATTGGGCAACTGGCTTTGGCCGTAACTCCTTTTCCTTTATAAATCTCTTCATTTGATCCACCGGATGGACCTTCTCCCTCTGGTAGATTGCCCTCCTCGAAGTCGCATGATGAAGAGGTGGAGCGTGTTTGAATCCTAGAACGAGAAGGAGATGGAACTTCAACGGCTATGTAGATCTCCCAAGATGCAACATCCCATACCGAAGCAAATTCACATTCGTTAATAGAAAACTTGACCGATCTCTCCTTAGCGTCTACGACCTTCAAAGTATGGAAGATGGGATCAAGAGATGGATCTTTGTTTGGCCTTGGAATAACTGCAAGGGGCATTTAGTCTATAAAAAATCCCGCATCATCATATTAAATCTCAATGAGTAAAAAAGAAGACTTACCCTCTGTCGTCCAAAAAAAATTAAATACCTCAGGACACCTAACGAAAAAATATTAGGTCTTGAATTGGGATAGGTTACTTTGAAGCCGTAGCACAAATTTTCACTTTCTTTGATCTTCAACGATCATAAGGAACGGACATTGGTCACTCTTCTTGAAGGAGAGGAAATATCTCAACTCACTAAAGCTTGGGGCTCGATTAAATTTACACATAAATAAAATGTGGAGACAAGTCAAAATTGCATATCCATTGGGGTGAATCTAAAATGGAGCAATCCCTAAGTTAAGAAGAGTCTCTCTCAAGGAGTGATTGAAGGGGGGCACCGCTCCATTCAAGCACATGTACCGGTGGTAAGCAGTGTACCCCGAAGGTGGCATATGTGCAAACTATTTTTTCAATGGAAGGCGTATGTCATCATCCGAAATGCCATGCTGTAAACAAATGTTACGCAGAACTTTAGTAGAGATAATGGAGGAAGCTCTTTTCAGAGGGTTAAGTAAAACTCTAAAGTTTAGAGGAGTTCGATCTACGACCGAACTAACTAGAACCAATTGATTGTATTCAGTTGGCGGTGCTGAAGAAGTAGGCGCTACTAAAACCATTTGTGAAGGCATAACTGATGTCGATTTCGCTTCTGAGAGTACCGGACTTCCTCCATTGGATTTACGTCGGGACGACGGGTGCTTTATTCTATACAACAGAACTTGTATCTAACGCGGTCAGGTAATTCTATTAATAACTAAAACTTCCCCTACGCTTAGTACTTGAATTCTGAAAAAAAATATCGATTTATGCCGACTCAATGGATTTCAAGCGTTGAGTGGAGCAAGTGCATTGTGTTATCTATGTGGGATGGGCTCGGTGTCCTGAACACTACTGTTTGCACAACAAATGGACAAACACCTCAAAGTCGTATGATTTAATTGATTTTATGTTGTTCTTGGTGATTTGGGTGATTTATGCAAATATATGAAAAGCAGGGACTAAACTGTAAAAGACATGCAGATTTATAGTGGTTCAGCCAGAATATGCCTACGTCCACTTTATATATTATTTCTCCTTTCTTGTTTAGATTACAAGTACAAAGCTTTGATACAAGTATATGAAAGTTGTTTGAAAGTTCTCTCCGTGCTTGAGCCCTCAAACTTGTCCCCTATTGTTGTACCCCTGCCCCTCTATTTATAGAGTGAGGCTGGAAGCAAGGGTCTTGGATGTATACAGCTGCTGGTGGGCTTGGGCTAATGCAGTCTGGCCTTCCAACCTTGGTTCGGTATAGCTCTGGTCCAGTTCTAAGTAGACGGAATTTGGTTCGGTAGGACTTCGGTAGGGCTTGGTCCGGCGGTGGGAGGAGATGGTCCTTGATTCGGCAGTGTTGGTCCGGAGGTGAAGTGATCCGGTAGTATTTGGTTCGGTGGTTGGTTGGATCGGTGGGGACGTAGAGTGGAGTTGATTCGGCGGTGTTGGTTTGGCGTTGAGTTGGCGATATGGTTCGGTGGTGTTGGACCGGTAGTGGATGGATACGTGGTCCGGTAAGTTGGTGAGGCATGGCCTCGGGGGTTTGGCTCGGTGATGATGTTATACCGGTCGAGATACACCTAACACTTGCCCCCCAAAGCGGGGTATGGGCATGCACATGGCGTGCTTTGTTTGAGGTTGGTCATCCTCATCCGGTCCTGTATGCCGAACCAGTCGGTCCGGTTGTTCGCCTTTGGCTATAAGTAGGAGGTTAGGGCCTCCGATACTTCTTACCAAACAAGACAGCCGAGCATTGACTTCTTGCCGAATCAGGAGTGTCGCCAACGTGTTCAACCGAACCAAAGCCTTAGCCGAACCAAGGTGCTTTGCCGAACCAAAGCTTTAGCCGAACCAAGGTGCTTTGCCGAACCAAAGCGTTAACCGAACCAAAGTGTTTCTTTTCACCGAATCAGGTATTGGTCATCTCCCTTTTTGCCGAATGGGTTTTCACCGAATGGACTTGGAGACTCCGAGTGCCGAATGAAATCATACTCTTGTTTATATCCTCTGTTCTGACGACGTGCTTTTGTGTTGCAGGTAAATGTCTCGAAAAGCATAAACTCGATCAGATAAAAAGAAGTCCCAGGGCGAAGGAGAATCTTCCGCAGTGCCCCCTGCTCAGCCAGGACTGGAACGTCACGGACCTGCCCCGAGATCATTGGTGGACGGGTACGGCCCTCAGGAGCTTATAAACTCCCCGCCCGATTGCTTTCCCAGCTCCCTCAAGGAGGAGCAGCTTGATGTCATCTCCCGTTCTTTCGGAATTGATAGGGCGCGCATGCTGTTGCCAGGGAGAGAGGTTATGCCATATGACCCTCTCGAAGGGTACTTTGCCTACAGCAGATATCACTGCATGTGTGGTGCCATCCCGTCTCTTAATGCTTGGGTAGTCAGCTTTCTTACATATCTAAAGGTGGCCCCATTCCAGCTTCAACCTAACTCTTATACTATACTGGTAAGCCTCTTCATCATCTTTCAGAGGAAGTATGGGCGTGCTCCTTCCAACCGGGAGATCCGGTACTTATATAATCTGAGGGGCTATAAGAAGGGGTCCCCATACATCAGCTTGGAGTCAGCTGTAACCTTCAAGCCGGTCTTGGATCTGTATTCTAAGTACAGCATGTTCAAGAAGGAGTGGTTCTTCGTCAGGGACGACTCTGTTTCTATTCGGCGTTTCACCTCTGGATGTAAGTCGACGCTTAATTTTAATTTCCATTCTGGTTGCGATGCTTCTTCTCATACGTTTTCATTTTTTGCTAGCGACAGGTGGCTTTGCGGTAATGGAGACTGATCGCCTGGTTCAGATGGCGGCTGAGATAGAAGCTATCCCCGGGAGAGATAGATCAGCTGCTTACCTGATCAGAAATGCGACCCTTCTGGAGTATAATTTGATCCTTCCACAACAGTCAGTAGTCAAGCAGAGGGAAACGGCGGAGGAGAGGGCGGTTGCTCAAGCTAAGGGAGGTGTCACAGTAGAGAGTGGTAAGAGGAAACCTTTCACAAAACCTCCAGTTGTCGGAGGTAAGAAGCTTAAGAAGTCGGACGGTCCTTCCCCCAGCACTTGTCCAATTACTCCGAGGGAGGAAGATGTGGAGGAGGAGAGAGGTGAGGGTGGAGATGACCGGGAAGGTGGTGACGGTGGCGATGGCATCGGGGCCTTGCTTCCTAGGCAAGCAGGCGAGATTCAGGAGTGGACGGATGATGCATTCCGCCAAGCTTTCGAGGGGCTGGATGGAGAACTGGCTTCGGTAGAAAAATCCGGGAAAGCTGACAACGCAGGGACCGGTGCAAGCGTGTCTTCCCAGACTATTCTAGCCAAGGTGGCCCCGACGACTCAAGGTGAACTTTTGACTTCTGCGAGCTCCATTTATGATAGGGACTTTGGAATATTTTATGGTCCGCTCTCGTCCTGGGATGAAATCCAGGACTTATTGCAGTATCCTACTCCTCCCCAGGGTTTGTACAACAGATGTGTTTCCGTTCTTCTTTTAACCTTTAATTTAACGCGTTTCTTGAATTATGGATCAATGTAAGCTTGTGACACTTGTTCTTTATCCCAGGGGTGAGCGAGGTGTCCAAGACTTCAGATGTTCGTCACCGCCTCGAACAATACAAGCTTCCCAGAGCTTTCTCCCAACCCAAGCCTCCGACTGGTCGTCCTGGAGATGTAGTAGGTTACCGCCCTCTTCTTGGGGTTATTGAAAAGGATGCTCGGAAGAGGAAGAGGAGTCGCCCTTTGCTTGAATCTTCAACCAGTCCTTAGGCCCCAACTCAACCTTCTCAGGATACCTCCGAGGAGCACTTCATACCTTCTCCGCATCCGTCCGAACATCCTACTGTCATCCCGATAGAACACCCTGGTTTAGTTCGCAACCCGTTTGCCGGTCACCCGGATCTGGATCCGAGTTCTCAAGATATTTCATTTGACGAGGCCACCGGTGAGCATCTTCTTTCCTGCAATCCCATGGTACGGGTGCTTGATGAGGCTAAGTCCTTAGATCTCGATTTACTTACTACTCGGATAGTTACCATGGGAGACGAGGCCAAGGCTAATTTTGACCGGGTGGCGGAGGAGACCAGAAAGCTCATGGGGCATCATGCCCGGCTAGTTAAGGCTGGAGAGGAGATTGGGAGTGCCAACATCCGACTACGATTGATGGTTTCGGACCAGGCCAAACAGCTTGCTGATCAGGCCATTCAGATTTCTTAGCATGAGGCTGCCTCCAGGCGGTTGAGGAAGACTATGGAGGAGGCTAGTAAGGCGGAATTGCGGAAGATGGAGGCTGCCTGCAAGGAGCGGGTAGATATGGCCATCTCGACAGTGGACGAGGTTCGAAGGGCGGAGCTTGAGCAGGTAGAGGAGCTGTCGGGGAGGCTTGAAGCTGCAGAGCTTGCTCAGGTCAGGCTAAAATAGGAGATGGAGGCGATGAGGAGGTCCCTTCAGGCTGACTGCTCGCGATACCGACTGGAGAGGGATGCAGGCGTTGCAAGGATATCGGTCTCTGAGGCTCGTATGAGGGAGTTTGAGGAAAATGAGGGAGTGATGGATGATATGCTGCAGGATATGTACTTTCGCACTTGGAAGCAGGGCAGCTTATCTTGGATGGACGACTACCCTCGGGTTATGGCTAGGATTTACCTCAGGGCTTTAGAGGAGGCCAAGGCTGAGGCGGATAAGGAGGGTGGAGCGGCCTTTAGGATGGATGCGGTTACCGCTCAGTTCACCAAGGAGGAGAAGGTAGCGGTGAAGGAGGGGATGCGGTTGTTTGCGGTTGAGGAGGCAGGTGTGGAAGTAGGGGATGACGACCAAGACGATCAAGGGGAAGTTGCTGGTAACCTCTTCTTCATTAGTTTCTTCTTTCGTTAATTCTGTTGCTTATCACTAATAATTTCTCTTCTTGCCTGATCAGGCGGTCAACATCAACAAGACAAGGGTAAAGATCCAATGCAGCCAGCTCCCTGATTCGACCTGGATGTTTCTTTTGGTTGACTCGATACTGTTACACATGTTGGTTTTAAAACAGTAGCATGGCTTTCAAGTTGTAATAGTGCTACTTGTAATAAGAGATTTGATTTCCGGCATGTAACTCTTAATCTTATGATAATTTCGTTATATATGGACGTTTTTTGTTCTTAACGTGCTGAATGAGAAATATAGATATGCATGTGCTTGTGATTCAGTGGTATTTGATGCTAAGTTCCTGCTTAAAGTATAATTTCATATTTTGTAACACTAACGTGATGTGCGAATAAACTATAGCTATGTTTTTAGGCACACAAGAATAAAATACTGTCCCTCCTACTTTGGTTGTAGACGGCGGCTTTGAATGTTTAGCGTGACTGAGTATGAAATGTGGTCGAGTGTCCGGCCATCCGGTCTCATTTGCGAATGCCTCCTATTCTGCGACCTGTGCTTTAGGGATCGTTATAGAGGATAGGAGAAAAGTTCCTTAAATAAAATTGAAATATGTGAAATAGTAAAACTTCCAATCATGGAAGGCCTTCGATGTGCTTAAGTTCGTGGCAAATGGGCTTTGTAGTCACTTTCCCTAGCTGTGGGTCTCGGAGACATTTGTCACCCATCTTACGCCTCCGCGGGGAGTTAATTCTTTTTTACCTCAGCCGCACTGAAGACACATCGGAGCCGAGATCGCGCATAGTAACTACCCGAGCCATTATGGCCCGTAATCGTGGGTATTATTCGATTTACTGTGGCCGGCTAGCGTGGGTGCCGATCGTCAACCGTGAACTGCCCCTGGCTGGCCACACCTTATGTTGGGGCTTATAGTCGGTTCACAGTTGCCGGCGAGCCGAACGCCGTAATGAGCTGCCTCGGCTATAGTCGGCCTTCTCGGTGGCTTATAATCGGCTCATTACAGTTGGCTTTAAGGGCCGTCGCGATCAATGAGTTAACCCGCAGTAGAGGGATGCTAGAGCAAAAGTGTCTCATTGGAGAGGGCATAGATTCGCATAGTACCTGTTAGGTCTTGTCCAGGTGAAGTTGCGCTGTAGAGTGCCTTGAATGGGAATGCTATATGCACAGGATTTTGTTCAACATAAAAGGATAAAGTTAACAAGCAGCCAAGATATAAAGGTACAAGTTAAAAAAGAGACAAGATTTTTTAAAGTGGTTCGGCACGGAAATGCCTACGTCCACTGATTCTCTTTGTTAATTTACTTCATATGGGCAGTACAAGTTAAGAAAAGTATCGACAGAGGTGTTGGATGTTCCATGCCCTCTGGAACACCTCTCCGTCCACTGTTGACAAAATATAAGCTCTGTTGTGGAGATCTTTATGAATTACATATGGTCCATCCCAGATTGGATCTAGTGCTTCGGGGCGAGGGAAGATTCGCTTGAGGACAAGATCTCCTTCTTGTAAGGTACGATGCTTGACTTTGGAGTTGTATTGTGCTGCCACTTTTTGCTTGTGGGCTGCTGCTTTAAGGACTGCATCATTTCTTCTCTCCTCAACTAGATCCAAAGACATGTGAAGGAGTTCTTCATTTTCTTCTGGGTTATAGTGGACCCTACGGTGGGAAGGCACAATGGTTTCAACTGGGAGCATAGCCTCCGATCCGTATGCCAAAGAGAAAGGAGTATGACCCATCGATGTTCTGAAAGATGTGCGATAGGCCCACAGTGCCGTAGGGAGTTCATCCACCCAAGCACCCTTTGACTTTTCGAGCTTCTTTTTGATTAGATTTTTCAGAATTTTATTAACGGCTTCGACTTGTCCGTTTTCCTGGGGATACGCTATGGATGAGAAGCTTTTGTGAATTCCGTGCTCTTGGCACCAGTTGGCGAATTCCTCGCTGTCAAACTAAAGTCCACTGTCTAATATGATTTTGAGTGGGACTCCGTACCTGCACAGAACATTTTTGATCAAGAAGTTAATAACTTTTGTTGAAGATACTTTATTCAGAGGTTCTGCTTCCACCCATTTGGTGAAATAGTCGACTGCCACTATAGCATATTTGGCCCCGCCTAGGCCCATTGGCAGTTCGCCGATTAAGTCAATTCCCCATACTGCAAAGGGCCAAGGGCTGGTCATTTGAGTAATCTCAGTCGTTGGTAGCCACGGAATCTTAGCGAACTTCTGACATCTGTCACACTTTTTGACGAAATCCAAGGCGTCCTTGCTTAAGGTGGGCCAGAAATATCCATATCGGAGTATCTTTTTTGCTAATGTTTGCCCTCCGGTGTGATCTCCGTAGCTTCCTTGATGAATGTTGGATAAGATTTCCTTGGCTTCCCTTCCAGCGACACACCTTAACAACGGGTTAGAGAATCCACGCCGATAGAGGATGTCTCCTTGTATTGTGTAGCGGGAAGCTTTCCTCAAGATTTTCTTGACTTCGTTACGCCCGTTGGGTAGTGTGCCGCTTTATAAGTAGTCTCAGATGGGAGTCATCCAAGTTGCTTCTTCGGTTGCAGCTATCAGATTCACTTGTTCAAAACTTGGGGTCAGTTGCTTTGAGATGGTTACTGCTCCGAAGATGGCGATGTTACTCATACTTGCTTGCTTTGCCAATTCGTCGGCCTCTTGGTTCGCTTCCCGAGGGATGTGTTTGACTAAGTAGCGGTCCAATTGGTTGAGAAGTAACTTGGTCTTCTTTAAATATGCTATGAGTCGTTCCTCTCGAGCTTGGAATTCTCCTAGTATTTGATTAACAATAAGTTGAGAATCGCTATGAAGACACAAAGAATTGGCTCCGATTTCTATGGCAAGTTCTAATCCAGCTATCACCGCTTCATATTCTGCATCGTTGTTGGTGGCAGCCAACTCCAACCTTATAGCATAGTGCAGCTTATTTCCCCTGGGAGTGATTATTACCACACCTGCCCCCGAGCCTTGTTCGTTTGATGCACCATCCACAAAGAGGTTCCACTTGATATCTTCTGCTATTTCCAATTGCTCCTTATCTTCGTTGGTAGTGAATTCTGCAATGAAATCAGCCATGGCTTGTCCCTTGATGGCGGTGCGAGGGTGATAGGTGATATCATACTGACTTAGTTCAATGCACCATTTAAGTAGTCGCCCAGAAGTGTCGGGACGATGGAGTACCTGCCTCAGTGGTTGATCGGTCAGAACTTTAATGGAATGGGACTGGAAGTAGTGACGCAGTTTCCGTGATGTGATTAGTAAACAGTATGCTAGCTTCTCAAGTTTAGGATATCTGACTTCTGCCCCCGTAAACCTCTTACTGACGAAGTAAACTGGCCGCTGCGTGCGGTTGTCTTCCCTTACCAAGGCAGCGCTTAGGGCGTGAGATGACACAGCAAGGTATAGGTATAATTCTTCGCCTTCGCTTGGAGTCGAGAGTACCGGTGGTTTCTGGAGGTGTTCGATTAAGTTAAGGAAAGCGGTCAAGCATTCGTCGGTCCATTCAAACTTTCCTTTGTCTTTCTTTAGAGCTTCGAAAAAGGGGACACACTTGTCCGTTGCTTTGGAGATGAATCGGCTTAAGGCGGCCACTTTTCCATTCAGGCTTTGCATTTCCTTTCGATTGGAAGGTATCTTGATATCCCTTAGCGCTCGGACTTGTTCAGGGTTTGCTTCAATCCCTCTGGCATGGACGATGAATCCTAAGAACTTTCCTGATGACACTCCGAAGGAGCATTTTAGAGGATTCAACTTCATTCCATACTGGCGAAGTACTTGAAACATCCTGCCTAGGTGGCTTACGTGATCGTCGGCTTTCCTTGACTTTACCAACATGTCATCCATGTATACTTCCATAGTTTGCCCTATTAGCCCTGCAAACATCTTGTTGACGAGGCGCTGGTAGGTGGCTCCTGCATTTTTAAGTTCGAAAGGCATTACCTTATAGAAGTATAAACCCGGGTCATTGATGAAACTAGTGTGGTCTTGGTCGGGAACATGCATAGGAATTTGGTTATACCCTGAGTATGCGTCCATAAAAGATAAGAGCTCGTGCCCAGCTGTGCTGTCTACAAGTTGGTCGATTCGGGGAAGTGGGAAGCAATCCTTTGGGCAGGCGTCGTTTAGGTTGGAGAAGTCAATGCATGTTCGCCACTTCCCATTAGCCTTCTTCACCAGTACCGGGTTAGCAATCCATTCCGGGTAGATGGCTTCTCGTATGAAGTCATTGGCGAGTAGATTCTTTACTTCTTCATCGAGGGCTGCCGATCGCTCTGCCCCCATACTTCTCTTTCTTTGTTTTACGGGCGCCTTGGTAGGATCAATGTTTAGTACGTGGCATGCTACGTCGGGGGAGATTCCGGTCATATCAACATGTGACCATGCGAATACATCCAAGTTGTGGCGGAGAAAGTCAATGAGTTGCTCCTTCAACTCTACTTTTAGTTGGGACCCAATTTTCAGTAGTCTACTTAAGTCGTGCTTGTCTACAGATACAAACTCCATAGCCTCTGCAGGCTCGGCGGTGGCCTCCTCCTCTTTGTCCCTAGGGTCTAATTCATTCAAAGCGTCGCTGGTATATCGAAGAGGAGGGGCTTTCTTTAGTTGCTACGCTTCTAGACTTTTCGTGCAGAGGGCAACCTCTACATCCTTCCCTTTATCCTTCCTGTGGTTGTTGCAAAGTTCAGTCACATAGCAGTCTCGAGCAACGTCCTAGTCTCCTTCTACTTCCCCTATTCCATTGTCCGTTGGAAATTTCATCTTTATGCACCATGGGGCTAGGACAATTTGGAAGTTATACAAGGCTGGCCTTCCTAAGAAGGCGTTGTAGGCCGAATGGTTTTCTATTAGCACAAACGTCTGTTTCCGTACAACGAAGCGGGGATGGCTTCCAATCTCAACAAAGAGGTCCATTTGCCCGAGGGGCATCTTTGCATCCCCAGTGAAACCGTGTAGTGGTTTATCGCAGGGAGATACATCCTTCATTGATAGCTTCATTTTGTCGAATGCATGTTTGAACAGGATGTTTACTGAGCTTCCAGTGTCTACTAGGATTCGGTAAACTTCGGCGGGGCCGAGCCGGGCAGAGATAACCATGGGATCCATGTGAGGGTATTGCTTCCTTCTAGGTCACGCTTACCGAATGTGATGTCATTACTTTCTTTCCGCTTCGGGTGGCGTTCTTCTATAACCGAATTGACACAGTCTTTATTGTCTCTAAGTGACTTTCCATATCTTTCCATCTCTTTCCAGCTTCTGTCTGCGATGTGCGGTCCTCCCGAGATGGTATGGACCACTATCTTCTCTTGACTAGAGCCGCTAGTGTTGCGGTTTCCTCTGCCGATCACCGGTGAGGGTAGCCTTGGGTTCTCATTGGCAGGAGCTGGAGTCCTGTCCTAACCCTTTACATAGCGTTCCAGTTTCTTCCTTCTGATGTGTTCCTCAATCAAGTCCTGGAGATGATGGCATTCATTGGTATCATGCCCATGAGATTCGTGGAAGCGGCAGAACTTTCCAGACTTCTACGCGTTATCTGATTCCTTCTTGTATGGTGGGCGTTTGTATCTAACTTCGCCTTGGGTGGCAAGGAAGATATTTTCGACGGTCTCATTCAAAGGAGTGTAAGTGTCGAATCTCGGTCCTGGCCGATATAGGTTCTTTTCTCCCTTCTTGCCCCCAGCATTGTCTCTGGAATCATTTCTTCGAACGTCCCTGGCCACAGCAGGGGCGTTGCTGTGAGTTGCCTTATTTTGCTGTCCTGACTGCCCCTCAACGGCAGCATCCTCAAGCCTTATATATTTCCCGGCTTCATCGAAGAAATCGGGTAAAGTAGCTGGTTTTTCTTTTGTCAACCTTTTAGCAAATTTAGTGTCCGGATGCACACCACTACAGAGGGCCATTAGGATAAGCTTTTCATCGGCATCTTGGACTGCGGCTCCTGCGGCATTGAATCGGGTTAGGTATTGCTGCAGTTTCTCTCCAGGTTTCTGTTTGACGCTGGATAAGGAATAAGTGTCCTTAGGTTGTTCCACATGAATGCAGAACTGACTGATGAACTTTTCTTTCAACACTTCCCACGAGCTGATGGATCCCTGGGGTAGATGACAGAACCAGGAAGTAGCAAGATCTGCTAAGAAGAGCGGAAAGCATTTGCACAGTACTCCCTCTGTCGCTCCGCTCATGAGCATATGTTGTGTGTACCTCTATAAGTGTACAACGGGGTCGGAGGTTCCTTTGTAAGGTTCCATTGTTGGCATCTTCCATTCTCGGGGGGTGATAGCAATTTCGATATTGCGAGCGAAAGGGCTGGTTACCCTAGCGCCTATCCCTCGATCTCTTTGCTCCCGTTGGACGCACTCTCTGAATAAGCGTGCCATCCTTTCATCAGAATTGGTAGCAGATAGAAATGAGTTTGGTTCTGTTATGTGGGATTGATTCCGTCCAGATGACCTGTAGGGATGGTATCGTCTATCATTCCTCATATTTTCCAGTGGCTGCCTTTGATCTTCTGGGAGCATGCTAGGGTCATCTACAGTTGGCCCTTGCCTTGATCTTCCCCTGCTTGGTTCTGATCTAAGCACTTCCTCGGGTCCAACTTCGGGCTGGACTCTAGCTCGGTCCCGTTCACTGGCGTTTCCGTGGTTAGGCAGTATGACAGGCTCAACTACAGTTGACCTTCGTCCGGTACCTCCCCTGTTGGGTTCGGTACCAAACGTTTCCTCAGGCCTAACTTCGGGCTGTGCTCGATCTCGGCTCCTACCATGGCTACTTCTACCGTTAGCTCCTTCGAAGAAGGAAGACCTTTGTTGTCTCTGAGATCCTCTAGACTGGGACTCGCCCCATGATTCAGTGTTGCGGTTGGACTCTTCAGCATCCCTCAAGCGTGACATGAGATGGTCCACCAAGGCTTCCTGCTGGGACGTGAAGCGGTTAGTTACTTCAACCACAACCCTGTCTAAATCTGCCCTAGTAATTGCTGCGAGCTGTTCTGTGGCAGGAGTGATCGGATTAGCCTGTCCTTCATTTGGTACTGCTGCTGGAGGAGGACGATTTACTTGATTCGTGACAGCTGGATCTGGAAGACTGCTGGATGCGATGTTTTTTCCTTTGTTAACATCTTTTCTCTGTTTGGGAGGCATGTTTTCCAAGTGGCGAACGATGCTGTTAGGAAAAATGTTAAGTGGATGAAGTTGAAGCTTCGAGTTTCTAGTTCCCAGTAAAAGCACCAAAAATGTTTGCACAAAAAATGGACAAACACCTCAAAGTCGTATGATTTAATTGATTTTATGTTGTTCTTGGTGATTTGGGTGATTTATGCAAATATATGAAAAGCAGGGACTAAACTGTAAAAGACACGCAGATTTATAGTGGTTCAGCCAGAATATGCCTACGTCCACTTTATATATTATTTCTCCTTTCTTGTTCAGATTACAAGTACAAAGCTTTGATACAAGTATATGAAAGTTGTTTGAAAGTTCTCTCCATGCTTGAGCCCTCAAACTTGTCCCCCATTGTTGTACCCCTACCCCTCTATTTATAGAGTGAAGCTGGGAGCAAGGGTCTTGGATGTATATAACTGTTGGTGGGCTTGGGCTGATGCAGTCTGGCCTAGCAACCTTGGTTCGGTATAGCTCTGGTCCAGTTGTAAGTAGACGGAATTTGGTTCGGTAGGACTTTGGTAGGGCTTGGTCCGGCGGTGGGAGGAGATGGTCCTTGATTCGGCAGTGTTGGTCCGGAGGTGAAGTGATCTGGTAGTATTTGGTTTGGTGGTTGGTTGGATCGGTGGGGACGTGGAGTGGAGTTGATTCGGCGGTGTTGGTTCGGCGTTGAGTTGGCGATATGGTTTGGTGGTGTTGGACCGGTAGTGGATGGATACGTGGTCCGGTAAGTTGGTGAGGCATGGCCTCGGGGGTTTGGCTCGGTGATGATGTTACACCGGTCGAGATGCACCTAACAACTACAAATGCTCTATCCTATGTAGATAGTTCACTCTCAGCGAAGAAAGAAAAGAGCTTTTTGTATCATTCATTAAAGTTATTTCTCCTATACATACTCGTTATCGATCAACAATCGATAATGGATCCGTTGTCCGAAGTGACAAGGAAAGCTCTTCCTATTCCAGGTACACCGATTGTGCAATGACAAGACCAATCAAAAGTGAGCAACTATAGATCAATGGGACTGAATTGTGTAGAGAATTCTTAGCATAAGTCAATTTTAGTTTTCTGGAAAGTGATGACAGCATGAGCTACATACGAGACGCTACCTTAAGCTATTATCACCTCCCAAAAAAACTAAAATCAATCCACTAGACATCGTGCCGGATTAATGGTGGAACTCGATGCAAGTTAATTCTGACTCATTGGACAAAGATAGCAAAACATGTCAAGCATCGGGGCAAAGCCCGGGCTTCGTTTCATGAAGAATTCAATACTCGATTTACTATCTTTTTCCACAAAATCACAATCAACTCGAATTCTCCATTGCATCCATCACCAAAACAACTTCATCACCAAATCGCTAAATAAATACCAAAATCAACATCACCCACCTCAAGTCAAAAGGCAGGTACAATCAATCTCAAGTTGTTGGCGATCCAAGTGAACAACCTCATCAGCGATCCAAGTAGGGGTGTTTCAGGAACTAAGGGCTAGCTCAAGGTATCGGTGAAGTTAAGCGAGGTCAGTGGCAAGAAGATTCGGTGGTGAAGAGCGATAATGGCGATGGAGTAAGCAAATTTAAGGTTTGGAGGCGTTGGATCAGGTCGCAAGAGAAGTTGGATTGGGTCGCAAGAGAAGTTAGATCGGTTCGCAAGGAAAAGCATGAAGTGGAGAAAGGTCGGTCCGAACAAGGTTAAGAAGGAAGTTACTCTGAACAAGTTTGCTAAGTCCTTGGATCGCTAGCAATCCATGGACTATGGATCGCTAGCAATCCATCAAATTGCAATCAGTTTTCTCCAAACTCGCTAAGCATGATCCACAAGTTATTTGCAAACATCTGGAAAGTTATAGGGTCAAAATTGATTCATTGTTACGAGCACGATAATTCACATCAGAACCTAATAGACGGTTGAATTTCCAAAGCCAAATTCGCATGATGGCCTCAACATGATCATTTAAACCTCACTAAATGGGAACTCAAAGTGCATTTGTTGTTTCCAACGAAGGCATATTCTGAGGGGCAACTCTTAACCGGGCTTTTAAGCCAACAGAATTCAATAGGAACTAGAACATCTACGATAACTCAAAACATCTCAAGGATCAACCAAAAAGACTAGAAGAAAATGAAGAGAAGGACTCAAGAAGAAAGAAGTCAAAAAAGGCAACTAGTTACCATATTACACGGAGAACATCTATAGAAGGCAAAGAATGCAACCCAAAAGCGACGATCCAAAAATCCCTTAAGTACATAGAAATCTAGCAATCCATGCCCTATGGATCACTAGCGATAAATCACACTAAGTTGGATCACTATGAAACTTTTGGAACACTTTCGTTTTGTCATGTTTAGGTCTTTGGCAAAGCGCCCTAGCCCAATAGCTCTTTAAACCCTACAAATACAATCCTACATGTAACATCAAGGGGATCTTCTAGACTGGCCGCTGGAACTCTACATAAACTGTTCTTCACTCTTCTTCCCCCACACAATAGTCACCTTGGGGTTTACTATGATTCTCCAGTGAACTCTCGCACTCGTGACTTGATCTAACTTAGGAGATTCAATCATATTGTAATCTAATTCCACTTGTAACAACAGTCAGTTAGTAGAAAGTTATAAAGTGGACATGGGCTTTGTTAACAGCCGAACCACTATAAAAATCTTCTTGTTCCTTTACTTTTCAGCGATCTACAATTGCTTTTTCTGTTTTATTTTCCTTGGTAAATAGAGCTGGTGCTTTCACACTCAATCCGTGGAGTTTATCCATCTTTTGGGTTAACATATTATCTTTACCGAACAAACAATATAAATTTGATAATTATTCCTTATATATATAAAATATATAATCCTAGGTAATGTATTTCATTTATCAAATTTTCAAAAATCAATATCGTATCTGTTTGCCTTGCTCAAGTGTTTAGAAATCCCTATCGATATAGTGTCATCTAACATCTCAACCAAAATTCATAAACAACTCAATAGACCAATTAACACAATACACTTTTATAACATTAACAAATACGCTCTTCTATATATAATACTCTCAAACTCATCCTAAGATGCCACTTCCCCTATCTCTGATAAGCCATACCCTACCAAAGCTAAGGTTCTCGTTTAACCTTCAACAGCAAATCAATGACCTGCCTTTTTGTCCATCGAAAGTCAACACCAAATACATCCACATATTCAAATGCCGAACTTCCAATGGTCGAAAAGGTAGATTTTTAGGCTAAAATAAAGAGAAAAAGAAAAAGAATAGGAGAAACAGAATCTCATAATGAAATGACAATATATAATATAACCAAGACAGTAAAAGCTGCCACTCTAAAATACATGGTATATTAGAGTTAAAACAAACATCATCAGCCCAGACAGTTATAACTTCCTAACCTTACAATTTCTAATGGGTATAAATATTAATACAGTGGAAAATAAAAATATTATGGCAGGTGAACATGCAGCTCTACTCCATGAGCTCCATGTCCCAGCAACGACAACCAGGAAGAATACTTGGTCTGACCCAAGAATTATAATAAAATAACACCCAGATCATTCTAGAAATATCAGCATGAAGTAATATAATGGACACATAACGATCATGTGAGACCACTCCACTAAACATGGAATGACTTTTACCTCAAAGGAACTGTTTCCACATGAATGAATGGAAGCAGATTAAAACAAAATCCCAAACTGGAAAGGATGGGTATAAAAAAAGGTCAAAATCCAAATTTAAAGAATGGACACAAATAATTAAACATCGAGAAGAGCTACAATCACTTCTCGATGAAATTAGAGAAACAATTCAAAGATTTGAATCAACAATAAGGAAAAGGAAAATTTCCAAAAATGATTACAAGGGTGCTCCCCCCTCACTGAAAGTACCACTAGGAATATACTTAAGAACTAAGATGGCTCTTGGAAACATCCAAACCGGACCCCGCCCACCTTACCGAGAATTCGAGTATTTAACATCTCCGCACACATACCAGCAAAACCAATCTAGAGTAAATGTAAAAATACCCTAATGGGAGCAACCCCATATTTCTTAGCCTCAACTCGCGCTTTGGTTTTAGTCATTTCTGACAAAGGATATCGATGCTCAAATAGGCAACAAATCATCTTAAATTGACAATACATAATGAAGAAATCTGAATCGACAGTCAATAAATCAACCATCCAAAACATTCAAAATGATTGTATATGGAAATTAAATCTCATAACCTTACCACTACTCGCCGATTTCAAAATTGTACTATACCTTGGTTGAAAATAAAGCCGAGCAAGTTAAGGTAGTGTTACCACTAGGCATTACCTTGACAACAATTTTAACCTTCGAGATAGAAACGCATTTCCATACCTTGACGTTTAGTACTAGGAGTATGATTAAATCCTTTCCATATAAGGGCTACCGTTTATGGAAGTTAAATTTATTGTCTTTTCCATAACCGGATCAAACTTTTTAAACTTTTGAAATCCGAACTTTTTTATTGGTTTTCACATAACAAATATTTGTAAAACGCATTAAAATTACTCATTAACCATATTCCCATTTAAAGATTTACTCATTTATAAATTTCAAACAACCATTATTATTGCGAAAGATAGTAAATTAATCAAATTACTTTGATAAATCAAAAACCACATTAATTATCCCGATAGAGAATAAATCAACTTTATAACACCTTTAATAAATAAATCAATTATCTTTAAAAACCTTTATTAAATCAAATAATTAAATTTAAACAACTTTATTTAAAACAATTAATTAACTTCATGCATCATTTACTAAAGTAATTATAAATCCTAAATATCATTATCAAAATGATTAATTAAGCTTTAAAATCTTTATTAAATCAGATAATTAACTTTAGCACTTTTGTTAAATCAGATTAAATAACCTCAAACATCATTGATAACTTTATTAATTAACTTTATTATAATTAAACAATAATTAAAAATATATTTAAACCATCAAATTCCTTTCAAAAATTTATGCAATTCTTACAAACCTATTTGAAAAGAATTTACAAAATATTTAAGGTAAACAACTTTTATAAATTTAAAACGACATTAATTATCTCAAAAGATAGTTAATCAAATTTATAATCTCTTTGTAAATTTAAACAACATTAATTACCTCAAAAGATAATAAGTCAAATTTATAATCTCTTTATAAATTTAAAACAACATTACTTATCCCAAAAGATAATAAATTAAATTTATAAGTTTATTTATAAATTATAAATCAACAATTATCCTTTATTTTCAAAATTCTCAAAACACTTGAAAATATGGTTTAAAAAAATTTCAAAGTGCAAAAACATGACCAAAAATTTATTTTGTAAAAATACAAGCTCGACACACAACAAGGGTTTAAGAGGATGACACTTCACAAGTGACAGTATAGCAAAAATCGTTATAACGATTGTTATTTAAATCAACGGTGTCATGAATATTTCAACTAAACATCAATATAACAACATATGAATAGAAGTAAATAAATAAATGTTGACGAGAAACCTCTTTGTGTCTCTCTACAAAAATCCCATGTAAACCACATAGATGAATGTGTGTTTTTCAAAGTGTTCCATAGCAATCTATTCACTATGCACACTTCGACTGTCTATTGTTTTTGTTACCTATAATACAATGGTTATTTGTGGCATCCGCTTTTGAACCAGGAATATAAAATTAAAAAAATAACCAAACAATAATATAAACTATCGTCTAAACATTCAACAATAATTTATAGCAACACAGGTATCATATAATTTATTTAGAGGTGAGTAAACTAACCGAAATTCTAATTGACGCTTTCGCATTCCGGTATGGACTAAAATCGAATAACGTCTAATTCTACACCGAATTTTCATTTACTCCAAATTCAACGAAACTAGTTCCATCGTGTAACTATCGCCATTACGAGCGTAACGCAAAAGACCACGTCTCGATTGGACCTCATATGAGCAAGATATTGATTTTATAAGTTATCGATTTTAAATAATACCATTAAACACTAATTACAAATTACTCTAGTTTAATTCTTCTTCCTCATTTGAAAATGATGCTCAAACCTGATACTAACCTCCCTATTCCCTCACCTTACTCCTCCTCGTTCTCCCTCATCTTTGCGTGAAATGCCGCATAACCACCGCCAATCTCCTCCTCTACATAGGCTCCATCCATCCCTCACCACGACAACACACCCTACTCCCCTAACCAAAGCTCATCCTGGCCCTCCCCCCACAACTATCGCGAATCATCCTCCCTAGGCCGCACCTCCTGAAATTCATCCCAAACTTGTTATTCGACCTCACAAACTCCAATCCAACATCCATTCTGCAATTCGTCGGCCACTAGCCCCAAAAACCTAAACCCTAGTTCTCACCTTCACTGTCCAAAATGTCAAGCAACCTACACTAATGCCACACCCTCCGAAACACCTACTAGCTTGTAGATCTCCCTTAAACAGGCTCAAAGACACCTCCTTTATAGTTTTTTGATATTTATTTGAATTGTTTGAGATTTTAAAAGGTTGAGCAAATTTTCTTTTTATTGGCTTATTGAAACGTAAAGGAGAAAGAAAGGAAGTGACGTTGAATTGGTTTAAGGGTTGGGTTTGAGTTAAGTTTATACTGAAATTTTCGATATCTTGCTGCACAAGTTTCCGTTCTTATAAGAACAGCGAATGACAAAACAAAAATATGGTCACACTCAGAAAAATGACACAACCTGAAAACAATGATGATATATACTGGTTATCAAATTTTGTAAAATCGCAAAAACACCATCGTTTGCCGAAAAACGTCAAACAAAAATTTGAAGAATTTCCAATTTAAAAATTATGAAAAAATCAAATGAATTAAATTAAAAATAAATCAATTGAAATCAAGTCATTATGTATAAAATTAATTTTTTTTCCTTATATTTTATTCGAACCAATTATTAATGCAAATAAATTTTAAAATGAATTCATGGTAATTATTTATTAATTACATGGAGTTAAATAAGTCCATTAAATTAATATCCAATTCAAAATCCAAATATTTAAATCTCTATTCAAATATTAAGTTCACAATTTAAATATTAAATAATCTCTATATTTGAATTCAAGTAATTAAACTTTTAAAAAACCATTTATTTCAATATTTAAATTAATTAAATATTCAAAATCAAAACAATCAAATTTCAGTGATGTTACAATATTCACCATTACTCAAAGGCCAAAATGTATTTTACATTCACATCATTTATTAAGTTTTCATATAGCTACAAATCATTGTAATCCAAGCCAAAACTATTAAAATAGGATAGTACAATACAATCAAATTACAGCAAATATACAGATGATGATTGTCAATATATTTCTAGTTAGTAAACAAACCTCAAGCCCACGTTCTGTTCTGTCTATGTATGTTCAGTCCATTAACACAGCAGCACACATGTTCTTACATATATGTCCACTCCATGCTCATGACTCAACACCATGAATCAAACATCCTATTTATAGCCATCTGTCCACTCACACAATGCTCAATCCTCTCACATAGTAGGTAGCTCTTGCAAAAATGATGCAGCTTATCAATTATGCCGGTCGGAAGTTAAATGCAACCTTTAGCAACCTACAAACATGATGAAGTCTTCTATGTCCAACTCTGCTCATCCCTTGCATTCCCTACTTTATGCACTTTCAATCATTTTGCTTGCATGAAGCCGATTGCATTCTCCACCAAGCTCACAGGCATGTTAAGGCCTCTCTGTCCAGTGTTAGTTCACCCTATCGACTACTATAGCCCGGTTCCTCATCCATTAGGAGCACTAAGGCTTCGCTTTGTCCAGTAACAATCATATTCTGACAAAATATTCCCTTCTAATTAGATTTTATTTCATTGAAAAACATTCGTCAAATCAAATCTGTACAAGTGTTCACCGGTAGAACAAATTATGTTATTAAAATTTATGATATATAAGTTATTAATGGATGTTCAGAACATTAAAAAAAAGAATGATACATGGATGATTTTTACTTTTTTTGTGGCTAGTAATAGTTATATTAAGCATATTTGATAAATACAATCTGAGAAATTCAAATACTTAAAGTTCATCAATTCAATATACAAAACATTATTGCACTTACATGCTTAATGACATTACCAATAATAAGCAACAAATTGACATTGATAAGAGCTATTGGTAGGCTGAGCGATTTAGAAGCTCCCAGTAGAAATCGCACATAATCATATATTACATAAATATGCATACACTTTTCTAGTAGTAGGAAGATTAACCATAGAATTAGCACACCGAACATTTTGTGTCATACATTTAGTGCACGATAGCAATGTTAGGGCATTGTTGTCAACAATTTTAAAATCTTACAATGTCAAAACAAGTTACTAAGAGACAAAGAGTTATTTTTTCGTTGTTAAGTTTCACAAGCTACATTAAGTTTAGAAAATCAACAAGTAGTTGTTTGGGTTGTTCCAGGAGTAAAATCCATAGATAATTGGCAGCAAGAGTTAGGAAAAATATTGCAAGCCATTTGTTTGTACCAAAATTGGGCACAACACTCTTCGGAAGTTCTTGAAGTGATAAAGTGAAGAAATTAAATGGAAAAAGAGAAATTATCTAACAAAAACTCCAAATTTCAGAAATGATAGTAATTAAAATGCAGGGAGACACAAGAATTTAGAGTGGTTCGGCATATTGCCTACGTCCACTATGAAGTAGTTTGATTTTATTGATCTTCCTTTGATGTTTACAATTGATTTCAACAAATTACAGTGAATTACAATGATTTGCAGTAATGGAATTTGTTGGTAGCAGCAGTAATGGAGTTCAGATCTGGATCTGGCGGAGTCCGGGCGTTGGAGATTTCAAAGAGGAAGAAGAACCCCTTTTCTGTTGGCTTTGGGAGTCTGTTTATAGGTGTAGGAGGCTGATATTTTGCTCAGATCTCGGGAGACCCTCTCTGGCACGTGACCAGGCCCGCATGCCCAAGCCCATGAAGTTTCGGTCCGATCCGTGATCGATACGGACAGATTTCGACTCGATCAAGATTTCATCCAATGGAGTCGAAATTTGGCATGGACATTTTTTAGCATGCACGTAGTCTTCTGTGAAAATTTCATAGCATTTGGCTTGAAGATTGGGAGATATGATCGATACGAAATGGAGTTTTCGGTAGGCTGTTCCCTTCGACTCGCTTCCGTTTCGACTCGCTTCTGCTTCGACTCGGTGACGTGGTGCTTTCTGGATCGCTCTACCTTTGACGCTATTTTGAGCGAGTCGAAGCACGCATTGATTGAGCGAGTCGAAGCGAGCCATGATTGAGCGAGTCGAAGATAGCTGTTTGAGCGGAGCGAGTCGAAGCGTGCACTTTGGATGGTTCCAAACTGGAGCGAGTCGAAGAGAGCAGTTCTGGGAGGTTTGAGCAGTGGAGTCGAAGTTGATGGAGTCGCTCAGTGGTTCAGGGGGAGCGAGTCAAAGAAGGGCTTTGAGCGAAGCGAGTCGAAGCAGGTACTTCAGATGGCTGTGAAGGGAGTCGAACAGGAACGAGTCGAAGTTGGCATATGTGGGATACAGAGCGAGTCGAAGGGAGCGAGTCGAAGAGAGCAGCTCTGAGGGACGTGGAGCGAGTCGAAGTGAGCAGCTCTGAGGGACGTGGAGCGAGTCGAAGTTGGCATCTCCTGAGTGTAGCGAAGCGAGTCGAAGGATCGAGTCGACCGACAATTGATTTTCTTCCAATCTTGTATCGCGCATAACTCGAGCATACGAACTCGGATTGACATGAGATTTGAAACGTTGGTTCTCATGGCTTAGCTCATCATGTCCTACCAATTTTGGCTCGATCCGGACTCAGACAAAATTCATCGATATCCGTAGTGAGCCCTTATATAACTGATCTCTGGAACGGGCCGTCACTGGTTACTAGTCAATTCCTTGGTGTTACGGCCTTGCCAAAAGGCTGGATAACATTTGCCCCCCAAAGTACGTCTTGTGAAAACATGATGTGCTTTGAAGTGCTGCAGTCTTTACTCTGAATAGTTTTCGTCTTTTTGATGAAAGTTGTAACCTTTGACCGTTCTTCTTGATAATGTAAACTGTTGACTGTCGACTGCTGTACCCTGTATTGTTGCAACTGATTGTTGTATGCTAGTGGTTACTCGTTCGCTGTTGTAATCGTTATTGGATGATTTTCTGATTTCTGAAAATGTTATTGTCTTTTCGAAGATGATTTTTCATTGGATTTATGGATGCGAAGTAGACATGTCGAGTTGATGGAGTTGGCCTTTGGAAGCCATGGTTCGATGGATACGAAGTGCTCGTTCAACTCGATGATGGACGTGAACTGAGCGAGTCGAAATGGAGCGAGTCGAAATGTGCTTCCCTGATGGATTCGAAATGCTTGTTTTGCTGCACCGGAGAGGGAGTCGAAGGAAGCGATACAAAGGAGAGCCTCGTTTTGACGCATTGGAGAGGGAGTCGAAACGTACGTTCGAATCCATCGGGATATGAAGCGTTTATTCCCTTTGTTTCCAAATCCATATAAATACTTTGTACTTAACCGTTTCTTCACTTTTTACCTTTCATCTTTATCTGCCTTCGTAACGCTCAGAAACTCGAGCAGAAAGAACAAACATCCTTGCCTTTGAATCGATTCATACCTTCGATTACTCGAACCAGTTGACAAATTTAGGTAATCCCTTAAGCGAAAATATCACGTAACCGAGGAGACTCGATTCTTAACACCAAATCAAACAGAGTCGTGGTCGATCGAAAATCCCTTGGTCTTAGCTTCGTGTCGATCTAGAGTAGGGGTTTCGAGATGATGAGTTGGAGGCCTTCGTATCGATCGATGGTGGAGCTTCGCCTCGAGTCGAACGCTTTGATTCTGTTGATCGATACAAAGGGGCTGTGTCTGATCGATTCGAAACGGTGGCTTTCGATCGAGTCGAAGTGGATGGCATTGGGTTGAGTCGAAGTAGCTGCCTCGGATCGAGTCAAAGCACGTGGCTCTGGATCGAGTCGAAGTGGCTGCTTCGGATCGAGTCGAAACGCGTGACTTCGGGGAGAGTCAAAGTGGTTGCTTCGAACCGAGTCGAAATGCATAGCTTTTGGATTGAGTCGAAGTAGATGGCTCTGGAACGAGTCGAACTTGCACTCCATCCTTCTGACCGAGTCTAACCCAAACGCACACGACTATAATTCCTTGATGCGAACATGGCTCTCGTGAGCAATACAAATTTGATCATCAAAAAATTAGAAACTTCTCACACACTCGAACAACTGCCTCCGACGAGCTTCAAATTGGCATACTTGGACTTAACCGTTTCACTGCATATCTGACTTCCTATCGAAGCTCGTTGATGAAACTGCAACTTATAAAAATGACACCAAACTTCGATTTGGAGTGATAGTTAATAACTGGGTGGCACAGTTGTGACGGTCAGCGATGACGGTCCTTCTGACTGAATTCCGAAGTCTCGTCGTTTACATGCTTTCCTTAATCCGGTTGATCACCTCAAATAATATACAGTACTGCACTGCACAACACACTCACACACTTTACACTGGGGGATGCGCGGGTGTTATTTGTTAGTTTAACAATGATTTTTTATAAGCTAGCTAGTCATGGACCCTTCAAGTTCTCAGCAGCCGGAACTCCCAGGTTCTATTCCTCCATCCATAGAGATACCGGTTATCGAAGCCGAAGTTATAGAGCCAGCTCCGGACGAGCGTCCGGGTGCTCGGTTTATTCTCAATCCATCAGATTTCGTGCCGTCGGGTATCTCCGAAGATATGTTAGGACGGATTTGCTTAAGGCATGGTTTGTCGCTGGACGATGTGCTACTTCCTGGGCCAACTGACAAGCCACACAATCCCCCGGAGGGGTAAACTGCTTTCAACCATCACGCTTGCACAGCAGGGTCACTTCCTCCCTTCAATGATTATATAAGGGAGATGTTATCGTTTCTTGGCATAGCTCCATCTCAGCTACATCCCAACGGGTATGCCTTATTGAACAGCGTCTTTGTTCTCTTTATGGAAATCCTCTTTCGACCGCCGAAGCCGATCGAGATCCGATATTTATTCAATGTCAAAAGCCGTGGAGACAGCCCCTCTTTCACCTTCCTAGAAGCGGTCAGGAGCTGCCACATTGTACAGGGCTCCTGGGGAAGGCTAAGTTATTATAAAACCGAATGGTTCTACGTTCGGTGCCCCCCTGGATTTGTTGGGCGGTGGTTGGATAGACGTAAGTGTTGCCGCTTCTCTCTTGAATCATTGAGACACTAGTAACTGACTTCAAAACTGACATACTTTTCCTTTCCTGTAGCCGCAATCTCTCGTCCCGATGGCGGATACTTCAGAGAGCTTGTTCGGATTCTTCAAGCGTTTCCGGGCGAAGAGAGGCATATTGACTTAGTCCCGACCGACAGGAATTTGAGGGCTGTCGGGCTGATAGAACGGAGACAGAGCATACATCTGGAAGTGACACATAGAGTGGTCCCGAAGAAACGGGTGAAGCACAAAGCGCCCGCAGTCGTGATCACCGAAGAAGTTGATCCAGAAAGAACGCCTACCGATACTGAGCTCCCGACCGGGTCTCCTTCCGATGTTCAGGATTCCGGAGGAAAGAGAAAAGGAAAGGTTGTTGCTCACAAACGCCCTAAATCTAAGAGATTTAAATCCGTGGTCGTGTCTTTACCTTTCCAGGGGATTAGAATTTCAGAGGCTCCTCACCCGCAAGTGGAGAGTCCCTTTGCAGGGCTTGCTGATATTCCGATCTCGGATTTCGTGTCATCTCCACACGACGCCGGGATGGAGGGACTTGATAGTGCTTTTGAGCTGAGCGGGTCGCTTGCTACGAGTGCGGCCGACATTTCCGGTTGGTCGGGTGGTTGCACATGCATACACTTCACTACACTGCAAAATTCATGACTGTAACTCGACCAACTTAAGAAGTTACTAACTCTTTCCTTGTCCTTCATTTTCAGGTACTATGTCTGGCAGAGGATCTATGCTCGGTAACCTTTGCTCAACCCGAAAGGCTTCTGGTTACTATGATTCCCGTAGGAGGGACTCAGACAGAGATCGCGATCGTGAATATGCTAATCAGGACAGGTACGGGCGTGACATGGAGTATAGACATTGATCCAGATCATGCTCCCCTCCTCCTAGACTTCCATCTCCTTCACCTATTCAAACTTCATATCCACCAGAGCTTCCTCATCACAGGCCTTCCTCTCACACTTCTCGGTCCGAAACTCATCTTCAGAGAATCGAGACTACGACTTCCATGGTTACAGAGCAAGTCACTACGGAGCCCACAGGAGAAGGGGCCCTTAAATTAGCTCAGATGAAGAAGGATTTTCCGAACATCTGTTTCGACGGTTATGTCTTCCCACCACACCTGCAAAGGATTCCGTCTGGAGTGGAAAACACGATGCATGAGTATATTCATGACATTTACACTCAGTATAAAGAGTGGGTAAAGGCCGCGGAGAAGGCTTCTAAGGTGGCTGCTGAACGAGCCAAAGCGCTTGAGAAGATGGAGACCGAGCTCGCAAAAAGGGATCGGATTATTCAGGTACTCTCTGCTGAGTCCGAGTCTTTTCGGAAATCTGAGATTGAGGCTGTTAAAAGGGCCGACGAAGCGAAGGCGGAGATGGAGAGGTTGGGACAGACTCACGTTGCCCTAGTGGAGGAGATGGGCCATCGGAACACCAAAGTCATTGCTGAGCGGGAAGCGGCGGTCAAGGAGCTTAATGAACTTAAGGCCAAATTTGTTGATATGGCCAAGGAGAAAGATGACGCAAACAACGCAGCCCAGGAGGCGTGCGAACAAGCTGTCCTGCTCAGGGGTGAACGGGATGCTGTTGTGGCTAAGGTCCAGAAGGTGGAGATCGAGGTCGAGGAGAGGGTGAAGCTGGCCGAGTCCAGGCTAGAGGCCGACATCGAAGACCTCCTTGTTGTTTATAGTGCTAATGTTCTGAGGCACAGGGGCCTAGCCTGGCTCGATGACTTTTCGACTCATCTCCACAATGCTTGGAGCCGACTGGTTGAGGAAGAGAATGAGGCGCATCAGAGTGAGTACGTATATGAATTCGAACTCGAGAACCACATTATGACTGATGATGAAAAGAAGGTTCTCAACGAGTCGATGATTCTGCGTGAGAAGGAAAAACTTAGCGCCCAGCACTTTGAAGTGGGAGAGGGTTCTGGAGTTGACCATCACGAAGCAAGTCTCAAAGTTCCCGTGTCAACCTAGCCCGAATCTTCGTCTGCGGTCGATCCCCAGGCTGTTCCTGCTTACAATTCAGATTAGCCGCAGATGTCTTCGGCTGCTGCGCAAGTTACTGATGTCGCCCTGCCGCCTACAAGTCGAACTGAGGAAGGTATTCTGAACATTCCACTTCTCTTAAATCGGAATCTTCGATCGAGTTAAGTCCTAACAGTTCTTTTATTCTTTGTCCAGTGATCGATGCCGCACCGGCCATGCCTCTTGCCACTCAAGAATCATACCAAATGCAGGAGGCTATCGTGACCGAGGCAACCACCATGAGTACAGCTACCCCGCTTGATGATCTGCAGGGAGGTACGATCGCGTTCGACGAGCAGCTGATGGATGAGCTCTTCCGCCGCCACGGCGATCCTCGTGCTGACTTGTCATCTGTTATGAGTGGAACTGATCCTGCTGCAAGCTCTGCAATGCCGATTGCTGATGCCCCTAGCGGGGCTCAAGCAGTAACCGAAGTGGAGATGTTTGCTCAGATTGACGCTGAACTTGCAGCAGCGGGTTATGGCGGCAGCTTCGGAGGTGGGATGGCAGCATCGGGACCTGCCCCGCTCATAATGATGTCTCCTGGTGGTTCTGTCGTTCTCACCAGCCTGCCCATTCCACCTTCTGTAATTGATCCCGTTCCTCCGACTCCGCCCGTAGGGAGCATTCTTATTCACACGAGTTCAAAGGAGGACGTCGACATAATGCCCTTGCCTGAAGACCAACCGCCGAAAACCAAAGGCTCGAAGAGGAAGACTGGCAATGGCTCCAGCGGGTCCACATCGAGGAGGAAGCTAAGGAAAAAGAAAGATTAGGCATGCTTTCCCAGTGTATTTTGATTTGCATTTTGTTAGCCGTGTATAGATGCGGGTTCGGCCCCTGCTAGTAGGATTTTTTTGGAAACTTGTACACGACCTTCTTCTATAATCAATAGAAATGAAACTTTTCTTTTTTGAATTCTTTTTAGTCATTGTGTATTTGTCTAAGTGCCTCAGTGTCTAGACTGCACTTGTGAAGTTCCAGTTTCCGATTGAAGTTTGTTTCTGTTCGCCGAGTTCGGGTTTTGTGGACATGGTTTTCGACCGGGAAACGAGTTGAATTTTGACGTCTTATTGCTTCGGTTGATGGTTGATGCTTAAGTCTTGCCCCCAGTCTTGGTGGCATGTTGTAAAGCATTAGTCAGCGATTGCCCTTTTCTCCCAACATGCCGAGTCTAGTGCCGTTGGATGGGCGTTTTAAGGCAAATGGGGATTGAGCGGTTTATTCGCGCTTGTTCGATCGTTGACGATCATATCCGCACTCCGGGGATCCTTATTTGTTTACTGGCGGTTGGTCATGCTGGCTTGAGTTTCAATCATATGCCCGCTGTCTGGGGACTTGGAATTTACATTCGTACTCCGACTCGCGCTCTGGGAGTTTGGAGTTGATAATCATATTTCGATCCATGCTTCGGGGACTTGAAGTTGGTGTTTAGGCTTCGTTCTACATTCTGGGAATCCGGAGTCGACGTCTATGCTCCGACTTGCATTATGGAAATTCGGAGCTGATGTTTATACTCCGGCTCGCGCTCCGGGAGCTAGGAGTTGATGTTTATACTCCGCTTCACACTCTGGGAATACAGAGTTGGATGTTTATACTCTGACTCATGCTCTGGGAGTTCGGAGTTGATGTTTATACTCCGCTTCGCACTCTGGGAATACGAAGTTGAATGTTTATACTCCGCTTCGCACTCTGGGAATACGGAATTGGATGTTTATACTCCGACTCGCGCTATGGGAGTTTGGAGTTGAATGTTTATACTCTGCTTCGCACTCTGGGAATACGGAGTTGGATGTTTATACTCCGACTCGCGCTCTGGGAGTTTGAAGTTGAATGTTTATACTCCGACTCGCGCTCTAGGAGTTCAAAGTTGAATGTTTATACTTCGCTTCGCACTTTGGGAATACGGAGTTGGATGTTTATACTCCGACTCGCGCTTTGGGAGTTCGGAGTTGGATGTTTATACTCCGACTCGCACTCTGGGAGTTCGGAGTTGGAGAAGGATTGTCGTGTATCAATCCCTTTTTTGACTTTGATGTGATGGCTTGCCCCTGAGCTCGGGTTTCACTTAGGGAGTGATTAGTTGAATGGCAGCCACACTCTATTTGAATAAATCCCACCGTATGATGAGACTTAGCTCTCCGTGCATAGTGATGGTCATATGAAGTATTTCAAGTAAATCACAGCTCTAGCTCGAAGAGGTTGCATTTTATTGCTAAAATAAGAAAGTATGGCAAAGTCAGTTGCCTTATTACAAGTTCTAATTTCGAAATGCATAAACAAATTGCAGAAAAGGAAAGTAAACTAAATGCATAAAGATAGCCTGTCAGGTGTAATAGCGGCGAAGGCTCTCGCTATTCCAAGCTCTTGGCAGGGTAAGACTGTCGACGGTCGATAACTTGAATGTGCCATCTCTGAGCCTTCGTTCAATAACATACGATCCTTCCCATGTCGGTTTCATATGTGAAGGAACCGAATAGGTTCTTTTTAAGACGAGATCGCCTAGTTCGAAGGTTCACGGACGGACCTTGGCATTGTACAATCGGGCGACTCGACTTCGATGCGCAGCTGTCCTCAAATCAGCCTCTTCACGCTTCTCATCCAGTAGATCAAGAGATTCAGCAAGTAATATAGCATTCGTCTTTGGATCATAGTATGTCACACGATGAGAAGGTACTTCTAGCTCGACTGGAATAATGGCCTCTGAACCATAAAAAAGAGAGAACGGAGTGTGGCCGGTCGCGGTCTTGTGGGTTGTTCCGTAAGCCCATAGAGCCATAGGAAGTTCATCGACCCACTTGCCCCCGACCTTTTCTAGTCGTTTCTTCAGGATGGACTTTATGACCTTATTAACTACTTCAACCTGTCCGTTTGCTTGAGGGTGTGCAACTGCGGAGAATTTCTTTTGGATGTGAAATCGTTTGTAGAAATCTTTGAATTCAGCACTGTCGAATTGGGTTCCGTTGTCCGTAATAATGGTGTGTGGGAGACCGAATCGACAGATGATGTTACGAACCACAAAGTTGATTACTTTCTTCGTTGTAATGGTAGCGAGAGCTTCGGCTTCAGCCCACTTTGTAAAGTAATCAACTGCGACGATGGCATACTTCGCACCACCTTTTGCCAGAGGTAGAGCACCAATGATGTCGATGCCCCACATTGCGAACGGCCATGGGCTGACCATTTGCGTTATATCAGTAGGAGGAGCCCTAGGGATTCGAGCATATTTCTGGCACCTATCACATTTCTTTGCATAGTCCAACGCATCGCGATTAACGGTAGGCCAGTAATATCCGTAGTGAAGTATTTTCTTGGCAAGTGCTTGCCCCCCGGTGTGATCGCCACATTCTCCCTCATGCACATCGCGTAACACTTGTTTAATTTCATCGTGGGCGATACATCGGAGTAGGGGAACTGAGTACCCCCTTCTGTACATGAGTCCATTCTGGATGGTAAATCTTGAGGCCTTTCGAAGGACCTGTCTTTTTTCACTCCTGCGCTCTGGCAGGGTTCCGTGCTCAATGTAATTTCTGAGTGGAGTCATCCATGAATCTTTTTCGTGGACGGTTTCACATACCCGATTTATTTCCGCCTGGTCGATACTTGGGGAAGATAGCGTTTCTACAGGAACGAGTCCCATTTGTTGAGCTTTGCCTGTGCTGGCTAGCTTCGCCAACGAATCGGCCTTTTGGTTGCGTTCTCGAGGTATACTGTAGATGGCGTAGTAATCGAAATGGTCTAGTACTTCCTTAACTCGAGCTTAGTAAGCAACCAACCTTCGATCTCTTGCTTGATACTCTCCACGTACCTGACACACAACTAATTGTGAATCACAATAAATTTCCACCGCGATAATTCTCAAATCTCTAGCAAGTTTCAAGCCGGCTAGGAGGGCTTCATATTAAGCTTCGTTATTAGTCGCATGGAAATCGAACTTTAAGGCATAACATATGGATCGACCCTCGGGACACTACGCCATAAATGACCTTCTGCAACATTTTTGCAAGGTGTTGCCAGCTAAAATGTTGCGATAGCTATAAAATTTTGGTCCTACTGCAACGTTGTATTTTTAGTGTTACCTTAGCCATAAAAATGTGTTGCTCTAGCTAAACAAGTGTAACACGATGCAACATTTTTATATAGTGTTGCTATAGATGTTTTCAAATTAAAAAATTAATAAAATTAGCAATCCGCGTGAATACAATCCAACGGTCTACATTTAATCTGATTGTTAACATGGATCACCGCTACATTTTGCCTTAATTTTTCGTTTTCCCGCTTTACTGTTCATACCATTTCGTTCTCACCCCTAATTTCCAAATCCAAATCCCCAATTTCCAAATCCCTAATTTCCAAATCATATTTTCATTCCCATTTCGTTCTCACCCCCAATTTCGCTGCTGTTGCCTACATGTCGATACGCAACCTCTCCCAAATCCTACCAACCGCAGCCCCCAACAAAACTCCACTACCCCACCGCCGTTTCTACAGCCTGATTCCGATGGTCATCGAGCACACATCCCGTGGCCAGCGTGCCTGCGATATCTTTTCCCGGCTTCTCAAAGAGCGCGTCATCTGCCTTAACGGACCCATCGAGGAGGATACGTCGGCGATAGTTGTGGCTCAGCCGCTGTTCCTCAAATCTGGTGGTTTCGTGACGGCAGGGTTGGCAATTTATGATACTTCGACCAGATCTGATGCTTGAATCTTTCTCGCCAATGTTCAGAAGAAGTTCGATTCTGATGAAGCTTTGCTCGATTGCTTCAAAAAGTACCATTTTCGGATTCAAGGAAGATGTCAAACGCAGATTTCTTGTTTGAGAGAATGCCGCTTAAATTTTCAAATTGGCCAGCAATCATAAAACCAGTTTCAATTCCTTGATTGATTGCTCGAATTGCTTTGACTTCGTCGTCGGGTGCGATGTGATATTATTTGGTATGTTTTATGCCTTCTAGTTTACTTGATTATTCTCGATTTTGGTTACACTCGCATGCTTTTGCCGATGATGAATTGGGATTTATTTATAGGCTTTATTTCCTATAATCTCGGGTTTAATTATTCTGTTGGACTTTGATAAATCTGGTATGTTGAATTGCGATGATGTATTGGTATGTTGGATTGCGATGATGTATGGTCTGAGCTTGTTAGCTCCTTTCTGCTGCATTTGTTAAACCAGAACATGAACTGGTGCTCCAAGTCCTGTATATCATATTACTGCCTATGTTTCTCTTGTACATGCCTGATGCATTCACTGTTTTTGCTTGATGGGCTGCCTATGTGTACTGCTGTGTTCTTGCACTGGCTTGTCTATATTTTGCTGAACCTGGTTCTTGTTTGTTTTGTTGGTTGCTTGGCCCTGAGTTGAATCTAGTCGATGACTCGGGTTTGACCTTGTGCCGTGTCCTTGTATCCATGTGTTGCATTCATGTTTGGCTTATGCACTTATGAAAAGAAACAACCCAAATACCTGAGGCAAATATTATAACAAAAATATTTTCATTTTCTGTTTGAGTTAAATATTATTTTCCAGATTACTGCTTTTGAATTATATGTGACAGGTATTGAAGACTGGACAGCTGGATACAAGCTTGAAGACAGAGTCAAATCAAATGTGCATGAGTGTATGAATGCGGGTTAGGTCGATCCCCGCCGGGACTGCGGTGCCCCGGACCCCCGCCGGCGCTGCGCCCGGACCCGCTTCTCGGCTCGCCTTCGGCTCGGCACTCGGCTCGCCTTCGGCTCGGCATATATTTGTCAGTGTCGGTGTCTGTATAAATTGAAACTGCATATGTAATGAGTGAACTGAGTGATGTAGTGAGGAATATCTGTATATGTGAATATCGGTGTTATATATCATTGAATTGTAAAATAGTGGAGTCAGGAATTTGTACTATTTCAAATGTTGAAATAAAATATTTATTTAAATAAATTACTGTTTAAATATCAAATTCTGTGTAATAGCATTTTATTAAATAAATATTTATTTTTATTAAAAAATCAAATATGCTCTACATTGTGGGCCCCACAAATTCAAAAAGTTCATATCTATAGCAACATTTTGGAATGTTGCTACAGATACCTATGGGTGTTGCCATAGACCCAAATAGGGTTCTATTGCAACAATATTACTTATGTTGCCTTAGATAGTCAAAATGTTGCCTTTGAGGTCTAAGGCAACGGCAAAAATTGCATCACCCTAAAAGTGTTGCCATAGACCTATGGCAACATTTTTCGGGCCTGAGCCAACATTTTTTTTGTGTTGCAGTAGGCCATTTATGGCGTAGTGGGAGTTTCAAGCACAATACCAGCGCCTAAGCACCGGTCATTTGATGCTCTGTCGGTATAAAGTTTCCAGACGCGACCCACTGGCTTTAGGAAAGTCCATTGGGATGGTTAATTCAGCTATGAAATCGACTAGGACTTGTCCTTGTATGGCCCATCTCGGAGCGTAAGTAAGGTCAAACTGGCTCAGTTCGATGTTCCATTTGAGTAACCTACCAGACGTCTCAGGCCGCGAAAGGACCTGTCGTAACGGCTGGTCGGTGTAAACAATAATGGAATGCGCCTGGAAGTATGGTCGGAGTTTTCTTGATGCAATGACAAGGCAGTAAGCCAACTTTTCCAACTTCGGATAATTTCTTTCAGCCCAAGTCAATCGTTTGCTGACATAGTATACTGGCCTCTGTATCTTGTCTTCTTCTCGGATTAATGCAGCGCTGATAGCATTTTCTAATATCGCAAAATATACGAACAACTTCTCATGATCAATAGGCTTTGACAGTATCGGCGGTGTGGACAGATATTGGACTAGTGCTTGGAAAGCGCCCTCGCACTCTGTGGTCCATTCAAAGTTTCGTTTCCCTTTTCGAATCAGATCGAAGAAGGGAATGCATTTGTCAGTGGACTTTGAAATGAACCTGCTCAATGCTGCTACCTTTCCATTGAGACTCTGGACTTGCTTTATAGTTTTGGGAGTTTCAAGATTTCTGATTGCTCAAATCTTTTCGGGATTGGCTTCGATTCCCCGGGCGTTAACGATGAACCCAAGGAACTTTCCGGATGCAACTCCAAAGTGACATTTCAGTGGGTTGAGCTTCATCTTGTACTCCCGAAGTATGTTGAACATAGTTTCCAGGTCTTTTACATGGTCGGTGGAGAGTCGTGACTTCACAAGCATGTCGTCTACATATACTTCCATTGTCTTCCCGATTTGATTAGAAAACATACGATTGACCAACCGTTGGTAAGTAGCTCCGGTGTTCTTGAGGCCGAACGGCATAACCTTGTAACAGTAAAGACCCATATTGGTTACGAAGCTGGTTTTTTCTTGATCGGGTAAATGCATCGGTATCTGATTGTAGCCTAAATACGCGTCCATGAAGGATAAGAGTTCATGTCCAGCCGTCGAATCCACTAGCTGATCAATTCTAGGAAGCGAGAAACTGTCTTTGGGGCACGCTTTATTTAGATCGGAATAGTCGACATATGTTCTCCACTTCCCGTTTGGCTTTCGGACGAGCACGGGATTTGACACCCATTCAGGATATAGCGCATCTCGAATGAATCCGTTCGCTTCAAGCTTTTCTACTTCCTCTTTAAGGGCGGCAGATCTCTCTGGATCCATACCACGCCTTTTCTGTTTGACCGGGACATGCCGCGGGTCAATGTTCAGAGTGTGGCTTGCAATGTCCGGCGAGATCCCACACATATCAGAATGTGTCCAGGCAAATATGTCAAGATTTGCCCGCAGAAATTCAACCAATTCCTCTTGAGTTTGCTGGCTTAGCTGAGATCCAATCTTTATTATTTTTGAATCATCTTTATTGTCAATTGGGACATCAATCGTCAGTTCGGCCGGGATGCTTGACTTTCTTTAGATTCTCCTTCGTCTTCAGTTTCTCTCGGGTCAAGGTCCTTGAAGAATTGGCTAGGGTGCCCGGGCCTGGGCCCGGGCGTTAATTGTCAATTATCGGTGAAACGGACGCAGAGAGATTCCTCTATGCCCTTTCCCTTCTCCTTTCGTTGCGCCTCCCGCAGCTCGGCAACATAACAGGCTCTGGCAGTGGCCTGATCTCCCTAAACGATTGCTATTCCATGATCAGTGGGAAATTATAAGGTCAAACACCATGGGGCAATGGCTTCTGAATTTAGCGAGGGCCGGTCGGCCCAAGAAAGCATTGTAAGGGGAGTCTATGTCCAAAATGATGAACTGCAACATCCGTACTCTCCGACGTTGTCCAACTCCAAACTCTACTGGCAGTTCCACCATCCCAGTGGGGATTGTGTCACTTCCGTTGAAACCATGGACTCGAGATTGACAAGGCCTCAAGTCTACGGCTTCCATCTTCATTTGATCATAAGCTCGCTTGAACAAAATATTCACAGAGCTTCCACTGTCAACTAAGATCCTTTTATCCAAGTGGGACCTACTTGTGCTGAGATGACCAGTGGATCGATAGTGGGAGCTTCAATTTTATCTGCGTCTCTGCTCTTGAACACGATGTCGTCCGTTATCGTTTTCCGTTGCTTGGCCGGAGCCCCCTCATCAAAACTACTGCAACACTCGAAGTCCGCATGCCTGATAGAACTGGCATAAAACTCCATTTCCTTCCAGCTTCGATCTGCTGGGTGAGGACCACCACTTATTGTATTGATGACCAACCTCCCGTCCGCACGAGCGGGTTCTTCCTGTCTTTCCTGGTTCGATGCACGATTCTGATTTGATTGGCCCGCACCACCGGATTGCGGCGCCCGTACATAGTGATCCAACTTCCGCTCACGTATCAGTTTTTCAATGAGGTCTTGTAAGTGACGATACTCATTGGTGTTGTGGCCATAACTCTCATGGAATCTAAAAAACTTTCCTGTTTGGATTTGTCTTTCAGTTGGTGGTTTCAGGGCAGGCTTCTTTTACTGCATGGTATTGCAGGTTTGTAAATACACATTTTCCAATGACGTGTTCAATGGAGTGTAATTATCGTACATGGAAGCTCTACGCTGTGGTCCACGATCCTGATCGTGTTTTTTGTTCTGGTTTATATTGTCCCTTTGCTGATTCTTTTTATTTTGGACGTTCAACTGAATTTTCCCAGAACTATCCCCGGATTGTTTAACAGCGACGTTACTCTGGATACCTTCGACGTTGGGCCCTGCATCATCCTGCTTCCTAGACTGTTTTGCATCCTCCCTTCTCAGGAATTGGGCTGCCTTGGAATAGAAACGGTCCAATGATGCAGGTGGTTTCCCAGCTAACCAACTTCTGAACTCGGAATCAGCATCAATCCCCTTAGTCAGAGCCATTAGGATAGAGTTATCGTTGGGATTGCTTATTTCTGCACATGCAGCATGGAATCACTCCAAGTAACGTCTAAGCGTTTCTTTGGGAGCTTGCGTAACACTAGACAGAGGGTTAACGTACTTTGGCCTCACCATATGCATACGGAATTGTTCGACAAACTTGGTGGCCATCTGGTCAAAGTTAGAGATGGATCGCGGTGGCAAACGAGTGAACCACATGGTAGCGATGCCCCCTAGGGAAATGGGGAAACTACGGCACTTTACTGCGTCATCAGCTCTAGCAGCATTCATCAGCCATTCGTATTTCAGGACTTGTTGATTGGGATCAGAACTCCCTTCGTAAATTGGCAAAGCTGGCATCCTGAAGTGCCGAGGTGGTTCAGCATATAAGACATCATCGGTGAAAGGGGTATGACTTCGGGAGATTCCCCAGTCGTCATTAGAGAGACCCTGGCTTTCACGAATCATTTGGCGGATCATTGTTGGTATATCTGGCGTTCGGACACTTGGAGCATGTTGTGCCAAGGTGTGGTCGGGTTCCACAACGCGAGTCTGGACCGGACGCGGTCGACGGTCCGTGCCTCGCCTCCTTGGTTCAACATCCTCAAGGACATAAGGTTTAGGATTCCGCTCTCTTTGGCTATGTTGAGGATCAGCTTGATTTCTAGCATTACCTCCCCATCCGGCAGTGGTGGTAGTAGCAATGTTGCCGGTAAGATGATAAGGAGCAGCTCCTCCCCGAGTTGAAGGTTCTGTGCGGAGGCTAGTGGATGGTCCAACTCTAGGTTGCCCAAGGTTCGAAGCAGGTTGGTGTCTCGTGGCCTGGGTGTAGCTTCCACCTAACCGTGGATGTGTGGATCTAGTTTGGCCATCAAAGGAGGCTGAACTTTCTGTGGAAGAGTGAGAACCTTGGTCTCTTCTGGATCTTATTCGCCTTTGGCGATTTAGCTGGTTAGTCAACTCTGTGTTGGCGCATAGTTGTTCCGCTAACTGCTGTCGACTTTGGGTCAACTCTTGAAGCAACGTCTGGAATTCTTGTCTAGTGATTGGACCTGATGGATCTGAAGGTCTTGCAACATTTTGGTTGGATGGAGGTGATTGCACGGGATTTTGTCGGTCCCGTGCTCCTTGATCAGCAGCTGTAGAGGTGGTACGTGTGCTCACCATAACGAATTGATGAAGTCCTTTCCTAGATCTGATTGCAAATCTGAATAGAATGGAAGGGCTTCAAAGTTCTAGATCTGGATCTTCTTCTTAGATTTATGCAATCCAATATAGATAGGAGATCCAAAGAGCAGGAGAAAATTTGGGATTTTCTCAGTGGAAGCACCAAAGTGTTTGTACCAAAATTGGGCACAACACTCTTCGGAAGTTTTTGAAGAGATAAAGTGAAGAAATTAAATGGAAAAAGAGAAATTATCTAACAAAAACTCCAAATTTCAGAAATGATAGTAATTAAAATGCAGGGAGACACAAGAATTTAGAGTGGTTCGGCATATTGCCTACGTCCACTATGAAGTAGTTTGCTTTATTGATCTTCCTTTGATGTTTACAATTGATTTCAACAAATTACAGTGAATTACAATGATTTGCAGTAATGGAATTTGTTGGTAGCAGCAGCAATGGAGTTCAGATCTGGATCTGGCGGAGTCCGGGCTTTGGAGATTTCAAAGAGGAAGAAGAACCCCTTTTATGTTGGCTTTGGGGGTCTATTTATAGGTGTAGGAGGCTGATATTTCACTCAGATCTCGGGAGACCCTCTCTGGCACGTGACCAGGCCCGAGCCCAAGCCCGTGAAGTTTCGGTCTGATCCGTGATCGATACAGACAGATTTCGACTCGATCAAGATTTCATCCAATGGAGTCGAAATTTGGCGTGGACATTCTTTACCATACACGTAGTCTTCTATGAAAATTTCATAGCATTTGGACTTGTAGAATGGGAGATATGATCGATACGAAATGGAGTTTTCGGTAGGCTGTTCCATTCGACTCGCTTCCGTTTCGACTCGCTTCTGCTTCGACTTGGTGACGTGGCGATTTCTGGATCGCTCTGCCTTTGACGCTATTTTGAGCGAGTCGAAGCGCGCATTGATTGAGCGAGTCGAAGCGAGCCATGATTGGGCGAGTCGAAGATAGCTGTTTGAGCGGAGCGAGTCGAAGCGTGCACTTTGGATGGTTCCAAACTGGAGCGAATCGAAGAGAGCAGTTCTGGGAGGTTTGAGCAGTGGAGTCGAAGTGGATGGAGTCACTCAGTGGTTCGAGGGGAGCAAGTCGAAGAAGGCCTCTGAGCGAAGCGAGTCGAAGCAGGTACTTCAGATGGCTATGAAGCGAGTCGAACAGGAACGAGTCGAAGTTGGCATCTGAGGGATACGGAGCGAGTCGAAGGGAGCGAGTCGAAGAGAGCAGCTCTGAGGGACGTGGAGCGAGTCGAAGTGAGCAGCTCTGAGGGACGTGGAGCGAGTCGAAGTGAGCAGCTCTGAGGGACGTGGAGCGAGTCGAAGGAGCGAGTCGACCGACAATTGATTTTCATCCAATCTTTTATCGTCATAACTCGAGCATACGAACTCGGATTGACTTGAGATTTGAAACGTTGGTTCTCATGGCTTAGCGTCATGTTCTACCAATTTTGGCTCGATCCGGACTCGGACAAAATTCATCGATATCCGTAGTGAGCCTGTATATAACTGATCTCTGGAATGGGCCGTCACTGGTTACTAGTCAATTCCTTGGTGTTACGGCCTTGCCAAAAGGCCGGATAACACCATTTAACTACTTGTGGATTCAAATCTAACCTTCAAGTACATTCTATCTTGAAACACTATGCTATTATTGCTATTCCGGATATTTCATAGTGCTTTATTATATGATTATATATGTATTAATTTCACTAAGGGCTTTCATTCTAAAAGTCTAATTTTGACATGGATTATAAGTGACCCATTACCAGTGAAATTTTATCTCAGTTAATTAATTAAACATATTTAATTAATTCATACCTACATATATTTTAGCTCGCCTTATTTATTTATTTTTTAAATAATTTCGGCTATTGAAATAATATATACATTATTTATTATATTTGAATTATTATATTAGCCTAATATGTACTTAAATAGATATAAAAAAATTATACTTTATTTATTAATTTTAAGCCCTTTAATGATAATAAATAATTAACATAATTATATTATTAATTTACCCATAACAATAGTTTATAACTTTTACAAATTATTTTAATAAATTATTTTTGGTCGAAAATTGAGAGTTGCAATTGTGTGACCTCCGGGTTTAAACTCAACCATTAGCAATATTTTAACAATTTAAATATTATAACATGTATGGATTTTACTAATGCATTATGGTTTGACATGAGTTAAGTTGTTTACAAATTATCAAGGTGAAATCCAATTTCTTATCTATTAAAGAACCACCCTTAAGTAAAGATATATTTTGTACACTTTCTCTTCGTCATCACTGTATCACTTAGATATCTAAAGCTCGATCAATGATTAAAAATCTACTCATATCCATAGTTAATTTCAAAGTCTAACACTAAATTCCATTGTTCAATCTGATAGAGTTAGGTGTATGCCCTAGAGGCAATTATCTAATTCGTTAAATACAACTAACTTGATAACCAATCTTGTTCGAAATAAAAGGTGTTTTCTTTCTATTATATATTTAATATAATGTGTTATATTAATTAATTTAATTAAAAGTATATTTAATAGAAAATCCATAAATGGTTTGTTTTTTGATAGTAGTTACAAAGTATTGGGACCATGAGTAATTTATTATACTTAAAACAAATCTACCATTTTTAAATGTTCCTAGTCAAGTTGCATCAAGATTGGATATCGATGTATCCATTGAGACTAGAGTACGTAACGCTCTCCAAATGTTGGGCAGTGAATTACTCATAACCGCTGGGGGAACCAAGGGATTATGTACTGAAATTTATTGAATAACTATGAAATGACTCATTCGATAGTTTTTTATTAGATAGTATAACTAAGGTCAAACAGAAAATATCGATGTGACCGATTTACACAGTTCTCTCGACTTGAGAATACTATGGATCTTCAATATGAAAGCTCTGCTTTGAGTAGTCTATCACCTTGAACCTTATTCTTATATTATCGTATTTCCCTTAAACTAATTTGTTTAGCTAGACAAACCCGTGTATTTTATACTCGGGTCAGACCGAGGTGTTTTAGGTTAGGTACCCTTATGGACTTAGCCTATTCTGCTTTTGCATGGACTTATCTGCTAGCCCTTTTTGTTGTAGTCTTTTTGTCGCTACTCTGATATGTATATTGTTTTGACTCGTGTGTATATTGTGGTCATCATACCACTTATGATGTATTATTTGTACTATACTGGGATGTATCAATATATATGTATATATATATTTGTTTATTGTTCTATGATGTGTTATGCATTTGAGTTGTTGTATTTTATTCTGATGGATCCTATAGGCACCGTATTTTGTATTAAGCACTTGTTGGATATGTCGGTCAACTTGAGTTAGAAAAAAAATATAGAGCATTAATCGACGTATTCAATAGATATTTAAGACAAAACTATAGATGGTCGCTCCTAACCAGCCCTATTCTCCGCATTGGCAGACAGTATTACCCAGTAATACTCTTTGTTAATGTGGGTCTCGGGGTGGGGTGTCACAGCTTGGCACTTTGATTATAGTCAAATCATAACACGACGTCCATTATGTGACTATAGTTGGGTCGAGTAGAAGTATTGGAAGTGAAGCAATGTTCAAGAGAGGAATCATCTCCTCAGTTATATGCGGTCCAATTAGTTAATATCGGTATCAGGTACGTAGCAGTCAAGTGCTGATATGAGATATTTTAACATATCATGATAGTATCAGATAATATCGGTAAAATATCAAACGTGTGTGGAACATGTTATAAATGCTATTATACTATGTTATAATGTTATATTGATGTTAAGTATTTAAATTTTTGGATAATTAATTTCAAATTACTATCAAAGACTAATTGCATTAATTTATAGATTATAATCCATTTACCGAGATATTCTATTTAATATAAATCTTAATATAGGCTCGTAAAAACTAAGAAATTCGTATAATGTACATCTTTATTATTTTATTCGATTTTATACTATATTCATTGTTTTTTTAGTCATCTATATTAATTTCTCAGATTTTCCAAAATTGTTGCTTCATTGTTTTCATTTTCACTTAATTTATCGAATAAACGATGTTGATTTGATATCAGTTACTACTTTAGCTCATTTCTTATCGATATGTCAAATATATGACTTTATTGCTCTTCCACTTTTAATTCTGGGTGCATGATAATAATTAATAAAAATTAATTTTCATAAGCTAACTTACCAATTAGAAATGGTGAGCAATAAATAACTAAAAAGAGCAGTAGCTCTTTTAGGATCTTGTCTTTAGTGGTAAAGTCTTTAAGAAAATTAAAACATATAAAACTATAAAATAAGTAGAGTTTCCTTTATTGAAAGACTAATGAAGAAACCTAAAACTATATGCTTAAAACTAAAAAATTAGTGCATTAAGATTTTTAATATGGTCTACAAATTGTAATTCACCATATACAAAAAACAAATATTGAGAATGTGAAGATATTTATTCATAAAGATATGTTTTCCAACACATACAATAATGAACAATATTCTTAGAAAATATTATGTATTTACACTAAATATCATAGCGATATATCAAAAAATATCGGATGATATATCGATAATTATATTTTAAGTGATATTTTGAAAAAAAATTGGCTTAGGAGCATACGAGATATATAAGCTATATATCAATGATATTATCCGATATTAACTACGTAGTATATGGTTAGTATCTTGGTCAACTCAAAGTCAAAGTCTCTAGCCGGAGCATTTTGGTTAATAATAATTGTTATTATTGAACCAAGGATTTTGTGTTTGGACTATAAGTTGAATATGGATAATATTGGAATTTTGACCATTACCAATTTCCGTAAGTCCAAAGTGATATAGTTTTGACAAAGAGAATTGATGTAAATAAAAGCCACAACAGGGTAACGCTTAACAAAGTGAAATTGGACTTTACTGAAACCAAGTGATAAATTTGGTCAAAATGTCACACCACCTACCAAGTGACGTGTGAACATTAATATTTGAATAGTTCGATGTTAATCGCAGGCCAAATTTACACCTTATGAGTCACACAACCATAATAATGAATTCTCTTTAGACCAAATGATTTCATTAGTTTGTAATTGTTATAAATTAATTAAACTAATTAATATCTATGAAATATTAATTATAAAATATTGAATATGATTTGAGAAGCACCTGACCCCTTCAGAACTCCGAAGTTAAGTCCAAGCTATGACGCCCTACCCCGAGACCTACATTAACAAAGAGTATTACTGGGTAATACTGTCTGCTAATGCAGAGAATATGGCTGGATAGGAGCGACCATCTATAGCCTTGTCTTAAATATCTATTGAATACGTCGACAAATGCCACATTTTTTTTATCTCAAGTAGATCGACATTGTAACACCCCACTCCGAGACCCACATTAGCAAAGAGTATTACAAGGTAACACCGTCTGCTAATGCAGAGAATAGAGCTAGTTATGAGCGACCATCTATAACCTTGTCTTAATTATCTATTGAATACGCCGACAATGCCACTTCTTACTTAAATGGATCGACATCTCCAATAAATACTTAATACAAAGCCATAGGTGGCTGAAGGATCTATCAGAATAAAATATAATAACTCAAATGTAGTACACATCACAGAATAGTAGATCATCACATACATTTACACATATACAAATACATTACAGAGTTTACAAAATGAGACATGTCAAGTGGTAAAGCAAACCACAATATACAGACGAGTCAATAGAATACATATCTGAGTTACATACAAAAAGGACTACACAAAAAGCTATAACAAAAAGGAGCTAGCGGATAGTCCATGCGGAAGCAAAAGAGGCTAAGTCCAAAGTACCTAACCAGAAACATCTCGGTCTGACCCAAGTATAAAATACACGGGTCCGTCTAGCTAAATAAATCAGTTAGATATACTCAAAGATAATGAACATACTAAGTCATAAAGTACCACAAATATCTCCAAAAGAGATAACCAAATCATCTAACATAAGATGAATCATAACAAGCCTCATAACATCAGCAACTCAAATAAACCAAGGATATCATATCCCAAAACAAGCCAAAAGGCAAATAACAAATACCAACAAAGGTACACAAGTTTCCACAAGGTAATCGCTATATATCGTGTGGTTCAAAGAACCTACCCCGAAAGGCGATACACTAGGGAAATATAATTGTCAAAGAAACAAAAGATGCTCAAGCTCAGTACTGTATAACAAGAACTCGATTGTGGTCGGAAAGATCCATACGAGAAAAGATACGTTCGCATGTGCGAATCCAAGCTTGGACCTCAAGAACGGACTTGGAGTCTTTGAATGGCTTTCCACCAAGATGAGAAAAATCACTACACAGGCTTGCAAAGGCAGACTTGCATGGAGGAGATGCACGAATAGGAGTTGGAGGCTGAGTGCTCCTAAATAACTCCAAAAACTGATCGACAGACATGTAAACGACATCCAGATGCGAGTCGCTCGATTGCCCAGCATTCGAGCATCGTCCTCTGCCTCTTCAGCCATTAGCTGAAAGATAAGATAAGATAAAGATTATTCACACGGTAGATATCATTAATTCAAATATGGAATACTATGGAATAAAATTCATCCCAAAACGTGTTCCCAAAATTCTATCTACCCCGAAGGCACGAAAAGAAACAAGGCATGATGATTCAAAGATTTATAACATTCGTACTACCCTTTGATGTACCGTAATATGTGTCTCTATTCTATTTTTATCATATTTTGTTCTGAACCTCGCTCTGATACCAAGCTGTAACGCCCCACTCCGAGACTCACATTAGCAATGAGTATTACAAGGTAACACCGTCTCCTAATGCGGAGAATAGAGCTGGTTAGGAGCGACCATCTATAACCTTGTCTTAATTATCTATTGAATACGCCGACAATGCCACTTCTTACTTAAATGGATCGACATCTCCAATAAATACTTAATACAAAGCCATAGGTGGCTGAAGGATCTATCAGAATAAAATATAACAACTCAAATGTAGTACACATCACAGAACAGTAGATCATCACATACATTTACACATATACAGATGCATTACAGAGTTTACAAAATGAGACATCTCAAGTGGTAAAGCAAACCACAATATACATACGAGTCAATAGAATACATATCAGAGTTATAGACAAAATGGACTACACAAAAAGCTATAACAAAAAGGAGCTAGTGGAATAGTCCATGCGGAAGCAAAAGAGGCCAAGTCCAATGTACCTAACCTGAAACATCTCGGTCTGACCCAAGTATAAAATACACGGGTCCGTCTAGCTAAATAAATCAGTTAGATATACTCAAAGATAATGAACATACTAAGTCATAAAGTACCACAAATATCTCCAAAAGAGATAACCAAATCATCTAACATAAGATGAATCATAACAAGCCTCATAACATCAGCAACTCAAATAAACCAAGGATATCATATCCCAAAACAAGCCAAAAGGCAAATAACAAATACCAACAAAGGTACACAAGTTTCCACAAGGTAATCGCTATATATCGTGTGGTTCAAAGAACCTACCCCAAAAGGCGATACACTAGGGAAATATAATTGTCAAAGAAACAAAAGATGCTCAAGCTCAGTACTGTATAACAAGGATCCATACGCCCGAAGGCAATGCCCGAAGGCAACGCCAAAAGGCAACGCCCGAAGGAAACAAACCGTAGTGGCGGTACTGGACACCACTGTCCGGCGGAATGTGTCACAACTCTCAGAAAGGAACCCGGAAAATGTTAACGTGAGTCCCATACCCCACGTTCGCACTAAACGGTTGACTACCCGTTAGTCAATTTTACACTAAAAGCAGTACAAAGTTCACCTCATCTCATCGGTAAACCAGACCCAAAGGTTAAAACAGTGAAACAAATAGATTAGGAATTAACTGAAAAGATGAACACACGTGTTCATAGCACGCGTTTTATCTAATCATTTAATTCTCCTCCATCTTCGCTCGGAGTGCAAAATTGTGTGTGTCTTTTATATAGAAATTATAAATTGGAGAAACGAACTTTTAATACAATTTAAAAAGAACATTTTATAAAAACCCGTGCACGAAATCAAAAAGGAATCATCAAAATCAAAAATGCGATAACAACTGATTGGATCGACACGAATCGATCGAAATTGGAAAACCAAACCAAAATAACAAATGGGGCTGAGACAACCCAGCCTTAAAGCCTCTTCGGTATATCCCGGTAAACATGTTCAAACATCCATAAAAGAGATTTTCACAAAATTGGTCTTCAAACCCAAAAATTGGACAATTCACCGAATCGATCCTAATCGAACACAAAAGAACATGGATTAATGTTAGGAATTCTTACCCAACAACAACAAAAGCTATAGGCTTAGATGTGAGTTCAAAAATCTCACCTTTTAACTCAAAAACAAATGATAAGAAGCTTAAACACAAGGAAAAGATCAACCACTCTTCACTTCAACTCTACAAGCTTCAATCTAAGATCAAAACAAGTATTTCCTAAATTAGGGTTTAGGAATTTTCTAAAATCGGAGAGAAAGATAGATGGAGAAGGTGAAAAGAAGGCTTACTTAAGCTTCTCTTTGAATTTGGAGCAAGAAATGGAGTTTGCAAATGAATCTAGGGCTTGGAATTTCTAATTCCTCTTCTCTTCCCCCATTTTCAGTTGAGCTTGAGAAAAAGAAATGAAATGAGAATGAATGGATAAAGAGAGGGGCTGAGTTAGAGTATATGATGAGTTGGGTGAAACCCAAACCCAAAAGCCCAACAGAAAATAGCAAAATTCAACTCACTCCAAACATATTGAAGGTTATACTCAAAAAAGTTGCAAACACCATTTTGGACTCAATGGAAGTGGTCCCGAGTCCTAATTCGACCGTTTGCAAAAAGTGACATTTCGGACCTAAATCCGACTAACGACGCTATATTTAAATAAAACATTTAAATATAAAATCGTAAAATATGCGGGTTGTTACAGATCTACCCTCCTTAACAAAATTGCATCCACGCAATTCCTAGAGAAGAATTAGCAACAACCATATACTTACATCACCCAAAAAGAAAAGAAAATAAGCTTGAGATAAAAAGATATTCTCACCATTGCAAAGCAAAGATAGAAAACCTGGATAGGATCGCTCGATAAACTCTCAGGTTTCCCAAGTACAGTCATTGGAATTAGCGGACCATTGAACTTTAATGGGCGGCACGTCCTTGTTTCGAAGGTGTCTCACCTCCGAGGCAAGTACGCGAATAGGCTGTTGTATAATAGATAAGTCTGGTGAGATCTCAAGCCCTTGCAAATCAGGAGAGTCGATAACAGAATCCGATTCTCAAAGACACTTCCGAAGTTGAGAGACGTGAAACACGTTGTGAACCCCGGATAGATGAGCTGGAAGTGAAACTCTATAAGCCACTGGGCCAATACGTTCAGTAATAGGAAATGGTCCTACAAAGCGAGGAGCCAATTTCCCTGTCATTCTGAAGCGCATAACCCCTTTCAAAGGAGAAACACGAATAAAGACGAGATCATCAACCGAGAACTCGAGAGGCTTCCTACGGTTATCTGCATAGGATTTTTGGCGGCTCTGTGCCTCTTTCATCCTCTTACGAATAAGATCAATCTTCTCAGAAGAATCATGAACAAACTCTGGGCCAAGAATAAGCTTCTCCCCAGATTCCAACCCACAAGAAGGTGATCGACATGGCCTTCCGTATAAGGCTTCGAAAGGTGCCATACCGATGTTGGACTGAAAACTATTGTTGTAGGAGAACTCTACAAGGGGTAGATGATCCTCCCAACTACCTCCGAAATCAAGAATACAAATACGGAGAAGATCCTATAAGATACGATTCACCCGTTCAGTCTGTCCATCAGACTGTGGATGATAAGTTGTGCTGAAATTAAGCTTTGTTCCCAAAGCTTGCTGAAGACTCTGCCAGAAATGACTGGTGAATAAAGGATCACGGTCACTCACAATCGAACTAGGAAAACCGTGAAGTCTCACGATTTCCTTGATATATAACTTAGCCAAAAGAGAAGCAGTCCTATTAGATTTAATAGGGACAAAATGAGCTGATTTGGTGAGGCGATCAACAATAACCCAAATGCTAGATTGGCCCGATCTCGTACGAGGTAGGCCATCAATGAAATCCATCGAAATCTGATCCCATTTCCACAATGGAATCTCTAGAGGCTGAAGGAGACCAGAAGGGCGCTGATGTTCGGCTTTAATACGTTGACAAGTCATGCAATTACTCACATAACTCGCCACATCGCGCTTCATGCCTTCCCAATAATAAAGGCGATGCATATCGGCATACATCTTACTACTGCCAGGATGAATGGTATACTTAGAACGATGACAGTCATCAAGAATGTCATGCCTAAGTGCAGAATCAGAAGGCACAACAAGACGGTTCTTCTTGTGAAGACACCTATGAAAATCAATGCTGAAATCCCGCAACGCCTCATCACGGGATTCAGTCTCACAAAGCTGAATAAGGTGTACAAGATTAGGATCATGCCGCTGAGCTACGGCAATACGATCCAATAAAGAGGGTCGAGCTTCCAAACTGAATAATACTATCGAGAATCAGAAGATGGAGCTCGATCACGAATATCACAAAAAGATAGAGTCTCAAGAATATCCCATTCGGCAAGCATCATAGAAACGACAGCCGAATGTCTGCGACTAAGCGCATCAGCAACACGATTACCCTTTCCAAGGGTATACAAGATATCAAAGTCCTAGGACGCAAGAAACTCGAGCCAACGCTGTTGCCTCATATTGAGTTCCTTCTGAGTGAATAAATACTTCAAGGATTTATGATCGGTATAGAGAATGAAGCACTCGCCTAATAAATAGTGTCGCCAAATCTTCAAGGCGAAGACAATGGCGGCTAACTCAAGATCATGAGTGGCATAGCGAACTTCATTCGGGCGCAGTTGCCTAGAAGCATAAGCAACTACCCGATCCTTCTGCATAAGCACGGCACCGAGACCACTACCACAAGCATCGGTGTAGATAACAAGATCATGATTTCCCTCGGGAACCACTAGAATAGGAGCATTAGTGAGAAGTTCCTTTAATGTCTGAAAGGAAGCTTCACACTTATCGGACCAAATATAACGAATGCCTTTCCGAGTAAGGCTGGTGAGAGGAAGCACAACACGGGAAAAATCCTTAATGAACCGACGATAATAACCCGCCAATCCAAGGAAACTACGTACGAATCTCATGAACATTCTCAGGCCTCTTCCAATTATGAATAGCTTCGATCTTTGAGGGATCGACCGAAATGCCGTCGGAAGATACAACATGGCATAAGAACTTAACCTTATTCTCCCAAAAATGGCACTTGGATAATTTGGCTTTAAGCTGATGGTGACGAAGATTACCCAAGACAATTCTCAAGTGATTAGCATGCTCGGCTTCAAACTTAGAATAAACAAGAATGTCATCAATGAACACAAGGACGAACTTATCGAGATATTCCCGGAATACTCGATTCATAAGATCAACAAAGAAAGCAGAAGCGTTCGTCAAACCGAACGACATAACAAGCCACTCGAAAGAACCATATCGAGTGCGGAAAGCTGTAAGAGGTATGCTATCTTCCGCAACTCGGAGCTGATGAAAACCAGTGGCAAGGTCGAGCGGAGAGAAGACCTTAGCACCACTCAATAGATCGAACATATCATCGATTCTAGGCAATGGATACCTATTCTTGATGGCCAACTCGTTAAGCTTGCGATAGTCGATGCAGAGCCTAAGAGTTCCATCGGACTGAATCAACTGTTTGGACTCAAGCTCTAAAAGCTGCTTCTTGAGTTCCTCATTTTCCTTTGTAGACATCCTCGTGGGAGGACGGCCAACTGGCTGCGTGCCTGGAATGAGATCAATGCGGAACTCGATCGCCCGCTTGGGTGGCAAACCCGAAACCGGCTCAAAAACATCAGAGAAGTCACCAACAATAGGAATACGAGATATATCATCATCATCTCATGAGTCAAGAGAATATAAAGCCATTTCGGAATTATCCACATTCCAAAGAACAAGTTATAGCTGAGTAGACGAATCCGGGTGTCGAAGATATAAAATTCTTCAGAACAAATAATCCTGGCATCGTATCTCACTAGCCAGTCCATACCCAAGATCATATCAAATCCCAAATAAGAAATAATGTGCAGATTCGCACGAAAAAAAAAGCCACATAAAACAATCTCAACATCATCACAAAGCATGCCAAGGGTTGCGGATCCCCCAATAGGATTCGTAATCCTCAACGAAGTAACCATACAAGAAACATCCAAAGACAAATCATCGATGAGCTTTTTCAGTACGAAAGAATGCGAAGCTCCCGTATCGAAAAGAACTTGAATACTACGGTCATGAAATAAAATAGAACCTTCCAAAATAGATGGAGATATACCTCTTGGCTAAGAAGAACCTCTAGAAGCCTTAGCAAAAAAAAAGCTTGCCAGACTTGGCACTAGCAAAAGCAGTAGGGCAGGTGGAAACACGGTGACCTTCCTTCTTGCAATAATGGCAGAAGAGAGGCTTAGGACAAGCTCGAATCATATGATCAGGAGAACCATAATTGAAACACTTCCGAATGGAAGGTGTTCCAGCAGATTGAGAGTTAGAACCATATTCAACGGGCTTTTTCTTCTTAGAAGGGAGAAATCCCTGCTTATGAAATGGAAACTTCTTCTTATTGGGGTTCTTGCGAACCTCAACATCATAACCACTATCACACTCCTTCTCGATGGCCTCGAGATGAAGTGCCGAATCAACCAACTCCTCAAAAGAAAGCTTAAGCTGGAGCATTAAAAACTTCTTAAGATATTTCTTAAGACCAAAGACAAACTTCATATTCTTCTTATAAGAAGTGCTAATGAATTCAAGAACATATTTAGATAAGGCCTCGAATGATGCAACATAATCAGAAATGGAGGACTTCCCTTGCTTCTACTCAAGGAAGCGACGGGCTAATAAAACTTTCTTAGATTCAGGAACGAATTTGAGTTCGAATCGTTCCCAGAACTGAGTCCAAGAAAGAACAGACTCATCAAGTTCGGCTATAAGGAGCTCGTACCAATCAAGGGCACGCTCTTGCAGTAAGCTAGAAGTTACAAGAACTCGATCGTGGTCGGAAAGATCCATACGAGAAAAGATACGTTCGCATGTGCGAATCCAAGCTTGGACCTCAAGAACGGACTTGGAGTCTTTGAATGGCTTTCCACCAAGATGAGAAAAATCACTACACAGGCTTGCAAAGGCAAACTTGCATGGAGGAGATGCACGAATAGGAGCTGGAGGCTGAGTGCTCCTAAATAACTCCAAAAACTGATCGACAGACATGTAAACAACATCCAGATGCGAGTCGCTCGATTGCCCAGCATTCGAGCGTCGTCCTCTGCCTCTTCAGCCATTAGCTGAAAGATAAGATAAGATAAAGATTATTCACACGGTAGATATCATTAATTCAAATATGGAATACTATGGAATAAAATTCATCCCAAAACGTGTTCCCAAAATTCTATCTACCCCGAAGGCACGGAAAGAAACAAGGCATGATGATTCAAAGATTTATAACATTCGTACTACCCTTTGATGTACCGTAATATGTGTCTCTATTCTATTTTTATCATATTTTGTTCTGAACCTCGCTCTGATACCAAGCTGTAACGCCCCACTCCGAGACTCACATTAGCAATGAGTATTACAAGGTAACACCGTCTCCTAATGCGGAGAATAGAGCTGGTTAGGAGCGACCATCTATAACCTTGTCTTAATTATCTATTGAATACGCCGACAATGCCACTTCTTACTTAAATGGATCGACATCTCCAATAAATACTTAATACAAAGCCATAGGTGGCTGAAGGATCTATCAGAATAAAATATAACAACTCAAATGTAGTACACATCACAGAACAGTAGATCATCACATACATTTACACATATACAGATGCATTACAGAGTTTACAAAATGAGACATCTCAAGTGGTAAAGCAAACCACAATATACATACGAGTCAATAGAATACATATCAGAGTTATAGACAAAATGGACTACACAAAAAGCTATAACAAAAAGGAGCTAGTGGAATAGTCCATGCGGAAGCAAAAGAGGCCAAGTCCAATGTACCTAATCTGAAACATCTCGGTCTGACCCGAGTATAAAATACACGGGCCAGTCTAGCTAAACAAATCAGTTAGATATACTCAATGATAATGAACATACAAAGTCATAAAGTACCACAAATATCTCCAAAAGAGATAACCAAATCATCTAACATAAGATGAATCATAACAAGCCTCATAACATCGGCAACTCAAATAAACCAAGGATATCATATCCCAAAACAAGCCAAAAGGCAAATAACAAATACCAACAAAGGTACACAAGTTTCCACAAGGTAATCGCTATATATCGTGTGGTTCAAAGAACCTACCCCGAAAGGCAATACACTAGGGAAATATAATTGTCAAAGAAACAAAAGATGATCGACCTCAGTACTGTATAACAAGGATCCATACGCCCGAAGGCAATGCCAAAAGGCAACGCCCAAAGGCAACGCCAAAAGGCAACACCCGGAGGCAACGCCCGAAGGCAACAAACCGTAGTGGCGGTACTAGACACCACTGTCCGGCGGAATGTGTCACAACTCTCAGAAAGGAACCCGGAAAATGTTAACGTGAGTCATATACCCCACGTTCGCACTAAACGGTTTACTACCCGTTAGTCAATTTCGCACTCAAAGCAGTACAAAGTTCACCTCATCTCATCGGTAAACCAGACCCAAAGGTCAAAACGGTTAAACGAATAAATTAGGAATTAACTGAAAAGATGAACACACGTGTTCATAGCATGCGTTTTATCTAATCATTTAATTCTCCTCCCTCTTTGCTCGGAGTGCAAAATTGTGTGTGTGTTTTATATAGAAATTATAAATTGGAGAAACGAACTTTTAATACAATTTAAAAAGATCCTTTTACAAAAACTCGTGCACGAAATCAAAAAGGAATCATCAAAGTCAAAAATGCGATAATAACTGATTGGATTGACACGAATCGATTGAAATTGGAAAACCAAAGCAAAATAACAAATGGGGCTGAGACAAGCAGGTCAGTCGATTGAACCAGGGGGTCAGTCGACTGGACCAGTGCTTGGAAACTTTTTGTTTCCAGGTAAGTCGACTGACCGAGGGTGTCAGCCGATTGACACAGGGCAAGGATTTTCTGTCCCCCCGGGTCAGTCGACTGAACCCAGAGGTCAGTCGACTGATACAGGGGAAGAATGTTTTCTGCCCCCCTAGTTCAGTCGACTGACCTACTGGTTCAGTCGACTGAACCTGCTTCCTGGGAAGAATCAGTCTAGCCCCCTAATGGGGCAAACTTTACCGCAAGGATCGATCGAGCTACAGCGACTCAGGACTTATGCCAAATGACAACCCAGCCTTAAACCCTCTTCGGTACATCCCGGTAAAGATGTTCAAACATCCATAAAAGAGATTTTCACAAAATTGGTCTTCAAACCCAAAAATTGGACAATTCACCGAATCGATCCTAATCGAACACAAAAGAACATGGATTGATGTTAGGAATTCTTACCCAACAACAACAAAAGCTATAGGCTTAGATGTGAGTTCAAAAATCTCACCTTTTAACTAAAAAACAAATGATAAGAAGCTCAAACACAAGGAAAAGATCAACCACTCTTCACTTCAACTCTACAAGCTTCAATCTAAGATCAAAACAAGTATTTCCTAAATTAGGGTTTAGGAATTTTCTGAAATCGGAGAGAGAGATAGATGGAGAAGGTGAAAAGAAGGCTTACCTAAGCTTCTCTTTGAATTTGGAGCAAGAAATGGAGTTTGAAATTGAATCTAGGGCTTGGAATTTCTAATTCCTCTTCTCTTCCCCCATTTTCAGTTGAGCTTAAGAAAAAGAAATGAAATGAGAATGAATGGATGAAGAGAGGGGCTGAGTTAGAGTATATGATGAGTTGGGTGAAACCAAACCCAAAAGCCCAACAGAAAATAGCAAAATTCAACTCACTCCAAACATATCGAAGTTTATACTCAAAAAAGTCGCAAACGCCATTTTGGACTCAATGGAAGTGGTCCCGAGTCCTAATTGGACCGTTTGCAAAAAGTGATATTTTGGACCTAAATCCGACTAATGACGCTATATTTAAATAAAACATTTAAATATAAAATCGTAAAATATGTGGGTTGTTACAGACATATCCGATAAATACTTAATACAAAGCCATAGGTGGCTATAGATGGTCGCTCCTATCCAGCCCTATTCTTTGCATTAGCAGACAGTATTACCCAGTAATACTCTTTGTTAATGTAGGTTTCGAGGTGGGGCATCACAACTTGGTTCAGAGCTCAAAATTGGTATGCATATAGTAGAAAACTTTATCTTTCAAACAAAAAAAAGAATAACGCAATTTGGATAAAGTATGAGAAAGTTATGATGTCTCAAAGTTGAACACTCAAATGACAATATTTTTCAACCAAATTTTCAGAAACAAAGTTCAACATATAAACTTGACTCAGAAAAAGATCCGGCAGTTATTATTGAATATATTTAAAATAGTTATAAATATATCGATCGATATGTTATATTGAAAAGCAATTAGATTAGATTTAATTAATAATATTTCTTTGGGCTTAATGGGATGTTGGCCCATGATGATAGGTTGATAATTTCGGCTGTAATGAGGGCTACAGGGGTGCCTAAAATAGGTTAGGGTATTAGAATTTGGTGGCTTAGATCTAGTGAGAATTGGTATGGAATATAATCCATTATTTTCTCTCTCATCCACTGTTTAAACAACTCAAATGCTAATTAAAAATTCGGATTTTTTGGCTGCCACTGTTCCCATCCATTGTTGGTCAATTTCATCCTCAAGAAGCTGAGGTAAATCCAAATCAAATCAATTCAAAAGGCAATTGTTATTCGATAGTCAAAGGTCTACGCTTTAAGAATTAGCAGTCTGCTGAATCGAAAAGCTTTCAAAGGAGAGAGAGTTCATCATTACAATGTGTGCTTGAAGATATTGGTTTTAGTTATGTTTTTACTATAATATATAGGTTATAATTTCTAGATAATATTTAATTATTCATATATATTATTATTATATTGTTAGTTAGGTAAAGATTCTTATATGTATTGATGTTGTCACATACTAGATTGGTTATGTGTATATATTCATTTAATTAAAAACAATCTTTTTCACAAATAGGTCAGATACGCATGGTCAAATATTTCTATTTATATTAATTAATATTTTATATATATATCACTTAATTATACTTATATGGTTTGTATCTAATTATAACATCATTTCATGCTAATAATTAAACATATATTTTATACAAGTATATTTACGGTAATTATAATTTTTGCCAAATGTTAGGTATTATTAATTATTATTTACTATTTTTTAATATGATTTAAATCAATATATAATGCAAATAATTTATGTAAAATAAAATATGTTTCAAAAATTAACTTTTAAATTTTACAAAATTATTTTATCCTGAAATAAGATCTCAGCAAGAAAATGAGGAAAAAAATCATTTTTCCTAATTTTAGAAATTATTGTAATATACGGTCGAAAATAATTAATTAATAAAAAATAAATTTTGGCTATAAAAAATTCTCGAAAAAATTTTCAATCCTCAAAATAGCATGCTAGATTTTCTTAAAATTTAAAATTTGAATAATATGTTTTGAAATATTTTTATTAATATTTTATTCTTTTTCAATTAATTAACCAATATATATGTAATAAAATTTTATTGTGTTGTACACACTATTTTGAAGTGTTTATAAAAAGTTATTAAATTTTATAAATATATATTTGTATATATTTAGATATTATAAATATGCTTATGAGTGTGTGTGTGTGTGTTAGTTTGTCGTTGTAATTTAGACACACACACACAGATATATATATATATATATATATATTAGTTCATATTATTAAATAAAAAACTTTTTATATTATACGTATATATCTATATATATTATTTTAATATTTATTACAATAATACATACATATATATTATTAATATTTTACATATATACATAAGTTATATACATACATACATATACATATATATACACACAAACACACACATACACATATATATATATATGTGTGTGTGTGTGTGTTTAAATTTTTCATTCTCATAAAATTATTAAACTAAAATTAACGTATATATATATATACATATATGTAGATTTATAATATTTATATAAATAACAATTTTAAATACATACGTATATTTAGACAACACACACACACACACACACACATATATATATATATATATTAGTTCATATTATTAAATAAAAAACTTTTTATATTATACGTATATATCTATATATATTATTTTAATATTTATTACAATAATACATACATATCTTTTATTAATATTTTACATATATACATAAGTTATATACATACATACATATACATATACACAAACACACATACACATATATATATATATGTGTGTGTGTGTGTGTGTGCGTGTTTAAATTTTTCATTCTCATAAAATTATTAAACTAAAATTAACGTATATATATATATACATATATGTAGATTTATAATATTTATATAAATAACAATTTTAAATACATACATATATTTAGACAACACACAATACATATCAGATGGGCTAACATATCCATTGAGATGTAAATCCCAACATCTATATATAGACATGTTATACCTTGCACGGATTATCATGTTACACATGCACACACATACATATAACTTTATGATACATATGTGTACATTTATATGTATAAATATTAATTAAATAGAACTCTATGTAATTTATAAATTTAAACAAAATAAGAGATTTTATTTAAATAAATTTTAGAAATGTTCTAAGTAAATTAGACTTCATAAGTCCAATAAAGATTCCAATAAGGTAAAGATTGAAATTCACTTATAATTTCTGCTGCAGGCTAATCCAGTTTCAAGATAATCTGATAATAATTATCAATTAAGCGATTGTTTTAGCCAAAAACTTTGACTTTACGTTGACTACTAACTACGATGATACTTACCTTCCATTCGATGAAGATGGATCCCTCTTGAATAGTGTTTCACTTTAAGTGATTCAACTAATACCCAGTTATAACTTAACACTATCAACGTTATCATGTGATTAACAACAATCGAAGTACTGTTTAGATACTTAAGATACGAAGTACTGTTAGGTAAAAAATTACTGCACATGGTCACATAAGATCTTATATTTGACTTTTAACCAACAGAAGACTCTCGGTGAGTCATTTGGTAATTGTTCCAAACAATAACTCGTACGTATGCAACCCCTTCAATCCTCCAATGGTCATGAGTGATTCATCGTCTATCATATGAAGGACGTTACATACACTAAATTAAATGGGTATATCGATATCTCGTTCTCAATTCATCTTGTCCATGAACATCCAAGGATAAGTATTTATTTTTATTTGATTCAACACTTATGTTATGAATATATTTGTAAATGTAATCGATTAAATGATTTCCAAAAGATTTTATATTTTTATATATTTAATGTATTTATAACATTATTTATATTCCAACATAACAATTTATAAAATAGAAAATAAAACCAAAAGCTTACTTTATTTCAAACCAGATTCGCTAAGTTAAGTTATATAATTAAATTACATAATTGCCCCTAAGGTGCTTTCTTAAATGTATAAGAATCTACGCAAGATTTACTAAGAAAAATATAGGTTAAGAAAATCAGATATTTTATTAGCTAGGGAAACATTAATAAGACAATTTACCTAGAAAAATACAAGGCCAATTATTTGCTAGTAACATATGGTCGAAATAAATGAGTAAATGGTTGTACGAAAATGATTTCCCTCATTTAAATTGTTAAGCGAGTAAATATATAACCTAAATAAACAAAACCAAAAAATAACTAAAAAAATAATATGATAAAAAGTAGTTTCACATTATAGAATTTCATTTGGTTTGAGATAAATTCGTTACTTTGGAATTTAATTGTAGTTACATATGATGTCTCAATTACTTAAAATGTATTTCCACTACCACTTCATGTAAAGAAGACCAATAAATACCTTAATATATTAATGTTTATTTGGTCTTTAAATGATAACACAATGAAAATCATTTAACAGTGTTCCTTCATAAATTGGTATGGTATAGTAGCCATTTGTTAAATGATAATAAAAAAGAAAGTTTATAAAGTCTTTAAATGGTACAGTGGCCCTTTGTAGATTAGTCTTCCCTCCCTGTCTTCCTTGGTAATTTGATGGAACCTTTTCCATAAAATATGAAGTGCCATAATATGATGCTGAAATGCTCAACGTATAGTTCAAACACACATACCCACTAAAATTATTTATATATTTGGCGTTCTTATTTCCTATCATGGTAAAAAATTTAAGACTTTCAAATACCCTTACAAATCTGTAGTTATTTATGGATGTACTTATGTTTTTTTATACTACACTTTAGTCTCTACTCTTTTGAGGTACTCATAGAGTTACATGTATTTATTTAAACAATGAAACATTGATCATTTATACTCATGGTTCCCTTTAAAAGTAATATGGTTGTGAGGGTTAATAAAGTTATTCTAAAACAAAATTATAGTAGAATCCTTATGCAATTTTGTTGTTTACTTGAATGTGAAAATCCTTATAATTTTCATCCATTTTTCTTCTCCAGTGTTAGAAATGAACTCAGCAAGTATACGAGAGTGTTTTGTCATAAAGCAAAGCGAAGCAAGTTTCATAAATAAAAGTAGTGAGCAAGAGCCTGGACTTTATCTTGGCCCAAAAGACTTGTATTTTGTTTTATACAAGCCACTATATAAACCGATCAATGTATTCACTCGGATAATTGATAATGATGAACCTTTTTTTGCTACATTATCTTCGTATCAATCTGTATGCACAAAATATAAAATCTTAAAATCTTCCATGGTATCAGAGCCAAGGCTTAACAGCAACCAGTTCGTATATTGAAGAATCGAAGATTTTCAGCAAAAGTGAAGATAATAAATCTAAATCATCATTTGATAATCAGATTACACATTAGAGATCATCTCATCATTTGGGTTCTATTAGAGAATTTGCTTAAGAAAAAGGTACTCCAATGAGGAATTCACTGAATTCTTGGCTGCAGCAAGCTTTCCTTTTCAAATCATCAAATTCAAAACAAGAAACTTTAGAAAATCAAAATTAGAAGGCATGAAATTCATCCAAAAGCAGCAAGAAAGTAAGTTCCAAACCAAGGACCCATCAGAACATCATCATCATTTGAGTTTGGCTGCAACAAACCTGGTTTTCCTGCATTTTGAAACATATCTTGCGTATTTTATTTCCTGAATCTTTAAGTCCATTAGCTTCAGTGTTGTATCACCATGGCTGAAGGCAATGACATCTTAGCAACAGCTGAAAACTCTGCAAATTCCGAACAATAAAAAGCAACAGCTATAGAGAATCTGATCAAAATAGTGGTCAGTGATAGAGTTAGGGGTATGCCCTAGGGGCAATTCTATAATTTATTGTAAATTAATTACCTCTAAAATCAATTCTTGTTCGAAATAAAGGTGTTTCTTCTTTCTGTTTCTTCGTTCTGTTTATATTTGGTATAATGTGTTCTAAATAATTAAATGTTTAATTAAAATATATTTAATAGAAAGTCCATAAATGGTGTATTTGTGATAGTAATTACAAATAGTTGTAATCACGAGTATTGGATCACAATGTAATAAAACACCCAATTTTAAATGTTCCCAGTCAAGATGCATTGAAACTGGATATTGATATATCCATTGAGTCTGGAGTACGTAACGCTCTCCAAATGTTGGGCAGTGTATTATTCATGACTATTGGGGGCATCTAAGGGTAACGTACTAATAGTTATTGGAGAACTATAAAATGACTCATTTGATAGTTTTTTATTAGTTAATATAACTAAGGTCAAACAGAAAATATCAATATGAATAATTTACATGGTTCTTTCGACTTGAGAATAATCCGAATCTTCAATATTAAAGATCATCTTTGATTATAGCCAAATCATGGCACGGTGTCTATCGAGTGACTATAGTTGGGTCGAGTGGAAGTATTGGAAGTGAAGCACTACTCAAGAGAGGATTCATCTCTTCAGTCACATGGGGTTTGTATCACGATCAACTTAAGTCAACCCAAAGTCAAAATTTCTGGTCAGAGTAGTTCAGTTAATAATAATTGTTATTACTGAACCAAGGACTTTGAGTTTGGATTATAGAGTTGAATGTGGACGATGTTGGAATTTTAACAACTACCAAATTCAATAAGTCCAAAGTGATAGAGTTTTGATGAAGATAATTGGCGTGAATAATTATCACAGCTGGGTAACACATAATAATGTGAAATTTGATTTTAGCAAATCTGCATAAGCGATAAATTTGGCCATAATGTCACATCACCTACTAAGTGACATATGAACGCTAACATTCAAATAGTTGGATGTTAATTGTAGACCAAATTTACACCCAAGAGTCATACAACCGAAATGATGGATTCTCTTTAGACCAAATGATTTAATTAGTTTATAATTGTTATAAATTAATTTAATTAACTAATATTTATGAAATATTAATTATGAAACTTAAATGATTTGAGAAATAAAAGTGTTGCATATATTCATAATAGTTATGAATATATTGATCGATATGAGATATCAATAGCAAAATAAGTTAAATATAATTGTATACATTTAAATTAGGATAAATAAGCTCACAACCCATGCTGATTAAAGAAAGATGCGGTTGGTTTTGCTAGGGTTAGAGACGACTACACCATAGGATTAGGAATTAGAGATGTGTGGCTAAGATCTAGTGAGAAATTTACACTGTTTCCTCTCATATCCTACCATTATAAATACTAATCTCAAAACCCTAATCACATTCTAATTCATTTCTTTTGAGCCACCATCTCCATCTTTTTTCATGGCTGCAACTTTTCTCTAAATTAATCCCAAAAATCTTAAATCCAATTCAAGTTAAAACAAGAAGCTATTTGATAGTGCAAGGTCGTTGATTCTAGACTAGTAATCTAACGGATCAAAGAATTTTAGAGAAAGATAATTCATTATTTCAATGTGGAATTTAGGGCATTTATTTCCGGTAATTTCTATTTATATATTGATCATATTATTATTTTTTAGATTTGTTAATCATGTAAACTTAAGTATATAATCAAATTATTGTTATTTCATTAGTTAGGTGAGATTTTTGTATGTATTATTGTCGTCGCAACAGAGATTGGATATGTGTATAAAATTTAAAGAACTAGTTCATGATTTATGTTTGTACTCTGGTATTAGATATTAAAACAAATTTTAGCTTAAAATTATATATGTTTATACGTATATATGTATTAATTTATGATTTAATATTCACATACAATTTGAATTAAAATGTATATTTTCATATTTAATGTATAATATTGATCTAAAATTTTTCATACACTTGTTTATGTTTATTATGAATTATAAGTGCTGAAAATAGTTATTATCATTTATATACATATTATTATTAATATTTAATGATTACCTGATTCAATAATTTCATATAAAATAATCCTTGTTTCTAAAATTCAATTATATTTTTTTCTAAATTAATTCATCATATCAAGTACTTTTGAAAAAAGTTTTAGACTTGTTTCAACTTAATTTATATATTTTTTAAATTAATTTAATTTCGGTCTATTATCAATTATTTAAATGAAAATATTATTTTAATCGAGAAAATTCCAGAAATTTTTTTGAATCCCTAAATATGTTTGTAGATTTTCTCAAAATATAAAATTTGAATTTTTATCACATAATTATCTTATATTAATTCATTATGACCGAAATTGTTTAATTTATTATAATATATGTGTGTATGTGTATATTTTATATTAAATATTAAAATCACTATAACATCAAATCTGATATGTTTTCTAACTAGTAAGTTACAAAAGAATAAAAATAAAAAATAATTTTTTATCATATATATCTATATACTTATATCTTTATTATTATTTATGGTACAATGTATAGTTATACAAATAAATAAATACTTTTTGTATTGTTTTAATGATAAAACATATTTTATACCTACACATAGACACACACACATATACATACACAAATAATTATTTGAAATTTATAATTATATGTTCATGCATATATGTGATAGCATACAGTACAAACAAAATGAGCTAATGTGTCCATTGCGATGTAAATCCCAACATCTATATATGAACATGTTATACCCTACATGGATTGATATGTTACACATGCACACACACACATATGTGTATATGTGTATGATACAAACATATATATATAAGTAAAACCAAAATTAAATAAATCTCTAACTATAATTTGTAAATTTTGAATAAAATACATGATTTTATACAAACTAATTTTAAAAGAGTTTTAAATGAATTTAGGCTTTATAGGCCCATTAAAGATGTAAATGGTAAATTTTCTTGAAGTTCATCAATTTCTTCCATCGCGGGTTGTCCTGGTTCCTTCAATGGTATTAGTGCCCAATAGCCTATGCAGCCTATATTAGTTATATTAGGCCTAACTAATTAAGCATGCCCACTTAGTATGGTGTCTAGAAGGTAATGTCTAGGATTGGAATTGGATAATCAAGTACCATATCCTACTTGGTTACTAGCCTAGCATGAATGGTGAAGTAAGCCTAAAAGGATGCCCCTAATAGAAAAGAACCAACTTAATTTGGGCCTTGGACTAATTTTCAAAATCATTTTGAAAATTAAAGTTAGTGATTTTAAATTTAATATGTTTATTATAAAAGTTATAATGTAAGATAATTTTTCAAAATGTTTGAAAACAATTCATATTAATTTCAAAATTTTAATTTATTAATAAGGTTAATGAAAGTAAATTAATTAAATAAGTTAATTAATTAATGAACAAGTACATGTATTCTACATTGAGGGATATGCTATGTTATTTTAAATTGTTTAAAATAACATAAGTATACATGTGTGTGTGTGTATGAATTAAAGTTTGAAATTAATATAATTTAATTAAAATAGTTTAATTAAATAAATTAATTAAAAGGTTAATTAATTAACTAATTTACACATGTATATGATATATGTGTTATACTATAATAGTTATAAAGTATAATAATTAATGGATATAAATGTTATATCAATATTAAATTAATCAAGGTGTTAATTAATAAAATTAATTAAATAAGATTAAATTGATATGATACTATACATAATACTATTGTATAAGTAATACGAAATATAAAGTTATATGATCATAAGACTTATATAATATGAATATATAAATTTAAAGGTGGTATATTAAACGAAACCCTAAAATGACTTACAGAATAAGTACATACATAAATGTACATATATTGTGATTCCTAATGTGTCCGACACTTGAATCATGAGAGTAATTTGTAAGAATTACATTATTCCAAAAGTCGATATCACTCAATATGATATATTGAAGATTATGAATATTCAATATAATGTTGTCCTCTTTCATATATATATATATATTAATATATATATTTGCATATTCCTCAGTTGTTGAGAAAACTCAAGCTAGAGATGCCATGTGTAGTATTATTAATATAATGAATAGACGAAGTTAAGATAACTATATGTATTTGTTGAGCAAATCAAGGTACATATATTATACTTAGGCCACAGCGATATGATAGGTAGAGTGAATAATTTAATTTTGATTTGTTGAGCAAACTCAAGGTCGAAGTGAAATTAGGAAAGGCACCAAGGGTTAGGAATTGTATATGATACAACCGATAAGGAGTTACCCATCGTCCGTGGAGCTATGGATTGCATTGAGAAAACTTAAAATCATAATTCTAAGACTGACGAGTCCTAACACCTACCAGTGAAATCAAATTACTTATATGTTTTGACTTAGGGTTTGGCGAAACATAAAAGGCTGGTGGGAGCTTATTAGTAAAATGAAACATAAAGTTTAACCTTATTAATATTATAAGAACATCTACTATGATTTGTCCTAATAATCTACCACTTAAACTTGCAAAAAATGACAACTCCAAAACTGTTTTCTAAAAATGACAAGATTACCGGACCTAGCTATAAAGACTGGCTATGAGAAATTAAGATAGCGTTAAACTTACGAGCGCCTTTGGACTACTATTACATGTGAACCAAAATAACAACCCACCGATGATGTGGACCCTAAAATATGACTTGCTTATGAAAAATGGGTGTTAGACCTAAAGATAGCCCAAGTTTTCGTGCTGTCTACATTAGACAAACCGTTGAAATGGAAACACGAGAACATGTATGTCCATGAGATTTTTGATTCTGTTAAAGCTCTTTTGGGTAAATAGTCTCGTTCCACAAGGTACGAACTTTCGAAGAAACTATTCAACACCAAAATGACCAAGGTACAAAAAGTGGATAATTACGTTCTAATGATGAAAGGCTATATTGATAGACTTGCATAATTACGCGTAGAGATAAGCAACAAAATGCAAGTAGACTTGATCCTTGGATCTCTTACTCCCAGGTATGAGCCATTCATATTCAACTATAACATGAACCAATTGAATGTGAATCTCGTGGAGCTCCTCAATATGTTGAGGTCAGCTAAGTCGCAATCTAAGGATCAAGAGGTTGTAACTGCTGTAAAGGGTGGTGCATCACCTTTGAAGAGTTCAAAGAAGCGAAAAAAGGGATGGTAAGAAAAAGAAAAGTAAGAAGACTAATGAAAATGGTGAATGTCACCACTGCCATAAGGAAGGTCACTAGAAAAGGAACTATCTTGAGTACTTGAAGATTGTTAGGGAAAGGAAGCAGAATGATTTTGCGACTCCATCATGTACATTTATGATTCAAAATAGTTCTGCAATCAATAAATGCCTTGGGTTTTAGATATTGAATTTAGAGCTAATATATGTAATTCACTACAGGGGCTTAGGAACTAGCATCGGATGACAAAAGGAGAAATGAGCCTCCAAGTTGTTGATGGATCTATTGTAGATGCAATGATGGTAAGAGATTATCATTTATTTTTTCCTAGTGGTGTAATATTGATATTAAGTAACTGCTACTTTATGAAAGACTTTATTTGTGGAATTGTATCTGTTTCTAGATTGTCCGAGACTAGATATGTTTTTATTGTGCGAACAATGTTATGAGCATTAGTTTGACTGAAAATAAGCTTTGTGTTGGTGTTCATGAAAATGGCATTTATGTGATCAATACTAATTATGTATGTTTTGGGAATAAATCTTCTAACCATTTAAATGAAAATTATCTTTAGCATTGTAGGCTAGGTCATATCAGTGAGAAACGACTTCACAAATTGAAAACCAAAAGTTTTCTTCCGTCACTTGATTCCGAACCATTTGACGCATATGAGTCATGTATCAAAGGTAAAATGACCACGCTCCCCTTCGGTGTGAGCAATGAAAGAGTTGATGAACTCTTAGGGTTAGTACATAGTGATGTATGAGGTCCTATACCCCTAATGACCAAAGACAATGATTCTAATTTTATTATCTTCATTGATGATTTCTCTAGGCTAGGATATGTGTATCTTATGAAGAACAAGTCCAATGTCTATGAGAAATTTGTTGAATATAAAAATGTAGTAGAAAATCAAACGAGCCGTAAGATTAAAATTCTTCGATAAAATCAAGGAGGCGAGTATGTTGGACAGGATTTCCAACAATACTTAAAAGATAACAGTATTATCTCTCAGGTTACGCCACTCTATACTTCGCAACACAACGGTGTGTCAGAGCAAAGAAACTGAACCCTATTAGATATGGTTCGTTCCATGATGACTAAGGCTGAGTTACCTCTGTCCTATTGGGGATATGCATTGGAAACCACAGTACATATGTTGAACTTGTTACTCACTAAATCCGTGCCTATAACACCATATGAGATGTGGTATGGTAAGAAACTCCAACTCAAATATTTGAACGTGTGGGGTTGTCTTTCATACGTTAAGAATGTTGGTCCAAATAAACTAGAGGCAAGATCAGTACTGTGTCAGTTTATAAAATATCCGAAAAATTCGATGGGATATATATTCTACAATACCGAGGAATAAAAGGTTATTGTTTCTTGACATGCTATCTATTTAGAAAAGGAACTTATGTTAAAAGATAACAGCAAAGTTGTAGACTTGGATGAAATCTGAGAAACTAACACTAAGGCTGAAACAGTGGGAGAAACAAGTTCACCCGTATACAAAAACATGCAACCTATTAGAAGGTCTAATATGAAATCTCGCGCACTAGAGGGATAGTACTAGTTTCTCGTGGATGGAAAGAAGGAGGACTATGTCTTAGATGATGACACTCCTATGTCTTTCCAATAAGCACTCTAGAGTGTAGACTTTGCACTCTGGCTTGGAGCTATGAAATCTGAGATTGACTTCATGTATAAAACCAAAGTTTGGACTTTATCGGACGTACCCGAAGGGATAAAACCCATCGACTACAAATGGATTCTTAAGAAAAAGCTAAATGCAGATGGGAAGTGGAGACTTATAAGGCAAGGCTAGTTGCGAAAGGATTTCATCAAATACAAGGTATTGATTATGATGAAACATTTTTACCCGTAGCCATACTTAAATCTATTCGTATTATGCTAGCCATTGCTGCATTCTATAACTATGAAATATAGCAAATGGTTGTAAAGACAGCTTTTCTAAATAGTGATTTAGAATAAACCGTTTATATGTCATAGTCGGAGGGTTTTGTGGTCAGTGGGAGTGTAGGCAAAGCTTGCAAGTTGTTAAAGTCCATTTATGGAGTTAAACAAGCTTCAAGGGGTCGGAACAAGTGTTTTAATAAAGTAATCAAACAGTTTAGTTTTTATTTGAACATAGAGGAAGCATGCATATACAGAAAGGTACAGAGCAACGCTATCATATTAGTACTCTATATCGATGATATATTATTGATTGGCAATGACATTCATTATTGAAATCAGTGAAAGCTTGGCTTTCCATAAAATTCTCCATAAAGGATTTGGGAGAAGCAGCCTATATTCTTGGTATAAAGATCTATAGAGATAGATCTAAGAGGCTATTGGGATTGTCTTAGTCTCTATACATAGACACCATACTAAAAAAATTTAGTATGGAGAATTCCAAGCGTGGAGATGTTCCAATGCAATCTGGAATCATCCTTTCTAAAAAGGATGCTCCTTATACCGATGAGGAGAAAGAGCGTACGAAGAGGATTCCCTATGCTTCAGCCATAGGATCCATAATGCATGTTATGCTATGTACTAGACCAAATGTGACATACAATTAGGATGCGTAAGCCAATACTAGTCTAATCCTAAGAAAAAACATTGGATGGCCGTAAAATGTATATTTAAGTATTTGAGAAATAATAAGGACTTATTCCTTATATATGGGAATGGATACCTCTTTATGAAGGGGTATACAGATTCGAGCTTTCAAAGTGATATAGATGATAGTAAACTAGTATTCGGCTATGCCTTTACACTAAATGTTGGAGCTGCTATCTGGAAAAGTTCCCAGCAAGAAACAATTGTGAATTCCACGATGAAGGTCGAGTACATCGCCCTTAATGAAGCAGCAAAAGAGGCAGTTTGGATGCGAAGGTTTTTAAGGGACATCAAAGTGATTCTTGATACCGAGAATCATATGGCATTATTTTGTGACAACAATGTGGTGATGTAGATTGCAAAGTAACCAAGAGCACACAAGAAGTCAAGAAAAACTCTTTGAAAATTCCACCTTATTAGAGAATGCATTGAGAAGAAAGAAGTTTTAATTCAAAGGGTAGATATCGAGGAAAAACATAGCAGATCCATTCACTAAAGGCCATACCCGGTCAGTTCTAGAGAAACTAAATGAAGGGATGGGATTGAAATTTCATAATTGGCCCCAACTGAAAGTGGGAGATCGATAAAGTTAGGGGTATGCCCTAGGGGCAATTCTGTAATTTATTGTAAATTTAATTATTTCTGAAATCAATTTTCGTTCGAAATAAAGGTGTTTCTTCTTTTTGTTATATATTTGTTATATTGTGTTATAAATAACTAAATGTTTAATTAAAATATATTTGATAGAAAATCCACAAATGATGTGTTTGCGATAGTAATTACAAATAGTTGTAATCATGAGTATTGGATTACAATGTAACAAAACATATCATTTTAAATGTTCCTAGTCATGAAGCATCGAGACTGGATATCCATGTATCCATTGAGAATAGAGTACATAATGCTTTCCAAATGTTGAGCAGTGTACTACTCATGTCTACTGTGGTGCTTAGGGGTTACGTACTAATTCGATAGTTTTTTGTTGGTTAATATAAATAAGGTCAAACAGAAAATATTGATGTGAATAATTTACATAGTTCTTTCGACTGGAGAATACTATGAATCTTTAATATGAAAGCTCTGTTTTGATTGTAGTCAAATCATTGCACGGTGTCCATCAAGCAACTATAGTTAAATCGAGTGGAAGTATTGGAAGTGAAGCACTATTCAAGAGAGGGTTCGTGTCAAGACCGGGATTTTCGACTTTCGAAAATTCGACATCGATACTCACTTTATCGACTGCCGAGCAATCGAGTGCCGGAAACTCCAATAGTGAGGGTTTTAAGAAAAAGAAAAAAAATAGAAGAAGAAGAAGATAGAAGAAAAAGAAAGACGAACAACAACAGAACAAGAGCAGAAACAGAAAACAATATCAGAATCTTACACATCGTAGCGAAACAATATATAATAGATAACACTAGTCTTTTAAATCAAAGAACTATATCAGTTTTTACATACATCAATCATCAGAGTCAATATACAACAATGGACAGTTATATAACTTGTCCTCATACAGAATACACAGCGGAATAAATAATATCAGATACAAATACTACGTCTCGCCATCCAGCTTATTTCCAAAGCTCCAGAATATCCAGAATATCCTGATAATCTAACTCTAGACTGCCCGTGTGGAAATTGGTGGGCACCCAGAGTTTAGAAGGGAAACAATAAACTCCGAGTCAGTCATGGTGACTGGTGTGAGATCGTAAAACAGTTATTCTTTAAAATAAACAACAGGATAATTTTAAAGTCAATTCGAAATGCTTTTGGAAAATGAAACTACCATAAGACCTCCTGCCACACACACAATGCAAACGCAGACTTGGAGGAGATTTCTTCTTATGATAGTCAAAGATGCTTACTACGAAAAAAATCAAATTCTTTTTGATATTATTATTAGTGCATAGTGTAGAAAACATTTCGAAAGTAGAATATAAATCTTAGCCAGCATAGGTACCATTATAGTATGCTTGCTATAGCTACCATATTAAATGGCAGGTTCTACAACTAAAACCGTACAAGTCACGTATTGTTTCTTTGGATTTCCAACAAATGATCAGGCTAAGGAACTTCCTTTTCCACGATGGGTACGTCCCTGGAATAGACGACCCGAGAACCTAACCTAACATTACGGTTAGATCTCTGCCAACACAAGGCCGGGTTACCTCTGCAAAAATAGGTAACTACTGACACGCGTATGCCATCCCCCGATCGTCACCGATCTTCCCGAGGATCCCCGATTCGCAACAAACCACATAGATAATAATAATGCAGTAACCACAGAGGTTAAGTATCTGGGCTCCATACCATGATACCACCTTTATCCAGAAGGAATGACATACACTAAGGGGCGCTACTCCCTAGAACCTTGCCGCATTCTTCCTGTTTCGACCATTTCCGGGGTGTGAGGCTCGATGAAGTCTCGTCCACAAAGCTACGCTTTCTATAAAAAGCCCTGCTTCGGGTCAAACAAAATGATCAACCTATGATCACAAAGATATAAGATCAAACAAATGATCATATCACAAATGATCAAACACCGATCATTTCACAGCAACACTCAGTATGCCACGTTACCAAATTGGGATATATCGCTGATAAATTTCAACTACATAACCTCTGAGCTCGTACGTCTCAGAGAAGGGTGTTAAGCTAAGAGAATAAATTCTCCGCCACCAACAGAAATGTATTTGAAAGAAATCAGCTTTATATCTCAAATTGTAACGTCAGACACACAATCCATACAAGTCTGTTCCGGAATCGAACAGAACCGAAGGCACTTCTCACGAAGCCCTTGCAATTCCGGATAATTTTCAATCACGTCAGGACTTCCCGTCACTAAGGGTGATAAAACCTCTAAACCGAAGATCAGTCGGTGTAGAGTAACTCGACGGTAATCCTTCCGTTTTCAAAAATATCCGGTCTTCAACACCGGTCTTCAAATGCGATTCATAACGACGTATTCACATATTCGGAATGGGTTATACGACCCCATGGTCCTTTCCCGGTTAACCCGAATAGTGAGCGTTTATTCAAAAATAAGTGTGGCATTCAAATTCATCCAATTCACAACAAATACCTATCTAAAGGTAATTATTGATAGTCGGTTATTTAACTATCAATAAAGATGCGCAACATCATCAGATTCCAAATAATTTTCCAAATTATTTATCTTCAAAAATATCTTTTACTAGATATAAAATTTCCACACTTCAAAAATAAAACAACGTTTATTTTTCTAAACAGTTTCCCTTTTTTTTTTTTTTTTTTTATAAATTCCATAGTGAATTTATGTTTCAAAAATGTCTATTGATATACGATTTTCAAATCGTTTTCAATATTCGATTTCGATTTATCTTTAAGAAGATAAATCTCAAAACGTTCATTTCATATTGGAAAACATTCCATACTTATTTAATAATAAGTATTTCACAAATCATTTATTTTCAACACTTGGAAAATATTCAATATACTTAAATCAATATTAAGTATATATTCATTCTTTAAGGAAAACATTTACTATAACAACATTTATTTGAGTCAAAACGAATGTTACGTAAAACATCGTTACGACGACTCAAAATCACTAGTATAGGGATTCGGATTTAGATAGATATATAAATCCCAATACTACATCAAAACATTTTCTTCCAAAAATCATTTACTATAACAACAGTGTTATAGTCCATCATTTCCTTCTACTTCTCGAAAACGTCTATTTCAACAATGAATGTTGAAATCTATGATTTCGATATTTAATCATTTTAAAACATCGTTAAAACAATTAATCTCATCTTTAATATCACTTTCCAAAAATATTACCCATTTTACTTAAAAATATATTCACCGTCCAAAATCGTGAATATACTTCACTTAACCAGATTTCAATCTTTTCTACACATTTATTTCAAAACTAATTCGCTATCCAAATTCGCGAATATATCTTCTTTAATAACCTTCTATATTTGATTTATCAAATTCAATTGATTTCGAATTTATAAAACAACGATTATAAATTCTATTTCCATTTTATAACAACTTCTACTTATACATTTTTTTTTTTAACTTCTATACTTTACTTATCAAGATAAGTGATTTCGGATCTATAACCAACTTTTACAAATTCCAATTCCATTCATAAAAACTTCAATACCAAATCAATTTCAATATTGATTTCTATATTTATTTTCAACTTTAAAATAAAATTTCCATACTGATTTCATTTCCAAATATTAAATCAATTACAGATTGATTTCTAATTTTATTTATCCCTACTAAAATAAATTCTTATTTTCCTTCAAATTTTTCAATATCCTGTTTTTAAATGGATTCTTTAAATTGAAGTCATTTTACATTGACTTCTCAAACCATTTCAATTTACCAAGTAAATTTCTAGTCGGATTCCCAACTTATCTTCTTTTAATAAATTCCTTTTTAAGAAAATAAATTTCAATCGCTTCTTTCAATCTATTTAAAAATCCAAATTTTAAATTAAATTCTTCAATTTAAAATCACTATTTTACGAAATCCATTTATTTAACATTTTCACTTGATTCTGGAATTAATTTCGATAAGATTATAAAAATTAACCTTTTATACTTTAAAAATTCCTTTCTTCAAAATTTCTTCAATTTCAAAAAATTGATTCACTCAGAAAATTTATACCTGAATTTCAAAAATTCAATTTCGTTAATCTTTGGAATCCAATGATGTCAAAACATCCATTCAGCTAAATTTTAGCTTTCAAACAATTTCCAGGCATCAATATGATCAATAAAATCATTCACAGATTCATATCACAGTATAAATAAATTCGATCAATGTGAGGGGTCCAGTTGGATCCCTCCAACCTGTTTCCCTGCATCCAAAGATGTTAGCACAATACCAATTCCGCTCCAGTACGGAATTATCGCGGTATATAGGTTTTTTATAAATCCGCTTACTAACGGCGCAATAGGGTCTCATCCGCTATACGAGGCGGGAAATCATCAATCCAATATATACATATGCCAATATGTATATACTGCTATATATATAGATATATCCTACTATATCTAATATCACAATCCAATAGCAATCAATAACTGCAAATCCAAATTTAAATCTGAGTGAGAAGATCTCACCTTAGATTTTATTTTTGCCATCCATTTCCCTTTTGACCATTTCTTCTCGATTTTTAACCTTGTATAAATAATTTATACAGTTTGTTAATATTCGAATTTTAAGTCGAACAAATCAATTTCTGACTTTCAATTATACAATGATTTTATTTTAGACTAGTGATTTAATTTTGATCAAAGAAATTTAATTTTAAACTAATTACTTTTTTCCAAATTAGTCTTAGTGACTATCATAAGATTTAATAAGTTGACTTAACACTTTATTTATCAAATCCATTATTTAAAAATAAGCTAGTATATTTATTTATTACTATTTGCCTATCTATACTTATACAAATTGAAAACCTACATATATACTTTATTATTATTATTTTTTTCTGATTTCCTATATACGGTTAAATCAAATTAATTAAGAACAACTTAAAATCTAAAACTGCTTATCGTTTTAAAAATCAAAATTATACATGTTCTTACAGTATTATTTTTCTTTCATCTTTTCTGTGAATATACGTTCATACTTGCGTAGATATTAAATCGAAAATATAAAATTGTAAATATACCTCACAGAAGAAAAATTTGCGAACCCACATCGAAATCCCCTCCTCGAGTCGCCGTTCGCCTGACGTCGCGAACCACTTCACGTCGCTGCCCTTAATACTTCGAGGAACCCAGACTCGAGTCGCCCTTACGCTCGATGTTGGAACCCTAATACTTGCCATTGCCGTTCGAGCTTCGATCGATTCCATTCCCAGTCGCGAATATCACGACTCGATGCCATCGCGATGCCGCCTCGAGTCTCGAAGTTCGCCAGCCCCTTCTAGTCGCCGTTGCCTATCTTCGCCCACACCTTCGAGCGTCGCCTACATCGAACTGCCGATCGCGACACGAAATCAATGCCGCCGCCGCGCCTGAACGCTGCTACCCTCCCCTCGCTTGCTCGATTATCGCGAGCCCTAAATCTTGCGAACGCGAGAACATTCTCCCCATTGTTTGATTTCGAAGCTGCTCGATTTGAATTTAACAGAGGCTTCGGCCATTGAATGATTTCGAAGATTTTCTTCTGCGTTTGATTTAAGTAGAGGGAGACGGGAATGGGAATGAAGTACAGGGTATGGGAGTAGGTATGGGAGAACGTGGTGTTGACTAATTTTTAAAAATTTAAATTTTAAATTTGCATTCGATAAAGATTCGATGCGTTTGCCTATCGTACGATCACACGGCAACCCCGATTGATACGAAAATTGAAATCCGATAATAACTAACTATTACGGACCCAATGGAACTGGTTTCGTCGAATTCCGAGACTGTGCCCCGGATGGCTATTTTTTGAAATATCGATACGAACGATAATTTTAAAACTGAACAGATTGTTTCCAAATCAATTTCTGAAGCTTCCATCATTTCCAGAATTATCAATATATATTTTACAAGCGTTTGAAATATTTTTCTTCGGCTTAAAATTAAAGATTCAAATTTTTGTTCAACTTCAATCGATTAAATTTTATAATTTAATCGTCAAATTAAATTTATATCGAGGATTCAAATTAAATTACCGTTCAAATATTTAAAATTAATTAAATATTCTCAATTTAATTTGTTCGAAATTCTGGGTCGTTACAAACTTCCCTCCTTAAAAGAATTTCGTCCTCGAAATTACAAGTTAGGAAAAATGGTCCTTAACTCGTCTATCATTTTTCACAATTCAATAGTTTTATCAATCTATCAAAACAAATCTTTCTACTAAAGATTCGTTATCATTTCAACTCGTTTCCAACTTCAATTATAAGTTTCAAACAACATTGCTTTACTTCAATTCAAATTTAAATTCAAATTTCAAATTTCAAATTTAAACTTTCAAAATTTCTCAAAAATTTTCTAACGCCCTAAATTTTCGAAAAATTTCGCCAGCGTCTCCTTTGCGCGGCTAATACGGCACTACTACAAAACGTCCCTACGGACTCTCAGATTTCAAAAAGAAAAAGAAAAAGCCAAGCGGCTAGAGAGAAATCATCAAAAACTCATATTATAATTCAAATACATACCTTTTTCGAGCAATTCGAATTATCTGTGAAATCAAATTCAATTCCTTTATACCTGTATATCCTACTAGCCATTATATCTAGTTACATATATTCAAACCATTTCATACATTCAATTACAAAATTTTCAATATAACTGCTTATATCATCATTACTTCACTATTGAAGTTACACCTATTCAATTTTGTTCAATCTTTACATTTCAAACTTCATTTGAATTTACTTTACCATTTCAATTCAATTCAATTTGGATTCTATTTATCTCCTGAATATTGAATTTTATCGATCAGTTTCAATTACTAATTCATTTCCAATTCTAATCCACCTACAAATTCAAATCTGCTTTCAACATTCAGTTTCAATTCTAGTTTTATCTTCATTCAATTAGCTTCACTTACTAATTTTAGTTTAATACTTCACAATCCAATTCAAATTCAGTCTTACATTCTTACAAATTCAAAATGAATCTTAACATTTCAATTTTATTCTCTTGCACTTACAATCGCAATTTTATTTGTTTGTTCTCACATTCTTTCATTTTCAATTCGAATCCAAATTTTATTCTTTTGTTCAATTGTCAACTTAGAATAATTTCAATATCAAGTTTCACTTAAAGAATTTCACTCTTCATTTAATTGATTCACTTATACTTACTTTGATTTAACTTCATTCCTTAAGTTAAATTTATTCGACCAAAATTCAAATTGTATAAGTTATCAACTTAGTTATATTTCATAGTATTCCAGAGTCTTAGCAACATTTCAAAAAATCATTTTGAGAACAATTCAAATTTTCCTTTGAATTTTTTTTTTTAAAACCAAATCCAAATTTTCAAAACAACTTCCACTTAAAACAATTTGGCAGCAATTTCTCTTTTGGAAACCCGAAAATGAACATCAGTAATGCTGCAGTCATTACCGAAGTTATTTTCCAGCGACCGACAAGAGTTTAGAGCTTTTCATCTCTTCAGAATACTTTTCCAAAACCTTCGAAATCCATTTTCAAATCAAAAAGATTTAAACTTTCAAATCTCCAAAATTTTCAAATCCTTTTCAAAACATTTCCAAATACTCCTCTGGAATTCCGTTTTAAATTATAAGTCACATTTATAATTTATAATCTCAAATTTCATTTGTAAATCACATTTACAATTCATATCCATAATTTTATTCTTATATGAATTTATTTCCAAATCTTTGGTTGTTATTTTTAATTTCTTATTCAATTTCAGATAACAATGATAATGTTTCAATGTTATTACTTCCTAACAACCATGCATCCATATACTATGATAATTCATAGAAAAATCATTTCTTTTCTATACAAAAATACTTTGGGTAAAATCATTTCATTTACCCTATTTAAAACAATACTGTGCCGAATTGTTCTATTCAAGTGTTTAGAGATCCCTATCAATGATCGTTAATTACTCGTATTGACCAGAATCCATATACCACTCAGCAAATCAATCATCACAATATAAAACAATTTTTATATTCACTAACAAATACGCACTCGTATCTATTATTACACTCAACTCATTCTAGAGTACTACTGACTCTATCTCTAATGAGTAACACCCAACAGAGCAGGGTTGTCGCTTAACCATATGCTCTGATACCACTTTGTCACATCCCGAAAGAAGCGGTCACAACCGGTAGGCTTTTCAACCATCCCGGCCCCACCGTGGCTGACAATGGTACCCCAAACTTGCTTTTACGGCCAGCCTCTCGACTGTCACGGCATCTGCCTAACCAACCCATCCCTCTCAGGGACATGTAGGGGTAAGAGTCTCCCGTTCGCCACCAAACTGCGAAGCGAGAATCCCCTATCATGCTATAATATAGCAAATGCGATCCATAACGACGTATTCACATATTCGGAATGGGTTATACGACCCCATGGTCCTTTCCCGGTTAACCCGAATAGTGAGCGTTTATTCAAAAATAAGTGTGGCATTCAAATTCATCCAATTCACAACAAATACCTATCTAAAGGTAATTATTGATAGTCGGTTATTTAACTATCAATAAAGATGCGCAACATCATCAGATTCCAAATAATTTTCCAAATTATTTATCTTCAAAAATATCTTTTACTAGATATAAAATTTCCACACTTCAAAAATAAAACAACGTTTATTTTTCTAAACAGTTTCCCTTTTTTTTTTTTTTTTTATAAATTCCATAGTGAATTTATGTTTCAAAAATGTCTATTGATATACGATTTTCAAATCGTTTTCAATATTCGATTTCGATTTATCTTTAAGAAGATAAATCTCAAAACGTTCATTTCATATTGGAAAACATTCCATACTTATTTAATAATAAGTATTTCACAAATCATTTATTTTCAACACTTGGAAAATATTCAATATACTTAAATCAATATTAAGTATATATTCATTCTTTAAGGAAAACATTTACTATAACAACATTTATTTGAGTCAAAACGAATGTTACGTAAAACATTGTTACGACGACTCAAAATCACTAGTATAGGGATTCGGATTTAGATAGATATATAAATCTCAATACTACATCAAAACATTTTCTTCCAAAAATCATTTACTATAACAACAGTGTTATAGTCCATCATTTCCTTCTACTTCTCGAAAACGTCTATTTCAACAATGAATGTTGAAATCTATGATTTCGATATTTAATCATTTTAAAACATCGTTAAAACAATTAATCTCATCTTTAATATCACTTTCCAAAAATATTACCCATTTTACTTAAAAATATATTCACCGTCCAAAATCGTGAATATACTTCACTTAACCAGATTTCAATCTTTTCTACACATTTATTTCAAAACTAATTCGCTATCCAAATTCGCGAATATATCTTCTTTAATAACCTTCTATATTTGATTTATCAAATTCAATTGATTTCGAATTTATAAAACAACGATTATAAATTCTATTTCCATTTTATAACAACTTCTACTTATACATTTTTTTTTTTAACTTCTATACTTTACTTATCAAGATAAGTGATTTCGGATCTATAACCAACTTTTACAAATTCCAATTCCATTCATAAAAACTTCAATACCAAATCAATTTCAATATTGATTTCTATATTTATTTTCAACTTTAAAATAAAATTTCCATACTGATTTCATTTCCAAATATTAAATCAATTACAGATTGATTTCTAATTTTATTTATCCCTACTAAAATAAATTCTTATTTTCCTTCAAATTTTTCAATATCCTGTTTTTAAATGGATTCTTTAAATTGAAGTCATTTTACATTGACTTCTCAAACCATTTCAATTTACCAAGTAAATTTCTAGTCGGATTCCCAACTTATCTTCTTTTAATAAATTCCTTTTTAAGAAAATAAATTTCAATCGCTTCTTTCAATCTATTTAAAAATCCAAATTTTAAATTAAATTCTTCAATTTAAAATCACTATTTTACGAAATCCATTTATTTAACATTTTCACTTGATTCTGGAATTAATTTCGATAAGATTATAAAAATTAACCTTTTATACTTTAAAAATTCCTTTCTTCAAAATTTCTTCAATTTCAAAAAATTGATTCACTCAGAAAATTTATACTTGAATTTCAAAAATTCAATTTCGTTAATCTTTGGAATCCAATGATGTCAAAACATCCATTCAGCTAAATTTTAGCTTTCAAACAATTTCCAGGCATCAATATGATCAATAAAATCATTCACAGATTCATATCACAGTATAAATAAATTCGATCAATGTGAGGGGTCCAGTTGGATCCCTCCAACCTGTTTCCCTGCATCCAAAGATGTTAGCACAATACCAATTCCGCTCCAGTACGGAATTATCGCGGTATATAGGTTTTTTATAAATCCGCTTACTAACGGCGCAATAGGGTCTCATCCGCTATACGAGGCGGGAAATCATCAATCCAATATATACATATGCCAATATGTATATACTGCTATATATATAGATATATCCTACTATATCTAATATCACAATCCAATAGCAATCAATAACTGCAAATCCAAATTTAAATCTGAGTGAGAAGATCTCACCTTAGATTTTATTTTTGCCATCCATTTCCCTTTTGACCATTTCTTCTCGATTTTTAACCTTGTATAAATAATTTATACAGTTTGTTAATATTCGAATTTTAAGTCGAACAAATCAATTTCTGACTTTCAATTATACAATGATTTTATTTTAGACTAGTGATTTAATTTTGATCAAAGAAATTTAATTTTAAACTAATTACTTTTTTCCAAATTAGTCTTAGTGACTATCATAAGATTTAATAAGTTGACTTAACACTTTATTTATCAAATCCATTATTTAAAAATAAGCTAGTATATTTATTTATTACTATTTGCCTATCTATACTTATACAAATTGAAAACCTACATATATACTTTATTATTATTATTTTTTTCTGATTTCCTATATACGGTTAAATCAAATTAATTAAGAACAACTTAAAATCTAAAACTGCTTATCGTTTTAAAAATCAAAATTATACATGTTCTTACAGTATTATTTTTCTTTCATCTTTTCTGTGAATATACGTTCATACTTGCGTAGATATTAAATCGAAAATATAAAATTGTAAATATACCTCACAGAAGAAAAATTTGCGAACCCACATCGAAATCCCCTCCTCGAGTCGCCGTTCGCCTGACGTCGCGAACCACTTCACGTCGCTGCCCTTAATACTTCGAGGAACCCAGACTCGAGTCGCCCTTACGCTCGATGTTGGAACCCTAATACTTGCCATTGCCGTTCGAGCTTCGATCGATTCCATTCCCAGTCGCGAATATCACGACTCGATGCCATCGCGATGCCGCCTCGAGTCTCGAAGTTCGCCAGCCCCTTCTAGTCGCCGTTGCCTATCTTCGCCCACACCTTCGAGCGTCGCCTACATCGAACTGCCGATCGCGACACGAAATCAATGCCGCCGCCGCGCCTGAACGCTGCTACCCTCCCCTCGCTTGCTCGATTATCGCGAGCCCTAAATCTTGCGAACGCGAGAACATTCTCCCCATTGTTTGATTTCGAAGCTGCTCGATTTGAATTTAACAGAGGCTTCGGCCATTGAATGATTTCGAAGATTTTCTTCTGCGTTTGATTTAAGTAGAGGGAGACGGGAATGGGAATGAAGTACAGGGTATGGGAGTAGGTATGGGAGAACGTGGTGTTGACTAATTTTTAAAAATTTAAATTTTAAATTTGCATTCGATAAAGATTCGATGCGTTTGCCTATCGTACGATCACACGGCAACCCCGATTGATACGAAAATTGAAATCCGATAATAACTAACTATTACGGACCCAATGGAACTGGTTTCGTCGAATTCCGAGACTGTGCCCCGGACGGCTATTTTTTGAAATATCGATACGAACGATAATTTTAAAACTGAACAGATTGTTTCCAAATCAATTTCTGAAGCTTCCATCATTTCCAGAATTATCAATATATATTTTACAAGCGTTTGAAATATTTTTCTTCGGCTTAAAATTAAAGATTCAAATTTTTGTTCAACTTCAATCGATTAAATTTTATAATTTAATCGTCAAATTAAATTTATATCGAGGATTCAAATTAAATTACCGTTCAAATATTTAAAATTAATTAAATATTCTCAATTTAATTTGTTCGAAATTCTGGGTCGTTACAGTTCGTCTCCTAAGTTATATGAGGTTAGTATCACTGTCAACTCAAGTCAATCTAAAGTCAAAATCTCTGGCCAGAGTAGTTCAGTTAATAATAATTATTATTGTTGAACCAAGGACTTTGTGCTTGGACTATGTAGTTGAATATGGATGATGTTGGAATTCTGACAATTACCAAATTCAATAAGTCCAAAGTGATATAGTTTTGATGAAGAGAATTGGTGTAAATAATTATTACAATTGGGTAACGCTTAACAAAGTGAAGTTATATTTTAACGAAGTTGAGTGAGCAATAAATTTGGCTATAATGTCACACCACCTGCTATGTGACTTGTAAACGTTAACATTTGAATAGTTCGATGTTAATCGCCGACCAAATTTACACCCAAGAGTCACACAACCGAAATGATGAATTCTCTTAGACTAATGATTTACATAGTTTATAATTATTATAAATTAATTAATATTTATGAAATATTAATTATGAAATTTGAATATGATTTGAGAAATTTAATTGTTGCGTACATCATAATAGTTATGAACATATTGATCAATATGAGATATCGATAACAAAATAAGTTAAATATAATTGTATATATTTAAATTAGATTAAATGGGCTCACAACCCATGATGATTAGAGAAAAATGCGGTTTGTTTGGCTAGGTTTAGAGGTAGCTACAACATAGGATTAGAGATCAGAGATGTGTGGCTAAGAATTAGTGAGAAAGTTACATAGTTTCCTCTCTTATCCTACCATTATATATACTAATCTCAAAACCCTAATCACATTCTAATTCATTTATTTTGAGCCGCCACCTCCTTCTTCTTTCATGGCTGCAACTTTTCTCTAAATTAATCCTAAAATCTCAAATCCAATTCAAGTTGACATAAGAAGCTATTTGATAGTGAAAAGTCGTTGGTTCTAGACTAACAATCTGACAGGTCAAGGAATTTTAGAGAAAAAGAATTCATTATTTCAACGTGGACTTTAGGGCCTTTATTTCGGGTAATTTTTATTTACATGTTGATCATATTATTATGTTTTTAGATTTGTTAATCATGTACACCTATGTATATAATCAGACTATTGTTATTTCGTTAGTCAAGTGAGATTTTGTATGTATTGTTGTTATCACAATGGAGATTGAATATGTGTATAAAATTTGAAGATCTAGTTTATAATTTATGTTTGTAATATGATATTATATATTAAAATAAATTTTAGTTTAAATTATATATGTTTATACATATATATACATATATATATATATATATATATAGATTTATGATTTATGATTTAATATTCACATATAATTTTAATTAAAACAAATGTTTTCATATTTAATGTATAATATTGACCTGAAATTTTTCAAACACTTCTTTATGTTTATTATGAATTATAAGTGCTTAAAATAACTTTTTTATAATTTATATATATTATTATTAATATTTGATGATTATTTGATTCAATAAATTCATATAAAATAAACCATGTTTCTAAAATTGTATTTTATATTTTTTATAAATTAATTTCCCATGTCATGTTCCTTTGAAAAAAGTTTCAAAATTTTCAAATTAATTTTGTATTTTTTTTAAATTAATTTAATTTCGACATGTTATCTATTATTTAATTAAAAATATTATTTTAATTGAAAAAATTCCAAAAAAAATTCATAAGCCCTAAAATTGTTTTTAGATTTTCTAAAATTATCAAACTTGAAAATTTGACATATAATTATCTTAAATTAATTTATTATAGCCAAAACTATTTAATTCGTTATAATATATATATATATATATATATATATATATATATATTTGTGTGTGTATTAAATATTACAATCATAGTAACTTCAGACCTGATATGTTTTCTAACTAGTAAGTTATAAAATAATTATTTTATTATATATATCTATATACATATATTTATACTGTTATTTATGGTATAATAAATAGTTATATAAACAAATAATTTCTATAATTTTTTAATGATAATTTTTTTATACCTACGCAAATATATATATATATACACAGAAATAATCATTTAAAATTTATAACTATATGTTCATGCACATATTTGACAACATACAATACATATGAAATAAGCTAATGTGTCTGTCGCGATGTAAATCTCAGCATCTATATACGGACATGTTATACCATGCATGGATTGCTATGTTACACATTCACACACACACACACACACACACATATATATATATATGCATATGATATATATATATATATATCTGTGTGTACATGTATGTATATTTATATAAGTACAACCAAAATTAAATAAATCTCTAACTATAATTTGTAAATTTAAATAAAATATATGATTTTATAGAAACTAAATTTAGAAAAGTTTTAAATGAATGTAGACTTCATAGGCTCATTAAAGATCCAAAATGGTAAAAAAAATTAAATTCACCGATTTCTTCCACTACGGGCTGGCCCGGTTCCTTCAGTTAGTCCCTAGAGTCAACTGATCACTATCCATCTGGCTGAAGACAATTATCTTATATGGAAACTCTAGATTGAAACTGCAATCCGAGGATATGGCCATGAAAGGTTTGTTCTTGGTACTATATCTATTCCATAAAGATTTATCACTGATCAAGAAAACAAAATGATAAGTAATGAGGAATACATAAAGCACCAGAGACAAGATAGCCTGATAAGTTCATGGCTATTTTTATCAATAAGCACCAATTTGTTACCACAAGTTATTGGGTGTAAATCATCAAATGAAATTTGAACAACCATTAAATGAGTATTCAATTCATAATTATCTACTTAAGTTATGCACCATAAAGGCAACTACAGAATATCATAAAAAATAATCAATCTATGAGAGAATACTTGTCAAAGATCAAAACAACATGTGATTTACTAGAGGCGGCATGAAACAAAGTGTCAGATACTGAACAAGTACTAACTATTCTAAATGGCCTCAACGATTAATATGAGGCTGTGGTGGCAGTTATATCATCCGGAGAAATCATAACATTAATGCAATATGTTTGTTCAATCCTTCTTGCACATGAAGGAAGGATTGATCACAAGAAACCAGTGATTCGGATCTATCTGTCAACTATGTAGCCAATTACAAAAAAGTCAAAATCAAAATTACAGCAAAAATAATGTCATATCAAAGAGGTGGACAGACAATTAGAGCAAGAGGTAGAGGACGGTGGAATAACAACAATAGACCAAAATGTCAAATATGTGAAAAAGTTGGTCACACTGCATTAAAGTGCTACTTTAGATTTAATGCCTACTATGTATCAAATCAAAACTCAAACAGTCTAAGAAATGGCAACCTCGATACAAACATGGCTCAGGTGCAATAAGATTCAAATACTCAATCGGATAATAATAAAAACCATTACCTAAGTTATATTACCAGACCATAGCATATTCAAGATAATAGCTGGTACCTTGATTAAGGAGCAACCAATCATATCACAAGCAATCTTGACAATTTAAACCTAGGCAACAAGGAGTACCGAGGTAAATAGTCAATATGCATGGGAAATGGTGAGTCTATTAAGATTACTCATACCGCAAATGCCTATATCAAAAGTGAAAGGCAACTATATCTTAATAATTTATTAAGAGTGCCCAGAATATAGAAAAATCTTATGTGTGTATCACAATTTGCAAACGGTAATAATGTCTATTTTAAATTTTACATAAGGTATTGTTTAGTTAGAGACATACTAACTAAAGAAATTCTTTTGCAGGGTGATGCGATCAATGGTCCATACAAGTTTAATCTTGTTAATTGTAGAAATTCTATAAAGAAAGAAAAGTGTTGTAATCTTTCTGAAATATCACAAATAGAAGGAAATAGAAGTAAGCATTACAAATTAGGTCACCCTAATTAAGTGTTGTAAAGCAAGTTATTACTAAAAATAAAATTTTCTTTAAAAATATTACCTTATAATATGTTTTCACTTACTATCAGATGAGAAAAAGCCATAGACTGCCCTTTGAGATTCTCAAACTGAGTATAATAAACCACTAGAATTGGTTGCCATTGATCTCCAAGGTCCAGCACCCATCAGTTCTGACCATGGTTATAAGTATTATATATCTTTTGTTAATGCTCACACAAGATTGCACATGGATTTTTTTTTAAAACAAAGTTAGAAACTTTTAAAGTAGTAGTACATTTTGTAACACAGCCAGAAAAAAAAACTAATCATCAAGTCAAAATCATTCATAGTGATGGTGGTATTCAGTATAAAGCACTCGGTAATTTCTTTTATAACAAGGGAATAGTTTATAGAACTACATGCTCCTATACATCTAAACAAAATGGTTTAGTTGAAAGAAAACATAGACACATGGTTGAAATTGGTCTTACTTTACTTGCTCAAGCATCCTTACCCTTGAAATTCTAGCCTGATTCGTTTTGTACTGCAGTATATCTATTAATAGATTACCAACAAAAGTACTAAAAGGAACATGCCCAATAGAAAAATTATTTGGCATTAAGCCTGATTATCAAAGTTTGAAAACATTTAGATGTCTATATTTTCCTTACTTAAGACCATATAACGCTCACAAGTTGAATTTTAAGTCTTCATCATGTACCTTTTTAGGTTATGGAATAAATCAGAAAGGATACAAATGTCCTGACAGTAATGGAAAAATATTTATAAGCAGACATGTTGTGTTTAATGAGCATAGATTTCTTTTTGTTAGCATAAATACAAAATCCAAGAGTGTCAATTCCAGCCATACCTATGTAATTAGATGCATGGCATCAAGAAGTGGTTGAGAAGGCAATAGGGAACTCTGATCCACAACTCACAATGTTCAGTGAACCAGGTCATTAACCAAGAGAGCTACTTGATCATATCAATTAAACACATATATGCTCAAATAATAATACTTAAAGCATCAGCGAAGAGCACTCAAGTAATCAACAAAGTCAAACAAGAAATAATACTAATCAAGTCAGTATTACAAATCAATCATACAATGAGCCACATGTCAAAACTAGACATCATATGGTGACAAGAGCAAAAGGCAGAATATTCAAACCAAAGATATACACTCCAACTACTATAATAGAGGAAATTTGACCAAGCTACAAAAGACAAACTGGAAGGCAGCCATGGATGAAGAGTATAATGCACTCATAAGAAATAAGACATGAGATCTAGTACACCCACCAGAACACAAAACATAGTTGGATGAATGGACTTACAAACTAAAGAAAAATCTAGATGGAACAGTGGCAATATATAAAACAAGATTAGTTGCAAAAGGATATACTCAAGAGCATGATTTTGATTTTAATGAAACATTTTCTTTAGTGGTCAAGCCAACAACAATTAGAATTATTATTACCATGACATTACACGGAAATTGGAACATCAGATGGTTACATGTCAATAATGACTTTTTAAATGGTGTCCTTCAAAATGAAGTATATATGAAACAACCACAAGGATATGAACAAGATATGAATTATGCGTGCAAGATAAATAAGGCTATATATGGTCTTAAACAAGCACTAAGACTCTGATTTGATAAACTTAAACCAGCTTATACAATATGGTTGTTTAGTCTACCAATATTGAGTAAGGTTGACAAAGTATTCACTATCTATATTCCGATATATGTTGATGATTTAATTATTATAGGTAACGATGAAACAGAAATCAACAATCTCGTTCAATATCGGGATAAACAATTTTCAATCAAAGATTTTGGTAGCCCGAACTATTTCCTAGGAATTGAAGTTAAAAGGAAGTCAGATTCAAAAATTATCCTATGTCAGAAAAAGTATATCAAAGAGCTCTTGATCAAATCAAAAATGGGAGTAAACCCCCAACCAACACCAATGATAAGCAATCAGGATTTCTTGAAAAATATGGGAGAACCAATATTTAATGACAAACAATATAGAAGCATAGTTGGAGTTTACAATATGTAACTATAACCAGGCTTGATATTTCGTTCAATGTTAACAAAGTGTGTTAATTTATGCAGAAACCATTAGATGAACACTGGAAAATAATAAAGAGAATTCTGAGATATCAAAAATGGACCGCAGATTATGGACTAACACTAAAGACATGCAAAAATCTCAACATAACTGGATATGCAGATTGGATAATAGATCCTGATGATAGAAGATCTACCACATGATATTGCATATATATTGAAAATAATCCAGTGTCATGCTGTTCAAAGCAGTCTACAATTTTTAGATCTAGCATCAAAGCTGAATACAAAAGTATACCTTGTGCAACTGCTGAAATCATGTGGATAAAGTCACCAATGAACAAACTTAGAATAAGCATAGATATCAAACCGACATTATGGTGTGACAACTTAAGTGTTGCGTATCTATCAACAAATCTAGTTCTTCATTCGAGAACAAAACAAATAGAGATAGATTTGTACTTTTTTCGAGAGCAGATTTTAAAAGGAAAATTGCAAATAAATCATGTACCTGCAACTTATCAAATTGCTGATTGCTGATGTACTCACGAAAGCATTTTCAGTAAGAAATTTTACCAGATTTCGAAGTGATTTGAAAATCGAGCAAAGCGGCAGCTAATTTTGACACAAATCGTTGAGTTCTTCCATGTCACGGCTCAATCTAAAGCTAACAAGCAAGAAATCTCATCAAATTTGAAAGCCATTAAAGATTGATACAAAGACTTGGAAGCAATTTGAAGATTTGGAGCAAGCACCTTGATTTGGGATTAAAAAAACCGAGTTAAGAATGAACTCAACAAGAATACGAGAGTGTTTTATCCCAAAGCAAAGCGAAGCGGGTTTCATAAATCAAAGCAGTGAGCAAGAGCTTGTGCTTTATTTTGGCCCAAAGACTTGTATTTACTTTATACAAGCTGCTATACAAACCAGTCAACGTATCCACCAAGATAATTGATAATAATAAAACTCTCTTTGCTTAGTATCAGTCTATATGCACAAAATATAAAATCATATAATCTTTCATCCAGCCAGTTAAGAAATATGTTTCAATATAAATATATGGTAAATAGATAAGGTTGCAGCCTATTCTTAAGCATCGCTACTTAACTTCTGTAATTTTTGTTCTGGATTTCTATTGGTCTTAAACTATTCTTCTTCAATGAAATGTAATATTATTTCAAGAACTGTGGTAAATCTTTTTTTAGAACTGAGTTGAATGATCTTGTCGTTGACGGTTACACTAAGTCTAAAATCTCATATATGAATTACCAAATTTATGTGTAGGGAGGACAGTTCTTTACATACTTTCTTTTTTTCTCTTTTCTTTTCTTTTCTTTTTTTCATACAGTTAAATATTATTATAAATTTCCTTTTATTCTGCTTTTTTTCTCTTTTTTCGGCTTCTTTTCGCACAGTTAAATATTAACTGTTGAAACATTCATATTGTTGTTAGTTCACACCTTTTATTATTATGAGCGTTACGGCACGCGCTTCGCGCGTGAACTGCAAATTTTATATTTTTAACACATCAAAGCAAAATGATTTGCACAAATATTTAGTCATAATTTTGCGTTAAAATCATGAGTAGTTAGTATGAATTTTAATCTTTACATCCAATTAATTTGTTAGTTTGAATTTTTCTTTATATTATTAATTAGTAAAAAATATTTGTTAGATCCTATTTTTAAGTGATATTAAGAGTTAATAATATTTATAGAGTACCATTTTTTATCTGTAAAAGAGTTTAATGTTAGATCTTAATTTTATGTGATATTAAGATTTGTTAAATGTTTAGAGAGGCGTTTGTGGTAGTTCATGATGATACAAAAAAATGTGGCACCAAAGTATTACCGCTATTATTAAAGATAATAAATAAATTTGTGAAAAACGTATTTGTTAGATCCTATTTTTAAGTGATATTAAGAGTTGATAATATTTATGGAGGGACGTTTTGAATTTGTAAATAAGTTTAATGTTAGATCCTATGTTTAAGCGATGCTAAAATTTGGTAATATATGTAAAAAGGCATTTTTTGGAGTTCACGTTGATAACAAAAAAGTGTAACACCAAATGTATTACAACTATTATTAAAGATTTTCCTTGATTTGGTGATATATGCTTTACTTAACACTTATAAATTTCTATATTTGATTCTGCGTTGCATATTTACAGTCATTACAGGTGAATTTAACGATCATAATATTACATTAGCAACAATTGAAAGGAAGGGATAATAGAAATAGCAGAAAACTCTATAATAGTAAATATTGTAATATGCTTATTATAGTACTGGGTTTGTTTTGTCGGTTGTCCTTGCATGTACCTTAATAGGGATTCATAAAATTGGAATTGTCCAATGATTACTGTTTCCTCCTGCCTTCCTCTCATAGCACTTCATGTTTTTCCCCTGTTAATCTAAACAGATGTCTTCCGTTGTACTGGTTTGATATACTATAATGATTGTTTCGCAGATTGACGAAACAATACTTTGAAATTCATGTTTTAATTTTCACAAAGTATATTTCAGTCGTCTATACTCCTTTGCCACACTGCTACCTTAACAAATGAATTGCTTTACCGCTATTTAATGTTAATTTGATTTGCTGTAATACTTCAGAAGTTATACATTATATGCTTCGTCTTTTAGAAAAAATAAAGCTGTGTTTGGTTGCTATTTTTAGTTTTTGATTTTCGTCCATATAAAAATGGACAAGACACATGTATATCATCCAAAACGGCTAATTTAGAAAACGAAATTAACATACAAAACAAAAAACAACTTTTTTTTATTTTCTGTGTTATGAAAAATAATAGAAGCAGGAAAAAAAATCCAACCTTCCGTCGTCCTTCCATCCCCTTCGTCGTCCCTCCATTTTCCTTCCATCACATACGTCGTCACTTCATTCCTTATTGAAGAAAATGACTCATTATAAAGCAAGCAAACCAGATATTCTCGTATGGTAGCGGGTGCGGTCATACTGACCGTTATTGGGCCAAGCCCATTTATTATATTTTGCTTGTAATTGCTCTGTTCGAAACTGTATAAATATAGAGCTGTTGTATAACATTTGTATCAATCAATCAAACAATACTGCAATATTTCATTCTCTTCAATAAAATCAAATATTTCATTTCTTCAACATGGTATCAGAGCAAAAAAAATCTTAACAGCAAGTGCTTTACCATTTTTTGATCAAAGATCATTTTTCTCATCAGAATATTTTCATCATATGAGATTTATCTGCACAGTTTAACAACTGTCTACAGTTTTATAAAGAAATCTCATCATTTGACACAGTGGCATGCCAAGAAAGAAGTATATCAGAAAATTTTCATCATTTTTTACAAATTTCCGGCTGCAACAGTATCATCAGAGATATCAAGATTCAGTTTATCTCACCTGAAGTGTCGTGCCAAGAAACTTCTGTCAGCAATTGCTCATCGTCCAGTCAGTTTCTGGCTGCACTTCCTTGCTTTCTGGTAATCTTTATCTTCTTCATCATTTCTTATTGTGGTTTATTCAATTATGGCTGAAGAAAATGATAATAGTGCTGGTTCACCCACTTCTGCATCTAAATCCGCCCAAGCTCAAACCAATGCCATGCAAGGACTCTTCAAAACTATCATCAAGCCACAAAGCCGGATTATAACCACCCCACTTGATGAAACAAACTATCTACTTTGGAAATTCTAGGTAGAGACTACAGTTAGGGCCTATGGCCTTCAGGAATATGTTCTTGGAACACTTAATACTCCACTAGGATTCACTGCAGATGCACAAGGAAAGTTAGTTGATAATCAAGAATATATCATGCATGAAAGGCAAGATCGTTTAGTCAGTTCTTGGCTACTATCCTCAATCAGTTTAAGTCTTTTGCTTCAATTAATTGGCTATAAGACTGCCTATGAAATATGGCATACAATAGAATAAGTTTTTTGTTCTCAATCTACTGCAAGAATTATGCAGTATAAAAGGCAACTGCATAATTTGAAGAAAGATAATATGTCTATGAGGGAATACTTGTCTAAAGCTAAGACCTTATGTGATTAGTTAGCCTCTACAGGTCATAGTATAAGTGACACAGAACAAATACCGTCTCTACTAAGTGGGTTAGATGAAGAGTATGAATCGGTTGTTGCAGTGATATCATCTACAGAAAAACTACCAACTCTACAATATGTACGTTCCATATTACTTGCATATGAAGGAAGAGTAGAGCAAAATAGACCAACAAATTTGGAATACTTTGCAAATTACATTGCTAACAACATAGGAAGAAATCAAGAAAGAGATCAAGAAAGAGATCATAATAACAGAAATCTGTCTAACATCAGTCAAAGAGGTGGCTAGGGTTATAAATCTAGAGGAAGAGTTGGCAGGTGGAGCAACACAAACAACAATAACAGACCAAGATGTCAGATCTGTAAAAAATATGGTCACACAGCAAATAGATTCTATTTTAGATTTGATGCTAACTACACACCATCTCAACAAAACACTGGCAACTCAAGAATGCATAATACTAGTGCAAATATGGTGAATACTCAACAAGAATGCAAGGATCAATCAGAAAGTTCAACCAGTGGGTTAGCAATGGCAGACGATATTTAAGATGACTGCTAGTACCCAGATTCTGGTGCAACTAATCATGTTACAAACAATCTCAACAATTTGTATATTGGAAATAGGGAAAACAAAGGTAAACATTTATTATATATGGGTAATGACAAATCAACTTACATTACACACACTGGAAATGCAAGTATTAAAGTTGCCTAGGCAACTTTATCTTAACAATCTTTTGAGAGTTCCAGTTATCAGAAAAAATTAATGAGTGTCTCACAATTCTCAAAAGATAATAATGTATATTTTGAATTTCATTTAAAGTATTGCTTAGTAAAAGATGTACTAACAGATGCAATTCTTTTGCAGGGTAGAGAATGTAAGGGATTTTACAAATTTGATATTGCAAAATCAGGAAAATCTGAAAGTATGAAAAACTGGCGTAACATGTCAGAAACAAAATCTGTTGAAAGTTGTAATAACTTTGATGTTTGACATGCTAAACTGGGACACCCCAGTATGAAAATTGTAAGACATGTTTTGAGTAATGATAGTAAAATTCATATTGAAAACATCCCTTCATTTTACAACTGCACCTATTGCCCAATGGGCAAGAGTCATAAACTTGCATTTCCAGATTCAAAAACTGAATATGATAAGCCATTAGAACTTATTGCTACAGATCTATGGGGACCAGACCCAGTATCTACAGATTATGGCTATAAGTATTACATTTCATTTATTGATGCATTCTCTAGATATGTGTGGATTTATTTTTTAAAATCAAAATCTGAGGCTTGTAATGCAATTATTCAGTTCATAGCAAGTGCTGAAAAGTAAACAAATTGCCAAGTAAAAATTATGCAGTCTGATGGTGGCAAAGAATTCCTACCACTCAAAGAGTTCTTCCAAAAGAGAGGAATAAATCATAGGACAACTTGTCCACATACCTCTAAACAAAATGGTCTTATTGAGGGGAAGCATGGACATATCATAGAGACAGGCCTAACACTTCTTGCATGGACATCTCTACCCCTGAAATTCTAGCCTGATGCTTTCTCAACGGCTGTATTTTTATCAACAGATTGCCCACTATGGTTTTACAACTTAAAAGTCCAATTGAAGTACCGATCAAGATCAAGCCAGACTATCAGGGTTTAAAAGTCTTTGGATGCCTGTGATTCCCCTATTTAAGACCCTACAAGACACACAAGTTAGAATTCAGGTCAACTCCCTATACATTTCTGGGTTATGCAGCCAACCAAAAAGGATATAAATGTCTTGACAGCAAGGGTAAAGTATATATATCAAGACATGTAACTTTTAATGAGTTTGAATTTCCTTTTAGCAAATCTAAATACCATACTATCAAAAAGTTGTATAATCCAAAGCATTCCTTACCTCCTATACCTGAAGTAATCATACCAGTTGAAAGGCAGATGCTTCAGAATAAGAGCAATACTGAAGTGCCTTAAATAATCAGTAGTGTTTCAAGCCATGAGCAAAATGAATCATCTAAAGGTCCATATTTGTCTCCACAACAAGGCAGCATCAGTCATGCAGATCACTACCAAGTATTGGATGATTCTCAATCATCCAGTACTCAGCAGGAAATCACTATGGAGAATAGAACTCAACAGCTTGCTCCTGCAAATAGTGGTCATCATATGATAACAAGATCAAAAAGTGGTATATTCAAACCAATAATATACAATGCAGAATTAAATACCAAGGAACCCAGTACTTATTACCAGGCTATACAGAATGAAAAGTGGAAGACTGCGACGAAGGAAGAATATGATGCACTTACAAGGAATAAAACCTGGGACCTTGTTTAAGTACCTGAACACAAAAATGTTATAGGGTGTAAATGGAATTATAGGCTAAAGAAAAATCTTGGTGGTACAATTCTAAAATACAAGGCTAGATTGGCGGCAAAAGGGTATTCACAACAAAGTGGGTTTGATTTTAATGAGACCTTTTCACTAGTTGTGGAACCATCCACCATTAGAATTATATTGACCTTAACCTTGTATAAGAATTGGACCATTAAACAACTAGATGTGAATAATGCATTTCTAAATAGTGTATTGCAGGAGGAGGTGTACATGGAACAACCACTTGGATTCAAACAACAAGGGAATGAAAGATTGGTGTGCAAGCTTAATAAAGCAATCTATGGGCTCAAGCAAGCACCAAGAGTGTGGTTTGACAAATTGAAAATAACACCAGCCAGTCTTGGATATACCTCTACAAAATCTGAAAACTCTCTCTTTATTAAATTGTCTAATACAAATTTTACTTACATATTAATTTATGTTAATGATTTTATAATTACAGGTAACAGTGAAACTGAAATCAGCAATGTCATACAACACTTAGACAAAGAGTTCTCAATTAAAGACTTGGGAGAATTAAGCTACTTTCTTAGTATAGAAGTCAAAAGAACATCTGATAATGGACTACACTTATGCCAAAGGAATTACATTTCAGAGATACTAATAAAGGCAAAAATGGACAAGGCAAGTCCTTTTCCAACTCCAATGACAAGTAGTCTACACTTATCAAAAAACAAAGGAGAGCCAATTGAAAATGAGAAATTATACAGGAGTATTGTTGGAGCACTACAATATACAACAATAGCAAGGTCAGACATATCATTTAGTGTAAACAAAGTCAGCCAATTTATGCAAAAACCACTAAATGAACATTGGAAGGTAGTTAAGAGAATACTGAGGTACCTTATAGGCACTATCAATCAGGGTCTTGTTCTACATGCAAGCAAGTCACTAAACATTAATGGATACGCAGACGCAGACTGGGCTACTGACAGTGATGATAGAAAATCAACAACATGCTACTGTATCTTTTTAGGAAAAAATCCAATATCATGGTGTGCTAAGAAACAACCAACAATATCTAGATCTAGCACAGAAGCAGAATACAAAAGTGTGGTCAGTGCAACTGCGGAAATCATGTGGGTGGAATCATTATTAAGTGAATTGCAGATCAAAACTAGTACTATAGCTACCATTCGGTGTGATAGTCTCAGCACAATTTCACTCACAGCAAACCCAGTACTGCACTCCAGAACGAAGCACATAGAACTGGACTTGTACTTCGTTCGAGAGCAAGTTATAAAAGGAAAATTAAGGGTTAATCACATACCTTCCACTTACCAAAAAGCAGATGTCTTTACTAAAGCACTATCAAGGAATAATTTTACTAGATTCAGGAATGAACTAAATGTGGATGAGTTGATCTCAGATCCGAGATGCAGAGCCTTGAATTACTTGCCATCAACAGAGAAATTTGAGAGCCACTCACCGATGTGAAGTCTGTCTCAACTTCGTCAAATTTGTTAACTTCATCAACTTCAATTCCAGTCTAACTTGCTTCTGATGTCGGGACATGCTTCTTAAATCTGATAAACCTTCGCTAGAGCAAAGACTTACCAGATTAAAGAGAATTTTTTTGAAGATCATAGAGAAATTTTCTGCGGTGGCCATTTTCGAGAATTCTCTAAAAACCCTAACCCTCGAATTGGTTTGGGGGGGGGGGGGTATTGAAGAAATGACTCATTACAAAGCAGGCGAACCAAATATTCTTGTGTGGTAGCGGGTGTGGTCATACTGACCGTTATTGGGCCAAGCCCATTTATTATATTTTGCTTGTAATTGCTCTATTCGAAACTGTATAAATATAGAGTTGTAGTATAACATTTGTATCAATCAATCAATCAAACTATACCGCAATATTTCATTCTCTTCAATAAAATAAAATATTTCATTTCTTCAACACTTTTTTCATATTTGACAAGCATATTTGAGAACAGAAAACCCAAAATTCATTTTTAAACCAAACATAACTTTTTCGAGAGCTGTTTTTGATACATTTCAAACATATTTATATGGGATTCTCTACTTGAATTTCCACGTATTTGGAACAGGAATTGGATGATGAAAACGTTTGATAGTTACGTATTTTACATTACTATTTGTAGCGCTATTTTCATAATTTCATACATAATTTATAGAAAATGCAATCATGTCCAACCATGGATAAATTAAAAAGGTTCACTTTTGCCTTTATAATATAGACGAATACGATTCATCGTTCAGAAATACAAAAAGGACAAACTCGGTGTTGTTATAGAATATTATAGAGTGGTTCTTACAAACAGTAAAATAGAGCGTATTATAAACTACGTTTGATTTCAGAGCAAACAAGACATGGCCTTAGTTTTTCCATACACAACAACATTTACAGTTATTTCTTCAGTTGATTTAATTCGATCTAAAGAATAAGATCTTTCTGCACCGTCTTTTGGTAGGTGGTTGGCTATGCGGCTATAGTTCATTTTGAGATTGTGCTTTTGTTTTGTCCAGACGTGCAGCAATTTTTAAATGCAAGAAGATGACATTGCGTATGTTATGGTAAGGGAAACTTTGGAATGAAATAAGTGGACTATACAGTACAGGTACGTTGAATATTGAAATATCCACAGAGAGAAACATCGAACCAATACCAACGGGCATAAGGGTTGAATGTTGAACCCTTTGAATATTAATGCGTTTAATATTCGTGAGGGAGTCCAGCAAAAGTACACCTATTTAATAGACGTTCAACGTTAGACGCTTATTAAATAATTAAACCGTTAATGTTGCACACTTATTTAATAGGCATTCCAGCATCAAACACATATTAAATAGAAGTCCGATGTTGGAAGCTTGTATAAGCCGTGTTCAGTCCCTTTTCCCCAGCAACTTCTCTTTTTTTCTCAGAAACTATTGAAATACAACCGCACATTACCAAAATCGCAAGACGACCATCCAAAAAAAGACAATTGAGCTAACCAGTACGCACACATTGCTCCTAGCACTAAGACAATGATTCACGACTTACGGATCTTGCACGAGCTATTTGAGCGATACACGCATCACATGTGGACAGCTCTAGATACAGTCGAGATATAATTTTAATATTAAATAACTATTAGTACATGAATGTTACATTAATCATATATTAATCATTAACCGTTGTTTATCATATTGACCTGTTACACGCCCAGCATATTTATCGATATTATATTGATCGTACATCAGTCATAAACTATTATTCATTTTATACACCCAATATGTTAGTTATCAGGGCAATTAGTCAAAGTGTATAGTGCACTACTATGATATACTTCCTTATGGTCTATTAGATAGGCTGTAGGCCAGTCTTTTTATTCTTTTCTTGCATATTCGATCCCCCAATCATTTGATCATTCCCTCATATGTATCCTAATTGAGAGATGGTGGCCTACCACACATACTTTTTTTTTTCAGATTTTGAGTTTGGCATTACCCCTACCGATTTTTATATGTTGACTGAGATTGAGATAGAATGCACAAGTAGGATATCTTTTTCTTTTGATCATTCATACGAGAGTCCTAAGTTTTCACCATATATCTACCACATGTTGATGGTTGTCATGTTTTTTTGGGCGTTGTTCCTTGACATATCCAAAGGAGTATAATACAACGCACATGGGAACCGATGCTATGGGTGATGTTGTATTTAGATCATTTCTTCTATATTTATTTGGTTTGACCTTCTTTTCGAATCAAAAGTGTAGCACTAGATTAAGGTCTCTTATAGAAGTAGTTGATCTACATCAGCTCCCTACTATGGACTGAGGGTTCTATACTTGGATGTTTGTATACTGCTCTTGATTTTTATGTTCTAGGGAAGGTGGGGCAGATAATTGGCTTTTGGTATATTTTTCCATGTTGGTACTATGAGTACACGACAAACATGCATCCTTGCATTATTACGACAACTAGCCAGACAATGGATACATATTTTCCACACATGAGATAATGGCAGAATCTTTAGGTTATTTCTCATGGGCCTATGGGAGTTAGTCATGACTTGATAGAGGGCCGACCTCAGTTTGATTTGAAGTACAAGTATAACAACCGGGGATTTTTGACCCTCGAAAATCGACATTAATACATCCACCGTATTGCGTGCCGAGCAATCGAATATCAAAAAACCCGAAAGTTAGGGAAAAAGAAAATGGAAGAAAGAAAGAAAGAAAAACAAACAACAAAGAATCTCACAGTGGAACGAAAACTCTATAATATAGAACAAATCTTTGCATAAAAGAAAAACTGTAATATGTATATATACAAACATTAATCAGAGTATACTAACATATTTTAGTCTAGACGGTTAGAACAGCCTGTCCTTACAATTGCTGATAAATACAACAACGAATACAACAGAAAAATAGCCATCTACGTGAATACGTCTCTGGGCTTCCAACTTGTCTCCTGAAGTTCTAAAGCATCCAAACAAATCTGTAATATGCTCGATCTGACCGGAGCATTATAATAAAATAACACCCGAGTCAGCCTGAAAAACCAGCGTGAGAAAACACACCCAACTGGTTTCTAAAGTTATATAAAAAAATCCTTAAAATCAAAAGTATCTCGTAAGACCATACCGTACATAAACACGGACGGGTTTTTACCTTATGATAACCAAAATATTTTCTATAGAAAATCTATTTGTATTACAATAATGTCTAGGGTTCAAAGTAAAATATAAATATAGCTGAAATGCTTCCATCTCACGTTTCATCATAGTTGGGCACAACTAAGTCCGTATGGCGCTTATTAAAGAATGGTTCCATACAATGATTGGGCTACTGGGTTATGGCCCATCACGGTGCATCTCTAGATAAATAACACAGAGGCCAAACCTACGACCCCTGCCAACAAAAGATCGGCCTACCCTTTATTGGATAGTACCGAATAAGATCACCCATCAGTTAAAATCAGCAATTGTACTGAAGCATACATAAGTTAATAGTAGGGACTCTAGATAAGGATGACATTTTCCTCATAGGAGCGACTCATTTAGCCTTGCTACATCTACCCTGTTTTAGTCATTCTCGGTTGATAAGGCTTGAGGCTACATTTTACCTTTATATAGCACTTCCCACTTGGAAAGCTAACACTCCCTTGCAGGCAATAATGCAATATTAGCATTCATCCACGCAAGTTCGTTCTAGGACTAAACGAAAAATTTGAGAGCTCCATCTCCAATTCAATCATCTTAAAGATATCTTCACTTCAAAACGATCGTTGGATCGAAGTGGTTTTCGGATAACATACCTGATCCCGGTCTCTTCAAAACAACTTTTCGATAATTTCCGATAAATTCAACCCCAGTTCTTTAGGAAATAAACAGTCAAAGATAAGATCGGTGATCACCTCCTAACCGTTAGTGGACGGATTCCCTTATCATTGTCCTAAGAGAACGAAACAAGGTTTATACACACAGTACAACATCATCAGAGATGACTGTGCTATATAACTCACGTGTTTCTCCTATATATTTCCAAAGTTACGTTTGGATCCAATTTCTAATCGGTTACTTAACTATCGGATAACAATTCAATCAGGGGTTTATTCCATTGGGAAAACTATCATTGGTTAAACATATAAACAATCACTAGCCTTCTTTATAAATCTTTCATAAATAAAAACCACTTTGTAGTTTACTTGTATAAGAATACTTTTACAAAGGGTATACCCACAAATCACTATATTTTCAATACATAGAAAATACCCATATACTTATCTCAATAGTATAAGTATATTCGCACACATTACACCTCGTATCTTAGAAAATGCACTCAAATTTATCTCTATGGTAAAAGTATATTTACAAAATTGGGAAAGAGTTTCTTTTTATTAGATTCTCAAATCATTTATAAATACCTTACAATTCTCCTAAAACCATTTATAAACCATTTTATAAATCTCCGATAAACCATTTATAATCTTGATAAAATTCCATTATATATAAACTTTGTACATTTCAAAAATCAATTATAAACCCTTTATAAATCCATAAGACCATTTATAAAATTCCTTTTATAAATTAATAAACATGTTCCTAAAATTCGTTTATAAATATCTAACAATTTATAAACTCTTTCACCTTGTAAATAATCTCCCCTTAAGTCTTCAAACCATTTTATAAACTCCTTTATAAAATCAAAGTCTTTCAACACTATTCATGGGTCTCGGAAACATTTATAAATAATTAAAAATCTTTTACTTCAAAACACCATTATATCATAATAATTATTAACAATAAACATTATAAATAAATGAAAATTATTAACTTTAAAACATCTTAAAAATAATAATTAATAATTTCAAAATATTGTTAAATAAATAATAATAATAATTAATCTTTACCATTTTAATAAATAATAATAATTTATTTTCAAAACCTTATTAATAATCCTTCTTATTAATTTCAAACCATAATTATTCTTGAAATAATTAACCTTTCGAAATATAAACATTTTGATAAATTCTTTAAAACAATATTAACTATAAACAAATAACTTTAAAACTATACTAATATAATTAAATAACCTTAAAATAATATTACTATAATTAGATAACTTTAAAACAATATCAATATAATCAATAATTTTAAAACAATACTAATATAATTAAATAGTCTTTAAAACAAAATATTTTTGAAAACCAATTTTGGATTTAAAAATCATTTCCTGTCTCAAAAACAAATTCCAACTCAATTGGCAATATATAGTATTTAAAAATACTAATTTATGGCCAATAGCCACCCAACGCTTAACCAATATTGACATTAATTTTCTATCACTACGGGTTTTCAGTTTTTAACATATAACGATGTCATAACCCATATTTCCAACAAATCAGGTTTTATTATCCAATAATTCATATAGTTGGAATATTATTGAAACCAATTCAACAATAGTGAGGAATCCCGTTGGATCCCCCAGCATGTCCCCTTGCATCACAGCTCATATATATTAGCACATATACATGTAATTAAAATCAATAGTGGTGAGGAATCCTGTTGGATCCCTCAAACCAGTTCTCCTGCACTACATACAATATATAATCAATAATATAAATCAACCGCTTCAAGGCGGAATTCGTATACAAAAGTCCATCCGCTCTTACATGGGAATGTAATATGGTCTCATCAGCTCCAAGGGCGGGAATACATCCAAATCAATGATATAAACTAGTAATCCATCCAAACAGTCAATAACAATCAATAATAAATTATCCATGCATCTAATAAATAATTTTTATTGATCATATAAATTTTCTGATTAACCAAAAGGTGAGATTAACTCATTGAAATTTTCCGTTGCTGTAGAGGTATTCTGGTTTGGAACTAAAATCCAACGACGTATGATTTTAGCCTAATTTTTAACATGCTCCGATTTCCACCAAACAAACTCCATTACGTAGTATTCGTGGGTACGATCCTAACGCGACCGACTGGGTTTGATTTTGACCTAGAACGGTCATGATATTCAATTTACAACATTTCAGAATTAATTAAAGAATTAATTAATAGATTAATCCCTAATTACCATCCTCACCTCCTTATCCACTATCACTACCCAGCCCTCTATTTCTCGTATGTGAATACGCCCAGATCCACGCTCGATCACTCATCCAACTCACGCCGCCTCTTCCCTCCAACAGGCACCACCGTCGACCCATCCTCGACTCGCCAACCCCCACCGCAACCTCTGAAACCATCACGCCCTCCCAAGGCCACATCGCCACGGCAAAGAATGGGAAAATACCCCCACCGTTCATCCCACGATTGTCGTCGCCACGCACTGCCATTGGCCACCAAACTTTGGCCAAAGCAAGCTCTTCTCCTTCCCCACCTTTTTCCTTCTGGGCCCACCTTCCCAAATCCACAGTTGCTCGCCGTTGAACCCATGAACACTGTCGCCTTAAGAAGAAAATTGTCGCCGCCGTGATGAACACAACTCGTCTTGACCGTTGAATAGCTTCGTCTTGATGTCGCCTACAAGTTTCTAGTTGACGACTTTCCCCACGACGCTCGGATGGGCATCGGTCAATGAGGATCGTTATTATATTAATTTCTGAAATTAATTTATAAGTGTTTCGAATGCAATGGAACTATCTCTGAGTCCTAATTCGATCATATGCAGAAGATAGCTTTTCAAGCCCAGTTATTATATTAATTTCTGAAATTAATTTATAAGCATTTCGATTTCGCATGAGCAAATGATACGTCCAATCACTAAAAAATTCATCGGCATACAATAACTTGCTATTACGGATCCAATGACAGCGGTTTCGTCAAAATCCGAGACATTGCCCCAAAAAGCTATTTTCATATGTAAATGATTTATTATAAAACCAAATAAATCATTTTTATATCCAAATCAAAAGTTTAGTATTATCATTGTTATTATTTTAAATTGTTCAAATAAAATTTCCAAATCATTTTTATTTACATAGAATTTAAGATTTAATTATTTAAAAAATCCCAATATTAAATTTAACAATTTAACTATCAAATAAATCATTATTTTTGAAATTCAAGTTATTTAACTTATAAAAATAACTTTTTAATATTTAAATCAATTAAATATTCCCATTACCAATTTACTAAAATTCTGGATCGTTACATTGCAGGGCTAATCTTTTACGGGCACCATGGGCTTCATATTGGATCACCATGACACAGACTGGCCAGATGTACGATGGTTATTCTCTTGTTATTGCATATTATTTCTATAGATGGAGGATTGTTTTGCAGACACCGGCCTTTCTTCCTGTTTGGTATTTGGACGAGAGATGTTGGTATCAGATCACTAAGGAGCTAAGTATTCCTAGATATCCATTATCATGCGAGGACTTGTTTGATAGACGTCGAACTATTAGATCGTAGTATATACTAAGACTATAAAGAGCTGGATATGTAGACGCTTCGACGTTTTTCTTGACCGATGAGGATTTTGACGTATATTGGGTTAGATTTGCCCCCACGACGCTATATGTTACTTGACTACTCTTGGGGAGTGACCTTCAATCATGTAGGTCTCCATCTAGCCCATGGTAGAGTTCTGGCACCTCCATTTTCTTTTGATCCCTCTCCAACCCAGTACTCTCAACATCCCGGGGACTTTGGTCTTGACACTTATTTTAAAGCATATGTATCGGCGGTACTCTTATAGAGCAATTGATAGTTTATCCACCAGATCAGGATATTGCTGGTATCCCTATAGTTGGACTATACCCGCCTTTCGAGGTAATTAAATAAATTATTAGTTCATTATATAATATTAGTTAAGTAGACATACCCTGATATACAATTTGTATTTACAACATGTAGGTAGGTTGGATGAGCATAGACAATGTATTGCCGCTCTTCAACATATGACACTCGGTCATACTCAAATGCTCAATGGGCAGCTTAGCATATGCAAGTGCAAATTGATGATTTGCAAGCTCAGTTGACAACATTCTAGATTGGTGATGGTAGTCCTGTTGATTTTAATGAGGTATCAGATGAGGATGAATTTGATAATGATGACGAGGACGATGCTGTACTCTTAGATTGACAGTTAGAGTTATCCAATCATGTAAGGACATATATATTACTTCTATGTTATTGTTGTTGTATTCGCACTACACTATTACATTTGTTTTGTTATCTAAAAGTTGTTTTGTTTTTGTTTCTATGACTGTTATTGATTCTACGTTCTTTTTGTATTCATACTATACTATTACAGTTGACATGATGTACAGTGATATTGTTTATATGACAATTGTTTGATTCTATTATTTGATCATTGTTAGTGTTATGTATAGTTGTTAATATGACCATTGTTTGATTCTTTTATATGACTGTTGTTTGATTCTATTATATGACCGTTGGCTTTCACAACTCTATAAATAAAACTGATATTATCCTCTATTTCAAAATTACTTCTTATGTTTATATAATGAAAAACTGATTTCATTTATCATACAATGTCAACAAATGTACTTGCAATCTCTTATCCACTATGATCAATAAGGGCAGTGATAACATGTCGGCAACAGTTGCAAGAAGGGGTTACAATGGAGGACTCACTAACAATATGCTGTTTCTATGCATATGAATCTCAAATGGCTGTTATGAAATGGTCTTGAAGTCGGATGTTGTTATCGAAAACGTCGATTATATAGATGTGGATTTTATGAGTGGATTGATGACGCTCTACCTCAACAAGCAGTTGACTACTTAATGGAATCGCAAAAGAAATTAGTTTTACTACAAAATCAAGTAAGTCTAGAATTGGTTCAAGAGTGGGAGTTAACTCTTGTTTAAGAGGCACACTCACCCTGTTTTTATGCAACTGTAGTTTTGAGGATCATATTGACATAGTGACAACCGCTGATACAATTATCGAATGTCATTACTATAAATGTCCCGTAGGTCGATGTGGAGTTTGTTATTGGCTCGACTTGCCGCTACCTCAAGGAGCTGAACAGTTAGCCTCAATCTTTTGGAATATGATTGTACTGCTTAAAATCTACCTTAGATCACCATTTATTCCACGTAATTATTAGTATGTTTCTATTTATGCAATATACCATGTAATGTTTTCTATCTCTATAATGCAATGCATCATGTACCTTTTCACTTATTTGTATTTCTTGTCTACCACTTGATAATGTTGAGATGACTATACTCTGAAATTTCTTGTCTTCCACTTGTTCAAGTTGAGATGACTACACTCTGAATTCTTTGTCTACTACTTGTTAAAGTAGAGATGATTACACTTTGAAATATTTGTCCATCCATGCCGCTTGTTAAAGTTTAGATGACTACACTCTATAATAATTGTCTACCATTTATTCAAGTAGAGATGACTACACTCTAAAATATTTGTCCACCAATGCCACTTGTTAAAGTTAAGATGACTACACTTTGTAATAATTGTCTACCACTTAAGAAAGTTGAGATAACTACACTCTGAGCTCTTTGTCTATCAATTTTTAAAGTTGATATGACTACACTCATGAAATATTTGTTGACCCATGTCAATACGATTATGATGGTGCAAAGCAAATGCCAAATATATTACGAGACAACATTCTTGTAACCGAAGAAGCTTTCAACATCCACGTAGAATGTCAACTTTCATTCTGAGATGCACAACTACGCAACAGGCTTCAAAAAGATCTAACGAATCATATCTGGAATCACTTTTGAGAATGTTGGTTCAATTGTAGGTCTATTAACCATGCATGTGTGCCTATTTATTTTCTGTTGATACTTTCCATTATGTTGCACTAATATATTTTTCCTTAAATAACTATTCATTTTCTATTGCACTTTTAAATATGGATTCTAGAATACTAAAACATTGGTTAGTAATAACATAAAACAAATTACTAAGATTATAAAGTATAATGCTGATAATACAAATTTCTAGGGTTAAATTAAACTACATATGAAGGAACTTAGCTATAATTATTTGTCTTTTGCACTCCATCCAAAATGGGCTTGAGCTTTATCCATTCCCATCAAATCCTTATCCATAACTGATTGTTCGACGTTCGTCAATAACTGATTGTTCATATTTTTAACGTTTAGTTTCTGCTTTCAAACGTTCAAGATCCAACATTTATTGCTCAATCTTCGCCAACTTTATCATTATGTTAATATTTTCTTATACTTTCTTGGACCTTTCTTAATGCCTTCTTTCATGAATTTCACGGGTGGCATCCACTCTAGAGTTTAATCCGGCTTTAGGTTTACTCCTTTTCTTTGCTGCTTTTGACCCTATTAGTCGATAATCTTCATCATATTTCTATTAAGCATATTGACCTCATTTTCCCCTTCAAATGGAATTTTTCTATCTGATGGGTCTCCCGGACTAGAGTAGATGATGATTTTGATGCTTTTCTCTTTCCCTTCTCCTTTGTTTCAACATCCATCAAACTATTTTCATTATCGGAATTCCACTTCGGTTGACTTGTCACCAACTCATAACAGTTTGGGAATTGGTAACAACGTAGTTTTTAACACCGTTTTCCCTTGGAAAAAGCTTTAAGAACTACTCATCCATCTTTCCTTTTTGATAATAAAGGAAATCAAAGAAAATAAGATTATATACCTAGAATGTCATGTATTTTTTACTATTGGATATTTAAATATTGAATCGTTAATTATTTAAGGTCCCAAAAATATAATTTTTCACATACAATTGAACCAGGACTCGGGACCACTTCCATTGAGTCCGGATAGTCCAAGCGAGATTGAATGAGTATAAGCATCGATATATTCCGAGCAAGGTCAGGTTCGACTCATAGATCAAGCAACCAAAAGCTAACTCCTATATATGACAGAATTAGGTCTCAGAACTTGTTCCATTGAGTTCGGAATAGAGTATTTGTCTACGAAAGACAGTGAACATGCCTTGTTTGGAGTTGTAGATTTTTCGGTACTTGTGTTGATTTGATGCACGTGAAATTAGCCTTCCGAGGAGTAGTCTTGGAATATAATGTATATAATATCATTGGAAAGAGAAATACATGGTGTCATGCAGTTCGAGAATCATCTTAATCCGGGTTCCTACAATTCGTATGAGTATTAAATGTGCAAATGAATTAATTAATTCATTTATTATTAGTATAAGGACCCCTCCTCTCTCCTCACTTTTCCGATCCCATTCGAACCATCACCCAATCCGATGGCTGAGATTGCTCTGACCACTAGAGGCCGAATTAGGCAATGGGTCTAACATGAAAAAGGCACGTGGGAACCTAGGGAATGCATCGCCGATGGTGGATGATATCATGGTGGTGTAAGGCGATGGCAAAGTGGAGGTGACCAGGCCAGTTTTGGTGAGCTGAATCTCATCAACAGAGGCACTAGAAGAGGCGAGGTTGGTGGCATAGGGTCGAGGTTGCCAAAGGTATTCGCTTGGAGGTGGTGCGACGATGATTGATCGTTTGTGGCAGTAAAGCTTTGAAGCTGAGTAGGTAGAAAGTTAGAGTTATCGAGGGAGAGTGTGGAGGTAATTAGCATTTAATTAATTAATTATTTATTTATTTTATTAATCATGATTCGTATTTGTAGCTGGAGAGAAATTTATTTGTTCATAGGTTAAATCATATCTTGCTCATACGAGGTCAGATTTGGATGCAGTTTCTTGTGTTGCACTCATGATGGAGTGGTCTACGACTTGGCGTTGGTTTGGACAACTTTTATGGAGGTGAGTGATATTGTCTTTCACCATCCTATTATTGTTAGTATGGTATTAAAACGATGTTTGAAATGATTTTTAACTTTAAAATGCGATTTTTATAATAGTTAACCCTATATCTTATTTTATAAAAAGAATTAAAAGTGTTTTAAAATGATTTTAAATTAAATATCACATTTTTTCCACTGACGCACTAAGTTTACGATATTGTTAGACTTAGGATATTGTCGGCATTTATCACACATTGGTTGCTTGGATGTATTATATTATGTTATTATGGACGTATGTAGGCTATTATAGACATTTATATGCTTGTTGGTTGCATGTATGCTTGTTTTTTAGTTTGGTTGAAAACATCGTTTGAAGGCGATATAGTATTAGAAAAATCTCATAGGATAGGTGTAATGCCCCACCCCAAGACCCACACTAACAAAGGGTATTACAGAGTAATACTGTCTGCTAATGCAGAGAATAGAGCTGGTTAGGAACGACAATTCGTAAGCTTTGTCTTAAACAAGTATTGGATATGTCGATTGGGTGCACTAATTTTTTTTTCTCTTTACCTTTTTCTTGTGGATCGACTTACCCAATAAATGTTTAACACAAAACTACGGTGGCTAATGGATCTATTCAGAACAAAATACAACAACAACAAATATACAACATATCACAGAACAGCAGACACACATATATATAGATACATCGTCAGTACACTACATAGTGATACATAAGTGAGTGGTAACATGGACCACATATATATATACATCATGTCCCAAAAGAATATACATAGATCAGAGTACACAAAAAGATAAATAAACCACAACACAAAAGGTAGACTAGCATCCAAAGGATAGCAAAGTGGACCATAGCGGAAGCAGCTAAACGGAAATCTACAGCAGCTGGTTAACCTGAAACAACTCGGTCTGACCCGAGTACATAAAATACACCGGTCAGTCTAGCTGAAATAAACTGATTAAAGAATGATATGTGAAGTATAAGGATAATAAATAATAATCCTTCTCAATAGAGAAGAAGCAACAACAACATATGTCATCTCATAATTCATGGGATGATAACAACTAGAATATCATATGAAATTCTCATGAAAAGGGAAACAACAACAACAACATTGATTAAATCACGTATAAATGCCTAATATCATCGGCTTCAACATCTACATAAAAAAAAGGCTTCCATCAACAATGGGAAGCTAGGCTCCATGGCTAAGCCATATATAAAATCTCAATCAACATCAAAACAACAAGATGGAAACCGCATCATAGCACCAAATAAGACACGTAAGGTCCCAACAACCACATAATATTTTCACCATATGAAAATCTTCGAATAGCACATAGGCTATATATATATGTATATATATAACTCCAAGTGGTGAACATATGGAAAACAACAAAATCTAAAAATCAATAAGAATGAAATCAAGAAATAGCAACAACAACGGTATGGATCCATAACAACAACAACTGCACGTGCATATAATAAGTGCCCCCCGGCCTTGCCAAGTACTATAATATTATGCTTATCAACGTTGCCCCCTCGGCCTGATGTATATATATGGCCTCTCCGACCTAGCGCTAGTGGCCCCCCGGCCTTGGCCCCTCCGGCTAGTACTGGCAATAACGATGGAATGTGTTACTAACTTCCAAATGTGTGTAGCGTCAAAGTAATAAGTCCGGAATTAACCAGTATAGCAAACCTATGTGTCCCATACCACGTGGTTTATTATATCGTTTAAGTCGCTTCCTCGTTCTCTCGAAGAGTGCAAAAATGTGTGTTTTTATATAGAAAATACTTACTTCGAGAAAATGAGTTTTTAAACGATTTTGGAAATTATTTGGAAATTGTTGCTCTGAAATTCTCTTTATTATAGAGAATACATATACATATATATATATATATATATATATAAATAACTTTTGAAAATAATTCTAAATTTTTGTAAAACATTTATTTTGAAAGCTTTACCATTTTAAAAATCATTCCGAAAACGGTTTAGAAAACACGTGCACAGAAACAGCAAAAATCGATGAAAATTCAATAAAATTAACATACGACAAAACCCAAATGAAACTGTCCATTCGTAGTGCTAATCAACGTTAATGTCGACTTATCTATTAGTAGGAGTTATCCTTTTAGAACCATCTCAAAAAAACGCTCGAAATCATCGAATCCAAAATCAATTCAACGGAAAATGCTCAAACTTTGCAAAAGAACTCAGGCCTGCGGCTTTTTTTGCCAGTTCGCTCCTTTTAAACTCCGAATTTCAAAAAACATAAAACATAAAAATTGAAGATGATTGCTATAGCTTGAAGTTAGAAAAAGAATCACCTAATTCGGACATTCGAGTCAAAAGTTACGGCAATTTCAATTCTTAGGTCTAAAATTACAAAACTGTGAATAATTAAAATAATGACAGGGCTGCGGCTTAAAGAGCCAATTTGACCCTGTAGATCATAGAATTTGATAAATCATAAAACATGAAAGTTTAAGAGTATTTCTATAGCTAGAATTCTGAAAATAAATCACCAAATTTGGATATTCGAGTCAAAAGTTATTGCAATTTCAATTCTCAGGTCTAAAATTACAAAACTGTGAATAATTAAAATAACGACAGGGCTGCGGCTTAAAGAGCAAATTTGACCCTGTAGAACCTAGAATTTGATAAATCATAAAACATGAAAGTTGAAGAGCATTGCTGTTGTTAGAAGTCAGAGAAAGAGTCACCAAATTCGGACTTTCGAGTCAAAAGTTATGAAAATTTCAATTCTCAAGTCTAAAGTTACTGTCGTTGTCATTTTGCTCTCGGGATAGTAAGAAAGAAGTGCAAATTTGACTAAATTAACTTCAAAATTTCATAATACTCAAAACATAAAACTTGTATAAAAATGTCTAAGCTTTCCAGAACATTAAAAATTATCGAATATGGATAAGTAGTGTTTCAGGTCAATCAAACTACCATATATCAAAATGTAACCAAAGGCGAAATTGTTTCTCATTGAGATTATTTTCTAACCCAAAAAGAATGAGCTCAAACGGGTTAGAAACATGTATGATATCACTATTTTACTTCTGTGCATTTTTCTAATGCATTTTCAGCAAGCATAGAAACCCCAAAAATCATCTTTCAAATTCACAAATTCAACAAAAGATTCATCTAATACAACCAAAAACAAACATGGAAACTTGAATAAACTAGAAAAGTGAATGTTTAAACTCACCTTAGATTATTTGTAGCGAATTTAGTGAATTTAGCAAGCAAGATTGAGACTATAGACCTTGGATTGAAGCTAGAAACCTGTTAGAGACTTAATTTTGCAATACTTTCTATTAATTTTTATTTAATTTTTGGAGGAATTTGATCATTGAGAAGAGGATGACATTTTGGTGTTTCTGGTTTCTTTGATAAGGAAGATGAGATGAGAGATTGTACGTACAAACATCTCTCTGCTTGCTTTCCAAAAAATCCTTTGTAGGCTAAGTGGGTTTTGGGCTTGGCATGGATCCAATAAGCTTAAGTGTTATAATACTTAGACAAATTTTTGTTATGTTACACGATATTAACATATTTCCACTATTTTTATCACTAATTTACATTATATAACAAAACATCAAACATAATTCATGTTTCAAACTTTATAAAAATGTTTAATCAACATATAAAAACTATTTTAGCTATTAAAACTAATTTCCATTGTAAAAAATTTATTTTTATTTAAATACTTTAATTTACATCATAATTACACAAATCATTATTTTTGACAACAAAAATTACACAAAAATCATTTCCCTGTTTCTATTAACAGAACAAACCATGTTAAAATTATTTTTACACTCAAATATTGTTTTTAAACAAAATTCCACATTTTTATTAACAATATTTACCATATTTAATTTTAGCACATCATTGAAATTAACAAAAATCACTATTTGACCATTAATTCCACAGTTATTGCATTTTCTCAAAGTAAAACCATCCAATGTTCATTATTGCCCCAACATAACATAATAAAGTTTTCAAAACTTTATTTTCTTCATTATATATATATATATATATATTTTCAACAACTAAATGTTGAATTAATTTCTTTTATCCTTTATTTAATATAATTAACCACCAAACCAACATAATTTCATTTATTTAATTAGTACACCACCATATCAACTCAATTCCATTTTATTTTGCGAAAACAAATTGTTTATCCAAAATAAACAGATTTACAAATTTTACACCTCCAAATTTATTTTATTTTCTCCATTTTAAATTATAGCCATCGTTATAATGTATTTTTCACAGGTAATCACCAAAACTCGGGTTGTTACAAACTCCCCCCTTGTAAAAATTGCATCCCGCAATTTCCTAGAGAAGAATTTGTATTCAACTATTTAATTTCATCACTCAAAAAGAAAAGAAAATAAGCTTGAGATAAAGAGACATTCTCACCATCGCTATGCAAAGATAGAAAACTGGGATAGGATCGCTCGATAAACTCTCTGGTTTCCCAAGTGCAATCATTGGGATTAGCGGACCATTGTACTTTAACGAGCGGCACGTCCTTGTTTCGAAGGCGTTTCACCTCCGAAGCAAGTACACGAGTAGGCAGCTGCACAACAGATAGGTCTGGTGAGATTTCAAGCTCTTGCAAATCCGGAGAATCGATAACAGAATCTGACTCTCGAAGACACTTCTGAAGCTGAGAGATGTGAAATACGTCATGAATGCCAGATAGATGAGCAGGAAGTGAAACTCTATAAGCTACAGGGCCAATACGTTCAGTAATAGGAAATGGTCCTATAAAGTGAGGAGCCAGTTTCCCAGTCGTACTGAAACGTATAACCCCTTCCAGAGGAGAAACACGAATGAAAACGAAATCACCAACCGAGAACTCGAGAGGCTTCCTACGATTGTCCGCGTAGGATTTCTGGCGGCTCTGTGCCTCTTTCATTCTCTACCGAATAAGGATAATCTTCTCAGAAGAATCACGAACAGAATCTGGGCCAAGAATAAGCTTCTCTCCAGATTCCAACCAATAAGAAGGTGATCGACATGGCCTTCCGTATAAGGCTTTGAAAGGATCCATACCGATACTGGACTGAAAACTATTGTTGTAGGAGAATTCTACAAGGGGTAAATGATCCTCCCAACTACCTCCGAAATCAAGAATACAAATACGGAGGAGATCTTCCAAGATACGATTCACCCGTTTTGTCTGTCCATCAGACTGTGGATGATAAGCTGTGCTGAAATTAAGCTTTGTTCCCAAAGCTTGCTGAAGACTCTGCCAGAAATGACTCATGAAAAGCGGATCACGGTCACACACAATTGAACTAGGAACTCCGTGAAGTCTCACGATTTCCTTGATATATAACTTGGCCAAATGAGAAGCACTCCTATTAGATTTAATAGGAATGAAATGAGCTGATTTGGTGAGGCGATCAACAATAACCCAAATACTAGAATGGCTCGATCTCGAACGAGGTAGGCCGTCGATGAAATCCATCGAAATCTGATCCCATTTCCACAATGGAATCTCTAGAGGCTGAAGGCCAGACCAGAAGGGCGCTGATGTTCGGCTTTGATACGTTGATAAGTCATGCAATTACTCACATAACTCGCCACATCACGCTTCATGCCTTCCCAATAATAATGGCGATGCATATCAGTATACATCTTACTACTTCCAGGATGAATGGTATACTTAGAATGATGACAGTCATCGAGAATGTCATGCCTAAGTGCAGAATCAAAAGACACAACAAGATGGTTCTTCTTGCAAAGACGCCCATGAGAATCAATACTGAAATCCCACAACTCTTTATCACTGGACTCAGACTCACAAATCTGAATAAGGTGCACAAGATCGGGATCACGCCGCTGAGCATCGACAATACGATCCAATAAGCTGGGTCGAGCTTCCAAACTGAATAATAAAATAGGAGAACCAGAAGATGGAGCTCGATCACGAATATCACAAAGGGATAAGGTCTCTAAAACATCCCACTCGGCTAGCATCATAGAAACAACATCCGAATGTTTGCGACTAAGCACATCAGCAACACGATTACCCTTACTAGGGGTATACTGTTTATCGAAGTCATAGGAGGCAAGGAACTCGAGCCAACGCTGTTGCCTTATATCGAGCTCCTTCTGAGTGAACAGGTATTTCAAGGACTTGTGATTGGTGTATAGAATGAAGTGCTCGCCTAATAGATAATGGCGCCAAATCTTAAAGGAGAAGACGATGGCGACTAACTCGAGGTCATGAGTGGCATAGCGTACTTCATTCGGTCGCAGTTGCCTAGAAGCATAAGCAACTACCCGTTCCTTCTGCATAATCACGGCACCGAGGCCACATCTACTAGCATCGGTGTAGACAACAAGATCCTGATTCCCTTCGGGAACCACTAAAATAGGAGCATTAGTGAGATGCTCCTTCAACTACTGAAAAGAAGCTTCGCACTTGTCGGACCAAATTAATTGAATGCCTTTCCGAGTAAGGCTGGTGAGAGGAAGCACAATGCGGGAAAAATCCTTAATGAATCGGCGGTAGTAACCCGCCAATCCAAGGAAGCTGCGAATCTCATGAACATTCTCAGGCCTCTTCCAATTCTAGATGGATTCGATCTTCGAAGGATCGACCAAAATACCTTCGGAGGAAATAACGTGGCCTAAGAACTTAACCTTATTCTCCTTGAAATGGGACTTGGAGAATTTGGCTTTAAGCTGATGGTGACGAAGAGTACTCAAGACAATTCTCAAGTGATTAGCATGCTCGGCTTCAGATTTCGAATAGACAAGGATGTCGTCGATGAACACAAGGATGAACTTATCGAGATATTCCCAGAATACTCGATTCATAAGATCAACAAAGAAAGCAGGAGCGTTTGTCAAACCGAACGGCATAACGAGCCACTCGTAAGATCCATATCGAGTGTGGAAAGCTGTAAGAGGTATGCTATCTTTCGCGACTCGGAGCTGATGAAAACCAGTGGCAAGGTCGAGTTGAGAGAAGACCTTAGAGCCACTCAATTGATCAAACATATTATCGATCCTAGGTAATGGATACCTATTCTTGATGGTCAACTCGTTAAGCTTGCGATAGTCGATGCAAAGTCTAAGAGTTCCATCAGACTTCTTCACGAAGACGACTGCGGCACCCCACGGTGAAGAACTAGATTGAATCAACTTCTTGGACTCAAGCTCTAAAAGCTGCTTTTTGAGTTCCTCATTTTCCTTTGTAGACATCCTCATGGGAGGACGACTATCCGGGTGCGCGCCTGGAATGAGATCAATGCGGAACTCGATCGCCCGTGTAACGACCCGTATTTTCAAACATTTAAAAGTATTAAATTAAATAAGATTTTTTGAATAAAATTGTTAGAGAAAAAATTTAAGACTTTATTTATACAAATTAGATTATAATACAAATTATGAGCTTAAGTAAATTTCTATTAATGACATATGTTTGCAATAATATAAGGATGATAACAAATGTTAGTGTGTATTTTAAAAATATTGGTTTGAATGATATTTATAATTGTCTAAATGTAAATTCCAATTGATTGGAATAACAAATGTTAATAAGGAATAATAAATGTTTCTTTATTAAAAAAAGAATCATATGTTTATTTATTTGAAATGTTTGGTAGCTGAAAGATTGATTGCAGAGATGAGAAACTATTATTTGGTAAGAAATATATAATTCATGTTTGAATCCAAGAGTGCATAAATATGTTTAAATCACTGTTTGATAGGAAATAATTGTTTTATTTCTCGTTACATTTATTTTGTCCATTTTGAAATTCACCCTTGTAAACAATTGAAAATAATGTAATTGAATAATTTCAATTAATGATAGAGAGGACACCAAACTGTAAATTAATAGGTGTAATTAAACGTAGCTTATGTTTTGTGAAAATATGAGAAAGTTGGTTTAATGAAAAGAACATTTATATCAAATAAAATGGATGTTTCATTTGTGAATGTAGGTTTAATTTCATTAAAATAAAAATAGGATGATTGATTTAAAGGAAGTAAATATGTGTATTTGAACTGTGTTTTAGCATATAGATGGATTACAAGAGTAGAAAAATAATTTATTTAAGTAAGTTATTTATAGCTCTGCTGTATAAACAACAAATTTATAAACGTGTTTAAATGACTACAGGAAACAATTATTATATTTTTTATCCATTTTAGTTGTCTGTTTTGAAATTTAACTTTATAAGTAATTGTAATTAATGTAATTGAAATATTTCAATTAGAAGGGAAGAAAACGTTGATTGTAATTAATATATTTAATAAAAGAAACGCACCTTTTGTGTTAAACAGAAATGATGTTTTAATGGAAATAAAAGATCATTTTGGGAAAACCAAATTGAACGTTTTCATTTTTATGGTAAGTAATTTTATTTATTATGCATAGATAAGAAAAAAATAAATGCATACAAATTTGAATATTATTTGAGTTAATGAAGTTAATTTGGTTACGTTTCACAAATTGAATTTCAAAAAGGTTGTGCAATGTACATGGTCCCTTCATTTCTTTTGTTTTTAATTGTTGCATGTTTTGAGACGTATAAAAATAAAACTTTCATGATTTTGGATTAAAAAAAATTTGAATTTTAGAATAATATATACACACACATTAATATTCAAACTTTTAAATATATCAGAGGATTCATGGTTTTGTAAATATTGTGGAATCAATTAGAAATTACCTTTTTCTAACAGTTGTACATTAATTACATAAGTTCATATATATATATTTTTCCATTTTATATATGGTTAAAACTTGTAAATTGGTTGCGTTAATGTGACCGTTATAGTAATTAGAAAAGTAAAGTAAATCATTTTTATAGAGAACAGATATATATATATTCATTAATTAATGAAATTGGTTTGAGTAACGTAAATAAATATATAAATTGATTGGTTGATTAATTGATTGATTGATTGTTAATTAATTGATTGTGTTAATGTAGTATGCATATATATTGACATAAAACGAATGTTTTAATATGGAATTAAATAATGTAAATATGTGTATATTTGGGTTTATTGATATGAATTAATTGGAGTAAGTTTTGGAATTTGGACCCCAAAGGTTTGTTTATAGGTTATAGGTGGTCCCTTCATTTGCTTTACATTATTATCACCTCGCATTCTGTGACGCCCCACCTCTATGGTCACAATAACAAAGAGTATTAAAAGAAATATTGTCTGTTATTATGAAGAATAAGGCTGGATAGGAGCGGCCATCCGTAGTTGGGCCTTACACTAGTATTGGTTACCTCGATCGGAATGGTATATATTTTTATTTTTCATCACTTATTTATTTACTCCCATCGACATACCCAATTCCAGTATAAAACGAACTACGATGGTTCATAATAGTTTAGGACAATATATATAATAATAACACAGATACTAAAAATGCGGAACACAGATAACAAAAGTCTCATATATATATATATATATAAATGATGCCAGTTACAATACATTTGACATAATACATATGATACAACTACAACTGTCGACTCTGGAAGTTATATATACAAGTACATTATCAACTAATATACATGAATACATATCAACCTATACTATGACACGACTACTCCAAAAGATATGAAAAGTCTTCATAGCTCAAACATCAACCCAAAGCAAGATATCTACAACCTGAAATAACTGTGACGCCCCACCTCTATGGTCACAATAACAAAGAGTATTAAAAGAAATACTGTCTGTTATTACGAAGAATAAGGCTGGATAGGAGCGGCCATCCGTAGTTGGGCCTTACACTAGTATTGGTTACCTCGATAGGAGTGGTATATATTTTTATTTTTCATCACTTATTTATTTACTCCCATCGACATACCCAATTCCAGTATAAAACGAACTACGATGGTTCATAATAGTTTAGGACAATATATATAATAATAACACAGATACTAAAAATGCGGAACACAGATAACAAAAGTCCCATATATATATATATATAACTGATGCCAGTTACAATACATTTGACACAATACATATGATACAACTACAACTATTGACTCTGGAAGTTATATATACAAGTACATTATCAACTAATATACATGAATACATATCAACCTATACTATGACACGACTACTCCAAAAGATATGAAAAGTCTTCATAGCTCAAACAGCAACCCAAAGCAAGATATCTACAACCTGAAATAACTCAGGTCTGACCCGAGTATTAAATTCAAATGAAAATAATACACGGGTCAGTCTAATTCAAACTCAGTTATTAATGCACAGAAGCAATAATAAATTAAATAGCGAATAGACGACAGTCACAATAAATCTCGTATATCCAACTCTTCAATATAAGAATCGGATAACGGTAGATATAACACTAAACAATGTTAAACAACAAATCAGCAAATTCAAATCATCAACAAAGATAATTAAAAAGATTATCAATGAAGATAATATGAAAACCCCAGAATTGCCTAAACAGCAATTAACAACAAAATCCAATTATTTAATAAATAATTAGAAACTCATAATCTAATTATCAAATAGATAATTAGACAAATCTCAAAATGATCAAATCAAACCAAATTTCTGTGTGGCTGCAGTACACGCACGCGTGCACTGCCTCGCCACTACAGTAAGTCCAAACTGCGAAGGTCAAAGTGAAACCCAAGCCAACAAAACAGCATAAACAACAAAAATCTAATTATCGATATGATAATTAGAAAGCACACAATCTAAATATCTAAAAGATAATTAGATTATCAACAAAATCATTAGATTAAACCACATCAAAATACACTTCAAAATATATTGAATTTGGCAACACGAAACAATTCCAACAATTGAAATCATCAATTTAAAACATCCATTCTGAATTTGACTGCAGTACACGCTCGCGTGCACTGCCTCGCCAAAATTCAGGGGTTCACCTGAATGTTATGACCAAAAACATAAAGGCAGCAGATACATGGTTCAAGTGCATCCTCAAACCAAACAAGAGCAAAATTGCGATTATAACAAAGGCACAAGACCACACTCAAAAATAACTCAAGCTCAGTACACCTGAGAACCAATAAAACAGACCCCAAATGTAACTAAAAAGGTTGAAACAGCAGCGGCCTCAACATCAAATTGTCAAGACAACCAAAATTACTCGAAGCTGCAGCATGGTGCAATGCAGATGTATCAAGACTCGAACTCAAATATAAATGTACGCACATGATAGTGGACATGAACCAGTGCATGATCTATGTAACAATGAGACTGAAGCCTCTACATGAAGACCAAAACATCAAGAACCAACAAACCCAGACTATCATACCAAATGAAGATGGCAGCAATTACAACTGATTCAAGTGAAAGGCAATGACACACATGAGCTAATAAACACTACAGGCATATAGAAGATCAAAGTATGCGTTAATGCCAATGGAGAACAGACACACATGAATATGAAGACCACAAGTGTACAACCATTCCAGACTAGTTCAGGTAACAATAAGAATGGCCAGAAACAACTACAAGCAAATTCAAACACATGTACACAATGCTACAACCAAGTGAAGCCAGCAACTCAAGCTCCAGATTGTACACAAGATGATCAAGACACTACAATGAACGCTGCAGCATGCAACAGGTAAGGGATGAACACAAAAATGGCCAGAGAAGTGCACAAAGCTGCTACAGGGATAAACAGAAGGGCCTTAAACAACATCGCATTAACAAAGTCAAAGAAATCAACAAACAAGTCCAGGACAGTGAAGAATAAAGTCGAAGCCGACCAAAATTCACGCAACAAAGTCAACTCGAAATCAACATCGTCAAGCCAAAACCAAAACAGTGATGACTACGAAAAACAAGCAGCTCAAAATCATTTCAAACATCTAAACAAAATCGAATGGCCGAAGCCCAATATAGACAAAATCATCAAAAATTCAAAGCAGTGATAGCCAAGAAATTGAGCAACGAAATTCACGAATTTGAACAACCCAGAAATCATTAAGATTCGAATTAGATGTGAGTATAAATTACTCACCTTAATTTCTGAAGAGCATGAACCAAATTCGACAGCCGAAGTCACTGAATCGCCGTCTCACGCCACCCCAAACTTCGACTGAGAAGGAGCAGTCGCGCGCATCTCAGAGACGAACAACTTGTTCGAAGCAAAGACGAGCAGTTCAAAAACGATGCCGGCATCACGAAGTCGATCGAAGAAAATTTGAAGCCGGCATTTTTCTTTCTTTCATATGCTTTAGGGTTTTACTCAAAAAATGAATGGGTCGGGGAACGAACGACACTGATAACCATCTCGGCAACACAATAGAACTTGGGATAGATTCAATTTAAAGCGCACAAAATTCCTTAACCAATCAATAAAAGAACTTCAACCCGATAAAATCCCAATAGCCATTAACAACCAATTTAATCGTCATTTGACTATAATTAATTGTTACAAAACCCCGGGTTGTTACACATTCTCTCTCTTCCGTTTTCAAGTTCTCAACGTAGTCTCCACTTGTGCATCCATTTAATTATTAGCATACTCATTCGTTTCTTATTAATTAGTAATAACCTCATTTGATTTATTTCTAATTAATAATTGCCTCATTCTTTTCGTTTGTTTCTCCTTTATTCGTTTGCTCTTTTCAAATGCTTTACTTGAAGTTTTTCTTTTCTTTTCTGTTTTTCCGTTTTTAATGTGAACATCCAATTTAATATTCATGCCATCTAATTAGCATTTACTATTCTCCGTTTCTGAAGTTTATTTTGCTTATGCATCATTTGTTCTTGTAGCTTCCTTTCATTGGCAATTCTTTTTCCTGAAACTTCATATTTAAAACGGAAGATTTATTTTTATCTTTATTGATATATTTATTCCTTTACTTCACCTCTTTCAATACTACCATTTTAAGGCTGTTCATATTTTTACATTATTTCAATTCCTAGTTTGTTTATATATACTCTATTAGCTTTTCATTTGTTTCCATCATCATTTCTATAGCCTCATTTCATTTTTCAAATCTCATCTTCTGTAGCTTCATTTCTCCAAACAAACTTCCATCTCATTTTTTTCCCTCTCTTCATTTTCTTCCTTCTTCTTTTTTTCTTCTTCTTCAAATCTCCTTCTTCTTCTTTTTTCTTTCAAAGCTTGTAACGACCCCGGATTTTATATATATTTAAATTGATAATTAATTGGATTTTTGAATAAAAATTGTGAAATTTATCGATAAATGAATGCGAGTTTCCCCGAGTTCAAATAAATTCTATGTTAAATCATTTAAATTTAAGAATTGTATATATATGTGAATGTATATAGTTATGCCTATACGAGTAGATTTGAAATTATAAAATTTTATTGAATTTGAATTTAAATCGTAGATAAATGGTTTAAAAATACAAATACAAATTATATAAGGTAAAGTATATAAAATATAATAGTAACCCATTAGCTAAAATTTAACAACAGAAGAAAAAAAATAGAAATTATTTATATTACAAGTTAATAAGACTAAAGAAAAATAAAAATAAACATATATATAAATATATAAGATATAAAAATATAAAGTAAATACATTGGATAAAATCTAATAACATAAACTAAAATAGAAATTCACCTGTATTACAAAATAAATATAAAACAAAATAAAATAAATACATAAGTAAATTATAACGACATATTAAATATAAAAATACATTCAAGTATATATTGTATAAGTATGAAACACTTGTAAAAGAATAAAGAAAATAAAATATAGCTTGCAAAGGAAGATATAGCAAGTAGATAAATATATAAATTTGTACAACAACAATTAATACAAGCCATCACCATATCATATCAACCGAGACAAACCAGGCAAGTATAGTATGTTGCCTATAAAGTTGTATGCAACGTAAGAATAAACAAAGTAAAAGAAAAATATCAACATACATAAAAAAATGAAGCAAGTAAACATAAAGTACTTAGCAATTAATGGTAGGATCTTGAGTACCCAACACATTATCACCTCAGCTTCCACAAATCTACCTGGCCAGGTAAAAGAAAAGTAAAGAAAGAAATAAGTCAAACAAATAAAAATACATGCAAGATTGTACATACAAAATAAAAGAAATAGTATTGTAAACATGATAAGGTACCAAAGCATTAAATGCTATCATCTCAAATTTGCTGGAAAATCATCTCAGCCACCATACAAAAGAAAATCTCTGACCAAAAAAAAATTGTACCAGTTTAAACAAAGCCTATATACTTGCTCTATTTATCAATCTTCTTTTTTTCTTTTCGTTCATAAAAACTTAGCATACTAGAGAATTAACAAACCTGTAATCATCTCCTCTAAAACAAATGAAAAACCAGAAAATAAAAAAAAAAGCCTGCAAGCATTTCTTAAAACCTGGGATCTTTTCAAAAGCAAACTCAGGAAGAAATCAGAGCAGATCCATCTTTGTTTTAAATATTAGTCATCACTACTAGATCCAGTAACAAGCTTCAACAACTCAAGTTTTAAAAGCAAAAGCATATTCAAGTTTAAATCTCAAAACTGTTTTCAAAAATCAAGTGCTTTGTTCTTCATTTTCAAAAACAGGTGAGTAACTTTTGTTTTTATTAAACTTAAAAATATGTGAGTAAACAAGCATCAACTCTGTTATAAATCCTGATTTCATGCAAATAAACCTGAATTTAATTGATGATATTTGCTTGCATGATTGGTTATATGATTACTTATATATACATATGAATATATTGTGTACATGTGTGTGATTCAGTATCCTTTCCTACTTTGTTCTTCATTTCCAGGTTGCAAATGAATCTTAAAAATTATCTGCTCTTCATCTGATTCTTTTTAGATTTATAATTTAAACAAAACTTGTTTGCAATGACAAGGTGCTTGATCTAAAAATATTTTCAGATAAGATTTATGGGTAGTTTTTAACATAAAGTAGGAATAATAGTAGAAATTCACACATACCAAAATCTCGATTTCATAAATTCATTGTTTCGGGTATATAATCAAGTTCGTATTCGAAAACTAGAATTTTTAAGATTGAAATCATAAATTTTAAGATTGTAAATCAAAAGGAATTGTATGTTGGTCGGAAATTGGGTTTCGAGCATTCTCTGGCGATCGGCGTGGTTGGGAAAGACGTGGTCATGGCTGAAGCAAGGTGAGACATGGGGGAACTCAGGAAAAATACTCGATGATTTTTCTGATCATCGTGGACGGCGAATAGGGTCGATTTAGGGTTTTGTGTCCAGTATGGTTCGTCGTGGTTCTGGAAACGATTGCGACGTCGATAAGGCACTGGGGACGATCGGTCAGTGGGGGATCAGTGCGTGGTTGAACGGTGAGGCTGTGGCCAGAATTGCGAGGCCTCTGATGGTTGGGATCGTCGGCGGCATGGTGTTTGTTGATCAGGGTTAGGTTCCAGTATTTGATGTAACGACCCGTATTTTCACGGATCGGAAAGTTCGTCAAATCTGGAGTTTTAGCATTTTGAGCCATTTCAGCTTTTAGGCAAATTTTGCCTAAGTCCTAAGTCGTTCACGACTTAGCATAAGTCGTGAGTCGTATACGACTTAGGAGATAGGAGTGACCCAGGGTTTGGCGACTTAAGGAAATAAGTCGTAGCTGGGCTAGGTTAGTAGGTTGAAGTTAACTCGGCAAGTGTTAAGTCGTAGGTTAAGTCGTTGCCGAGTTAAGGGATAGACAACCTAAGGAAGTGACCGACTTATGTTATTGTAGACGACTTAAGGTTTTGAGTTAAGTGTTAAGTCGGCTGACGAGTTAAGGTAGTGGTCGACTTAAGACCTGGACGACTTAGGAGTTGAGTCTTATCCTGGTAGATCGGCAAAGCTGCTATGTTAAGTCGTAGGTAGGCTGCTGTGTTGAGTCGTGGCCGAGTTAAGGTGATGAGTCATACCCAAGTTATCTGATGAGTCGTATACTTACTAAGTCGTAAGTCTAGTTGAGTCGTGTATTCAGTTAAGTCGTATCCCAGTAGCCTAGCTAAGTCGTGAGGTTGATAAGTCGTAGTCGAGTTAACCGTTAAGTCGTACGGGATCTGGGTTTTTGTTGAGTCGTAAGTTGAGCCCTTTTGATGAGTCGTACCTCCTGATGAGTCGTAGCTTTGTGCTAAGTCGTGGACGACTTAGTGGTTGAGTCGTCTAGCCAGTAAGGCGCGTGCACACTAGGTCGTAGACAGGGGTGGTCCGGTAAGTCGTAGGTACCTGTGATGAGTCGGAAGAGGCTATAAGTCGGAGACGACTTAGGAGATAGCTGTTAAGTCTTGAGTCGTAGGGGGGTCTGAGTGTTGAGTTGGAGTTAGGCTTAAGTCGGAAGACCGTTGAGTCGTGGTGATCTGATGAGTCGTAGACGACTCATGGAGGCAGTCGAGTCATGGATTTCAGCTATAAATAGGAGAGCTTCTCTTCATTTTTGGGATCCGGATTTTGAAGCGACGAAGTGCTGCCATTTTGAGAGCTCGACTTCTACACTTCTTCACTTCTTTTCTCCACTCTAATCTAGTGCTTCCATCCATCCAAATCGAAGATCAAGATTGAAGATTCAAGAGCTAAAGTTGAAGATCTTCATCTTTTCAAGAGAGATTTCTTCGTTTGAAGCGGATTCGTGATAGATCAAGCTTGACCCTTTGCTGTCCAGATCTGAAGCGCGTTGATTTGAGGTTGTTTAGGTGATTTGGTGAGTGGTGATTATCTCTCACACGGATCCAAAGGAGTATATCGGATTGTTGGCTCGATTTGGTGTTAAAATAGGGATTTCCATGCATTTTCTTCATCCAAAGTGTAGATCCATATAGATCCATTGTTCATGATGATGTTACATCCATTTTATCATATGATAACCTATGCAAGTTCATTCATCAAGTTTGTAGAGATATAATCCATGTTTTCATGCTTATTGGACTTTCAACTCTTTAATTACGAAAATGCCATTATTGTTATAATTGTCTACTTAGATCATTTTAGAATGCTTGATTGCTTGGATTGATGTTTGATTTGATTGATTGTTATGAACTAGATGATTGATGATTAGATTTAGATCGAAGGTGATTCAAAAGCTAAGGGAAAGGCTCTTGAATTGGAAAAGCTGCTCGTGGTATATGTAGCGGGATGATGAAGCTCTTATGCATAGATTTGATGATGTGATGTTGAGATGAGGCTTTGCGAGGATGTAATGAAGCGAGGCAATCATGTGATGAAGACTTGGTCTAATCCAGACGGGATCATTCCAAGCATGTTGATAACTCGGTGATATGATTCGAGTTGAGGATAATGAATGGATATGAGAATAGTCGTCGAGGAGGATGACTAGGAGGCTTGGATAGCATCGTTGTTGAAGGTTCTAGCATGCTCTAAGCAAGAGTACGTTTGGGCAGATTCGATAGTCCCAACGGCCAACTGTTGATGGTCGAGTACTCTGGGCAGATTCGATAGTCCTAGGCACGGGCTGCGACGACGTGCGGGAGTTATGTCTAGAACCAGGGTTTCCATTAGCCCTTGACGGACGGCTGAAAGAATGTGCCGGTCATTCAATTAACGGCGATATCGAAGCAATGATAACAGTGATAGCCAGAGTCATGGATGTTGGTTGTAACGTCATTTCGGACTCAAGAGCGGTATTTTCTGGGTGCTTATCTGATTTAGGCCTTGGTACTTGGAAAACATCGCCCTTGACTCGAGTGATAGTAGCTTTACTTTAAATTGTATGCTCTGCTATGTTTGCTTCTGCTCAGTGTGTGTCTGGGGGCTATCACTGTAGAATGAGGTTGGAGTGGGAGGGTTGTATTCCTATTCCTTTTCCTTTATGCTCTTTTGGTATGTTGTTAGTTAATTTACTGCTCACTAAGACTGTTGTCTGACTCAAGGCTTTATGTTTTTAATTCTTATTGCCTTGGGCTGTTCGTCCATTTTGGGACGGGCAGACTAGGTAGCAGGTGACAGGTGCTGTTCTCTTCTCACGATGCTGATATCGAAGACGAGCTGGAGGGTTGCATATTATCTTCTTATTATATGTACTGGATATTCCGTTGTTTTGTATTCTCTGAGAGATATGTAGTGAGGCTTGATGTATTGACTATGTGGATGCTTGTATTCAACTATTATGGAGTTTTATATGATGTCATTTTGTTTCTGTAAAGCTTCACTATACATATGTTCTATTGTATTTTGTCCATGCGCTGTGAGTAATACGATAGATTCTGTTGTTTTAATCTTACCTTTACAATCTTCCATGGTCGCCTGGCACACTTTACAGCGCTCTATCTTTAGATTTGGTGCAGGGGTCATGGGCGGTCGTCACATTTGGTATCAGAGCATTGGTTAATCGATTTTACCCAACGCTCGCCGTCGTAACTACGTATGAGAGACGTAATTGTAATTTTGATGGATGACTACTATATATAATGTAGTAGCTTAGTAGAGTTTGAGTCCTTTATGCAGTTGTTTCTCTAGATGTTCTAATCATTCCTTTTTATAGATATTGAGAATGAGTCGAAGAGGGAGACCAGCTGCTAGGGAAGGCCGTGCTACTGAAGAGACTGCTGATTATGCAGCCATGTTCGAAGCTATGATGACTTCGATCATGAGAAGGATACCAGTTCCGGGGGCAGCAGTTGATGTTGGAGTTCAAGTTCAAACTCCGAAACCAGTGGATTTTGCTAAGTTGTGCAAGGACTATACTGCTCTTGGAGGGAAGGTTTTCTTGGGAACAGAATCAACTATCGAAGTCCAGAGATGGATAGATGCTTGTAGAAGGATCTTTGGTGATTTGGGAATTGATGATGCAACTAAGAGGAAGTTGGCATCAAGGCAGCTTCAAGGGAGAGCCTCTGATTGGTGGAACTCTATTACCATCACTACTCCGGAAGAAGAGATTACTTGGGAGCAATTCCAAGTCAGATTTGAAGCTAAGTTCATTTCTACAGCTCAGAAGTCTGTTCTGTTCAAGAGCTTTGTGGAGCTCAAGCAGGGTGGAAGATCTGTTCTTGAGTATGTTTCTGAGTTTGAAGCTTTGTCCAAGTATGCCCGGTCATATATTGAGTCTGCTTACCAGAAGAATGAGAAGTTTGTGACCGGCTTGGATAGTTATCTTGGGAGACAGTTGGTGGATCATTTGGACGATTCATTTGAGAAGCTTGTGGAGAAAGCTCTTAGGCATGAGAGTCTGTTTCCTAAGGAAGGACCTGTTGTTGCTGTGACTAGGGAAGAGTCTAAACCCCAGCAGGGTGGAAACAAGAAGAGGAAGCAGCAGCAGCAGAAGGGTAAGGATGGCCAGAAGAAGCCGAAAGGCGAGGTGACTTGCTACAACTGTCAGCAGAAGGGCCATTTCTCAAAGGATTGTAAGAATCCTAAGGTGCCGATGAAGTGTCATAACTGTGACAAGCCGGGGCATTTCAGGAAGAATTGTCCAGAACCAAGGAAGGACAGGCAGATTGTGCAAGCCTATGCTTTAGGAGCTGTTCCGTCGTCTTCGAAAGCTCCTACTACTGAAGAGAGGGGAAAGAGTGTGGTTGTTCAAGGTACTCTTCTCCTATGTGGTGTTCCGGTTAGAGTTCTGTTTGTTACTGGAGCGTCGCATTCGTTTGTTTGTAATGAACTCGTAGGCCGGTTAGGTTTGGCACCGGATATTGTTGATAGGCCATTGGTTGTGACTAATCCAGTTGGGAGTTCGTCTTGTTTGTGTATGTTATGCCGTGGTCTAGTTGTGTCGAGTCATGGTTGCTCTTTTGTTTGTGATTGCTTTGTTCTGAACTTTGCGGGGTTCGGAATTATCTTGGGTATGGACTGGCTTAGGAAGTATGCGGCTAAGGTTGATTGTGAGAGGCTGGAGGTGACAGTCGAGAATGTGGAGGGGCGAAAGATTTTGATACGATGTAAGCATGAGGAAGGCGTCTTCATGAGCTTCATGTATTCGCTAGTTGTTCCACGGGATGGACTGTCTTTAGTGCCAATCGCAAATGGATTCGAGGATGTCTTTGACGAAGTCAAAGGGTTGCCGCCGCATAGAGAGATCGAGTTTCGTATAGATCTAGTTGAAGGAGCCAGACCTGTTGTGATGCCTCTTAGGCGGATGGCGCCTAGGGAACAGCAGGAGTTGAGGGTGCAAGTTGATGACCTTTTACAGAAAGGATTCATTCGGCGTAGCGTGTCCGAGTGGGGTGCACCAGTTGTGTTTGCAACCAAGGCATATGGGTCGTTGAGATTGTGCGTCGATTATCGTGAGCTGAATAAGGTGACTAAGAAGAACAAGTATCCATTGCCGAGAATAGATGACTTGTTTGATCAGCTTCACGAAGCTAAGGTGTTTTCTCAGATGGATTTGGCAACGGGATTTCACCAGTTGAGAGTGGCTAAGGATAGTGTGCCGAAGACTGCTTTTAGGACACCATCCGGTTTCTTTGAGTGGCTGGTAATGCCGTTTGGATTGACTAACGCGCCAGCATATTTTGTGGATCTTATGAATAGAGTGTTCAGAGATCAGTTGAACAAGTTCGTACTTGTGTTCGTGGATGATATCCTGATTTATTCCAGAACGGAGGAAGAGCACAAGACGCACTTGCGTATGGTTTTGGAAATCTTGCGGAAACATCAGCTGAAGGCTAAATTTTCGAAGTGTCACTTCTGGAAGAGTGAAGTGAGGTTCTTAGGCCATTTGATTTCTGGAAATGGAATAGCGGTTGATCCCGCTAAGGTGGCAGCAATCCAGGATTGGGTTAGACCTAAGAATGCATCTGATGTGAGAAGTTTTCTTGGATTAGCAGGATATTATCGACGGTTTATCAAAGACTTCTCCAAGATAGCTGCACCATTAACAGGATTGACGAAAAAGAACCAAGTGTTCAGTTGGGATGCTAAGTGTGAGCAAGCTTTCGGAATCCTGAAAGAGAGATTGACGAGTGCTCCTGTTTTGACTATTCCTGGTGGGAATGATGAGATGGTGGTTTACACCGACGCATGTGGTACTGGACTTGGAGCAGTGCTGATGCAGAAGGATAAAGTTGTTGCGTATGCCAGTCGACAACTGAAGCTGCATGAAAGGAATTACCCAACTCATGATTTGGAATTGGCGGCGATTGTATTTGCTCTGAAGATGTGGAGACATTATCTGTTGGGAGTTCGATTCGAGTTGTTTACGGATCACAAGTCATTGAAGTATCTTTTCTCCCAAAAGGATTTGAATCTTCGGCAGCAACGTTGGCTAGAGTTTTTAGCATCATATGATTTTGGTATAGCTTATACTCCGGGAAAGGGTAACGCAGTGGCAGATGCGTTAAGTCGAAGACATGCAGGATTGGGAGCCATGTTTTCTGAATGGAAGAATCTCGAGTATTTAGCTGGATTTGACTTCAGGCCTAGATGCGAATTGGAACCTGAGATGTTGGCAAACTTATCAATAAGACCCACTCTTGTGGAAAGGATTGGTGAGAGCCAAAAGCGAGATGATAAGCTTGTCAAGATTATCCGTGAATTGGAATCTGGATTGGATCCAAAAAAGGATAAAGTATTCGAGGTCGATCGAGAGGGTTGGCTTCGGAAGCAAGGACGACTAGTTGTTCCCGATATAGATGAATTGAGGAGTGAAGTTCTGAAGGAAAGTCATCACTCGAAGTTGACAATTCATCCAGGTGGAAATAAGATGTATCGGGATATGAAGAGAACCTACTACTGGGAAGGAATGAAGAAGGATGTTGGAAATTTTATTTCCAAATGTATGAACTGCCAGTTGGTAAAAGCCGAACAGAAGAAGCCAAGTGGATTGCTTCAGCCATTAGAAGTTCCTACATGGAAGTGGGAACAAGTGTCGATGGATTTTATCGATGGATTGCCTAGAACCAGAACGGGAAATGAAGGGATTTGGGTCATTATGGATCGTCTGACTAAGAGTGCACGATTCATTCCTGTTCGATCGACTAGGACTGCATCAAAGTTGGCTGAGTTGTATGTTAAGTGGATAGTGCGTTTCCATGGTATTCCGAAGAGTATAGTGAGCGATCGAGACCCATTGTTCACTAGTGGATTTTGGAAGAGCTTCCAGGAAGTTTTGGGAACCGAGTTGTGTTTGAGTACAGCTTATCACCCTCAAACAGATGGTCAGACCGAGAGAGTCAACCGAGTTTTGGAAGATCTCCTCAGAGCTTGTGTTTTGGATTTCGGAGGATCATGGGAAGATCACCTTCATTTGGTGGAGTTTGCGTACAACAACAGTTACCAGTCAAGCATTGGTATGGCACCGTATGAGGCATTGTATGGAAGACCGTGTAACTCTCCAACATGTTGGTTGGAAACTGGAGAAAAGCTGATGCTTGGGCCAGAGATGATTCGTCAGACTTCAGATTGTATAGAGATCATTCGGCAACGAATGAAGGCAGCCCAAGACCGTCAAAAGAGTTATGCTGATAAGCGTCAAAAGGATTTGGAATTCGACGCAGGAGATATGGTTTTTGTGAAGATTTCTCCACTAAAGAATGTTATTCGATTCGGGAAGAAAGGAAAATTGACTCCGAGATTTGTTGGACCATTCCCGATCATCGAGCGAATTGGAAAGCTCGCCTATAGGTTGGAGTTACCTGAGAAGATGTCGGGTGTGCACAATGTTTTTCATGTATCATATCTACGGAAGTATGTGCACGACTCGAATACAGTGGTTTCTGCTGATAGCTGTGAAGACTTCGAAGTTGATCCAGTCGATAGAAGACCTCGTAAGCCGCTTCGTGTTGTTGAAACCGACACGAAACAGCTTAGGAGGAAGGTAGTTAAGTTGCTCAAGATACAATGGAGTGATGATGATAACGACTGTACGTGGGAGGTGGAAGAGAGGATGAAGGCAGCTCATCCTGAACTCTTCAAGGTATGGCCCTAAGGTGTCGTGTCATCTCGCGACATTGTAACTTGTTCTAGTTTTAGAAGTCTGTACGCTAAGCTAGAATTGGATGCATGGTTTGTTGATTGCTATGGATGGTAGGCGTACAGAATAGTTTTTTTATTGCTATGATTGTTTGGAATTTCGGGGGCGAAATTCCTAAGGGGGAGAGAATGTAACGACCCGTATTTTCACGGATCGGAAAGTTCGTCAAATCTGGAGTTTTAGCATTTTGAGCCATTTCAGCTTTTAGGCAAATTTTGCCTAAGTCCTAAGTCGTTCACGACTTAGCATAAGTCGTGAGTCGTATACGACTTAGGAGATAGGAGTGACCCAGGGTTTGGCGACTTAAGGAAATAAGTCGTAGCTGGGCTAGGTTAGTAGGTTGAAGTTAACTCGGCAAGTGTTAAGTCGTAGGTTAAGTCGTTGCCGAGTTAAGGGATAGACAACCTAAGGAAGTGACCGACTTATGTTATTGTAGACGACTTAAGGTTTTGAGTTAAGTGTTAAGTCGGCTGACGAGTTAAGGTAGTGGTCGACTTAAGACCTGGACGACTTAGGAGTTGAGTCTTATCCTGGTAGATCGGCAAAGCTGCTATGTTAAGTCGTAGGTAGGCTGTTGTGTTGAGTCGTGGCCGAGTTAAGGTGATGAGTCGTACCCAAGTTATCTGATGAGTCGTATACTTACTAAGTCGTAAGTCTAGTTGAGTCGTGTATTCAGTTAAGTCGTATCCCAGTAGCCTAGCTAAGTCGTGAGGTTGATAAGTCGTAGTCGAGTTAACCGTTAAGTCGTACGGGATCTGGGTTTTTGTTGAGTCGTAAGTTGAGCCCTTTTGATGAGTCGTACCTCCTGATGAGTCGTAGCTTTGTGCTAAGTCGTGGACGACTTAGTGGTTGAGTCGTCTAGCCAGTAAGGCGCGTGCGCACTAGGTCGTAGACAGGGGTGGTCCGGTAAGTCGTAGGTACCTGTGATGAGTCGGAAGAGGCTATAAGTCGGAGACGACTTAGGAGATAGCTGTTAAGTCTTGAGTCGTAGGGGGGTCTGAGTGTTGAGTTGGAGTTAGGCTTAAGTCGGAAGACCGTTGAGTCATGGTGATCTGATGAGTCGTAGACGACTCATGGAGGCAGTCGAGTCATGGATTTCAGCTATAAATAGGAGAGCTTCTCTTCATTTTTGGGATCCGGATTTTGAAGCAACGAAGTGCTGCCATTTTGAGAGCTCGACTTCTACACTTCTTCACTTCTTTTCTCCACTCTAATCTAGTGCTTCCATCCATCCAAATCGAAGATCAAGATTGAAGATTCAAGAGCTAAAGTTGAAGATCTTCATCTTTTCAAGAGAGATTTCTTCGTTTGAAGCGGATTCGTGATAGATCAAGCTTGACCCTTTGCTGTCCAGATCTGAAGCGTGTTGATTTGAGGTTGTTTAGGTGATTTGGTGAGTGGTGATTATCTCTCACACGGATCCAAAGGAGTATATCGGATTGTTGGCTCGATTTGGTGTTAAAATAGGGATTTCCATGCATTTTCTTCATCCAAAGTGTAGATCCATATAGATCCATTGTTCATGATGATGTTACATCCATTTTATCATATGATAACCTATGCAAGTTCATTCATCAAGTTTGTAGAGATATAATCCATGTTTTCATGCTTATTGGACTTTCAACTCTTTAATTACGAAAATGCCATTATTGTTATAATTGTCTACTTAGATCATTTTAGAATGCTTGATTGCTTGGATTGATGTTTGATTTGATTGATTGTTATGAACTAGATGATTGATGATTAGATTTAGATCGAAGGTGATTCAAAAGCTAAGGGAAAGGCTCTTGAATTGGAAAAGCTGCTCGTGGTATATGTAGTGGGATGATGAAGCTCTTATGCATAGATTTGATGATGTGATGTTGAGATGAGGCTTTGCGAGGATGTAATGAAGCGAGGCAATCATGTGATGAAGACTTGGTCTAATCCAGACGGGATCATTCCAAGCATGTTGATAACTCGGTGATATGATTCGAGTTGAGGATAATGAATGGATATGAGAATAGTCTTCGAGGAGGATGACTAGGAGGCTTGGATAGCATCGTTGTTGAAGGTTCTAGCATGCTCTAAGCAAGAGTACGTTTGGGCAGATTCGATAGTCCCAACGGCCAACTGTTGATGGTCAAGTACTCTGGGCAGATTCGATAGTCCTAGGCACGGGCTGCGACGACGTGCGGGAGTTATGTCTAGAACCGGGGTGTCCATTAGCCCTTGACGGACGGCTGAAAGAATGTGCCGGTCATTCAATTAACGGCGATATCGAAGCAATGATAACAGTGATAGCCAGAGTCATGGATGTTGGTTGTAACGTCATTTCGGACTCAAGAGCGGTATTTTCTGGGTGCTTATCTGATTTAGGCCTTGGTACTTGGAAAACATCGCCCTTGACTCGAGTGATAGTAGCTTTACTTTAAATTGTATGCTCTGCTATGTTTGCTTCTGCTTAGTGTGTGTCTGGGGGCTATCACTATAGAATGAGGTTGGAGTGGGAGGGTTGTATTCCTATTCCTTTTCCTTTATGCTCTTTTGGTATGTTGTTAGTTAATTTACTGCTCACTAAGACTGTTGTCTGACTCAAGGCTTTATGTTTTTAATTCTTATTGCCTTGGGCTGTTCGTCCATTTTGGGACGGGCAGACTAGGTAGCAGGTGACAGGTGCTGTTCTCTTCTCACGATGCTGATATCGAAGACGAGCTGGAGGGTTGCATATTATCTTCTTATTATATGTACTGGATATTCCGCTGTTTTGTATTCTCTGAGAGATATGTAGTGAGGCTTGATGTATTGACTATGTGGATGCTTGTATTCAACTATTATGGAGTTTTATATGATGTCATTTTGTTTCTGTAAAGCTTCACTATACATATGTTCTATTGTATTTTGTCCATGCGCTGTGAGTAATACGATAGATTCTGTTGTTTTAATTTTACCTTGACAATCTTCCATGGTCGCCTGGCACACTTTACAGCGCTCTATCTTTAGATTTGGTGCAGGGGTCATGGGCGGTCGTCACATTTGATCTAGTAACTCGATTTTGATTTCCAACTTGTTTAGATATTCTAGGTGGTCGGGATTCTCGAGTAGGTCAACGATGACTTGTGGGAGGTGGAGGCGATGGTCGAAGCGCTGGCGATCGTTGTGCATGTGTACGTGCATCTGTGTGTATCTGGGTTGAGGAAGAAGGTGGTGTCTCGAAGTCGACCTCGGGAAACTTGTGTGTTGGCTGGAGTTTTAGTCAGGGTATTCTCGAGTACATATCGGGTTTAAAAACTTAAACGAAAATCAAAGTTTTAAAAAGAAAATACGGGTTGGTTTGGGGGATGACTCGAAGTAAGGGACGTGTTAGCTCGGGTAACACTAGGGGATGTCTCGGGTTTGATATATATAAAAACAGGTTTTTTTTACTTTAAAACCCAATTCAAATTTTAAGCATTTTTAATCCATGCTTTTAAATAATGGTTTTGATTTAAGTTTGAATTAATAAAGGTTTAAGTTAATTATTTTTAAAGTAATTAAGTTTATTTTAATAATGTGATCATTAATTATAAATTAATTCTTAATTTAATTTAATTTAATAATGTAATTAAAAAGTTAATTAAGATAAAATGTTGTATTGATTTTTAATTAACCTTAATATTCTTGAATTAATTAATGTGTTAATAATGATTTATCATAAGGTTGATTAGTTAAAGATTTTGATAATAATTAAATGATTAATTAAGATAATTAATGATTTATAATTACTTAATAACTAAAGAATAATTAATTAAAGGTTAATTAATTTTAAAGTTAAGGATTAATTAATTAGGGTAATTAATTGAGGAATAATTAATTTATAATTAAGGATAATTAATCATTGTTTAAAGATAATTAATAAAATTTATTATGTGATTATTTAATTCTAGTCACACAATTAGTTCATCTTATTTGTAGATGATTGATTATTATTAAATGCCTTGAGCTGATTTGATACCCATGTTATATGACTGTGATACTTTGTGATGTGAATTGCTGTGTATTGATCTGTGATATCTGTGATTTGTTTCTATGTGAATGTGAAACCCATTGGCCCGTAAACGGCATTTGAATTTCGATGCGACAGGGAGTCGGATTCCAGTTTGTTATCCGAAACCCACATCGAATCGTAATGATGAATCCTTGTGATTGATAAATTGACTTTATCTGTGAATCTATGAATGAAAAGATAAGCGTTATATTTCATACCGCTTATCAGTTATATTTCTGTATTCTGATCTGTGATGATTGATGATGCTGTTGCACTATTGTGTGAAACCCCTGGACCACACTTTTACACACACAAATATGGATTTCACGAGGAAATCGGTTAAGTCACAGGTGATTTAAATTTAATAAAATTTGAAATTGAAATTTTAATTTCAATTAATTTTGGAAATGGATTTGGGTTAAATGTTAAAGCTTTTGAAATGGAGTTTTTAAGATGAAAGTTATTTTGAATAACTTGGTAAGTTTTCTAATTTAAATAATTTAATTTGAATTTTGAATTCAAAATTTGGAATTGAATTCAATGGTTGGAAATTATGGTTAAGATATTACAAATGTTTTTAAACCATTTTGAAAGTATTGTTTGAGAATTTGAAATCAACCCAAGGACTTTAACTCGTATAAATGAATCAGATTTTCCAAAATGAAAACTATTTGTTTTCAAATGATAAAATCTTTCATATGAGGAATGAAATTCCATTTAGATTAAAGGAATTTCAAGTTTGAATTGGAAAATGGTTTTCTGAGTTATGAATAAATCTTTGTAAAAGATTATTGAACTTTGTTTTGAAATTGGAAAGGTGTACCTTTTGTATAAAAGATCGAAATGGAATTGTTTTGAAAGCTATTAGTTAAATCTTTGATTTAAAGATTTAATGAGTTAATCCAATTGAAATGGAAATTTATTTGGAAAATCTGTGAATGAATCTTTGTGAAACTGAGTGAAATTTGTGAGATGAATCTTTTTATGTAAAAGATTAAATGGTAATTTGTTTAAACCATTTAAAAGAAAGATTTTGGGTAATAAGTTGTGACTTAACTGAAATCCCAATATCCATATATTTTTAAATATTGCGCTCATTATTCGGTTTAGCCGGGAGAGGACCTTTGTTTCACATAACCCATTCTGAATAATGATACGTCGTATATGGATAGCATTTGAAGACCGGTGTTGAAGACCGGGTATTTGCGAGAACGATAGGATAACCTATCGATTGTCTCTACACTGAGTAGCTACGGTATAGAGATTCCCTAAGTGATGGGAAGTCCGATCGGGATTGTGAATACCCGGATTGCAAGCGCTTCTTTGGAAGTGCCTTCGGTTCTGTTCGAACCCGGAACAAACTTGTATGGTTACATGTCTGACATTACATTTTGAGATATAAAGCAGATTTCTTTCAAATACATTTCTGTTGGTGGCGGAGAATTTATTCTCTTAGCTTAACACCCTTCTCTGACACGTACGAGCTCAAAGGTTATGTAGTTGAAGGTTATTAGCGATATACTCCCAATTTGATAATGTGGCATGCTGAGTGTTGCTGTGTGTTGATCATTTGTGATCAAAGCATGGCTTTGTGAAAAAGCGCAGCTTTGTGGACGAGACTGCATTAGGACCTCACAAACCGGAAATGGTCGAAACAGGAAAGATGCGGCAAGGTTATGAGGGTCGTGCCCTTTAGGGTATGTCATTTCCTTCTGGAAAAGGGTGGTATCATGGTATGGAGCCCAGATACTTACTCATGTAGACACACTATATTTATTACTGTGTGATGTTGTTGGTTATCGAGGTACCTCGGATAAAGGTCCCAAAGGACCAGGGGTGGCATATTCGTGTAGTAGTTACCTAGTTACAGAGGTAACCCGGCCTTGTGTTGGCAGAGAGCTAGTTAGTTCTCGGGACGTCCCGCCAGAGGCGTTTCCATGTGGCATAGGAAGTTCCTTAGCCTGACCATTTATTGGAAATCCAATCAAACAATATGAGCCTTGTACGGTTTTAGTTGTAGAACCTGCCATTTAACATGGTAGCTATAGTAGGCATAATATAATGGTACATATGTTGGCTAAGATTAATATTATACTTTCGAAATGTTTTCTGCACTATGCACTAGTAATAATATCAAAAGAATTTTTGTTGCGTAGTAAGCATGTTTGACTATCATAAGAAGAAATCTCCTCCAATTCTGCAATTGCATTATGTGTGTGGCGGGAGGTCTTATGGTAGTTTCATTTTCCAAAAGCATTACGGATTTCAATGTTTATAATTCTTTTGTTGTTGTTTAAAGATAAACTGTTCTTGTTGCTTACACCAGTCCCATGACTGACCTGGAGTTTATTGTTCCTTTCCTAAACTCTGGGTGCCCACAATTTTCCACACGGGCAGTTCAGAGTTCGGTTTTTCAGATAGTCAGATAGTAGGAGTAGATTCGATATCTTTGAAGCCTTTGGATCTTGGCGATCACATTAGCTTCATTCTAGAGTTATCTTGTTTGCTTATAGCAACTTGATGGTTGTTCAAGCTATTTCTGGATTAGAGATGGATTATTTAGAGTTTGGCATTGAAGACATTATCTTTCCGCTGCTATTTCTTGTATCTCTGATAGTGTTGATGTTCAGTTGTATCATTGTTGTGTATCATTCTGGATATTGTATTCATCAGATGTTGTGTATATGATATTATTTCTTTTTCTTCCGCTGTGTTGTTTACTTAATTGTGCTATAAGCTCTGGCACGTTTCGAATTTCAACGCATGAATCTGCGGCATTTAGGTACAATTGGAGTACGGATGTCGATTTTCGAACGCTGAAATTCTGAACGTGACAAAGCTTTTTCTTATTCTTATTCTTCAAATCTTCTTCTTCTTTTTTTAAAGCTTCTTTTTTTAAAGCTTCGTTTTCTTTTTCAATTCTTCATCTTCCTTGAATTTTTTTCTTCTTTTCCAAACATTCTACTTTTTCTTCAAATTCAGACCTATACAAACTTCTCTATCTCTTCCAAAAATTTCTGAAAAATAAAGAAGAAGATTAAGATAGCAAGGAAATAAATCAATAGGAGGAAGTAGTAGCGGATCCAAACCCGACTAAGAAAGGGAAATCCATAAGGTGAGTGTTTAAACCCACTCACGAAATACTAAAATTTTATTGCAAGTTGAACCAGGTCATATAGTGATAAATTTTTGATTGTTGGTTTGGAATTTTTATTGATGTTTAATTTGAATAGCTAAATTCCAATATGTGATGACTAATAATTACTGTGACATGTTATTGAATTGGTTGATTTGCTGAATTGATTGATTTGAATGTTGACTGTATGTTGTGATGGATGCTATTGTGATTGAATGTGTATTTGTTTATTTATTTTGATTTATCCTTGTTATCACCTTATAGTTTATTGTAATCTTATAAATTTTCATATTGATTATTTGAACACTGAATAAAGATATAAAACCCATGAATTTCATGTATTTACATGAGGAAAAAAACTAGTATGTTTAGATTTACTATTTGAACCAAAAAAAATGATTTTGAGAAATAAACCGTCGTTACCTTATTTGAAAGTTTTCAAAATTAAATTTTGAAAAATTGGGAAGTTTCCATAAAAATTGAATGTTGAAACTTTGAAACATTTTTATAAATCAAATCTCTTGAACTATGAAATTTAATTGGGAATTGTTCTGTAAATTTGTAAGTTACTAGAATGGATCTATTGTGAAATTTATTGTATTTTGAATATGGAAACAATAACATTTCCAGAAATTTGAAATTTCTAAAATGTAGTTATTTGCATTCCTTATTACATCTAATTTTTATTTAATTTGCATAAGAATTTTAGTTCTGAATCGAGTGTTTTGTGTTTTCCTTTACGCACGGGTCAGCCTGAGTATTTTCAGTGTATTGAAGACCATTTTATTTTGGAGGATGAAGACGGAGATGATTCTACTATTTATTATAATTATTCCACTACATCATGTGTTCCGCTGCATTATTTGTTTATTTCTGATGTATGTATAACTCTGATTTGAATTGTAAAAGTGTAATCAAATGATATTTGTAAACAGCTTCATGAACTGTTTATTTGATTATTATATTTTATCGTTCCGCTGCGAGATTCTGTATTTTGTTTTCTTTCTTTTATTTTCTTATTTACCCCATTAACAATCCTCCCTTTTGAATGGTTTGAATTAGACATGTGTGGTTTATTGTCGATTTAAACCGTCCAAAAAAGTGGGTCATTACAGTTGGTATCAGAGCTTTGGTTTAGACATACCTTAGCCTGTTAGGGTTAACTCATTAGAGATAGGGTAGTAATACCCTAGAATGAGTTGTCTGAGTGTATATACAAGAGCGCATATTTGTTAGTGTTATAAAAATATTTTATATAAGTTTTGAAATGAAATTATTTTTCCTAATATTATATGATATATATGTAAAGGAATAAATTTTTATAACTAATATAGTTATTTGTAATGTGTTTGATATATGAAATGGTAATATTTAGTTATTATCATTTATGGTTGATTTGTTGTATTTGGTCAGTTTATAAACATTGGCTATTATTGTTGATTGAAATTTTGAAATGAACACTAGTTTAATAATGGTGAATTAAAGAGAATAGAGTGAATAATTAGGATATTTGGTTATGAAATTGAAATGTTTTGTTGTGTGAATCTTGTTGTTTCGTTGATGGGTAGTTTCAGCTATTGAAATAAAAGGGAATATTTGGATATTTTGGATGGCTAAAACTTCTGAATTAAAATATGAGTTGAAAATTAGTAGTTGTGTTAAATTATGCAGCTAAAATCGATAACCTTAATTTGAAAGCAAGTGAAACAAGGTTAAATTTGTTATGAAGCAAGGTTAAATTTGTTATATCTATGTTAGTAAATGAATATAATTGTTGTATACATTATTGGCATGTAATGTAATAATATACAAGTGTGAACTTTAAGCCTTGAAATGTTTAAATTGAAATTGTGATTAAGGAAATGTTGTAAATGAGATTAAATTGAAGAAAAATTTGTTTATAAACTTAATTAAAATTTATGAAATGTGTCATAAATAAAATTGAAAATTAAAAGTGAAAACTAATTGAATAAACAAATATGAACTAAAAGTGAAATGATTGTAAATAAAGTCACAACCTGTAAATTGTTTATGAAATAAATGGATGTTGCAATAAATGTAGTATTAAATGAGAAATATTACATGTGGAAATGGATGAATTTAAAATTTAAGAGAAATACGAGCAATGTTATGAGAATGAATATATTAATGTTTTATATTAAATGGGGAAATTTTGTGAATAAAGTATGAAGTGATATTTGTGTTAATTAATGACATTAAGAATGAACTTAAATTGAAAATGTAATTGATATTGAAACAAATTGAAATTTGAGAACCTTGTGTTACTAAATACTTGATTTGGGAGTTATCGAACTTATATAAAAAAAATTGGTCTGTATAAGTATGATGTTGATTCGAAAACTATGGATTTGAAAAGGTACTCAATTTGCAAAGTGAAATCTTATATAATTGAAGTCTATATAAGTGTGATTTGATATACTATTGATTTTGGAAAGTATTTGATTTGAAAATGAAATCTTATATACAATGGACTTTATATAAGTATGATATTTGAAAGTGATTTGAAAAGGTACTATATGATACATATTTTCGAAGTAAAGATATGGAAAGTGCCTTCTGCTTGATATCCGCTTTGTGGCCACATTGTGGATTCATTCTATCGATATTCTCTGATTTTTGGTTTTTCGGATATGATACTCGAGTTTCCATCGAATTCCATGGCGTTACCCATGGTCTTACAAGCACGACTGCATAGCGTAATTCACCTGGCTGGATGGCCCAGGGGTACGGATGTTTCCTGGGGGATTCAGGCGTAACCATTGTGTATCCTGTGATCTATGTAGGTCGTATTAGTAGCAAAATCTGCAGGGCTGAGAAAGCTTATAGATACGGATGTTTCCTGGGGGATTCAGGCGTAACCTTTGTGTCACATCCTGGAATTTTCGACTTTCGAAAATTCGACATCGATACTCACTTTATCGACTGCCGAACAATCGAGTGCCGGAAACTCCAATAGTGAGGGTTTTAAGAAAAAGAAAAAGTAGAAGAAGAAGAAGATAGAAGAAAAAGAGAAGAAAGAAAGAAGAAGAACAACAGAACAGCAACAGAAACAGAACAATATCAGAATCTTACACATCGCAGCGGAATAATATACAATAGGTAATTACTAGTCTTTAAAACAAAGAACTATATCATTTTATACATACATCAATCATCAGAGTCAATATACAACAATGGACAGTTATATAACTTGTCCTCATACAGAATACACAGCGGAATAAATACTATCAGATACAAATACTACGTCTCGTCATCCAGCTTATCTCCAAGCTCCAGAATATCCAGAATATCCTGATAATCTAACTCTAGACTGCCCGTGTGGAAATTGGTGGGCACCCAGAGTTTAGAAGGGAAACAATAAACTCCGAGTCAGTCATGGTGACTGGTGTGAGATCGTAAAACAGTTATTCTTTAAAAATAATTAGCAGAGAATTTTAAAGTCAATTCGCAATGCTTTTGGAAAATGAAACTACCATAAGACCTCCCACCACACACACAATGCAAACGCAGACTTGGAGGAGATTTCTTCTTATGATAGTCAAAGATGCTTACTACGCAAAAATCAAATCACTTTTGATATTATTATTAGTGCATAGTGTAGAAAACATTTCGAAAGTATAATATAAATCTTAGCCAGCATAGGTACCATTATATTATGCCTGCTATAGCTGCCTCCTGAGGAGACAGGTTATACAATTGAAATCGTAAAAGCTCGTATTGTTTCTTTGGATTTCCAACAAATGGTCAGGCAAAGGAACTTCCTATCCACGATGGGTACGTCCCTGGAATAGACGACCCGAGAACCTAACCGGATCTCTGCCAACACAAGGCCGGGTTACCTCTGCAAAAATAGGTAACTACTGACACGCGTATGCCATCCCCCGATCGTCACCGATCTTCCCGAGGATCCCCGATTTCCAACAAACCACAAAGTAATAATAACTGTGCAGCAACCACAGAGGTTAAGTATCTGGGCTCCATACCATGATACCACCTTTATCCAGAAGGAATGACATACACTAAGGGGCGCTACTCCCTAGAACCTTGCTGCATTCGTCCTGTTTCGACCATTTCCGGGGGGTGAGGCTCGACGAAGTCTCGTCCACAAAGCTACGCTTTCTCAAAAAGCCCTGCTTCGGGTCAAACAAAATGATCAACCTATGATCACAAAGATATAAGATCAAACAAATGATCATATCGCAAATGATCAAACACTGATCATTTCACAGCAACACTCAGTATGCCACGTTACCAAATTGGGATATATCGCTGATAAATTTCAACTACATAACCTCTGAGCTCGTACGTCTCAGAGAAGGGTGTTAAGCTAAGAGAATAAATTCTCCGCCACCAACAGAAATGTATTTGAAAGAAATCAGCTTTATATCTCAAATTGTAACGTCAGACACACAATCCATACAAGTCTGTTCCGGGATCGAACAGAACCGAAGGCACTTCTCACGAAGCCCTTGCATTTCCGGATAATTTTCTAATCACGTTCGGACTTCCCGTCACTAAGGGTGATAAAACCTCTAAACCGAAGATCAGTCGGTGTAGAGTAACTCGACGGTAATCCTTCCGTTTTCAAAAATATCCGGTCTTCAACACCGGTCTTCGAATGCAATTCATAACGACGTATCACATATTCGGAATGGGTTATACGACCCCATGGTCCTTTCCCGGCTAACCCGAATAGTGAGCGATTATTTAAAAACAAGTGTAGCATTCAAATTCATCCAATTCATAACAAATACCATTCAAGGTAATTATTGATAGTCGGTTATTTAACTATCAATAAAGATGCGCAACATCATCAGATTCCAAATAATTTTCCAAATTATTTATCTTCAAAGATATCTTTATAAGATATAAAATTTCCCACACTTCAAAAATAAATCAACGTTTATTTTTAAAAACGAATTCCCATTTCTTTATAAATTCCATATTGAATTTATATTTCAAAATATCTACTGATATACGATTTGCAAATCGATTTTCAATATTCAATTTCGATTTATCTTTTATAAAGATAAATTCTCAAAACGTTCATTTCATTTGGAAAAGCATTTCCATACTTATTTAAAAATAAGTGTTTCACAAATCTATTCATTTTCAACACTTGAAAATATTCGATATACTTAAATCAAATTAAGTATATATTCATTCTTTAAGGAAATCATTCTTTTAACACCTATTGGAGTCAAAACGAATGTTGCGTAAAACATCGTTACTACGACTCGAAATCACTAGTATAGGGATTCGGAATTTAGGTAGATATATAAATCCCAATACTATATAAAACATTTCCTTTCGGAAATCATTTACTATAACAACAGTGTTATAGTCCATCATCTCCTTATTTTCTCGAAAACGTCTATTTCAACAATAAATGTTGAAATCTATGATTTCGATATTTAACTCGTTTTAAAACATCTTTTAAAACAATTACTTCATTTTATGATATCGTTTCTCCAGAACATATCCATTTTCCTTAAGAGTATATTCGCTGTCCAAAATCGTGAATATAATTCACCTAACTAAATTTCAGCCATCTCTACACGTTTTATTTCAATAAAGATTCGCTATCCAAAATCGCGAATATATCTCTACACGTTTTATTTCAATAAAGATTCGCTATCCAAAATCGCGAATATATCTTCTTTAAAAATCTTCTATATTTAATTTATCAAACTCCATCGATTTTGAGTTTATAAAACAACGTTTATAAATCCTATTTCTATATTTTTTTAACAACTTTGATTTATAAATCTTCTTTATTAACGATCCGATCAATATTCCATTTAAAAGCAGAAATCCAATTTATAAGTAAATTTTCTTATAATCATTCATTCTACAACTTCATTCTTTATAAATCTATAAATTTCATATCTTTACAATTTATAATTCTATACATTTCATATCTTCACATTTTATAATTATAAATTTCATATCTTCACATTTTATAATTATAAATTTCATATCTTCACATTTTATAATTATAAATTTCATATCTTCACATTTTATAATTATAAATTTCATATCTTCACATTTTATAATTATAAATTTCATATCTTCACATTTTATAATTATAAATTTCATATCTTCACATTTTATAATTATAAATTTCATATCTTCACATTTTATAATTATAAATTTCATATCTTCACATTTTATAATTATAAATTTCATATCTTCACATTTTATAATTATAAATTTCATATCTTCACATTTTATAATTATAAATTTCATATCTTCACATTTTATAATTATAAATTTCATATCTTCACATTTTATAATTATAAATTTCATATCTTCACATTTTATAATTATAAATTTCATATCTTCACATTTTATAATTATAAATTTCATATCTTCACATTTTATAATTATAAATTTCATATCTTCACATTTTATAATTATAAATTTCATATCTTCACATTTTATTATTATAAATTTCATATCTTCACATTTTATAATTATAAATTTCATATCTTCACATTTTATAATTATAAATTTCATATCTTCACATTTTATAATTATAAATTTCATATCTCTTATAAAACTTATTTTAAAATTCCAATAACTTTAATTGATAAATATCAATTTGATACATCTTTTTATATACATTGGTTTAAGAATTCAAAAATCTCAACTTAAACCATTTCATAAATTTCTTAACTCTTTATTTCAAAAGAAATTACTTTTTTGTTAAAATTCACAAAATCTCAACTTTTATAACTTAAAAGTTTTAACGTTTATCTTTTTAAAGTAAATCAATTCAACAATTTAAATAAACGTGTATTTTCAAAGATCACTTTTAAAATTTCACTTTTAAAATCAACATCGTTATTTTTAAATTTCAAAATTTGAATCCGATGATGCAACGCATCAATTAGTCAATCACAACAGTCAATATCATATCTCAACATATGACAACAGAATATATATCAACATCTGTAAATAAATAAATACAGTTGAGCAATCCAGTTGGATCCCTCCAACCTGTTTCCCTGCATCCAAAGACGTCAGCACAATACCAATTCCGCTCCAGTACGGAATTATCGCGGTATATGGGTTTTTATAAATCCGCTTACTAACGGCGCAATAGGGTCTCATCCGCTATACGAGGCGGGAAATCAACAATCCAGTATATACATATGCCAATATGTATATACTGCTATATATATAGATATATCCTATCATATCTAATACCACATTCTCATAGAAATCAGTCAATCAATAAATAACTGAAAATTCCACTTTTAAATCGAGTGAGAAAAATCTCACCTTAGCTTTTATTTGCAATCCATTTTCCATTTCAGTTTTGTTTTCTCGATTTTTAACCTGGTATAACAATTTTATACAGTTTATCAATATTCGAAATAAAATCGAACAATTATTTATCGTTTAAATAAATTTATGTAAATCTAAAAATTAAATTTTAACTGATGATTTATTTTTATTTCTTTCTTACTTGAACTATATATACCTATATTAAAACGATAATTTATATGAATTTAAAACTTTTCAAAATCTACCTTATATTTTTCTGCATATATATATACATATATACAGAATCTTTTAAACTGAAATAAAATTTTGTTTTAAACCTTACTGCAATTTGAATTCGAAATTATACTTCTTCAAACATATATATATTAAAACAATAATGTTTTATACTTACAGTAATCAATATATTTTTTCTCTGTAAAAATACATATACTTTTTATTTTTATTTTTTTTTTAAATTAAAGGAAAAAAAGAAAAAGAGGATAAGGCTGCAGATACCTCACGACATCGTCAAACTCGAGTCACCATGCTTCGACCGCCAGCAATGCACGGAGCAACGCGCCACCGACTTCGAAAACCATCGCCTCGCGATGCCTCCCACACGCCTCGAGAACCACCTCTTAGCGACCAAATCGCCCCAGCCTCACGCCTTGATTCGCTGCGACTTCGAGTCGAACGACTCTCGCCTCTCGAGTTCTTCCCACAGCTGCCGCCCCAATTCAATCATCACGAAATCATGCCTCTCGCGAACCCTAGATTTGCACGAACCTTCCCAGTCGAATCGCGAGCCCTAAACCCAACCGTACTCGAGAACTTCTGCCAGCGACCCATCATCGCACTCCTATTCGCGGCGCTTGCACGCGCGCGACACCACTTCGCCAACCATCGCACTGCTGTCCACCACGAATTCGTCGAACATCCCCCTTCCCCTTTATTTAATTTTCACGAATTGATTTTCTGAGCTTTTGAGAATGAGGGAGAGAGGCAACGAACGGAAGTGATTTCGTTTGTATTTCGATTGGAAGTGAGAAAAAGGGATCGATTTATGTCCTTCGGCCATTTAAATTTTCTTCGAACGAGATTTTTTTTTGATTTCAAACGAAACTGAGGAAGGAAGAGTATTAAAAATGGAAGACGGCATGTTCTCCACGTTTTCTTCCCGTGATGCTCGGCGTGTATAAAGGAGGAAAGTAGCTGATGTGACCAGTTTTTAAATTTAAATTTAAATCGAATTTCATTTTATTTTAACGCGTTTTATTTCCGTGTGCTCACATATCCACTCAGAAAATTACGAAAATTGAAATCCGGCAATAATACAACATTCCGGACCCAATGGAACTGGTTTCGTCGAATTCCGAGACTGTTTGAAAATTGACTATTTTATAAATATCGGTTCGAGTGATTATTTTCAAAACTGAACAAAACAGTTCGAAATTAAATTCTGAAGCTTTAATCATCTTCAGTATTATCAATACGAATTTTAAAAGCTTTCGAAATATTTTTCTTCGACTTAAAATCGAAGATTTAAATTTTTATTCAACTCTCAATCGATTATATTTCACAATTTAATTGTCAGTTTCAAAGTTATATCCGGGATTCGAATTAAATTACCGTTCAAATATTTAAAATAAATTAAATATTCTAAATTTAATTCGTTCAAAATTTCGGGTCGTTACAGACTTCCCCCCTTAAAAGAATTTCGTCCTCGAAATTACAAGTTAGGAAAAGTGGTCCTTAACTCGTCTATTATTTTTCAATATTCAATAGCTTTATCAATTCTTCAAAACAAATCTTTCTACTAAAGATTCGTTATTCATCAACTAAATTTCAACTTCAATTATAAGTTTCAACATCATTGTTTTATTTCAAAATTCAAATTTTAAACTTAAATTCAAATTTTAACTTTCAAAAATTTCTCAAAAATTTTCTAACACTCGAAATTTTCGAAAAATTTCGCTAGCGTCTCCTTTGCGCGGCTAATACGGCACTACTACAAAACGTCCCTACGGACTCTCAGATTTCAAAAAGAAAAAGAAAAAGCCAAGCGGCTAGACCAGAAATCATCAAAATCTCATATTCGAATTCAAATACATACCTTTTTCGAGCAATTCAAATTTATCTTTGCAATTCAATTCCAATTCCTTTATACCTGTATATCTACTAGCCATGATATCTAGTTACATATATTCAATCCATTTTGCAAATTCAATTACAAAATTTCCAATATAAACTGCTTATACATTTTTACTTCACTGTTGAAGTTATATCTATTCAATTTCATTCAACTTTTACATCTCACATTCATTTGAACTTAATTCACATTTTCAACTCTATTTGAATTCTGTTTACAATTTCAATTCTATTATTCAATTTTATCTTCAATTTTGAAATATTGAATTTTATCTTTCAATTATAGCTGATTCATATCACTATATTTTCCACTTAGTTTCGCTTACTAATTTTCTTATTTCAATACTTCACTTTGTTTATTACAAATCAAATTCAATTCAGTCTCATTTACTTACAATTTCATTCTACTAATGAATTTTAATTTCAATTATCTTTTCTGGAATTCCATTTTCCAATTGTAAATTCACTTACAATTAATATTTACAATTTTTATTCATATATGAATTCATCTCTTTATATTCTTAATTCACATTAATAATTCTCATTTGTTAAATGAATTTATTTGCAAACCTTTGGTTATTATTTTATTCCTCATTTTATAAGTTACATAACTTATACTTACTTTAATTCAACTTAAAATTTCATAAGTTAAATTTATTCAATCGAAATGCAAATTGTATAAGTTATCAATTTCATAATATTTCATAAATATTTTAAATAGGATTCCAGAGTCTTTTCAACTTTTCAAAAATCATTTTTGAAAACAGTTCAAACTATTCTTTGAATTTTCTAAAACAAAACCCAAATTTTCAAAACAACCTCCATTTAAAACCATTTGGCAGCAATTCCTCTTCTGGAAACCCGAACATGAACACCAATGATGCCGCGGTCATCATCGAAGTTATTTTCCAGCGACCGAAAAGAGTTTAGAGCTTTTCATCTCTTCAAACCATTTTTCAAACCTTTAAAATTCATTTTCAAATCAAAAAGGATTTTAAACTTTTCAAATCTCCAAAATTTTCAAATTCTCTTCAAAACATTTCCAAAAACTTCTCTGGAATTCCGTTTTAAATTATAATTCACATTTATAATTTATATTCTCAAATTTCATTTGTATACGAATTCATTTCTTAACTTTGGAGTTACAATTTCCATTTCTTATTCAATTTCATATAAAAATGATAACATTTCAATATTATCACTTTCCTAACAACCATGCAACCATATACTATAGTAATTCATAGAAAAATCATTTTTTTTCTATACAAAAATAGTCTTGGGTAAAATTATCTCATTTACCCTATCTAAAACAATACTGTGCCGAATTGTTCTATTCAAGTGTTTAGAGATCCCTATCAATGATCGTTTATTACTCGTATTGACCAGAATCCATATACCACTCAACAAATCAATCATCACAATATAAAACAATTTTTTTTATATTCACTAACAAATACGCACTCGTATCTATTACTACACTCAACTCATTCTAGAGTACTACTGACTCTATCTCTAATGAGTAACACCCAACAGAGCAGGGTTGTCGCTTAACCATATGCTCTGATACCACTTTGTCACATCCTGGAATTTTCGACTTTCGAAAATTCGACATCGATACTCACTTTATCGACTGCCGAACAATCGAGTGCCGGAAACTCCAATAGTGAGGGTTTTAAGAAAAAGAAAAAGTAGAAGAAGAAGAAGATAGAAGAAAAAGAGAAGAAAGAAAGAAGAAGAACAACAGAATAGCAACAGAAACAGAACAATATCAGAATCTTACACATCGCAGCGGAATAATATACAATAGGTAATTACTAGTCTTTAAAACAAAGAACTATATCATTTTATACATACATCAATCATCAGAGTCAATATACAACAATGGATAGTTATATAACTTGTCCTCATACAGAATACACAGCGGAATAAATACTATCAGATACAAATACTACGTCTCGTCATCCAGCTTATCTCCAAGCTCCAGAATATCCTGATAATCTAACTCTAGACTGCCCGTGTGGAAATTGGTGGGCACCCAGAGTTTAGAAGGGAAACAATAAACTCCGAGTCAGTCATGGTGACTGGTGTGAGATCGTAAAACAGTTATTCTTTAAAAATAATTAGCAGAGAATTTTAAAGTCAATTCGCAATGCTTTTGGAAAATGAAACTACCATAAGACCTCCCACCACACACACAATGCAAACGCAGACTTGGAGGAGATTTCTTCTTATGATAGTCAAAGATGCTTACTACGCAAAAATCAAATCACTTTTGATATTATTATTAGTGCATAGTGTAGAAAACATTTCGAAAGTATAATATAAATCCAGCATAGGTACCATTATATTATGCCTGCTATAGCTGCCTCCTGAGGAGACAGGTTATACAATTGAAATCGTAAAAGCTCGTATTGTTTCTTTGGATTTCCAACAAATGGTCAGGCAAAGGAACTTCCTATCCACGATGGGTACGTCCCTGGAATAGACGACCCGAGAACCTAACCGGATCTCTGCCAACACAAGGCCGGGTTACCTCTGCAAAAATAGGTAACTACTGACACGCGTATGCCATCCCCCGATCGTCACCGATCTTCCCGAGGATCCCCGATTTCCAACAAACCACAAAGTAATAATAACTGTGCAGCAACCACAGAGGTTAAGTATCTGGGCTCCATACCATGATACCACCTTTATCCAGAAGGAATGACATACACTAAGGGGCGCTACTCCCTAGAACCTTGCTGCATTCGTCCTGTTTCGACCATTTCCGGGGGGTGAGGCTCGACGAAGTCTCGTCCACAAAGCTACGCTTTCTCAAAAAGCCCTGCTTCGGGTCAAACAAAATGATCAACCTATGATCACAAAGATATAAGATCAAACAAATGATCATATCGCAAATGATCAAACACTGATCATTTCACAGCAACACTCAGTATGCCACGTTACCAAATTGGGATATATCGCTGATAAATTTCAACTACATAACCTCTGAGCTCGTACGTCTCAGAGAAGGGTGTTAAGCTAAGAGAATAAATTCTCCGCCACCAACAGAAATGTATTTGAAAGAAATCAGCTTTATATCTCAAATTGTAACGTCAGACACACAATCCATACAAGTCTGTTCCGGGATCGAACAGAACCGAAGGCACTTCTCACGAAGCCCTTGCATTTCCGGATAATTTTCTAATCACGTCCGGACTTCCCGTCACTAAGGGTGATAAAACCTCTAAACCGAAGATCAGTCGGTGTAGAGTAACTCGACGGTAATCCTTTCGTTTTCAAAAATATCCGGTCTTCAACACCGGTCTTCGAATGCAATTCATAACGACGTATCACATATTCGGAATGGGTTATACGACCCCATGGTCCTTTCCCGGCTAACCCGAATAGTGAGCGATTATTTAAAAACAAGTGTAGCATTCAAATTCATCCAATTCATAACAAATACAATTCAAGGTAATTATTGATAGTCGGTTATTTAACTATCAATAAAGATGCGCAACATCATCAGATTCCAAATAATTTTCCAAATTATTTATCTTCAAAGATATCTTTATAAGATATAAAATTTCCCACACTTCAAAAATAAATCAACGTTTATTTTTAAAAACGAATTCCCATTTCTTTATAAATTCCATATTGAATTTATATTTCAAAATATCTACTGATATACGATTTGCAAATCGATTTTCAATATTCAATTTCGATTTATCTTTTATAAAGATAAATTCTCAAAACGTTCATTTCATTTGGAAAAGCATTTCCATACTTATTTAAAAATAAGTGTTTCACAAATCTATTCATTTTCAACACTTGAAAATATTCGATATACTTAAATCAAATTAAGTATATATTCATTCTTTAAGGAAATCATTCTTTTAACACCTATTGGAGTCAAAACGAATGTTGCGTAAAACATCGTTACTACGACTCGAAATCACTAGTATAGGGATTCGGAATTTAGGTAGATATATAAATCCCAATACTATATAAAACATTTCCTTTCGGAAATCATTTACTATAACAACAGTGTTATAGTCCATCATCTCCTTATTTTCTCGAAAACGTCTATTTCAACAATAAATGTTGAAATCTATGATTTCGATATTTAACTCGTTTTAAAACATCTTTTAAAACAATTACTTCATTTTATGATATCGTTTCTCCAGAACATATCCATTTTCCTTAAGAGTATATTCGCTGTCCAAAATCGTGAATATAATTCACCTAACTAAATTTCAGCCATCTCTACACGTTTTATTTCAATAAAGATTCGCTATCCAAAATCGCGAATATATCTCTACACGTTTTATTTCAATAAAGATTCGCTATCCAAAATCGCGAATATATCTTCTTTAAAAATCTTCTATATTTAATTTATCAAACTCCATCGATTTTGAGTTTATAAAACAACGTTTATAAATCCTATTTCTATATTTTTTTAACAACTTTGATTTATAAATCTTCTTTATTAACGATCCGATCAATATTCCATTTAAAAGCAGAAATCCAATTTATAAGTAAATTTTCTTATAATCATTCATTCTACAACTTCATTCTTTATAAATCTATAAATTTCATATCTTTACAATTTATAATTCTATACATTTCATATCTTCACATTTTATAATTATAAATTTCATATCTTCACATTTTATAATTATAAATTTCATATCTTCACATTTTATAATTATAAATTTCATATCTTCACATTTTATAATTATAAATTTCATATCTTCACATTTTATAATTATAAATTTCATATCTTCACATTTTATAATTATAAATTTCATATCTTCACATTTTATAATTATAAATTTCATATCTTCACATTTTATAATTATAAATTTCATATCTTCACATTTTATAATTATAAATTTCATATCTTCACATTTTATAATTATAAATTTCATATCTTCACATTTTATAATTATAAATTTCATATCTTCACATTTTATAATTATAAATTTCATATCTTCACATTTTATAATTATAAATTTCATATCTTCACATTTTATAATTATAAATTTCATATCTTCACATTTTATAATTATAAATTTCATATCTTCACATTTTATAATTATAAATTTCATATCTTCACATTTTATAATTATAAATTTCATATCTTCACATTTTATAATTATAAATTTCATATCTTCACATTTTATAATTATAAATTTCATATCTTCACATTTTATAATTATAAATTTCATATCTTCACATTTTATAATTATAAATTTCATATCTTCACATTTTATAATTATAAATTTCATATCTTCACATTTTATAATTATAAATTTCATATCTTCACATTTTATAATTATAAATTTCATATCTTCACATTTTATAATTATAAATTTCATATCTTCACATTTTATAATTATAAATTTCATATCTCTTATAAAACTTATTTTAAAATTCCAATAACTTTAATTGATAAATATCAATTTGATACATCTTTTTATATACATTGGTTTAAGAATTCAAAAATCTCAACTTAAACCATTTCATAAATTTCTTAACTCTTTATTTCAAAAGAAATTACTTTTTTGTTAAAATTCACAAAATCTCAACTTTTATAACTTAAAAGTTTTAACGTTTATCTTTTTAAAGTAAATCAATTCAACAATTTAAATAAACGTGTATTTTCAAAGATCACTTTTAAAATTTCACTTTTAAAATCAACATCGTTATTTTTAAATTTCAAAATTTGAATCCGATGATGCAACGCATCAATTAGTCAATCACAACAGTCAATATCATATCTCAACATATGACAACAGAATATATATCAACATCTGTAAATAAATAAATACAGTTGAGGAATCCAGTTGGATCCCTCCAACCTGTTTCCCTGCATCCAAAGACGTCAGCACAATACCAATTCCGCTCCAGTATGGAATTATCGCGGTATATGGGTTTTTATAAATCCGCTTACTAACGGCGCAATAGGGTCTCATCCGCTATACGAGGCGGGAAATCAACAATCCAGTATATACATATGCCAATATGTATATACTGCTATATATATAGATATATCCTATCATATCTAATACCACATTCTCATAGAAATCAGTCAATCAATAAATAACTGAAAATTCCACTTTTAAATCGAGTGAGAAAAATCTCACCTTAGCTTTTATTTGCAATCCATTTTCCATTTCAGTTTTGTTTTCTCGATTTTTAACCTGGTATAACAATTTTATACAGTTTATCAATATTCGAAATAAAATCGAACAATTATTTATCGTTTAAATAAATTTATGTAAATCTAAAAATTAAATTTTAACTGATGATTTATTTTTATTTCTTTCTTACTTGAACTATATATACCTATATTAAAACGATAATTTATATGAATTTAAAACTTTTCAAAATCTACCTTATATTTTTCTGCATATATATATACATATATACAGAATCTTTTAAACTGAAATAAAATTTTGTTTTAAACCTTACTGCAATTTGAATTCGAAATTATACTTCTTCAAACATATATATATTAAAACAATAATGTTTTATACTTACAGTAATCGATATATTTTTTCTCTGTAAAAATACATATACTTTTTATTTTTATTTTTATTTTAAATTAAAGGAAAAAAAAGAAAAAGAGGATAAGGCTGCAGATACCTCACGACATCGTCAAACTCGAGTCACCATGCTTCGACCGCCAGCAATGCACGGAGCAACGCGCCACCGACTTCGAAAACCATCGCCTCGCGATGCCTCCCACACGCCTCGAGAACCACCTCTCAGCGACCAAATCGCCCCAGCCTCACGCCTTGATTCGCTGCGACTTCGAGTCGAACGACTCTCGCCTCTCGAGTTCTTCCCACAGCTGCCGCCCCAATTCAATCATCACGAAATCATGCCTCTCGCGAACCCTAGATTTGCACGAACCTTCCCAGTCGAATCGCGAGCCCTAAACCCAACCGTACTCGAGAACTTCTGCCAGCGACCCATCATCGCACTCCTATTCGCGGCGCTTGCACGCGCGCGACACCACTTCGCCAACCATCGCACTGCTGTCCACCACGAATTCGTCGAACATCCCCCTTCCCCTTTATTTAATTTTCACGAATTGATTTTTTGAGCTTTTGAGAATGAGGGAGAGAGGCAACGAACGGAAGTGATTTCGTTTGTATTTCGATTGGAAGTGAGAAAAAGGGATCGATTTATGTCCTTCGGCCATTTAAATTTTCTTCGAACGAGATTTTTTTTTGATTTCAAACGAAACTGAGGAAGGAAGAGTATTAAAAATGGAAGACGGCATGTTCTCCACGTTTTCTTCCCGTGATGCTCGGCGTGTATAAAGGAGGAAAGTAGCTGATGTGACCAGTTTTTAAATTTAAATTTAAATCGAATTTCATTTTATTTTAACGCGTTTTATTTCCGTGTGCTCACATATCCACTCAGAAAATTACGAAAATTGAAATCCGGCAATAATACAACATTCCGGACCCAATGGAACTGGTTTCGTCGAATTCCGAGACTGTTTGAAAATTGACTATTTTATAAATATCGGTTCGAGTGATTATTTTCAAAACTGAACAAAACAGTTCGAAATTAAATTCTGAAGCTTTAATCATCTTCAGTATTATCAATACGAATTTTAAAAGCTTTCGAAATATTTTTCTTCGACTTAAAATCGAAGATTTAAATTTTTATTCAACTCTCAATCGATTATATTTCACAATTTAATTGTCAGTTTCAAAGTTATATCCGGGATTCGAATTAAATTACCGTTCAAATATTTAAAATAAATTAAATATTCTAAATTTAATTCGTTCAAAATTTCGGGTCGTTACACTTTGTGTATCTACGATCCATGGTTAGACAAAGGTTTTGTTTGTTTTGTTTTTTTTGGATTATACTTTCCATATCTGTTTGTAAAAGTTTTCCAGTATTTTCACTGGGTGTTGAAACAAGTCTACTAAGTACCTGGAGGATTCTGGCTTTGCGCCTGATCAACGCACTGCTAGAGTCTGCAAGAACGAGGATAAACTTGTTAAAACATTGAGTTATAAAAATATTTTGATAAAGTATATTATAAATATATTTTAAAGTTACTCATTATTGATTTATTAAAGATGTTTGAAAAGTATTTTGAGATTTAAAACTAATAAATTTATAAATAATGGATTTAAGGTTTTCAAAGACTTTTAAATGGTATTTATAAAGGAAGCAAGAAATTTCATTGATGAATCTTTGTAAAGTGTTAAAGTATTAAAGATGATTGATTTGCTAATGAAGATTTAAATAAATATTTCAAGTAAAGCTATATGTGTTTCTTTGAATGTATAATTTTAAAGATATTAAATGATTTGAGAAATTTATTTTAGTAATATGCTTGAAAAATAAATTGGAATTGCTATTTGGAAGTCATGTTCTGGAATATTTACTTGATTTCAAAGTACTAAGAGTTGTATGTGATATATTTGTTTCATAGGAAGAGAAATTTTATAAATATTGATTGCAAAATAGTATTTATAAATAAAATGAATTTAATTGGAAATTTGAGAACTCAAGTTCTGGGATTTTGAAATTGTTTTTCAAGTGATTTTGAAATATAATACTAGTATTGTTTGGAAGTATTTTGGATAAATATTCTCAAATGTGATTTGAAAGAAATGTTTTAACAGAAGTTTTAAAAGGAAAATAAGTTATGTACTCCCCTCTTTTGTCGTTGGAAAATAATTTCGATGATGAGTGCACACATCATCGACGTTCATTTTCGAGTTTCAAAGTGGGAAGACTACTGTAGTAGTTTTACTGCACATTAGTTTTGATAAAAAAATCCTAATTTTGTATTTCCAAATATGATTTGATATATAAAAGCTATGAGTGTGTATGTGTGTGTGTGTATTATTTCATATGATTTGAAATGAGCCCGACATTTAGTTCTTTAAGTTTCTATAAATTAGAGATTTCAATTATTGTAATGAAGGAAACCTTGACAATATTAATAATTGGAAACTTCTAAATCGAAATTAAGGAATTGGATGCTAAGTGATTAATGAAATATATAAGAAATTGAAAATAACTTGTAAATATGAAAATTTTAGAAGATATAATTATTGAACATTTTGTTAACTGAAGTGAATAAGATAAACTTGTGTAACATTCAAATTCATTCTATAAAACATATATATAACTTACCAAAATGTTAAAATTTGAAAATGTTACAGAGGAATATGTAGTGGAATTATACAAGTAAAACTTAAGTAATGGAAGTGTTCAATGGAATTATTTCTAAATAAAAATTTTGATGTACAAGAAATGTTATAAACGTAAGTTAATATTGTGAAATAATTTATGTAAGTACATGAAAGAAAGAAAAAGACATTGTATGAATGAATGAAAATAAATAAAAAGGTAAATAATGATGTGAAAAGAAATCAATTGAATAAACGTAAATAATATGTTGAAATTATTGGTTGTTTTGGCTTATGGGATGTTTTATTTTTGAAATATGATACATATATTGTAATTATTGATATTATTGTTTTTCCGGACCTCTCTATTCAAAGGAGACTCTGCCGAAATTTTTCGAAAAATTAAGACTTAGATTTTTTTTTGTAAAATTTGAGTTATTTTTTTTATTAAACTTAAATATGTAGGTTTAATTGTTTATAAATTGACTGTTTAAATAAAATATAACATATTTTTGGATTCCTTCTTGTTTCTTTTCGGGGACGAAAAGTTTTGAGTGGGGGAGATTGTAACGACCCGTATTTTTAAACATTTAAAAGTATTAAATTAAATAAGATTTTTTGAATAAAATTGTTAGAGAAAAAAATTTAAGACTTTATTTATACAAATTAGATTATAATACAAATTATGAGCTTAATCAAAATTTCTATTAATGACATATGTTTGCAATAATATAAGGATGATAACAAATGTTAGTGTGTATTTTAATAATATTGGTTTGAATGATATTTATAATTGTCTAAATGTAAATTCCAATTGATTGGAATAACAAATGTTAATAAGGAATAATAAATGTTTCTTTATTAAAAAAATAATCATATGTTTATTTATTTGAAATGTTTGGTAGCTGAAAGATTGATTGCAGAGATGAGAAACTATTATTTGGTAAGAAATATATAATTCCTGTTTGAAACCAAGAGTGCTAAATATGTTTAAATCACTGTTTGATAGGAAATAATTGTTTTATTTCTCGTTACGTTTATTTTGTCCATTTTGAAATTCACCCTTGTAAACAATTGAAAATAATGTAATTGAATAATTTCAATTAATGATAGAGAGGACACCAAACTGTAAATTAATAGGTGTAATTAAACGTAGCTTATGTTTTGTGAAAATATAAGGAAAGTTGGTTTAATGAAAAGAACATTTATATCAAATAAAATGGATGTTTCATTTGTGAATGTAGGTTTAATTTCATAAAAATAAAGAATAGGATGATTGATTTAAAGGAAGTAAATATGTGTATTTGAACTATGTTTTAGCATATAGATGGATTACAAGAGTAGAAAAATAATTTATTTAAGTAAGTTATTTATAGCTCTGCTGTATAAACAACAAATTTATAAACGTGTTTAAATGACTAAAGGAAACAATTATTATATTTTTCATCCATTTTAGTTGTCTGTTTTGAAATTTAACTTTATAAGTAATTGTAATTAATGTAATTGAAATATTTCAATTAGAAGGGAAGAAAACGTTGATTGCAATTAATAGATTTAATAAAAGAAACGCACCTTTTGTGTTAAACAGAAATGATGTTTTAATGGAAATAAAAGATCATTTTGGGGAAACCAAATTAAACGTTTTCATTTTTATGGTAAGTAATTTTATTTATTATGCATAGATAAGAAAAAACTAATTGCACACAAATTTGAATATTATTTGAGTTAATGAAGTTAATTTGGTTACGTTTCACAAATTGAATTTCAAAAAGGTTGTGCAATGTACATGGTCCCTTCATTTCTTTTGTTATTAATTGTTGCATGTTTTGAGACGTATAAAAATAAAACTTTCATGATTATGGATTAAAAAAAATTTGAATTTTAGAATAATACACACACACACATTAATATTCAAACTTTTAAATATATCAGAGGATTCATGGTTTTGTAAATATTGTGGAATCATTTAGAAATTACCTTTTTCTAACAGTTGTACATTAATTACATAAGTTCATATATATTTATTTTTCCATTTTATATATGGTTAAAACTTGTAAATTGGTTGCATTAATGTGACCGTTATAGTAATTAGAACAGTAAAGTAAATCATTTTTATAGTGCACAGATAGATATATATTCATTAATTAATGAAATTGGTTTGAGTGACGTAAATAAATATATAGATTGATTGGTTGATTAATTGATTGATTGATTGTTAATTGATTGATTGTGTTAATGTAGTATGCAGATATATTCACATAAAACGAATGTTTTAATATGGAATTAAATAATATAAATATGTGTATATTTGGGTTTATTGATATGAATTAATTGGAGTAAGTTTTGGAATTTGGACCCCAAAGGTTGTTTTATAGGTTATAGGTGGTCCCTTCATTTGCTTTACATTATTATCACCTCGCATTCTCTCTCTTCCGTTTTCAAGTTCTCAACGTAGTCTCCACTTGTGCATCCATTTAATTATTAGCCTACTCATTCGTTTCTTATTAATTAGTAATAACCTCATTTGATTTATTTCTAATTAATAATTGCCTCATTCTTTTCATTTGTTTCTCCTTTATTCGTTTTCTCTTTTCAAATGCTTTACCTGAATTTTTCTTTTCTTTTCTGTTTTTCCGTTTTTAATGTGAACATCCAAATTAATATTCATGCCATCTAATTAGCATTTACTATTCTCCATTTCTGAAGTTTATTTTGCTTATGCATCATTTGTTCTTATAGCTTCCTTTCATTGGCAATTCTTTCTCCTGAAACTTCATATTTAAAACGGAAGATTTATTTTTATCTTTATTGATATATTTATTCCTTTACTTCACCTCTTTCAATACTACCATTTTAAGGCTGTTCATATTTTTACTTTATTTTAATTCCTAGTTTGTTTATATATACTCTATTAGCTTTTCATTTATTTCCATCATCATTTCTGTAGCCTCATTTCATTTTTCAAATCTCATCTTCTGTAGCTTCATTTCTCCAAACAAACTTCCATCTCATTTTTTTTCCCTCTCTTCATTTTCTTCCTTCTTCATTTTTTCTTCTTCTTCAAATCTCCTTCTTCTCTTTTTTTTTCTTTCAAAGCTTTTTCTTATTCTTATTCTTCAAATCTTCTTCTTCTTTTTTTATAGCTTATTTTTTAAAAGCTTCATTTTATTTTTCAATTCTTCATCGTCCTTGAATTTTTTTCTTCTTTTCCAAACATTTTTCTTTTTCCAAATCCTTTTCTTCAAATTCAGACCTATACAAACTTCTCTGTCTCTTCCAAAACTTTCTAAAAAAAAGAAGAAGATTAAGATAGCAAGGAAATAAATCAATAGGAGGAAGTAGTAACGGATCCAAACCCGACTAAGAAAGGGAAATCCATAAGGTGAGTGTTTAAACCCACTCACGAAATACTAAAATTTTATTGCAAGTTGAACCAGGTCATATAGTGATAAATTTTTGATTGTTGGTTTGGAAGTTTTATTGATGTTTAATTTGAATAGCTAAATTCCAATATGTGATGACTAATAATTACTGTGACATGTTATTGAATTGGTTGATTTGCTGAATTAATTGATTTGAATGTTGACTGTATGTTGTGATGGATGCAATTGTGATTGAATGTGTATTTGTTTATTTATTTTGATTTATCCTTGTTATCACCTTATAGTTTATTGTAATCTTATAAATTTTCATATTGATTATTTGAACACTGAATAAAGATATAAAACCCATGAATTTCATGTATTTACGTGAGGAAAAAAACTAGTATGTTTAGATTTACTATTTGAACCAAAAAAAATGATTTTGAGAAATAAACCGTCGTTACCTTATTTGAAAGTTTTCAAAATTAAATTTTGAAATATTGGGAAGTTTCCATAAAAATTGAATGTTGAAACTTTGAAACATTTTTATAAATCAAATCTCTTGAACTATGAAATTTAATTGGGAATTGTTCTGTAAATTTGTAAGTTACTAGAATGGATCTATTGTGAAATTTATTGTATTTTGAATATGGAAACAATAACATTTCCAGAAATTTGAACCTTCAAAAATGTAGTTATTTGCATTCCTTATTACATCTAATTTTGATTTAATTTGCATAAGAATTTTAGTTCTGACTCGAGTGTTTTGTGTTTTCCTTTACGCTCGGGTCAGCCTGAGTATTTTCAGTGTATTGAAGACCATTTTATTTTGGAGGATGAAGGCGGAGATGATTCTACTATTTATTATAATTATTCCACTACATCATGTGTTCCGCTGCATTATTTGTTTATTTCTGATGTATGTATAACTCTGATTTGAATTGTAAAAGTGTAATCAAATGATATTTGTAAACAGCTTCATGAACTGTTTATTTGATTATTATATTTTTTCGTTCCGCTGCGAGATTCTGTATTTTGTTTTCTTTCTTTTATTTTCTTATTTACCCCATTAACAATCCTCCCTTTTGAATGGTTTGAATTAGACACGTGTGGTTTATTGTCGATTTAAACCGTCCAAAAAAGTGGGTCGTTACAGCCCGCTTGGGTGGCAAACCCGAAACAGGCTCAAATACATCAGAGAAGTCACAAACAATAGGAATACGAGATATATCCTCATTATCTCAAGAGTCTAGAGAATATAAAGCCACTTCGGAATTATCCACATTCCAAAGAACAAGTGATAGCTAAGTAGACGAATCTGGATGTCGAAGATATAAAATTCTCTTAGAAAAATAATCCTGGCATCGTATCGCACTAGCTAGTCCATACCCAAAATCATATCAAATCCCAAATAAGACATAACGCGCAGATTCGCATGAAAAGAAAAGCCACATAAAGCAATCTCGACATCATCACAAAGCATGCTAAGGGTTGCGGATCCCCCGATAGGATTTGCAATCCTCAATGAAGTAACCATACAAGAAACATCCAATGACAAATCATCGATGAGCTTCTTCGATACGAATGAATGCGACGCACCCGTATCGAAAAGGACTCGAATAGAACGATCACGGAACAACAATGAACCTTCAAGAATAGAAGGAGAAGTACCTCTGGGCTAAGAAGAGCCACCAGAAGCATCAACAACATTAAGCTTAACAGAACCAGCAGACTTTGACTTGCTAGGGCACGAAGAAGACCAATGTCCCTCTTTCTTGCAATTACAGCAAATGCGAGGCTTAGGACAATCTCTAATCATATGATCATAAGAGCTACAATTGTAACACCCCTTCTGAGTAGGAGGTTTTCCACTAGGCTGAGAACTAGGACCAGATCCAACAGGCTTCTTCTTCTTGGAAGGGAAAAACTTCCGCTTATGAAATGGGAACTTCTTTTTATTGGGGTTCTTGCGAACCTCAACCTCATCACCACTCTCGCACTCCTTCTCGACGGCTTCGAGATGAAGCGCCGAGTCAACCAACTCCTCAAAAGAAAGCTTAAGCTGGAGCATCAAAGATTTCTTCAAATATTTCTTGAGGCCAGAAACAAACTTGAGATTCTTCTTATAAGAAGTGCTAATGTATTCGAGACCATATTTGGACAAGGCGTCGAAAGAAGAAACATACTCTGAAACAAAAGACTTCCCTTGCTTCAACTCAAGGAAGCGACGAGGTAAGAGAGCTTTCTCAGATTCAGGAATGAACTTAAGTTCGAATCGCTCCCTAAATTGTAGCCAAGTAAGAGTGGACTCATCAATCTCAGCAATAAGAAGCTCATACCAATCAAGAGCACGCTCTTGCAACATACTGGATGCTACAAGAACTCGGTGGTGGTCAGAAAGCTCCATGCGAGTAAACACTACGCCATAGATGACCTTCTGCAACATTTTTGCAAGGTGTTGCCAGCTAAAATGTTGCGATAGATATAAAATTTTGGTCCTACTGCAACGTTGTATTTTTGGTGTTACCTTAGCCATAAAAATGTGTTGCTCTAGCTAAACAAGTGTAACACGATGCAACAATTTTATATAGTGTTGCAGTGTTGCTATAGATGTATTCAAATTAAAAAATTAATAAAATTAGAAATCCGCGTGAATACGATCCAACGATCTATATTTAATCTGATTGTTAAAATGGATCACCGCTACAATTTGCTCCAAATTTTCGTTTTCCCGCCTGAACTCCAGTAGATCCCTTTCGGTTTTCATTTCTCAAATCAAAAAGCAAATAGAATACTTCAATGGAATTTCGAAAATCCTAAAATGATTACTCGCACTGTGTTCATCGATTTGAATCTTAAACGTCACCATTCAAATCATTGAATCTGTAGCCCTCTCTTCTTTCAACACCCTCTTCTTCCGCTGCCAGATTTGCCGTCCTTCCAAACTTGTTAAAATGACAAAGCGCGAAAAGAACGTGTATTTCTCAAATCGAAATAAAAAACACTCAATCCAAACTTGTTCGAACCTAGACAAAATTCTCAATCAAAATAAAATTGTTTGATTCAGGCGACTTAGGTGATTTAAGGTTTAGGGTTCGAAGAATTTGAGGTTGCGGTTTAAGAGTTTCTGGAATTAGAGGGGGCACAGAGGTGGTTTTAGATTTGTAGATCGTGAATTGGGTCTGGTCGCGAATGCAATCGGCGATTTGTGGCTTGATGATTTGTGGTTTGAATGAAGTCGCTAATGGAATCCGGTTCAGGTCGTTTGGATTTTTTGTGTTTTTTTTTTGTTTTTTTTGAATTGGTGGTCGGGATTGCTGAGAAGATGGTCGATGTAGACAGAGTGAAGGCTGTTGTGGTGGTAGACTGTGAATGTAGGTGTCGTGAATGCTGTGAGGTGGTTTGAGGGTTTGGGTAGTTTCAGGTGGGATGAAGGAAGTGTTGAATGGTGATGTATGAAGGCGGTGCTGGTTTATTGTATGATATTCAACATGTCTGATCACACTGTCTTCTTATAGATTGTTGGTTTTGTCATTGGACTAATACCTCAAATCAAAAACACATTGATTGGTGAAGGTGCTCCTATTCGTGTAATTCAAGACTCTGCTTCATTATTAAGGCATTTTCTACTGATTTAACCCAAAGTAAATGCTGATTATTATTCTAAAACTTAGCTGGTGTTGATTATTTCCAAATTATTCAATGCAGTGATGGAGCAATTCCTGCTACCACTCTGATAATGGGAGGAAACCCTATCAAAGGTTTAGTTTTTATTAGTCAAGCAATGTTTCTTTTTTATAGAAAATGATGTGATAAAAATTATGTTTTTAATAATATGATTTTCAGGTTTAAGGGGATCAAACCTTTGCTTATCGCTTATATTTGGAGTTCTAGCTGTTCGTTATATTTTGCTGCCTTTATTCGGCATAGTTATAGTCAAGGGAGCAGTGCATATAGGACTTGTGCATGCTGATCCATTGTATCAGTTTATCCTACTACTGCAGTACTGTTTACCACCTGCAATGAACATAAGTAATGCTTAAGATTTATACATATATTAGTCATATATTGGATGAGTGAACTGTGGTTTGGATGAGGAGGCGATTGTCGGTGATGGAGGATGGTTTGGTAGTCTTCAGTCTTCATTTGTGCATCATTTTACGTCGTTTCAAAAAAGGCTCGATCTTCCGAAATCGGATGAATCTGGCGGTGCCGGGACTGCGGGGCCCCGGACCCCCGCCGGCGCTGCGCCCGGACCCGCTACTCGGCTCGCCTTCGGCTCGGCACTCGGCTCGTCATATATTTGTCAGTGTCGGTGTCTGTATAAATTGAAACTGCATATGTAATGAGTGAACTGAGTGATGTAGTGAGGAATATCTGTATATGTGAATATCAGTGTTATATATCATTGAATTGTAAAATAGTGGAGTCAGGAATTTGTACTATTTCAAATGTTGAAATAAAATATTTATTTAAATAAATTACTGTTTAAATATCAAATTCTGTGCAATAGCATTTTATCAAATAAATATTTATTTTTATTAAAAAAATCAAATATGATCTACATTGTGGGCCCCACAAATTCAGAAAGTTAATATCTATAGCAACATTTTGGAATGTTGCTACAGATACCTATGGGTGTTGTTATAGACACAAATAGGGTTCTATTGCAACAATATTACTTATGTTGCCTTAGATAGTCAAAATGTTGCCTTTGAGGTCTAAGGCAACGGCAAAAATTGCATCACCCGAAAAGTGTTGCCATAGACCTATGGCAATATTTTTTGGGCCCGACCCAACATTTTTTTTGTGTTGCAGAAGGCCATTTATGGTGTAGTGAAAAATGCGCTCGCATGTACGAAGCCATGCCTGGACCTCAAGAACAGACTCTGAGCCTTTGAAAGGCTTGCCTCCAAGATGAGAAAAATCACTACACATGCGCGCAAAAGCAGACTTGCGCGAAGGAGACGAAGGAGTAGGAACTGGAGGCTGAGTGCTTCTAAATAACTCCATAAACTGATCAGTAGACATATAAACGCCGTCTGGATGTGAGCTGCTGGATTGCCCAGCATCCGAGCGTCGTCCGCTGCCTCTTCCAGCCATTAGCTGAAAGTTAAGATAAGATAAAGATTATTCACATGGTAGATATCATTAATTCAAATATGGAATACTACGGAATTAAAATGCATTCCTAGACGTATTCCCAAACTTTTATCTACCCCAAAGGACACAGAAAGAACAAAGGCACGATGATTCAGGGATTCGTAACACTTGTACTACACTTGATGTACCGTAATATGTGTTTCCATTCTGTGTTTATCATATTTTGTTCTGAACCATGCTCTGATACCAAGCTGTAACGCCCCACCCCAAGACCCACACTAATAAAGGGTATTACAGAGAAATATCGTCTGCTAGTGCAGAGAATAAGCTGGTTAGGAGCAACCATCCGTAAGCTGTCTTAAACAAGTATTGGATACGTCGATTGGGTGCACTATTTTTTTTTCTCTTTACCTTTTTCTTGTGGATCGACTTACCAAATAAATATTTAACACAAAACTACGGTGGCTAATGGATCTATTCAGAACAAAATACAACAACAACAAATATACAACATATCACAAAACAGCAGACACACATATATATAAGTTCATCGTCAGTACACTACATAGTGATACATAAGTGAGTGGTAACATGGACCACATATATATATATACACATCATGTCCCAAAAGAATATACATAGATCAGAGTACACAAAAAGATAGCTAAACGACAACACAAAAGGTGGACTAACATCCAAAAGATATCAAAGTGGACCACAGTGGAAGCAGCTAAACGGGAATCTACAGCAAGTGGTTAACTTGAAACAACTCGGTCTGACCCGAGTACATAAAATACACGGGTTAGTCTAGCTGAAATAAACTGATTAGAGAATGATAGGTGAAGTATAAGGATAATAAATAATAATCCTTCTCAGTAGAGAAGAAGCAACAACAACATATGTCATCTCATAATTCATGGGATGGTAACAACTAGAATATCATATGAAATTCTCATGAAAAGGGAAACAACAACAACAACATCGATTAAATCACGTATAAATGCCTCATATCATCGGCTTCAACATCTACATAAAAAAAAGGCTTCCATCAACAATGGGAAGCTAGGCTCCATGGCTAAGCCATATATAAAATCTCAATCAACATCAAAACAACAAGATGGAAACCGCATCATAGCACCAAATAAGACACGTAAGGTTCCAACAACCACATAATGTTTTCACCATATGAAAATCTTCGAATAGCACATAGGCTATATATATATATATATCTGTGTGTGTGTGTATAAATCCAAGTGGTGAACATATGAAAAACAACAAAATCTAAAAATCAATAAGGATGAAACCAAGAAATAGCAACAACAACGGTATGGATCCATAACAACAACAACTGCACGTGCATATAATAAGTGGCCCCCCGGCCTTGCCAAGTACTATAATAATGCGCTTATCGACATTGGCCCCCCCGGCCTGATGTATATATGTGGCCTCTCCGACCTAGCGCTAGTGCCCCCCCCTCCGGCCTTGGCCCCCCCGGCCTAGTACTGGCAACAACGACGGAATGTGTTACCAACTTCCAAATGTGTGTAGCTTCAAAGGAACAAGTCCAGAATTAACCAGTATAGCAAACCTACATGTCTCATACCACATGGTTTATTATATCGTTTAAGTTGCTTCCTCGTTCTCTCGAAGAGTGCAAAAATATGAGTTTTTATATAGAAAATACTTACTTCGAGAAAATGGGTTTTTAAACGATTTTGGAAATTATTTGGAAATTGTTGCTCTGAAATTCTCTTTATTATAGAGAATACATATATGTATATATAAATAGCTTTTGAAAATAATTATAAATTTTTGTAAAACATTTATTTTGAAAGCTTTTCCATTTTAAAAATCATTCCGAAAACAGTTTAGAAAACACGTGCACAGAAACAGCAAAAATCGATGAAAATTCAATAAAATTAACATACGACAAAACCCAAATGAAACCGTCAATTTGTAGTGCGAATCAACGTTAATGTCGGCTTTTCTATTAGTAGGAGTTAGCCTTTTAGAACCATCTCAAAAAAATGCTCGAAATCATCGAATCCAAAAACAATTCAACGGAAAATGCCCAAACTTTGCAAAAGAACTCAGGCATGCGGCTTGTTTTGCCAGTTCGCCCCTTATAAACTTCGAATTTTAGAAAACATAAAACATAAAAGTTGAAGATGATTGCTATAGCTTGAAGACAGAAAAAGAATCACCTAATTCGGACATTCGAGTCAAAAGTTACGGCAATTTCAATTCTTAGGTCTAAAATTACAAAACTGTAAATAATTAAAATAACGACAGGGCTGCGGCTTAAAGAGCCAATTTGACCCTGTAGATCATAGTATTCGGTAAATCATAAAAATGAAAGTTTAAGAGCATTTTCATATCTAGAAGTCAGAAAAAGAATCATCTAATTTGGACATTCGAGTCAAAAGTTATAGCAATTTCAATTCTCAGGTCTAAAATTACAAAACTATGAATAATTAAAATAACGACAGGGCTGGAGCTTAAAGAGCCAAATTGGCACTGTATAACCCAGAATTTGATAAATCATAAAACATGAAAGTTGAAGAACATTTCCATAGCTAGAAGTCAGAAATAGAATCACCTAATTCGGACTTTGGAGTCAAAAGTTATGACAATTTCAATTCTCAGGTATAAAATTACTGTCGCTGTCATTTTGCTCTCAGGATAGTAAGAAAGAAGTGCAATTTTGACTAACTTAACTTCAAAATTTCATAAAACTCAAAACATTAAAAATTATCAAATTTGGATAAGTAGTGTAAAAGATATGCCGAATTTATTTCAGGTATAATCTCAAGAAATTTTTCTTTAAGGACAGAATTGCACTTTTACTTTCAATTCTGTTTCTGGTCAATCAAACTTCCATATATCGAAATGTAACCAAAAGAGAAATTGTTTCTCATTGAGTCTAGTTTCTAACTCAAAAAGAATGAGCTCAAACGGGTAAGAAACATGTATGATATCACTATTTTACTTCTGTGCATTTTTCTAATGCATTTTCAGCAAGCATAGAAACCCCAAAAATCATCTTTCAAATTCACAAATTCAACCAAAGATTCATCTAATACAACCAAAAACAAACATGAAAACTTGAATAAACTAGAAAAGTGAGTGTTTAAACTCACCTTAGATTATTTGCAGCGAATTTAGTGAATTTAGCAAGCAAGATTGAGACTTTAGACCTTGGATTGAAGCTAGAAACCTGTTAGAGACTTAATTTTGCAATACTTTCTATTAATTTTTATTTAATTTTTGGAGGAATTTGATTATTGAGAAGAGAATGCCATTTTGGTGTTTCTAGTTTCTTTGAGAAGGAAGATGAGATGAGAGATTGTACGTACAAACATCTCTTTGCTTGCTTTCCAAAAAATCCTTTGTAGGCTAAGTGGGTTTTGGGCTTGGCATGGATCCAATAAGCTTAAGTGTTATAATACTTAGACAAATTTTTGTTATGTTACACTATATTAACATATTTCCACTATTTTTATCACTAATTTACATTATTTAACAAAACATCAAACATAATTCATGTTTCAAACTTTATAAAAATGTTTAATCAACATATAAAAACAATTTTAGCTATTACAACTAATTTCCACTGTAAAAATTTTATTTTTATTTAAATACTTTAATTTACATCATAATTACACAAATCATTATTTTTGACAACAAAAATTACACAAAAATCATTTCCTTGTTTCTATTAACAGAACAAACCATGTTAAAATTATTTTTACACTCAAATATTGTTTTTAAACAAAATTCCACATTTTTATTAACAATATTTACCATATTTAATTTTAGCACATCATTGAAATTAACAAAAATCACTATTTGACCATTAATTCCACAGTTATTGCATTTTCTCAAAATAAAACCATCCAATGTTCATTATTACCCCAACATAACATAATAAAGTTTTCAAAACTTTATTTTCTTAATATTATATATATATATATATTTTCAACAACTAAATGTTGAATTAATTTCTTTTATCCTTTATTTAATATAATTAACCACCAAACCAACATAATTTCATTTATTTAATTAATACACCACCATATCAACTTAATTCCATTTTATTTTGCGAAAACAAATTGTTTATCCAAAATAAAAGATTTACAAATTTTACACCTCCAAATTTATTTTATTTTCTCCATTTTAAATTATAGCCATCGTTATAATTTATTTTTCACAGGTAATCACCAAAACCAGGGTTGTTACAATAGGATTTCGTGCATAGAGTTTCATGCATACCGATTGATCTAGAGACAAAGTATGGACTTGGGGATGTCCTTCGAATTTCGAGATGGATAACATACGTTTTCATTTGGTTTGTCTTTAACCACTTTTGGTTAAGTACATGACCAAAGTAGTTGTTATCGACTACTCTAGAGTGGTCGGTATCTACCACTATTAATAATTGTCGATTTAGCCCATTTCGACATGGACGATGGAGAGGCTTCGAAGAGCACAATGTGATGGTTCGTTCGTTCGATGTTCGATTTTGGTGTTACTATTCTTTGACGAGTGGTTTTGGGTGCGAAGTGAAGATGTGACGTTTCAACATGATGATTTCATGATTCGACGATGATGATTTTGTGATGGGATGTGATGGCTTCGACAATGAATAGCTGCATTTTGGGATGCAGGGTAGCCAGATGAAAGGAACTGTTGGAGGAAGGTTAAAGTTCACATGATGACACTCTTGACTAACAATGGTTATCTAGAGAGGTTCCCAACCACGACGACTTCGGATCGGAGTTGTAAGGACAGTTCCTGGATGTGCTCTACTAGTGATGACATGTGTAAAGGGATTATTAATGCTCAAGATGATGGGTCACACTCTTGAGATAAGGGTATATGAGGATGTGATCGGAGTCCGCTAACGTTAGGACCTAATCTTCGCAGCCCCCAAAGTCCAGTGACATAGGGACCTAGGTAGGGTTTTATGCTATTGTTCTTTGACATGAGGACATAATAATGATATGACAGAGTTCATTGACGTAAGAACTTGTCCGTACCCTGATGGATTGAGTGGCTAAGGACGTTGAATAATCCGTGATGTTGAGATGGAGTGTACGAGTATTATATATCCAACACACTGGGTGAGTGTTGTAAGGTTGGATGATCGATGCTATGTTTGCTTTAGTTACTTATCACCTTACAGATGTCACATGACGTAGATATCATTGATGCAAATATCTAGACACCCATTAGTACTTTAATGTATAGTACACCTATGATGATTATGATATAGAGTTGCATATTATTTATGTTATGTCAGGTATGATTCCCCATACCCTATGTTCTGTATACTATACCGACTTTTATAGAATTTATAGATTATTTATTGCTTGTATCAAATTGTTGTCTGACTCGAGGTTTAATGCTTTACTTCTTATTATCTCGGGTACTCTTAAATGAGTAGATTAGATAGCAGGTGTAAACAACACTTGGAGCTATGCAGATGGACTAGTAGAAGGTGACGCTTTCTTATATTCATAATTTGAGTTTATTATTGTTTATTCCGCTATGTGACACCATGGAGCCTTGATAGTGTCTGATATACTTTTATGAGAGACAATTTATCAGTTGGGTTTACTCATCAGTTGTATAAACTCTATTACTGTTTTTTTATAACTATATGAGCCTGTTTACTCTAATTCGGTAGGTCATGTAGTTATTACCGTCTCGCCTGTTTTATATCTATGATATGACTACTATATTTTATCTGATGTGTTGTGAGATATACGACATGTTATGTGATTATGTGATGTTTTATTTCTTTCTCTTCCCTTCTTTTCTATTCCTCTTCTTTACTTCTATTTCTTTTCCTTGACAATCGCTCTGCATCGGCCGAATGCGCCAGCAGCACACTATTTGGTTATATGAGCATCGGTGGCGTATAACGGTCATCCCATTTGGTATCAGATCTTAGGTTATGTGATTACCTGAGTTAATACCATGATCTAGTAGAGATATGGTAGGAGTTATCACCTTAGACTAGATCGAGAGTATATGTATATGTAAGAGTGTGCGTATTTGTTATATATTTTGATTTTAAAAACTATACAGTAGTAAATATATAATATAAGTTGTATTGCACAAGAGTACCATTGATGCGGTTTTCTCTATGAGAAAATGATCATTCTTCTATGTATTAAGAGGATCTAGCATACGAGAAATGCTCTATTGGTCCCATCTCTTGTGTAAAGGAATGGGCAGGATCGAGGACCACTTGCCTCGAGTTACAAAATAGGTTCGCTGAGATAGTGCAAATCATTATCTGGAATGCCCAAGTTGCTCCAAATGGTTCAAGTGCAAATGCCTAGAGTCAACTTTGCCGAGCTGTATAAAGATTACACGAGTCTAGGAGACAGACCATTCCTTAGAACAGAGTCGGCTATTGAGGCGCAAGACGAGATGAGTATTTGCGAAAGGATATTCTATGACTTGGAGTTAGATGACACCATGAGGTAGAAATTGACCTCTAGATGACTCCAGGGATAACCAATGAATTGGTGGAGTGCCCTTATAACTTCGACTCCCGAAGACTGATTTACTTGGGATTAGTTCATAGTTCGCTTCGAAGAAATTTATCTCGACTTTTCAAAAGTTGAAGTTGTTTAGGAATTTCGCCAACTTGAAGTAAGGCGATGTGTTTATGTCAGTGTATTGGCTGAGTTTGATGTGTTGTCGAAGTATGGTCTATCTTCCATTGATACTCCACTCAGAAAGAATAAAGAATGTATCATTGGGTTCAGGAATCATCTTGGGGAGCGATTGATTGGCCATATTGGCGAGAGCTTTCAGAAGTTGATTAAAATGGCTTTATGTTGTGAGATCTTGTACCCAATGCTGAAGGACTGCCCCAAAGTAGCTTATTAGGGGTATATAATGGAAGCATATGCGTGGAATGCCATTTAAATTTCGTCAAGTGCTCCATCGACAAAAGAGATTGGAAATGGCATTACTATCTAAGGTATGTTTTCCATTTATGGCATTTCCATACATGTTTTATTTGATGTTGAGCTTTCATATTCCTTCATATCTAGTGATTTGCAGATAGGTTAGGATTGAGACCTGAAATTGTTAACTGACCTTTAAATTGCGATGAACCTTATTGGGGGCTCAGCCAGCCATTACATTGTTTGTTTAGACTTAGCCTTATCGAGTCATGGATGTTTGTTTGTTTGTTATTGATCTATTTTGGGTTTAATTGGGTTTAGTATTAGTCTGGGAATTGACTGACTAAAGGGGTACGTAATAGTGCTGTATTGAGAAAGGCCGTTGTTGACGATAGGGAATGACGATGAGCAAAAAGTAGTATTCGACTGCCCATTTGATGACAAGTTGATAGTTAGCTTTCTATATTCACTCGATATCCCACATGATGACTTGTCATCTATGCTTGTAGCTAGAGAGCATTCGAACACATCTAATGAGGTGACCAGATTACCACCATATAGGATAGAGTTCCATATTGATCTAGTTAGAGGCACCTGATCAATAATTATGCCTTTAAGGCATATGATACCCAAAGAGCAGAGGAGACTAAAGGTGCAAGCAGATGACCTACTGAGGTGAGAGTTTATTCATAGGAGCACATTTGAGTGGGATACACCTATAGTATTCGCTACTATGGCGAATGGCTCTTTGAGGTTGTATGTTGATTGTCCTGAGCTGAGTAAGATGACGAACTAGTAGCCATTCCCATTTATTGATGGCTTGTTTGATCAGCTCTATAGCCCAAAGGTATTATCTCAATTGAACCTTGCAATGAGGTTTCATCCACTAAGATTATCTAGGGAGAACGTGTCGATCACAACGTTTCTTACGCTACTTTGATTTTTGATTGGTTAGCTATGCCGTTCGGGCTAACTATCATGTTGGCATGCTTTGTTGATCTCATGAACCATGTTTCAAGACATCACTTGAGTAAGTCTGTGCTTGTGCTTATTCATGATACTTTCGTTTACTAATGGATGAAAGAAGAGCATAAGGATCTATGATGGTTGTATTGTAGGTGTTGAAAAGACACCGATCAATGATGAGATTTTTGGAGTATCACTTCTAGAGGAGGGAAGTAAGATGCTTGGGCCATGTTGTTTCAGAATAGGACATCGTTGTAGATCCTGTAGAGGTTACGATAGTCCAGAATTTGAATAAACCCAAGGTAGCAGCATCGTTAGCCTATTTGATAAGAGAGGATCATACTTTTATGTTGGGATGCGAGGTGCAGACATACATTTGTGAGTCTGGTAAAGAGGTTGACGAGTGCATTGATGTTACTCGTTCCGAGCAGGGATGAGAAGTCGATAGGATACACATGCTTGTGGTGTTAGAACATAGATCTCTGTTTTAATGATGACAACTATATGCTGTATATATACTTTATTCATAATATCACGATCTCATTCAAGAAGACAAAAGCAAGAAGAACCATCTACAAAAAGAAGAAGTCATAACTATTGAGCTTGAAGATCAAAAGTATGTATATGGTCTTAGATTGAATTGTATAATATCCTTGGTAGTTCATATACACACACAAACACACACTCAAACACAAAAATCAAAATATTATTGAGGTATGAGTTTGACAAAAATCATAAGATTATTAGCAAACTGAACTTACATAGTTCAGTGGACTGAAAATGGTTTCAGTCGACTGAGCTCAATAGACTGAGCCCATTTTCAATCGACTGAAGCTGTGTAAATAATTTCTTTTTTAATATTCAAATTTTTGCCGTGAACTTTTCAACATTCATACTCAGTAGACTACGTAATCGCTTAGTAGACTGAGATGTTGTAATAGTCATTTTTTTGAAAAGTCAACTTCAAGAATTGCAACCATTTTGAACAGTTTTTCTTAATTGTGAAAGGATTTTTATGAACAATGACAACTCTTGATTGCCTCTCTTCAGTATTTATAAATAGCACATCATCTCATATTTAGTTTTTCTAACTTTCTACTCTGATTTATATAGCTTCTATTCTCTTGTGCTATTCTAAACAATTTTGTACTTTCATCTCCATTACTTCATTTGCTACTGTTCCAATAATCACTGTGTACTCACTTCGAAACATCAAGGAGATTATAGGAACCATTGTACTATCAAGTTAAAATCAGTGTTGGTCGAACACAAGATTATCAAGCAAGAATTTTTGTTAAAGGAAAGATTAAATCTGAGAGGTGTTGAGATCGGTTAAGTTTTAAACCTATTCCTCCAGGTCAAGCGAGGGTGTTGATAGTGAAATTCCTAAGAGGTGCTTAGGGACTAGACGTAGGAGAGGTGCTTCGAACAAGTATAAATTTCGATGTGTACATTTACTTACTGCTTTAGTATTTCTTAAGTATAAATTAATATATATACTTGTTTTATTAGCCATACACGATCTAATAGTCTTTTTATTTAGTATCAGAGAAAAGACTATTCAAATCATAACACAATTTTGAATACTATGGCCAATATGAGTTATGACACTTTTCAGGAAGGACAATCAACTGCCCGTCCACCATTTTTTATGGGTTCTAATTATATGTATTGGGCTACACATATGAAAGTTTTTATGGAATCAAGCGGACTTGACATTTGGCTATCTACCTAATCTCAGTATGTAGCTCCTACTACTGCAATTTGTACATGGATAGATGCTCAGAAAACTCCTACTTCAAACAATGTAAAAGCTATGAATGTTTTATATTGTGCATTAGATAAGAATGAATTTTCTAGAATTATGATGTGCAAAACAGCTTATGATATATATTGCACATGCTTCAAGTTACACATGAAGGAACCACCAAAGTAAAACAAACTAAGATAAGTTTGTTAACAAATCAATTTCAATCATTAATATGAAATCAAATGAAAGAATCGTAGAAATGTATTCTTGATTCCAAACTATAAAACATGATCTCATGGCATTAGGTATTTCATTTACTGATTTTAATTTAGTTACTCGTATCCTAAATGCATTAACTAATGAATGGGAAAGAAAAGTATTAGCAATAGAAGAAGCCAATGACCTCTCTACACTCAAAGTAGAAGAGTTAATTGGAAATTTGATGTCATATGAAGCAAATTTGCAAGCAAGAAAAGATCTAGTCCAAGAAAAATGAAGTATTGATTTTGAGGTAAATAATAATGATGACTCAGACTTGGATGAAGAAGATGTAGTGTTCCTAGCTAAAAATTACAATAAGTTTAGAAAATTCAACAAGATGGTGCGAAAGCAGAAAACAAGCAACTCCAACGATCCTTCATCATTTAAATGCTATAAGTGCAATTGATTTGGTCACATGAAAAAGGATTGTCAAGAATTAAATAAAGATAAGAAAAGCTTCAAAAAGAACAAAAAATATGAGAAATTCTCAAAAAAGAAGCATGTGTTTTAAGTAACATGGGATGATTCTTCAAGTAACATGGACAATAACAGTGATAGTGATGAAGAACAAGCCAATGTTTGCTTCATGGCAACTAAAGATGAGGTACTTTCAGATTTATCTTTTGACGATGTCATAGAAGTAGCAAAGAAACTTGATAATAAATATAGAAATCTTAGAAAAACGCATAAAGAATGTTGTGAAATAATTACCAGACTTGAACTAGAAAATGAAATGCTAAAAGATGAAAAATATATTAGAAGAAGAAATTCAAAAATTACAAATAACTGCAAATCGTCTGAAGAATCTCAAAATGTGCAATCTTTAGAAAAGGAAATTACAACACTATCAAATGATAACATAAAATAAAAAAACTATCAATAGTTTAGAAAATCAGGTAAAAGTGTTAAACGAAGATAAACAATCATTAGAAAAGAAAGTAAATGATCTTTCTACAAATATTTCTAAATTTAATCAAGGTAAAAAGAATCTATCTCAATTAATTAATATTTCAACACCTCCTAGTAATAAAAAAGGTTTAGGATTTTTCAAATAAAAGAGACAAAAGTTCAACATAAATATGCAACGCTTTATTCTAATTTTTGCAAACCAGTAAACAACAATTCAAATTATAGAAAGACTATTCAGTTATGGATTCCAAAAACAAATAACTTGATTAGACAAAAAAATATAGATTCTTGAATGATGCTCATTATAATAAAAACTTTAGATTCAAAGGTTCTACCAAACCCTCCTGGGTATGGTTACCTTCAGTTTAACCCCCGAGACCCTAACAAAGGAAATGTGTACCATTGAATTAGTTTATCTCTGTAGGTACCCCGACACAAACCGGAGAAATGGATTCTCGACAATGGATGCTCTAAGCATATGATTGGAAATGCTGATATGCTAATAAATATCTCTTACAAAGATGGTGGAACGGTCACTTTTGGAGATAATTCCAAAGGCTATGTTATTGGATAAGGAGATGTGGCTTTTGTCGGTATATCTAACTCTCCTCTTATTTCAAATGTTTATTTAGTTAAAACTTAAAACATAATCTACTTAGTATTAGCCAGTTATGTGATAAAGGATTTTCTATAAACTTTGAAACTGGAAAATGCAACATTTTTGTTAAAAATAAAAATTTAATCTTTGAAGGAATAAGAAAACATAATATCTATATTTTAAATATGAAAATAAGACATGATCAAAATGTTTGCTTAATAGCAGATATCTTTGATCCATGGATTTGGCATAAAAGGTTTTGTCATGTTAATTTTAAGAACATTCATAATTTAGCTAAAAATAATTTAGTTCGTGGTTTACCTAAAATAAATTTTAAAGTCAATAATCTATGCGATGCATGTCAAAAAGGGAAACTTAAAAAAATCAACTTTTAAATCTAAACAAGAAATTTCCACAAAACAACCTTTAGAACTTTTACATTTAGATCTATTTGGACCAATGAAATTAGATCCATTAATCATAGTAAATACGTTTTTGTTATAATTGATGATTTTTCACGATATGTGGACCTTCTTTTTAAAGCGTAAAAGTAACACTTTTGAAACATTCAAAATATTTTCAAAACGTATTCAAAACCAAAAATATTTAAAAATCAAAACTATTAGAAGTGATCATGGTGGAGAATTTGAAAATAAATCTTTTCAAAAATTCTATAATAAAAAGGGTATAAGTCATAATTTTTTAATTTTCTAGAACACCACAACAAAATGGTGTTGTAGAAAGAAAAAATAGAACTCTGTAAGAATGTGCAAGAACTCTTCTCTATAGTAGTAACTTACCTCAAAATTTTTGGGCAGAAGCTGTAGCTATTGCATGCTATGTACTAAATCACGTCTCTCTAAGACCATTGACCAAAGATACTCCTTACGAACTTCTTTTTAGAAGAAAACCAAAAGTATCTTATTTTAAAATATTCAGATCCAAATGATTTATTTTAAATAATAGTGATCCTTTAGGAAAATTTGATCTGAAAGCAGATGAAGGAATTTTCGTAGGTTACTCAGATCAAAGTAAAGCATATAGAATATTTAAAAAAATCTAATAAAATTGAAGAAACACTACATGTGTCATGTGATGAAATTTTAACAGTGCTAAAGAAGATGATGAAAACTTAAATCAATTAAATATTCAAAATGAACAACTAGAATCTATAAATCCTGATAATAATGTATTAAAATCACCTCCTAGAATTTTAAAAGATCATCCAATGGGTAATATTATAGGTGCCATCAATACAAAAGTGTCAACGCATAATCAATTAAATCAAATAGGATATATAGCTTTAAAACTTTGAACCAAAGAATGTTGAAGAAGCATCTATAGATGATTGTTGGATAATAGCAATGCAGGATGAACTAAATAAATTTGAACGTAATAATGCGTGGGAACTTGTCCTTAGACCCAATAATCAATCTGTTATTGGAACTAAATGGATTTTCAAAAATAAAATGGATGAAAATGGTGATATTGTTCGAAATAAAGCAAGACTTGTAGCTCAGGGATATTCTCAAGAAGAAGGAATTGATTATGAAAAGACCTTCGTGCCTGTAGCACACCTTGAAGCTAATAAGAATTCTCTTAGCATTTGCTTGCCATCATAACTTCATATTATCCTATGTTAAAAGCGCTTTTTAGACGGATATATTAAAGAAAATGTCTATGTTGAACAACCACCATTGTTTGTTCATGAACAATTTCCAAATCACATATTTAAATTATGAAAAGCACTTTATGGTCTTAAACAAGCTCCCCGAGCTTGGTATGAAAGATTGAAATCATATCATTTAGAATCTAGGTTTCAAATTGGCAAAGTTGATTCTACTTTATTTATAAAAACAAATGAAAAAGATATTTTAGTAGTACAAATATATGTAGATGATATTATTTTTGGATCAACTAATAAAAAATCATGTGATGAATTTTCAATTATGAAAAATGAATTTGAAATGTCACATATGGGAGAATTAAATTACTTTTAGGGATTACAAATTAAACAATTAAAAAATGGAACTTTTATCTATCACGAAAAATATTGTAATGATTTAATTAAGTGTTTTTGAATGGAGAATGCTAGTAGTAAAGTTACTCCTATGAGTACTAGTACTCACTTAGACAAAAATAAAAATGGTAAAGATGTCAAACAAAAATTATATGGAAGTATGATAGGATCATTATTATATTTAACTACCAGTAGATCCAACATTTTAATGAGTGTTTGCTTATATGCCCATTTTCAAGCTAATCCCAAAGAAACACACTTACGAGTAGTTAACAGAATTTTATGGTATCTTTCAAATACCAAAGATTATGGACTTTTTTATCCAAAAGACTGTCCATTCGAGCTCGTATCATATAGTGATGCCGACTTCGGTGGGTGTAGATTGGATCGAAAATGTAAAAGTGGAACTTGTCACTTTATCGGTCAATCTTTGGTACCATGGTTTAGTAAAAAAAATTGTTTTTCATTGTAAGCATGTGAAGCAGAATTTATATCTGCAGCACTTGCTTGCGCTCAGGTTTTATGTATACAACAAACTTTACACGATTATGGAATATATCTAGACAAATCTTCGATTTTTTATGATAACACTAGTGCAATTAATTTATCAAAAAACCCCATTAATCACTCGAGAACCAAACACACTAATATCAGACATCATTTCTTGCATGATAATGTTGAAAAAGAAAAATTTGTTTAGAATTAGTTACTTCAGATAAACAAATAGCAGATATATTTACTAAACCCCTTTCGAAAACTAGTTTTTTAAACCTTAGTCGTAATCTCGGAATTTGCTCACTTAATGACTTAGATACTGAAAATATATCTCATTTAATATCATGTTAAATCAACATCAGAAAATACAAAACATTAGACATCAATTGATAGCTAAAATTTGTAAGGAATACAATGATTTACTAAAATTAATAAAAGAAAGAACATAAACCAGAAACTACAATGCCTATAATTAGTAAAAGTCTAATACACACACACACACATTCTTTGTATATAAAAAAAAAGTAAAAAGATAGAGATATGGTAAAAACTATCATTCAAATAATGTCGGACAATTATAATTCCGCTCATTCATCTCTTGACTTTTGCACTCTTTCTTTAAATAGTGAATATCCATCACCAACCTTTTCAACGCCTCAATTCACAAAATCGCCAACTATTCAAATTACTCCTTCTCCCCCTTGTCGCTCCAGTTTTTCATCCAGAGGTAAGAAGATAAGACGGGTTTTGGAGCTAGACACTTGCACTAAAATCGATGAAATCCATCATTACCAGCAATAGATGATGAGTGTCCAAAAGGATCTATACTATGAACAAAGGCATCAAGGTGCACATCTGAATTTTCTGGAATGATGCATACTTGCTATCTGTGGTCATTTTCTTACCAGAGACAGCATTCATCAACGTAGTCCGCGTATTATCGAGTCTCCAATTATTATCAATAACTTTCCACCAAAAAATTCCTAGGAGGCTGGACCATCTACGTCAAACTGGAACAACACTCCAAATAAATATAACTCATGGTCTCCACTTCGACCATTAGTTGAAGATACCAAAGTGGAACCTAACTCTTGGGATCGCTCTTTGGATAACAAGTTTGATAAGTCAAAAGATAATCAATAAGCTATGACGATATTTTGTAATATATACAATAAATAAACGCCAAGCTATGTATATTAGAAATTGAATGTAAACAATAAATTATATAATATAAGTTTGTTTTCGACATATCTATGCACAACATTTTTCAAAATACACAGAAAAACAAACATACACGGGTTCAGTCGACTGAACCTGTACAAAAAATATGCTCAACTCTCTGCCTCGAATAGTAACAGTTTCAGTCAACTGGGAGTATACCTTAGTCGATTGAACCTATACGAATTTTCCCACTTGCTCTCTATCTCTAAAACGGATGTTTTTAGTCGACTGAATATGTGCCTCAGTCGATTGAGCTTCGAAAATCTGCTTGCATAACCACCTTTTCCAACATACCCATTCATCATTTCACTTTACCTTTTCAAAAAACCCTAGATCCATAAAAAATTTCAATGCCCCAAGACAGAAAATCCCTACTACTCGTCCCAAACAAAGCAAAGGCAAAGCTCCGGCCTCCTCTCCCTCCAATCCAACCCATCCTGAATTTGCCTCAGATGCTTAAATCTTGGAATGGCTAAATGAAAGTGCCAAAAATCTTCGAATCTTCAATGGATTAAATGACAAATGCATCTTTCAAGAGACTTTCTATAAGATGGAAGATTTTGCTGCGTTTGGCATAGAGGATTTAGCTCGAAAATATGGATTCCTCTGCTTAATTGATGAAAGGATGAATAAGGTAAAAATTTACCCATTTTTTTGAAAATTGTTCTATGCTAATCTCTATGGTGATTTTTACATACCTCCAAATAAAACCGGAGAAGGAATTTTATGGTGTAGGTTATTAGGAATTGATATTTTACTCAATTATCAAGATCTAGGAGCTATTTTGGAATGCAATGGTCATGGAACCTCTTTAGATAATGTGTATCATTGAGATTTCGCATACGATTCAATAAGCTACAAATTCCCTCTTCCAAACACAGAAAATACATCAGTCAATTTAAGACCCCAAGCTCGAGTAATTAACAAAATGCTCCTTCACACTATTTTTCCTCGCACCGGGAGTTATGAAAAGATGTACAACTACAACTATAAAGCCCTTTATGCTATTTTTCCTAACACTTAACTAAATTGGGAAAAAATTATTCATGATGAAATTAAAAGCTTTAACTCCCATTCTCAAAAAAAAAATTTGGTTCCTACCACACAAAGGTTTTTCTCCACTTCGGTATTAACGTGGACATTCTCCAAGATTACATCTCTGTGAAGGTTATGGATCAAAAGTCCATTTCCCTTATGAAATTAACTACAACAGTGGAACCCCCACCTACCTATAATGTCTATTTGTCAAGTTTGGTGAAAAATTCCTTGGACCAATCTTCTTCACAACCATCTCAAGCTCCAACTTCTCAAGAAGAACCACGTGGTCAAACAAGTGATGGAATTTTTGAAGAAAATTGGTCTTTGGATAGCGAAACTGAAGTTTCCTTGGTTCAACCTTCCTGCACAATGAATGCCACAACAACCATTATACGGAATCAAGAAATTCTTTTCGAGCAACAGCAAAAGATGAAAAAATGATAAAAAACTTTTGGGACCTTGCTTGGAAAAATTCGGAAAAAGGTTTCATCCTACTCAAGCTCATCTTCCTCCGAACCAGAATCTTAGTTTCTTCACCTCCCGCCTTATTTGATAAGTTTATCATATTCGCTTCTGGTTTTGTGGTATTATCAGTTAAAAAACCTATCATTTGTGGAATTTCGTATGTAGTTTATGTTGTTAAGTTTGTGATATAGTGGAACTTCGAATGTTGTTTATGTTGGTATGTATTTGAGTTTGTGATGTTGTGAAACTTTGGTTGTTGTTTATGTGGGTATGTACTTAAGTTTGTGATGTTCAGAAACTTTGTGCGTATGGCAAATACTATTTTATGCTACATAATCTTTTTAGCTGTTTACATCCTATGTAAACTTCGACTTATTGTTATTTTTATTCATTGTGTTTTGTTCCTTTTTGTTGAAGCCAAAAGGGGGAGAATCATATTGATAGGGGGGATAAATTTAGGGGGAGTAAAATGATTATTTTTATTTTTAAACTTTGATAGTTGTCATCATCAAGAAGGGGGAGATTGTTAGTACATCAGATCTCTGTTTTAATGATGACAACTATATGCTGTATATATATACTATATTCATAATATCAAGATCTCTTCAAGAAGACAAAATGCAAGGCAAAAAGCAAGAAGAATCATCTACAAAACGAAGAAGTCATAACTATGGAGCTTGAAGATCAAAAGTATGTATATGGTCTTAGATTGAATTGTAAAATCTCCTTGATAGTTCATATACACACACAAACACACAATCAAACAAAAATATCAAAATATTATTGAGGTATGAATTTGACAAAAAATCATAAGATTATTAGTAAACCGAACTTACATAGTTCAGTTGACTGAAAATGGTTTCAGTCGACTGAGCCCATTTTCAGTCGATTGAAGCTATATAGATCAATTTTTTTTTTAAATTCAAATTTTTTTTTAAATTCAAATTTTTGCCGTGAACTTTTCAATGTTCATACTCAGTAGACTAACGTAATCGCTCAGTAGACTGAGAAGCTGTAACAGTCATTTTCTGAAAAGTCATCTTCAAGAGTTGCAACCATTTTGAACAGTTTTCCTTAATTCTGGAATGATTTTTTACGAACAATGACAACTCTTGATTGCCTCTCTTCAGTATTTATAAATAGCACATCATCTCCTACTTAGCTTTTCTAACTTTCTACTTTGATTTATATAGCTTCTATTCTCTTGTGCTATTCTAAACAATTTTGTACTTTCAACTCCATTACTTTATTTGCTACTATTCCAATAATCATTGTGCACTCACTTTGAAACATCAAGGAGATTATAGGAACCATTGTACTATCAAGTCAAAATTAGTGTTGGTCGAACATAAGATTGTCAAGCAAGAATTATTGCTAAAGGAAAGATTAAATCTGAAATGTGCTCAGATTGGTTAAGTTGTAAATCTATTCCTCCGGGTTAAGCGAGGATGTTGATAGTGAAATTCCTAAGAGGTGCTTAGGGACTGGATATAGGAGAGGTGCTCCCAACCAGTATAAATTTTGGTGTGTACATTTACTTACTACTTTAGTATTTCTTAAGTATAAATTAATATATATATACTTGTTTTATTAGCCATGCACAATCCACTAATCTTTTCATGTGGTTAACTTGGTGCATTATTGATGCCGAAAGGTAAGGTTGTTGTAACGACCCGCAAAAATTTAATGGTTTTAAAAGTATATTTAACTGAAATTTGTGAAATTTTAAACAATAAAATTGGAAATTAAAAATTTATTATTTGGAATACGTCTATTTTAATATAGCAACTGGTAAATTTTCATCTGATAATATTGAAGTTTATTTTCCTGTGAAATTTCATTTCAAATCAAACCGGTTAATAACAGTGAATTTAAAAGTTTTCCGAAACCAAAATGTGTCAACAGGAGAAAATTTATTCAGATCATTCTGAATTAGACTGCGAAATTCGTTTTTCCAAATTTGGACTTCTACTGCTCCGTTTATCTTAATTCTGGCAAAATAGCAGCATTTCTGGTACCGATTATCGACTTTCGATCGGATGATCGTACCACTAGTATTTGTATACCGTTTTGATTGTCACGTCATGCTGATCTCCATGGTATATTCATTTGCTTGTTTCGGCGTCTGATGGACAACGGAATCCGTAAAACAGTTCACCGTATCGGTACCGTATCCGTGACCTTTTGTTTTCTATAGCCTTTCAAACTTTAGCCGTGCTTTCCAAACAACTGAATTTATTGCTTTAATAACTTTGCTGAATCATCGGACAACCATCCCTATTCAAATGTTTCTTTTGATTTGGTTTGTGAGCTGTACATCTCCTTTTCAGATCTCATTTTTTGGATCTCAGAAATTTTATAAAAGTATCATCTGTTCATCTCCTTCATGCTTCGTTCCTCTTCCCAGATCTGCCCATTTTCATTTTTGCCAAACAAATCCACAGCCATGGCCACCACTTTCGGCTGTTTTTCCTTCATCTCCAAATTCCTTCAATTTTTCCCCCCTGGACCTTGCCATTCGCCAGTGCTCCCGCCACCATAGCCACCTTGTTTTTCATCGTGCTCAGTCACCATGCCGACCACCATCAACTAGCCTACCACACTCCATCCAACCCGAACCCATCTCCGCCTCTGCCCACCTGATGGGGGCTGAGACCATCCATGCTCCATAACTCCTCCGCCCTATGAAGTGACAGCCTTGCTCCTCCCAGATCGCATCCGCATCACCGAGCAGCGACTCCACCTCCCTCCCCTTTCTTTCTTTTCGCAGCCACCCCACGCCATTCCTCGGTTCTCCGCGACCACCCAGAGATCCATTTCCGGCCTTCCTCCTACCCATGTGGCAGCCTCCAAATTCTCTCCACCATCTGCCGTATGCCACTACCATTCTCCAAGCAAACCCGCTATTTACCTCTAGCCTATATATGTTTATGTGTGTGTATATATATATATATATTTGTCTGCATTTTGTTTACATATATAATCTGCATATTTATGTTAGAGTAGTATACATATATTTGCGTAGAGTCTGCACGTATATATGCATATATATTTTGCATGCATATGTATATTATATAGTGTCTGCATATATATCTTTAGTCCCCATATATAATGTTTAAATAGCTTAAATATATATATATATATATATATATGTATAGTTGAGTGCATACGATAGCTTATATGATAGCTTGCATCTTAAAAAGAGAATTTAAAGGCGTATATTTATACATGTTGTAGTTTATAAATGTAGGTTTACATGAAGGTTTGTCTTAAGTTATATATTATATATGTTTTCAGTATATGGGTTTATAGCATATTTTAAAAAAAAAATATTCACGTGTGCATTGAAATTCACCTGCTCGTCACTTTCCTATTGCTCACTTTCCCTGCTTAGTTGCCGAGCTTCCATGCTGCACTCCACTTTTATTGTAAAGGTATTCATATAAGATGATTTGAGTATTATACAATTTGTTTAAGGTATATATATTGTTTCCATGTCCAATCTGCATATATGTATTTACATATCACGTCTACATATATTTGTATATAGTCTGCATATGTTGTTTGAGTAGCCATATGTTTGCATATATATAGCTTACAGATATAGTTGTTTGTATATATAAAATTTTTGTCTGCATATATATTTGTTGAGAAGCCGCATACATACATATTTTGTTGTATATATATAAGTTATATAAGTTATATACGAGCTGTATATAAGTATATTCATGAGTTGTGGTTTTATTATAAGGTAAGGTTTTAATAAATATTGATTTTAATAAAATAATAATAATAATAGTATATGTATTTTCCATTTATATCAAGCTGGTTTGATTTGTTCTCATCGATTTCAATTTATTAGCTTTGTCCATCAAATCCATGTTCAGCTTACTTCGCTTTGAGATTTGTTGTTGGATTGGTCTTGTCTAGATCGTGATTCAAATCGTAGCTTGTCGTGTTATCTATTTTCTCTAGCCTCGAAAGGTGAGCAATCACTCACGATTAACGTTCTTTTATTATTTAAATTTGATTTCATTTGAAATAGCAATTGAAATATGCTGCTGTAGTTATTTACATTGTTATATATGCTATTATCCATAACTGTTCACCTATGACATCTGACACCAGTATCTAATATTTATATGCCTGTTATTACCATTATCTGTATCTGTTCACCTATGACATCTGACACCAATATCTGTTATTTATATTGATGATATATGCCTGTTGTTATATTTTTTTTTTATTTGTTATCACTCTGCAAGTTCCCTGTTAGTATAGAATTCACTATGGGTTGAAATGATACATACCCGAACGGACTTTAGAATAGGAGAATTTCGTTATGGGTTGAAAAGATAAACCCAAGCGATTTTCATTTGAATTGAAATTGGGATTACGGGTCGAAATGATATCTACCCGTATATATTTAAATTTCGGATTGAAATGATAAATATCCGTATCACTTAACCATATGATAAAAATATATACAGACACCGTTGGTCCATATATATAAATATTTTGAAATTGAATTCTATGGTTTTGGAAAGAAATATATGGTTTTAACAAATGTTGATTCTTAGAATTTTATATATAAATGGTAATGATATATATAGATTTAATAATGATATTTAATTTAATTAAGATGGATTTAATACATATAATATGTTCAGTATAAAATTTATATTTCAAAATAGATTTTGGTAAAAATTTGAATAAGTTAAGGTTGGGATGATAATTTGAATTTAGTAAAGAATTTTATTTAATTAAACCAATATAAAGCTTATTGAAATTGGAAGTTAAGATATGATTTATAAATTGAGTTTGATTTAAATAATTTAATGAATATTTCTTGTTTAAATAAATTTAAGGAAATATTTAGAAAAAATGAAATTTAAGGTTAGTTAAATGATATTGAATTTATTAAGTGAATATTCCCTGATTGAATAATAAATGAAGTCAAATCAAGAGCTATTTGAAACTGTTAAATTTAACTTTGAAATTGTTGAATATTAAAGCTTTGAAATATATTGAAAATTTAAATGATCTGTTTAGAAATGAATTAAATTGATGAATTGAACTTTGAATAAATTTGAATTTGGAAATTTAGTTGATTTGAACCGATTAGTGGAACTTAAGGAAATTATAAATACTTTACTTGATAAATTATTTAACCTATATATACTATTTTGGAAAATAGTTATATTTGGAATGAAATGATATTTGGGTTTTGAAGTATAAATTAAATTGAAATGACCACGGTGTTATAATGTATATTTCCACCTTGTAGATAGTTCTGAAGATCCTTAGAGGATGGTTATCCCAAACATCCTTTAAGTTACTTGTATTTCAATTGATATTTCACTTGAGTTGGATTTATTAGTATAAGAATGTTAATCCTGACTCGAGTGTTTTGTGTTTTGCTTTACGCTCGGGTCAGACCGAGTGATACAGTATTTGAGACTCACCTTTGGAGTTTGGAGCTTCCTTTGGAGATCCAACTATCGCCTCAGCTTTCAGCTCTTCTAGTTGATTCGTTCAGAGAAGTCATCTGTTGTACTGAAGACTTCACTGCATTTGAGATATTCTGTTGTATTTTATTTCTAACTCTGATGTTTATATAGTAGCTTCATGAACTACTATTTTATCTATTCCGCTGCATATTATTGTATTACTCTGTGTCTGTGATTCTGTGATTGATTTATTTACTGCCTATGCTGAGTTTTGCCAAATTTAAATAACAATCTGATATTTTGAATTATTCAAGTCCGACATGTGTGGATTTATTGTCGATTTGAATGGTCCAAAATAGCGGGTCGTTACAGTTGGTATCAGAGCCATGGCTCTAGGCAAAACTTAGCATATATAGTAAATTTATTTACAGAATCACTTTCGTTCGAGTTTGAATCTCTTCCTTTTGACTCGATTTCCGTTGAACTTTGGAACGTTCCCTACGATTCCAAAATTCATCCTTGTCTTTCTCTATTGGTATTCTTTTGATTCTGGAGTATCCCATAACTCCACTTCGAATGATCTCTATAAGAATAGGTGATCCCGACGATCTTTGAATGTTTTGTAAAGGGGTGAAACTCCTTTACAATTGGCATTGATTCACCGAAGATTTATATATCACTCGGTTTGGATGCTGCTATCTCTTGATATGCCAAATTCTATCTCTGGCGATCGAATGTCGATTTGCCTTAGATTTCCGCATCGATTATATTTTTGAAATCACGGTTGATCGGTTAAGGTCGCCCGCGATTTATATAACTATATCGATCTATTGTGTAATCAATTATCTCATTTTCGTTCGAACTTATCATCGAATCAAATCCTATTTGATTTGAGTCCCTCTAATTTGAATATCTATCTTTGTTTTGAAATCCGTCTGTGAATCGTCCTTTGAAAATCGGGTTTGTTTATATTTTAGAAATTGTTTTCTAAACCGAAATTATTATTTTGATAAGTATGATTATATTCTATATAAAAAAGTGTAATGTTTTCGATAAAGATTATAAACCCTTTTAAAATAAGAATTTGAGGTTTCGAAAGGATTTGTAATTTTGAAAAACTATATAAGAAATTTGATTTATAACTGAAGGATTTTAAATTTGAAATTCGAGAATTGAACTCCAGTATTTTGGAATTGGTTTTAAGATTTTGAAATATATAATAATAATATGATTTAAAAATATTTTCCGAATAAGAAATGTTTCAAATGATTTTAATGAGTTTCGAAGAAATTTCAAAAGAATTTTTGAGAAATAGAAGTCCAGAACTCACTTATGTCGCTGGAAAATAATTTCGGTGATGAGTGCACGCATCATCGACATTGATTTTCGAGTTTCAGAGTGAGGGATAGGCCACTTCAATAGCTTTGCTATGCGAGTGATTTTGCGAAACCAATTTTGAATTCCAAATTCCGAAGTAAGATTTGATATTCAAAGTATATATATGTATATATTTGAAATGATTTGAAGTAAACCGGTGTTCATTCCTCGAGTTTCGGATTTGATATAACCCTATCTATTAAAATTGATTTACTGATTTATTGCTGATTTCCAACGCTTGAATTTGAAAATGATTTCTTCAACTATTTTGAAGGTTCGAGCACTTCCAAATCAAGGTTAACTTTTTCAAAAGCTAGGAATTTTGAAAATTATAAAGTATATAAGTTTGTTTTGAATGTTTAAGTATGAAGTAATATGGTTTAAATAAGTTGAAACTGTTTTGTTAAGTAAATGAATAAGGAAAATTTTAAATTCTTCTAATATGAAATTTAGATTGAAATGTTTTGAAAAGAATTCGGGCTTCAATATATTTTGAATAAAATTTAGTTAAATGTTTTAACTTAATAACATCTTTATGAAACTATATATTCAACAAGTTGGAATAAATATATAAGTTGTACGTATGCTGTTTTATTCGCATAATTAATTTGATCTAAGTTTGAGTACACAAGTTCGAGGTGGATTACACCATTTCGTGTTAGGATTTTTCATTTGATTCTTGATGGCGAATATTTGATATGGATTTTTGGGCTTGATTCTTGAATTCTCTATCGTAGTATATGGCTATGCAAGGAGACCGATGGCTTCTAGTCGAGAAACCATATCGAAGTCCGCATTAGGGTAGTCGAATGGACAATACTAGTTCGAAAGCGAACTTGTGTGATCGAGCGAGCGATCAAATGTGATTCTTCGAAATGATGGCGTATGTACACCTTATATTCTATTATCATTGATATATTTTGACGTTGAAATTTTGAAGCTGTTGGGTTAGAATATCTTTGCTTACCAAAAGAAAATTCCGATTTAAATTACAAAGATATATAACCCATAAAAGCAAAGATATTCAACCCCATATGGCTCTTCATACAGCGAAATTTATTTTGTAAAATTTGAACCTTATAAAAGACGGACCTTACGTAAATATAGATGATTTTGAAAACATTTGATTTTGGAAATGAATTGGTTGACTTAAAATTATATTGATTTGGAAATTTGGATTTATTTTCTAAATCTATTATTTTGGAAACTTTGGAACTAAAGATATTTAATTTGAGAAGAAATAATTTGGTGAAATTGTATAAGATTTTGAAAGTGAACTGATATTGAAACAAATTGAAATTTGAGAACCTTCTGTTACTAAATACTTGATTTGGGAGTTGTCGAACATATATAAAATTGATTTGTATGAGTATGAAATTGATTCGAAAACAATAGATTTGAAAAAGGTACTCAATTTGAAAGTGAAATCTTATATAATTGAAGTCTATATAAGTATGATTTGATATACTATTGATTTTGGAAAGTATTTGATTTGAAAATTAAATCTTATATATAATGAATTTTATATAAGTACGATATTTGAAAGTGATTTGAAAGGTACTATATGATACATATTTTCGAAGTAAAGATATGGAAAGTGCCTTCTGCTTGATATTCGATTTGTGGCCACATCTTGGATTCATTCTATCGATATTATTCTCTCTGATTTTGGTTTTCCGGATATGATACTCGAGTGTCCTTCGAATTCCATGGCGTTACCCATGGTCTTATTGTTCTCTCGTGACTGCACAGCGCAACTGCCTGGCTGAGTCTTGCCTAGGGGTACGGATTGTTTCCTGGGGGATCCAGGCGTAATCATTGTGTATCCTGCAATCTGTGTAGGTCGCGAATAGTAGCGCAAATGCTTGGCTGAGTCTTGCCTGGGGGTACGGATTGTTTCCTGGGGGATCCAGGCGTAACCATTGTGTATCCTGCATTCTACTAGTCATCATAGCGTAACTCGCAGGGCTGAGAAAGCTTACGGATATGGATTGTTTCGTGGGGGATCCAGGCGTAACCATTGTGTATCTGCGAACCATGGTTAGACAAAGGTTTTGTTTGTGTTTGATTGGATTGTACTTTCCATATCTGTTTTTAAAAGTTTTTCCAGTATTTTCACTGGGTGTTGAAACAGGTCTACTAAGTACCTGGAGAATTCTAGTTTTGCGCCTGATCAACGCACTACCAGAGTCTACAGGAACAAGGATAAACTTGTTGAAACACCGAGTTATAAAAGTATTTTCGAAAGAAAATTTGTTTCGTTATAAAGGTATTTTATAATAAAAGTATTTCCAACAAAGGAAATTTTGTATCAATATTTGGAATCAAAACCCTTATGGTTCTAATTTAACTATTCATGCCCGATACTATTCCTTGAATCTACCTTATCTGCTCTTTATTCACCTATGTTCTGCTTTTCCAAATCCTTCTTCTTCTCCTTGTTGACTATATCCTTTTAAAATATAGTTTATTTATATACTACATGGTTTAATAGAAATTTTAGTGTTATAAATATTTTAGAAGTTATTAATTAAATAAAACATATTTAAGGTAAATGATTATTGATTCATTAATAATATTTGAAAAGTATCTTTAGAAAAAAAAATTTAATAAATTTATGAATTATGGATTGAATGTTTTCAAATAGCTTCTTTGTAAATGTAAGTAATGATAAATAATTGTTTTCAAATATTTTCATATATTTATAAAGGTGTTATATAAACACATAAATGGTAGTTATAAAGGAAGCAAGAAATTTTGCAAATGGGTCTTGAAAAAGTTTTAAAGTATATAAGACAATTGAATTGCAAATGAAGTTTTCAAATTTAAGTAAAATCCATATAGTTCAAATTAATTGTTTAATCTTAACTTTCAATCTATCTTTTATGTCGGGTTGTTTCTATTCTTCTACTTCCTTCCTTTTCGGGGACGAAAAGTTTTGAGTGGGGGAGAGTGTAACGACCCGCAAAAATTTAATGGTTTTAAAAGTATATTTAACTGAAATTTGTGAAATTTTAAACAATAAAATTGGAAATTAAAAATTTATTATTTGGAATACGTCTATTTTAATATAGCAACCGGTAAATTTTCATATGATAATATTGAAGTTTATTTTCCTGTGAAATTTCATTTCAAATCAAACCGGTTAATAACAGTGAATTTAAAAGTTTTCCGAAACCAAAATGTGTCAACAGGAGAAAATTTATTCAGATCATTCTGAATCAGTCTGCGAAATTCGTTTTTCCAAATTTGGACTTCTACTGCTCCGTTTATCTTAATTCTGGCAAAATAGCAGCATTTCTGGTACCGATTATCGACTTTCGATCGGATGATCGTACCACTAGTATTTGTATACCGTTTTGATCGTCACGTCATGCTGATCTCCATGGTATATTCATTTGCTTGTTTCGGCGTCTGATGGACAACGGAATCCGTAAAACAGTTCACCGTATCGGTACCGTATCCGTGACCTTTTGTTTTCTATAGCCTTTCAAACTTTAGCCGTGCTTTCCAAACAACTGAATTTATTGCTTTAATAACTTTGCTGAATCATCGGACAACCATCCCTATTCAAATGTTTCTTTTGATTTGGTTTGTGAGCTGTACATCTCCTTTTCAGATCTCATTTTTTGGATCTCAGAAATTTTATAAAAGTATCATCTGTTCATCTCCTTCATGCTTCGTTCCTCTTCCCAGATCTGCCCATTTTCATTTTTGCCAAACAAATCCACAGCCATGGCCACCACTTTCGGCTGTTTTTCCTTCATCTCCAAATTCCTTCAATTTTTCCCCCCTGGACCTTGCCATTCGCCAGTGCTCCCGCCACCATAGCCACCTTGTTTTTCATCGTGCTCAGTCACCATGCCGACCACCATCAACTAGCCTACCACACTCCATCCAACCCGAACCCATCTCCGCCTCTGCCCACCTGATGGGGGCTGAGACCATCCATGCTCCATAACTCCTCCGCCCTATGAAGTGACAGCCTTGCTCCTCCCAGATCGCATCCGCATCACCGAGCAGCGACTCCACCTCCCTCCCCTTTCTTTCTTTTCGCAGCCACCCCACGCCATTCCTCGGTTCTCCGCGACCACCCAGAGATCCATTTCCGGCCTTCCTCCTACCCATGTGGCAGCCTCCAAATTCTCTCCACCATCTGCCGTATGCCACTACCATTCTCCAAGCAAACCCGCTATTTACCTCTAGCCTATATATGTTTATGTGTGTATATATATATATATATATATATATTTGTCTGCATTTTGTTTACATATATAATCTGCATATTTATGTTAGAGTAGTATACATATATTTGCGTAGAGTCTGCACGTATATATGCATATATATTTTGCATGCATATGTATATTATATAGTGTCTGCATATATATCTTTAGTCCCCATATATAATGTTTAAATAGCTTAAATATATATATATATATATATGTATAGTTGAGTGCATACGATAGCTTATATGATAGCTTGCATCTTAAAAAGAGAATTTAAAGGCGTATATTTATACATGTTGTAGTTTATAAATGTAGGTTTACATGAAGGTTTGTCTTAAGTTATATATTATATATGTTTTCAGTATATGGGTTTATAGCATATTTTAAAAAAAAAATATTCACGTGTGCATTGAAATTCACCTGCTCGTCACTTTCCTATTGCTCACTTTCCCTGCTTAGTTGCCGAGCTTCCATGCTGCACTCCACTTTTATTGTAAAGGTATTCATATAAGATGATTTGAGTATTATACAATTTGTTTAAGGTATATATATTGTTTCCATGTCCAATCTGCATATATGTATTTTCATATCACGTCTACATATATTTGTATATAGTCTGCATATGTTGTTTGAGTAGCCATATGTTTGCATATATATAGCTTACAGATATAGTTGTTTGTATATATAAAATTTTTGTCTGCATATATATTTGTTGAGAAGCCGCATACATACATATTTTGTTGTATATATATAAGTTATATAAGTTATATACGAGCTGTATATAAGTATATTCATGAGTTGTGGTTTTATTATAAGGTAAGGTTTTAATAAATATTGATTTTAATAAAATAATAATAATAATAGTATATGTATTTTCCATTTATATCAAGCTGGTTTGATTTGTTCTCATCGATTTCAATTTATTAGCTTTGTCCATCAAATCCATGTTCAGCTTACTTCGCTTTGAGATTTGTTGTTGGATTGGTCTTGTCTAGATCGTGATTCAAATCGTAGCTTGTCGTGTTATCTATTTTCTCTAGCCTCGAAAGGTGAGCAATCACTCACGATTAACGTTCTTTTATTATTTAAATTTGATTTCATTTGAAATAGCAATTGAAATATGCTGCTGTAGTTATTTACATTGTTATATATGCTATTATCCATAACTGTTCACCTATGACATCTGACACCAGTATCTAATATTTATATGCCTGTTATTACCATTATCTGTATCTATTCACCTATGACATCTGACACCAATATCTGTTATTTATATTGATGATATATGCCTGTTGTTATATTTTTTTTTTATTTGTTATCACTCTGCAAGTTCCCTGTTAGTATAGAATTCACTATGGGTTGAAATGATACATACCCGAACGGACTTTAGAATAGGAGAATTTCGTTATGGGTTGAAAAGATAAACCCAAGCGATTTTCATTTGAATTGAAATTGGGATTACGGGTCGAAATGATATCTACCCGTATATATTTAAATTTCGGATTGAAATGATAAATATCCGTATCACTTAACCATATGATAAAAATATATACAGACACCGTTGGTCCATATATATAAATATTTTGAAATTGAATTCTATGGTTTTGGAAAGAAATATATGGTTTTAACAAATGTTGATTCTTAGAATTTTATATATAAATGGTAATGATATATATAGATTTAATAATGATATTTAATTTAATTAAGATGGATTTAATACATATAATATGTTCAGTATAAAATTTATATTTCAAAATAGATTTTGGTAAAAATTTGAATAAGTTAAGGTTGGGATGATAATTTGAATTTAGTAAAGAATTTTATTTAATTAAACCAATATAAAGCTTATTGAAATTGGAAGTTAAGATATGATTTATAACTTGAGTTTGATTTAAATAATTTAATGAATATTTCTTGTTTAAATAAATTTAAGGAAATATTTAGAAAAAATGAAATTTAAGGCTAGTTAAATGATATTGAATTTATTAAGTGAATATTCCCTGATTGAATAATAAATGAAGTCAAATCAAGAGCTATTTGAAACTGTTAAATTTAACTTTGAAATTGTTGAATATTAAAGCTTTGAAATATATTGAAAATTTAAATGATCTGTTTAGAAATGAATTAAATTGATGAATTGAACTTTGAATAAATTTGAATTTGGAAATTTAGTTGATTTGAACCGATTAGTGGAACTTAAGGAAATTATAAATACTTTACTTAATAAATTATTTACCCTATATATACTATTTTGGAAAATAGTTATATTTGGAATGAAATGATATTTGGGTTTTGAAGTATAAATTAAATTGAAATGACCACGGTGTTATAATGTATATTTCCACCTTGTAGATAGTTCTGAAGATCCTTAGAGGATGGTTATCCCAAACATCCTTTAAGTTACTTGTATTTCAATTGATATTTCACTTGAGTTGGATTTATTAGTATAAGAATGTTAATCCTGACTCGAGTGTTTTGTGTTTTGCTTTACGCTCGGTTCAGACCGAGTGATACAGTATTTGAGACTCACCTTTGGAGTTTGGAGCTTCCTTTGGAGATCCAACTATCGCCTCAGCTTTCAGCTCTTCTAGTTGATTCGTTCAGAGAAGTCATCTGTTGTACTGAAGACTTCACTGCATTTGAGATATTCTGTTGTATTTTATTTCTAACTCTGATGTTTATATAGTAGCTTCATGAACTACTATTTTATCTATTCCGCTGCATATTATTGTATTACTCTGTGTCTGTGATTCTGTGATTGATTTATTTACTGCCTATGCTGAGTTTTGCCAAATTTAAATAACAATCTGACATTTTGAATTATTCAAGTCCGACATGTGTGGATTTATTGTCGATTTGAATGGTCCAAAATAGCGGGTCGTTACAGTTGTCATATATTCTAGTCGACAACTGAAACCGCAAGAGAGGAAGTATCCGACTCATGATTGTAGTTGGTGGCGATAATATTCGCTTTGGGGATTTGGAGGCTCTATCTATTAGAGGAAGGGTTAGAGTTATCCATTGTTCCACATCATTGAAGTATCTCCTCTCCGAGAAGGATCTTTACCTTTGCCAGTAGCGATGGTTAGAATTCTTAGCCTCCTACGACTTTGACATTTCCCATGTGTTCATAAGGAAAATGCAGTTATTGATGCTTTAGGTGGAAGACATATTGGTTTAGGAGCAATATTTCAAGAGTGGGCCTTGCTTGGTTTATCACTGGTTATGACTTCAAAACTCAATACGAGTTTGTGCCAAGATGATGGTTAGACCTACTTTGATTTAGTAGATCAGTACTAATTAAGGCATGAGGCTGGACTAGTGGAGATCATAGCTAAGTTAGAGGAACTAGCAGTGTCTTTTGAGGTGATGCAGTGTGGACCCAACCGAGATTGTTGGTTCCATAGGGATGAGAGGTTGTTTGTTCTCGGGCAGTAGCAACAGATACTTATATGCTCCATCGATGGATTGCCAAGGACATAGGATAACATTTGAGTTAAAGTCGATTGATTGACTAATAATGCTAAATTTGTATTCCTTAAGTCCAGTAGAACGACATCCGAATTTGTCAAGTTATATTTGGAATGGATAGTGTGATTCCATCGTGTGCCAAGAGAAACATAAGTAGCCAAAACCCGTTGTTCACTATTGGGTTTTGGGAGAACATACAAGAGGCGCTCAGAAATATAGCACCAAATTATCTAGGTGATATCGAGACTGAACCAGTAACTTTGAAACCTCATATGCCTATTCATACCGACAGACGTGATATAAAACAGGTTAGGAGGAAGGCGATGGAGTAGTAAAGGTTTAGTAGAATGAAGGCGAAGGTGTTAACCCAAAAAATGGATCAACACCCTGGTTTAAGTTTGAAAGCACTGGCCCTGTTCTGACAAAGCAATATCGCAGATAATAGGTATAGAAAAGAGACAATAAAAGAAAGAAGGCAGAGAATTTTTATAGTGGTTCGGCTATTAATGAAGCCTACATCCACTTTATATTTTTATTATAGATTGATTGCTGTTACAAGATGTGTTTGATTACATGACTTTGATTATCTAGATTGAATCCCCAGAGTTGGAATCCACTGGAGAATCATAGTGAATTCCTTTGGAGATTGTTGTGAGGGAGGTAGAAAGTGAAGAATGTTTCCAACAGAGTTTCAGCAACCAGTCCGAAGAAGATCCAATTTATGTTGCAGGTTGGATGGTATTTATAGAGATCGGAGGAGTTCTAGGCCATGCCATTTCATCAACTACTCACAAGTAGGTAGGGAACGACCCAGGGGAGTTTAGCTTGTGAACCGAGCCAAAACAATGGGTCGCTAGCGACCCATGGTCTACGGGTCGCTAGCGACCCATAGGGTTGGCTCGTACGCAAGCTAATGGCTTAGCCATTGCACTGCTTGGTTGCCTCGCTGAAGACACGTGCATGGGTCGCTAGCAACCCATGGTCTCTTCTTTCATTTAGCAAAGCGACCACCCATTTTGCATGAGTCGCTAGCGATCCATAGAGCATAGGTCGCTGGCGATCCAAGCATTTAGATGTTTTTGAGTTTGGAGTTTGGGATGTTTCCGTAGTCTTGTAACATCATTTCTTGTGCAGTCTCGTTGCACATTGTTCCATTTTGATGGTAGTTTGCTAGCTGTTTGCACTCAATTGTTGATTGGTTTGGAAAAATACTGGCCTCTTGGTTTAGTTGATCTAAGTTATTGTCTCGGTACTATAGCTTGGCTCTCGTTAATTCTTTTCCTTAGCCTTTCCGGTTAAGTTCTGAACCATTCTGATAACACGAGACTGTTCTGTCTCCTATTGGATCTTGTTGGGTTAAAAACGCGGATAACATTTGCCCCCCAGAGAACGTCTTCGTTGTGAACAAGACGTGCTCTAGAAGTTATTGCTCTCAATATCTATCCGTCGATTTCCATGTGATTGCATTAGAGTTTCATACGTATGTGGAAGGTCATCATGTTGGCCACCTAGCTTTGGTCTTGACAGCTATTGCTTGCCGTCATGGATCCATAGCTTTCTGGTATGCTTCGAAATGATGACTAGGTGCTGGAGCTCGAGAAAAAATTTCCCCAACCTTATGAGTCGCTAGCGATCCATTGCGTATGGATCGCTAGCGATCCATATTATTGTGAAAATTCCTCTTCTTTTTTTTGGAAGTTTGGGATGCTAGCGATCCATGATGGATCCTAGGCGACCCAGTGGCTTAGAAAATTTTTGTGCTTCATCATTTCTTTCTGCCTACATAAAGTCTCGAATCGACCTGGTAGCACATTCCACCCGAGCCCTTGTTTCATCACACAATCCACTTTTTGCGCGATCCACTTCCAAGCGATTCATACTGTTGCTCAACCCGATTGATTGCCTTCTTAGATCCATCATGCTCAAGCTCCATGCCGTTCAAGCACGTTCTCGTGAAACCCTCGCCGATCCATAGTTTTTCTGTTGATCCATACATTTGGATCTAAACCCTAGCTTTCCTTTGAAGTGCCTCGACCCACCATTAGTTTGCTACCGACCTAGCATTAGCTCGCCATCGATCCATTTGGTAGTTCGCAGAATTCAACCTTCGATCACTCTTGTGTTCTTAAAGCTAGTCAAAGGTGGGTTCGCTTAATTGGTTTGCTAATTACTGTATTTGTGTAATGATAGTGATCTGATGACGAGTTTCCATTCGCAGTGTTGATCATGAGAAGTTCGAGTTCATTGAGATTAACGGGTTGGATAGCCAATCGGGTCTTCAGTTCTCTCCCGAAACGACGTTCGAGTTTTGGCCCAATGCTTGACGAGTTTTGATATCTTTGCCAATTAAACCATAATCAACTTGTGCTCGGTTTTATAAATGTCACTGCACGACATATCATCAGCCGATCCCGATTCTTCCAGAGAATTTGGGCTTATCCTGCTTGCTTGTTGCACACTCGACATCCCTGTAGTGAGAAGGGTTTTCCGTGTCACTTCGAACAATGGACCCATTATCGATCATTTATTGATAACAGGTAAGTGCATATGAAGTAGAAATAAAAGCAGAAAACGAAGTGACATGGGAACTTCTTTTCTTCTTCCACTGCGAGCGAACTATCTACATGGGATAGAGCATTCGTAGTGTTTCGAGCACCGAGTTTATCCCATATAGATAGCATACTGCACTTGCTCCGGTTCACACTTGAAATTCGATGTGTCAACTTCAAGTTAATGTTTCTTTGGAATTCAAGTGTGGGAGGGAAAGCTATTAGTTTAGGATAGATTTACCTGACTATTTCAGATGCAAGTTCTATTATTTAGAATGAAGTAGCCATCCATGCATCGTAAATCAAGTTGGGGAACCCCGGCACTCTCAGCAGCCGAGTCAACATCCACTTTGCGAGCTCAGTTTGGCCAATTAGTCCCAGTTGGGCCAATCGTGGATCGAACGCTCCCAACTTTAGAGTTCCGCTTAATCTGCCTGAGAGAGCTTCGTTAGTGGTTTCTACCAAGGTTCTTCATACTTCTGCTCTCAACACGGAACTTCCAAAGAGGATATGCGTCCGCCAAAGACGGACGTATTCGCTCATATGCCTCCCTCGGGATACACTGCTTGCCACCGATACATGTGTTTGAACGGAGCTGTGCCTCTCTTCAGTGACTTTCTACGTGAGACTCTCTCAAACTTGGGTATTGCCTCATTTTAACTTCATCCGAGTGGCTACGCCATCCTGACTTGCCTGCAAGTTCTTTTCATGCGGGCATTCAACCGCGCTCCAAGTTTTGACGAGTTGCAGTACTTTTTGGCATTCAAGAGGAGAGACGATTGTCCCTTCTTGATCATAATCGAAGCCCAGAAAAATCGAAAAATCATCATGTGCTTGCAAAGTAACTTATCATAATTCAAGGCGCGATATTTCTTTGTCAGGTGCCCCGAGGGTTTCAATCATCGGTGGACAACAAGGGGTAAGCTTCTTTTTTATTCATCGAGCTTTTGATGCATTGCAATGGAGTTCCTAACGAACGGTATGTCTCTTGCAGTTATTCTAAGGCTGAACAAAGATGCGGCACTTGATGAAGTTTGTCAGACTTTAAAGGCTATCGATGCCGAGGAGAGAAGCGATAAAGTATTACTGACTGATGAAAACTTGCGTCGATATGGGCTACTGGCTCCGGGTAGATTAGCTATTCAAGTTGAAATTCCCTCTCCTGCTCGATCTAGAGTTCATACGAGATCTATTTGCTCCTCCCACGATTCCAAAGAAGGTGCCTCCTAAGAGAGAGAAAGCCCGTCCGGAGGATCCACCAATGAAGCTCGTGAGGGGGGAGATGCTATTGCGACTGGATTAAGCGGCCCAGGTAGAATGCCTCCAATTCTGGAGGAAGCAGAAGAGGAGTTAAAACAAAGAGAAGGCAAGGCCGCGTTGGACTTGGAAAAGGAAGAGGGAGAGTTTGAAAGTAGTAGTGACGAGTCCACTTCCAGTGATTACTTCTTGTTTGAATCTGATGGTGGGGACTCAGGTCTTGTGATGAAACTCCAGGTATGAGCAACGTTCTTCCGAGCTCACCTCTCCCCAATATAAGTGATAAAGGCAAAGCTCCAGAGTTCGGAAGTCACTGAGACTCTCCAAGCAAAGACGTCGGAGTAGAGTTGGGGATTTAAGCGATGTTTATGTTAACTTCAATGAACTCATGAAAGAAGATTTTAAATTTGATACGGTGCCTCCTCGCTCGAGTGAGATCGTGCCCGAAGTTATTCCAGTTCCACCCACAACAGTCGAACTTAGCCCGATTCCACATACGATGGCCGTCCATCCTGGTTTGTGATGACGTTTTAGGCCTACGTTAGAAGCGCACTACACATTACACTAGGATCACACTCATTTCCATTCATTCCTTCATTCTCATAGTGTTTATCTTATGTTTTTGAAAACTTTTATGTATGTTTTATGCCAGATAAGACGAGAGGACGAGGATTCCATGACCACTTTGGAGAGATACTGAATCACATCGGTATTCCAAGCGCACCTGCGCCTGTCATCAATTTCGAGAAATGGAGGAGGAATATAGGAGGAGGAAAGAACTCGAAGCTGAAACCCATCGTCAGGAAGAAAGGAACCGAAGTCGATCTTATAAAGGCAGGTACGAGAAGAGGAGATCTCTTGAGGAGAGGGATGAACCATCGAAAAAGTCGAAGTTTGAACACCGTCCCCATTCTTCAAAGCTCGCCCCAAAACATTCTTCTGTAGGCCAAGAAATTCCTATTACTTCTGCACTGATTCCACCTTCAACTTATATCTCATCATCTTTTATCGTTAGGGCTTCCCCTGGTGCTTCTCGCCCCCATCGGAGACCTGCCTATGTCCCTTCTTTAGGCCCCTCAAACTTGAGGCAGCGCGTCTTGGTCCGTTCTTAAAGGGGGTTAAACTGGATCGCGATTTGCGACCAGTCCGTGAAGATTCGTACATGCCGCACCTCTAGGTCATTCAAAGCAACTTAGAACAGGCTGAAGGATAGGAGAAACTCTGTAAACAATTTTCTTATACAAATCACAATAATAATCAAGAGATCCTCTCTTTAGAATCGGAGAAGGATGACTTTGAGAGGGCGCTGGCTGATCGTGACGCCATGATTAACAGTTGGAGGAAGAGTAAGTGGTAGTGCTACAAGAGAGCAAGAGAAATGCTGACTTACTGAAAGAGGTGAAAGAAGCCAATACTCGAATAGAAATTGTCTATAGAGATGAAATAAAAAAAGGTTCATGCAGAGGAAGAAAAATTAAAGCAAGAAGTGACCGCCTGCAGCGCAACGATTGAGGCTCAACGAAAAACTATTGTTGATCATGACCTCATCGTTGAAGGGCACAACAAAACCATTTCTGACCAGGCCGAGATCATTGCCAAGTTATAGGCTTAGGTCACACAGCTTAGTGCCGATAAGTCTGCCACTGAGGTTGAGAAAGCTGCTGTGAGAGCAGACTATTCGGAGCTCCAAAATGCCTTTGAAAGAAAGATGGAGAAGCTTGATGCGACCATCCTGAAATTTTATGTTAATTCCTTGTTGCATCAAGGAAGTCTTAGTTATTTGGGCCCGAAATTCCCGCACACTTTTGCTCTAGTATGGCAAGAAATCTTGTCCCGCTTTTCTAATAGCGGCAATGTCTACACCGAGCAGGAGTTAGCAGACGCTTATCTGAATGAGGAGTCGAAGAAAGCATTGCTCAAGCGCCGGGAAATTCTTTGAGCTGAAAGAGAACAGGAGGCCACCGACGCTGCCTTTATGACCGCTATCGAAGCGCTCACCAAGCCATTTATCTCTGGCATGGGCAAATCATCGGAGCAACCTTACGACCTGCCAAGGAGTTCGGGACTTGAACCTCTCCCTCAGGTAGTGAAGCCATCAAAAGAGGGCGAAGGTGGTGAATTTGAGGTTGCTATTCTTGACCGTTCCTCCAGTGCATGTAATGTTCTTGCCTCCTCCGAATTCGGGAGATTCCAACTTACGTCGCAAGAGTAAGAAGAATTTAATGCTTTCATTTTTTATCTTATAGGTCCATCTACCTTCCCAGTTGACGTGCCAGCTTCTCCGGCGCCCAGACCTGTCGCCATTTCCACATCTTTCATGGTTGTTTCTGTTCCTGCTCCGGCTTCCACGTTTGCATCTGGCTCGCAACCGGGGCTGTAGGCTAAAACGATAGCCACACTTTATGGCCTAAACGACCCTTCCATGTCTTTAGAAGGCGACAGTACAGCGGCAGAGGCCAAGGAGCATGAAACTTAGTCGAAGCAGCCCCAGAAGACTCAACTCGATCTGATCGCCATCAAGAAGGAAAAGGTGGATGTGATCAAGGCCTCAAAGGGCTCCCGAAAATCAAGAAAATGCAAGGGGAAGGGAGGCTCTTCTGAGAAGACAATTGAGGAAGAGCAAGACATTTCCATTGAAGTATTTGTTGATATCATCGGTAGTGATAGCACTCCTGAGGTGAGGCAGAAGCTGCCGACAAAAGGTGGAAAGGGAAGTGGAGGAAAGAAGTGTTGATCGGCTTGCCTATGACGATCGGGATTTTCGACCCTCGAAAATCGACACTAATACGTCCACTGTATTACATTCCGAGAAATTGAATGCCGGAAAACCCGATTGTTAGGGGAAAAAGAAAGAAGGAAGAAGATAAGAAGAAAAACTTAAGAATACATAATCTCATAGCGGAACGAACAATCTATAATATATCACAAGTCTTTACATAAAAAAAACCAAACTGTAATATATATATATATATACAAACATCAACCAGAGTATGCTAACCTATTTCAGCCTGGACAGTTATAACAATCTGTCCTCACAATTGCTGATAACACACCAATGAATACAACGGAAAATATCACCATCTATGTGAGTACGTCTCTGGGCCTCCAACTCGTCTCTTGAAGCTCCAAGCATCCAAACTAATCTGTAATACTCGGTCTGACCCGAGCATTATAATAAAATAACTCGAGTCAGTCTGAAAAACCAGTGTAAGAAAAACACACCCAATTTGATTTAAAGTTATATAAAAATCTTTGAAAATCAAAGGTATCTCGTAAGACCACGCCGCACATAAACATAGACAAGTTTTTACCTTACGATAACCAAAACATTTTATATCAAAATCATCTGATATTATAATAGTGTCTATAAAAAATAAACTATAAAATAGCTTTAATGCCTGCATCTCACATTTCAACATAGTTGAGCACAATCAAAACCATACGGCGCTTATAGGAGAATGGATTCCATACTATGACCAGGTAAGGAACTACCTCCGATGGGTGCATCTCTAGATCAATGCACCCGGGTCTGACAAAAACATCTTGTACCCTGCCAGACAGAACCGGCCTACCACTTGACTAGTAGTACCGAATATGTCATCATCCCGGTCTTCCACTCGTAATCGAGATCTCTCATGCACAACCAAATCCATAAATATAGGGTAATCTAGAAAGATGATGACATACCGTAATGGGAGTGACCCACTTAGCCCTACTGCATGCCCTATTTTAGTCATTTCCCGGTTGATGAGGCTTGAGGCTACGATTACCTTTCAAGAAATTTACACTTAGAATGCCCATTCCCCTCCAATTACAATGTGCTAATAGCATTCATCCATACAAGTTGTTCTGGGTCTCAATAAACCGAATCTCCAAAATCACCATCTTCATTATCTTCATGATATCAAAATTTGCAATGCTCAATTCGGATCGAAGTGGTTTCGAATAATTAAATCTGATCACGGTCTCTTTGAAACGATCAATGAAATTGGCCAGATTTGATAGTCGGTTATTTAACTATGAAATTAAACACATAAGCAGTCACTAGGCCCATATTATAACTCTTTCAAAACATTTATTTCAAATATCTTTTCAAAGATATATATTCATTCTCTTCCAGTATTTTAATATTTTAAAACGATTTCAAATACTTATATCCATAATAGGATATCTCAACCCATATCAACACTTAGAAATATTTCCAAATCCAACTTATAATTCATTACTTAGAAAAATATTTCTACATAAATCATTTTGTTGCTAAAATATCTCCAAAACCTTTAATTCCAATACTTAAGAAAATATTATAAGTCTATTTCCCAAAATTGTTTCTAATATCCATACTTAGGAAATATTTTGTACTTGTCTCATAAATCTCCGGAACTTTTATTAATTCCCTTTATAATTTCAAAATATTATCGATTATACTTATTTATATCCAACTAACAATTTATAACTCCTTTAATGAATATAGATTCATTTTTGAAGTTCCCGTATCTAAATAATTTGGAAATTTCTTTTTCTCAAATTTTCTTAAGCTCCCGAATTCCATTATAAGATTTCTCTTGTAAAATCACATCCATTACGTAAAACCCAATTCACAATTCTCAAGAGCATTTATAAACAAATTTCAATCACTTACTTTTAAATCATATATAAATATAATCATAAATTTCAAAAATGGTTAAATAATTATTTAAAATGTCAAAGCGCTTTTTAAAATAAACGTTAATAACTAATTCCTATTCATTTATAAAATTTCTAATCGAACAAAAACTTGTTTATAAAACTTAGAATTCATTTCAACAAATTTAAAAATTTAAACAACTAACTTTCTAAAGTATTTTAATCCAATTAATAATTTTTTAAAAACTACATAGTTTAATAAATAAAATCCTTTTCTAAAAACAAACCTTAACTTCCTGTGAAAAACCATTTTTAAAATTCAACATACCCATTTTATACTTATAAATCTCTCTTAATTTATCACAAATCGATTTACATTTCCAATTTCATAACTATTCCCAAATTCCAAAATAGAATTTATTATTCCTTTCTAAGCCGATTTCCATATCTCATTTTAAATTACCACTGTGAATTTATATTTCCAATCATCAAATGATAATAATTCCACTTTATTTATAAACATTGTTTATAAATTTCATAGACTCATGTCCAATTTTTTTCTGTTAATAACAGATTCATATTAAACAACTCCATTTATAAATATAGTCCTTTATAAATTTCCATTATTCTCCCAATCTATTGAAATATCGATTTTTAAAACCCTTTTACATTTAAACAAATATCACTTAAGATTTACTGTTTAAAAATCCTTTATATCCATTATTTCAAAATCTCTATTTAAATATTTCACTAAATAGTTAAGTACAAATTTAAAATTAAATCATTTATTTTATCCAAATCAATTTCCTCTTTAAATAATCCAAAACACAATATGAATATTTCACTTCCAAAATAGCCTTTTGATTCCTTTTCAAATTCAAAAATGTTAGTTATGGTAATTTAAAATATTAAAATTACGGCTAGTGCTACTATAGCATCCAATAAATCAGATCATATCATATTCTATCATAGATTATTCAAACACATCATATATCACTATATATGAAATTAAAATCAACATTTTTGAGGAATCCAGTTGGATCACTCCAACCTGTTTCCCTGCAACCACAAATGTTATATAACACAAAATAATAATAATCCCACCTTGTGATGGGATATCGCAATAAAAAGGGTCATCCGCTATTATGCGGGGCGCATAGTGTCTCATCCGCTCCAATCGGCGGGAAATATATCCAACTACTAATATATACTAATATATATAATATAACATCCAACTGATAATAATTTATCAATCCATCTAATCAACCAACAAATAATTTTAACTATTTAAAATATAACTAATTATCCAAAATGAGTGAGATTTACTCACATTTATCCTTTGCTGTCGCCAAAGCGTTCCGTTTTGGAACTAAAACCGGATGACGTTCGATTTTAGTCCAAATTTCCACTGTCTCCAAATTCATCCAAACCAGTTCCATTTCGAAGCTCTCGTCGATACGAGCGGAACAAAAAAAGTTTCGTCTCGATTGGACCTCGTATGCGAGAGTTATAAATTTAAAAGTTATTGATATTTTTAAATAAAATAAAATAAGGTAATTACAACTTTCACCTAAATTACCTAAATGACCCTATATCTTCTTCTTCCCCTACGATACCTATACATGCATAGAGCATTACCTCAACTCATGTCTTCTCTCTCCTCCAAGCTCACTCCACAGATCACAAAATGACATGGCACCTCCTCCGTTCTCCTACACTACGCAAAAGCTTCGTCCCCCGTATCCTCGATTTCGAGAATGCACCTCCCTAGAGAAGCCCGACCGAAAGCTCCTGCACATGGACCCACCAAGTCGCGTCTGTCCTCAGCCCATCGCATGCCTCCCAATTTCGGCCGAACGTGCCATTCGTGTAACACCCTAGATTTTTGATAACATTATTTAGGAGATTTAGTTAGATAAACTAAATAAAATAATGTGTTGATAAGGGATTGAGATTTGATTTAATTTAGGTGGTCGTGCCTTTTAACTAATAAATTAAATCAAGAGTTTAGAAATAAATTAGAGAAGGGGTATTATGGGAAATAAGCCATTCCTATATCATCTTCCTTAGGTTGTGTATTTATAACACAAGTTCACTCTCATTTCCAAAAATTAAAAGCTTGACTGGCCACCATTAAAGAAGGAAGAAGAAGAAGAGGAAACCAAAGAGAAGCTTAAGGAAAGCAAATTCAAATCGAACTCATTCAAATCTCAAGCTCCTTAATCATTAAATCAAAAGGTGAATAATGTTTACATCTCTAAATTTTTATGGTTTTGGTTTTAAGGTTAATTCCGAATGATTTTGCAAAGGTTTTCCATGTTTTTGAAAGATAAAATGATATATATACACGTTGATGAGTTGTGTACATATAGAATTTATGACATGTTTTGAGAAGAAAACCCTATTAAATGTCATCTGTTAGCCATGTGAATTTTTATGATGATCTAAAAAGTTATTTTGGAGATGGGTTTCGATTTTCAGAGTTTTCTGAATTTTTGTGGAATTTTTATGAATTTTCTATGGAAGAAAAGGTTAATTTGGATTATAAAATTATTTACGGGAAAAATAATTATAGTTTGGATTCAAAAAATTTATATGTTGAAGATAACATATTATTTGATTTTTTGGAATTTTTCTAGAATTTTTGAAGGTGTTTTAATAGTTATATAAAATTATTTAAGGTATGGGACTTAAATGTTTTATATAATTATAAGGAGAAAAGGGGCTTTTTCAAAATTATTTAAATTTCAAAATAAGGAAATTCGATAGCACTTTTGAATATAAAATTCTGGCAACCAATCAAATTTAGACAAACAAGGCAGGTGGGGGTACAAAAGAACTGTTTTAAAGTAAGAATAAATAGTTTTTCTTCTATTTCAACCCTTTCGGCAGAGCTTCCATCTTCATTCCAGACCTTCCGACAAAGTCCAAATGTATCAAACCTTTCGGCAAGGCAAATACCAAGGTACAAGTTATCAGGCAACTGGTACGTAGTGAATTGAAAGAGGTCGAAAGGTTTAGGGACAAAAGGTTATAGCTTTCGAAAGAGATGAAGTTTTGTTTTGGTTTAAAGAAAATACACTTTCTAGCTTTCGACAAAGAGCTTTTGAAATTGTCATTAAGGTTTAAAAGAAAAGGGTTTCGATTGGTTTGCTTTCTTGTTTTAAATGAACCTTCTGACATGGTCGTAAGGTATATCTTTCGACAAGGCCGAAAGCTTAGTTGCCGCTTCCTAACGTTTCGACACAGATGGAGTCAAAGGTTATCTTTTGTTTTCTAAAACTTACCATCTCTCTCCATTGATTTCGAAGGGTTGGTTCCAACACCAACACTTCATTGTTTTAAAAAGGTTTTGAAAGCTTTTATAAAGGTTTCGAAGCAGTTGCTTTCGACTCCAATGTTTTTCTGATCCTTTTGCATAATCCAAATGTTTTAAGTCGAAACGTTTTAAAGGTTTCAAAGTAGTTAACTTTGAAGGGTTTCGTAAGGTTTCCACTGCTTTTAAATTGAACCCTATGTCTTAGAAAGGTTTTGAGTTACATTGCTTTTGAAAGTTTTATTATATAGGGGAGGTAACCCAGGCTTTCGACGAAGTCGAAAGGTGAAACCTTTCGACTAGGTCGAAAAGAAATCTTTCGACAAGGTTGAAAGGTAAGACCTTCCGACAAGGTCAAAAGGTATAGTATGGTAATGTTTTCGAAAGTTTTAAGGTTTAAAGGATTTAAAAGGCGAATGTCATATGTTTTAAAGCTTGTGAAAGGAAGGCTTTTAAAGGGTTTAGAAGGAGTTACCTTCAATACTTTCAAAGGGTTTTATAAATGGTTTTGAGGGAGTTACCTTCTATGTTTTCGAAAGGTTGTTTGAGGGTTTTAAACAAAGGTTTCAAATATAAGAACTAGGCAGACAGCCAAAGTGTTTTAAGTTATAAAGGACTTTAACCTATTTTAAAGGATAGATAATCCTTATTGAACATCATCAACATTATTTTGAGTAAAGTATATATAACATGGCAAAAATAGCTTAGAGTAAAGCTGAAAATATATTTTCCTTGTATATATATGATTTGACGGATTAACTCATTTTGAAAAGGTTTCAAGGAAAATTTAAAGAGTAGTTAGCTCGGATATTTTGAAGAGCAGCTAGCTCCGTTATTTTGTAGAGCAGTTATCTCAGATATTTGAAGGGTAGTTAACCCAAATGAAAATTCGGGTAGTCGGCTCATTTTAAATTCAAACAGTCAGTCCATTTTGAGGGTAGTCAGCCCAGAGGACGGTTAGTCCAGAAAGAGCAGTCTTCTCTGATATGAACAGATAGTTCTTTTATTAGAATAACAGATCTTGCTAAATTTTTAAGGATAGTTAGTCTACCCTTTTTACCCGTTTTGGGCAAATACCTCATTATTTAACATAAAAGATATTGCTATAATTAATTTTACGATAGACAGGCCAGAAAAGAGCAAATAGTTCAGATTTTAGACAGATAATCTATTTCATTTCCTGTTTTAGCATAATGGATATTGCTATATTATTATTTTAATCAGTTGATTAACCAGTTTGGTTGCAGGAAATATTTTGCAAAATATATGTTTTGAAAAGAGATATTAGTGAGAGGAAACCCGTTCCGCTAAGCGGTGTGGTCTCACTATTTATTAGTAAACTGAAATGTAACATATATTATTCATACTAGGTTTTAAGTCTGTCTCGAAGTTTTTGTTTCCCCTTAAACTCTCGGGTGCTCAAAATTTGATTTAAGTAGGTTGACGGTTAAGGTTTCAGGTTTTAGCAGATTTTGGCGAATAAAGCATTCGAAGACGAGCAGGTGGCTAACGGATAGCTAATTAAGGAATTTTGTTTTAAAATTGTTTTTGCTGTGTATTAAGATAGTTATGTCAATATCGCTTTGATTATCCAAGGAGGCATCTTGATATATCGCTCTTGGCGTATTGTTGTAAATTATATTTGATCAATGCCTAGGATTACGTTTGGGATTTTTGTAACTTGGATATGATTTATTTGAAATATAATCAATGAAATTATTATTGTATTTTGAAATATGTGATTTTGTTCATATTCAAGTGCTTCTGAAATTATGGATACCATTAACATTGCCGTATTTCGTCACTAAAAGTTAATACTCTAGATGGTTACATCATCTTTAGCGCTTAGCTTTTGGCCTCCAGATACAGTATGTTACAGCTTGGTATCAGAGCATAGGTTTGTGAAAAATTTAACTAAAAATTGGTTTTGAAAACTAAAATCCGAGGAAATTAGAGTAAGATTTGGGGTTGGGTTAACGCTATAGTAACATACTTGTATTTGCTATATACAAGTATGCGTTTTATCTCAATTCATCTATCTTTGATTAGGTTATCTTTTTGTATCTCATGAGGTTTGAATACAGATATGGATGGTAGAAGAAGCAGAGTTAGTCAAGAAGGGGGAAGCACCGAAAGGAACGCCGGACCTAATGTAGGGAGAGGCCAAGGTCAGGCGGAGAATGTTTGTGCTGAAGCCCCGCAGGTCGAAATAGAAACCATGTATCAGTTTTTCAGGAATATAATGCAGGCAGGAGTTGCAGTCGGAGTGGTAGGAGGAAATGCCGTAGGAGCAGAGGTTCCAGAGGTTCCGGCAGTTAATTATTTCGCTAAGATGAGCGGTGATTATGTGAAGCTTGGAGGGAAGCCGTTTATGGGAATAGAGGATGCCATTAAAGTGGAGAATTGGTTGTTGCACTATGAAAGAATTTTTGAAAATTTAAAGCTCAATGATGAGCATAAGAGGAGGTTGGCGTCCAAGTAGCTTTAGGGGACCGCATTGTTCTTGTGGAACAGTGTAACAGCGACAGTTGATGAGGAGATAGTAACCTGGGAGGATTTCAAGAGGAGATTTCAGGAGAGGTTTATGTCAATAATGGAACAATCATCTTTGATTAGGCAGTTTGCTGAGTTGGTGCAGGGAGAGATGTCTATTGCTGAGTATGCCAGGATGTTCGAAGAGTTGGCCCAGTATGGGTAGGCTTTTGTAGATACCGTGTTGAAGCGGAGTAAGAAGTTTATTAGAGGATTGAAGCCAGAATTGGCTAGTGCTACTTTGTGTCATCTTAGATATCTTTCTGATATTGTTATGGAGATGGCTTTGAGGCAGGAAGAAGTCCTTTAGTCTCTGGAGAAGAGCAAGGCATAAGTGGTCCAGGTTGGGCAAAGCCAGGAGAGGAAGATCTTTCCCAAAAAAGGTGCTCAGAAGGGTGGAGCAGCCAAGAAAGCAAAGTCTGAAGTTGCCTGCTATAAATGCGACAAAAAAGGGCACTTTCCTAATGAGTGTCGCTCAGGGAAAGCGAAGGATGTGGCTACGGGGAAGAATGTCAGGTGTTTTAACTGTGGCTAGATAGGCCATTATAAGAACCAGTGCAAAGAGACTATTAGAGATGGTAAGGACAAGGTATATGCATTGGAGCCCGCCGCTTCCAAGCTAACAGCCCAGGAGAAGGGAAAGTCAGTTCTCGGGGGAATGCTTTGGATTCATGGTATGTCTGTTAGCATTTTATTCGATATTGGTGCATCACATTATTTTATATCTAGATGTTTGATAGATAAGCTTAACCTTGAACCCACATATTTAGTTACTTCCTTACGGGTTGCGAATCTAATAGGAGGGTATGCAACTCTTGAGTTGAGGCGTGACCAGTTTGAGTTTGACCTGTTAGTTCATACCTTTGAGTGCAGTTTGCATGTGTTTTATTTTGTGGGATTTTGGATCATCCTAGGTATCGATTGGTTCAGCGAGTACGATGCTAAGATACTTTGCCAGGGTAAGAAGATATCTCTTAGTCACCCAGATTGTAACGATCGGATTGTTTTCACCGTACGAGGTTCTAGCGGTGCAGTGTTTGCTTTGTTGGGTGCATTGGATTCAGATGATGAGTTGAGGCGAGTTTTTGTGGTTAGAGAATTCACAGATGTGTTTGAGCCTGTAGTTGGATTGCCGCCGAAACGAGCCTTTGAATTTCAAATAGATTTGGTTCCGAGAGCAGAACCGGTGAGTAGACCATCAAGCAAGATGACCCTTTCGGAGATGAGGGAGTTAAAGGTGCGGTTGGTGGATCTGGAAGGCAAGAATTTTGTCAGGCCGAGCAGTTCGCCGTGGGGTGCAGCGGCGGTGTTTGCTAAGAAGCCAGACGGATCGTTGAGGCTATGTATCGATTATCATAAGTTGAATGAGAGGACGATAAAGAATCGATATCCATTGCCCAGGAATGACGATTTGTACGACCAGCTAAGTGGAGCAAAGTTATTTTCTCAGTTGGATTTGGCAACGGGTTTACATCAGCTCAGAGTAGCAGAGGATAATATACCTTTGACAGCATTCAGTACCAGATACGGATCGTACGAATGGTTAGTCATGCCGTTCGGACTAACGAATGCTCTAGCTTTCTTTGTGGATTTGATGAACCGGATTTTCCAAGAACACTTGGATAGGTTCGTGCTAGTTTTCATAGATGATATCTTGATTTACTCTAAGGATGAAAGAGAGCATGAATTTTACCTTAGAGTAGTGCTTGGGACGCTGAGGCAACATCAACTGAAAGCGAAATTTTCGAAGTGTCACTTCTGGAAGAAGGAGGTGAAGTTTCTTAGTCATGTCATCTCAGAGGAAGGGTTATTAGTAGATTCGACTAAGATCGATGCAGTGAATAGTTGGAAGAGACCCGAGGCAGTAACCGAGATTAAGAGCTTCCTTGGGTTAGCTGGTTATTATCAGAGATTCATTAAGGACTTCTTGCGGATAGCAGCACCGATGACCAGGCTGACGAGGAAGGATGTGAAGTTTTTGTGGACCGATAAGTGCGAGGAAGCATTCCAGAGTTTGAAACACTTGTTGACTCATGCACATGTGTTGATAATTCTAGAGGGGAATCAGCATTTGGTGGTTTATACCGATGCGTGTGGAACTGGATTAGGAGCTGTGTTGATGCAGAGAGTTAAAGTGATTGCCTATGTTTCTAGACAGCTTAGACCGCATGAGGTCAAATATCCAACACATGATTTAGAGTTGGCTGCTGTGATTTTTGCTTTGAAGGTGTGGAGACGTTACCTTTTGGGAGAAAGATTTGAGCTATTTACAGATTATAAGTCGCTGAAGTATTAGTTCTCTCAGAAGAAGCTGAACATGAGACAGCAAAGATGGTTAGAATTCATAGCCACTTATGATTTTAGGATTGAGTACACACCAGGGAAAGGCAACCAAGTTGCAGATGCACTTAGCAGGAATCATTAGAATGTAGTGTTGGCAATGATGGCTGAGTGGAAAGATTTAGAAGCATTAGCAGATTGCAGAGTGCAGTGGAGATCCGAAGCAGGGTATAGTGGTGATACACTTGTATTGTCTTGTTTAGAAGTTCGACTAGTTTTGATCGAACAGATTGCTTCTAAAAAGATGGAGGATCCAGTGTTAGCTGAACAAATCTGTAAGCTAAAGGAAGGAACCAAGAGCAATGCCTTGAAAGATTTCAGTCTTGACCAGAATAGGTGGTTGAGAAAAAAAGGAAGATTATGTGTTTCGAGTGTAGGAAACATAAGAAAGGAAGTCTTAGATAATGCCATCGTTCAAAGTTCATTATACATCCCGGAGGTACCAAGATGTACCAGGATATGAAGAGGAGTTTCTTTTGGGAAGGAATGAAGCGGATATTGCTTTGTATGTAAGGCAGTGCTTGAATTGTTAGTGGCAAAGGCCGAACACCAGAAACCGAGTGGTTTGCTTCAGCCACTAGATATTCCAGTATGTAGGTGGGATTCTATTTCTATGGACTTCAAAGACGAGTTGCCAAGGTCGAACAGGGGAAATGAAAGTATATGGGTTATAGTGAACATATTGACCAAGAGTGTCCATTTCATTCCAATTAAGTCAACCAGGACGACACCTGTTTTAGCAAGGTTGTTTATGAAGAATGTGATTAGATTGCATGGAGTTCCTAGCAGCATAGTTAGTGATATAGATTCCTTGTTCACTAGCATGTTTTGGAAGAGTCTGCAAGAAGTTTTGGGAAACAAGCTTATGATGAGTACCGCTTACTATCCACAGACAGATGGGCAAACGGAAAGAGTTAACAAGATCTTGGAAGATCTGTTGAGAGCTTGTGTTTTAGACTTTGGGGGATCATGGGAGGACCATCTACATCTAGTCGAGTTTTCGTATAACAACAGTTATCAGACTAGTATTGGGATGGCACCATTTGAAGCTTTATATGGAAGGCCATGCAAATCTCCTGTTTGTTGGTTGGAGACTGGGGATAGGTTGATTCTTGGTCCAGATTTGGTTAGAGAAGTAGCAGAAAAGATTGAGGTCATTCGAGATGGGATGAAGGAGGTTCAGCCTAGGCAGAAAGGTTATGCAGATAAGAGACGGAAAGATTTGGAGTTCTTAGATTTGATAAGGAGGTTTTCGTCAAAGTATCACCAATGAAGGGTGTGCTTAGATTTGGGAAGTCGGGGAAGTTATCTCCTAGGTTCATAGGACCTTTTCCTATCCTTGTGAAGATCGGGAAGCTCGCATATAGACTTTAGTTACCAAGCAGTTTGACAAGTGTCCATGATGTTTTTCATATTTTTCATCTCAGAAAGTGTGTTAGAGACCCGGAGACTGCTATTGCACCGACAGTGCTAGATGATTTAGTGGTAGAATCAGACTTGACCATAGTGAGGAAGCCAGTTCGCATTATTGCGAGAGATGAGAAGAGGCTTAGAACCAAGACGGTCAGATTAGTCAAAGTCCAGTGGAGTGACGATGGTAGAGACTGTACTTGGGAAGTTGAGAGCAGGATTAGGGATACTTATCTTGACTTGTTTTGATGGTATGTTTACCTTTTTGTTTGTTTTGAACCTTATTGTAATTTCGAGGACGAAATTCTTTAAGGAGTTGAGTTTGTAACACTCCAGATTTTTGATAACATTATTTAGGAGATTTAGTTAGATAAACTAAATAAAATAATGTGTTGATAAGGGGATTGAGATTTGATTTAATTAAGGTAGCCGTGCCTTTTAACTAATAAATTAAATGAAGGGTTTAAAAATAAATTAGAAGAGGGGTATTATGGGAAAGAGGCCATTCCATATCATCTTCCTTAGGCCGTGTATTTCATAACACAGGTTCACTCTCATTTCCAAAAATTAAAAGCTTGACCGGCCACCATTAATGAAGGAAGAAGAAGAGGAAACAAAAGAGAAGCTTAAGAAAAGCAAATTCAAATCAAACTCATTCAAATCACAAGCTCCTTAATGGTTAAAGCAAAAGGTAAATAATGTTTACATCTCTAAATTTTTATGGTTTCGGTTTTAAGGTTAATTCCGAATGATTTTGGAAAGGTTTGCCAGGTTTTTGAAAGATAAAATGACACACACACACACACACACACACACGTTGATGAGTTATGTATGTTCATACAAATTTTACGACATGTTTTGAGAAGAAAACCCTATTAACATTTGTTAGCCTTGCGAATTTTCATGATGAACTAAAAAGTTATTTTAGAGATGTGTTTCGATTTTCAGAATTTTCAGAATTTTTGTGGAATTGTTATGAATTTTCTAAGGAAGAAAAGGTTAATTTGGATTATAAAATTATTTACGGGAAAATTAATTATAGTTTGGATTCAAAAAATTTATATGTTGAAGATAACATATTATTTGATTTTTTGGAATTTTTCTAGAATTTTTGAAGGTGTTTTAATAGTTATATAAAATTATTTAAGGTATGAGACTTAAATGTTTTATATAATTATAAGGAGAAAGGGGCTTTTTTGTACCAAAATTGGGCACAACACTCTTCGGAAGAGTTTGAAGAGATAAGAATGAAGATATTAAATGGAAAAGGAGGATTATCTAACAAACACTTCGAAAACAAATGATAAAAATACGCAGAAACACAGGAATTTAGAGTGGTTCGGCGTATTGCCTACGTCCACTATGAAATTGATGACTTTATTGATATTTCTCTGATGATTACAACTGATTTCAGCGGATAACAGCAGATTACAACGGATTATAACAATGAAATTCGAGTACAACAGTAGTCTTGAAGCGCAAAAGTGTTTCTGGCAGAGTCTGGACGTCAAAGAGCCAAAGATACCTTTTCTGTAGGCCCTAGGGCTCTATTTATAGGCGTAGGATGCAAATATCTCGCTCAGATCTTGGGATACTTCTTCTGGCATGTGGGTGGGCCCACGCGATCGATCCCATGAAGTTTCGGCCCGATCCATGATCGATACGAATGGATTTCGTATCGATTGGGATTTGACCCAATCGAGTCGAAACTCGACATGAGCATTGCTTAGCTCGTACATAAGCTCCTGTGAAAATTTCATAGCATTTGGACTTGTGGATTGCAAGTTATGATCGATTCGAATTGGAGTTCTTCGATGGACTGTTGCGTTCGAATCGATGCCTTCGTATCGATCTATTCGAATCGATCTGGCACGTGCTTGCAGGTTGACGTGGCGCGCACACTCCTGATCGATCAACTTTTCGCGTCGCGTTGATCGAGTCGTTCCGTCATTTGCACTTTGTTCACATCCAATATCGATGCCTTGTTCGTATCGATCGATTTCGGTCTTGTTCGTATCGATACTAATTATTCTGTTCGTATCGATCGTATCTAGTCCTGTTCGTATCGATCGATTGCTCTGTTATTTTTCTACCAACCGAGTGCTTAGGTCTGTTCGTATCGATGGGAAGTGTTTACTTCGTATCTATCTATGGTTGATCGATACGAAGTATGTATGATGTTTGATCGACATGAACTAGACACGTGTATTGCAGTCGATGGATATGAAATGGGCAATAGCCGATCGATTCGAAGTGGGCCTGCCTCCCGATGGATACGAAAAAGACTATCCTCAATGGATACGAATAAGACAACTGTTGATCGATACGAAGTGGAATTTGTTTGCCGATGGAGTCGAATAGATCGATATGAATAAAGCTTATTCCACTGATGGATACGAACATATGCATTTTGATGGATACGAATAGATGGACGCGAATTGATGGGGACGGCCCGATCTATACGAAATGATGGATGCGATAAAGATGATTTCTTTGGCTTGCATCGATCATATCTCGAGCATACGAACTCCGATTGACTTGAAATTTGGAACGTTGGCTATCATAGCTTCGCTTGTCATGTCTTGTCAATTGTAGCTCGATCCGAACTTGGACAAAATTCATCGATATCCATAGTGAATCCGCGTATAACCGATCTTCGGGATGGACTGTCTTCGGTTTCCAGTCAAGTTCCTAGTATCACGACCTTGCGAAAGGCGGGATAACATTTGCCCCCCAAAGTACGTCTTGTGAAAACACAACGTGCTTTGAAAAGCTGCAACCTTCATTTTGAATAGTTCCATCTGACTTGTCAAATGGTTTCCGTTCTCTCGTCAAAAGTTGTAATCCTTGACTGACTTTTCAATAATATGAATTGTTGAATGCTAACTGCTGTATCGTGTACTGTTGTAACTGATTGCTGTATGAAAGCAATTATTTGTTTTGTTGTTGTAACCGTCATCAAGCGAATATCCAATCCTTGTGAATTTTGAAAATTGAATATTAGTCCGGCATACATGCATATAGGTTAACCTGACTCTCGTTAACGTCGCACGTTCATGAGTCGTTGTCAGTTCTCTTGTATCGAATTCTGTATCGTTCCTCTCCTGAATCGATGTGAAATTCAAGTTGTAACAACACTTGATGGTTGTTTTGGAATGTTCCTTAATATCGATCCTCTCCTGGATCGATGTGAAAGGTCGTAAATTTATTCTCGTATTGTCGTAATTCACATTGATGGATGTGAACTCCTGCAACTTTCAAAGTGGTGGATACGAACAGTGCAGTTCATACCGATCAGTCTTGGATGGAGTCGAAAACAGTAGATATGAACAAGTGTTTCGCATCGATGGAACCATGCTGCACTAGTGCAGTCTTGACGTTCCTTTTGCATCGATGCATTTTTATGGATTCGAACAGATTGTGCGAGCTTTGCCTTTGTCACTTGTCGAGTCTCTCATTGTATCGAGGGACTTAAGATGGATACGAATAGTCCAGTCAGTTATTCGGGTTTTATTCGTATCGATGGATATGAACCTTCATGGGTCGTGTGCTGATGGATACGAACAGAGCAGTTCGTATCGATGAAGTCGCATGATTCCAGGGCAGTATGGCTGTTCTTTTCGTATCGATGAAGTTTAAGTCGATGGACACGAATAATCAATTCGCATCGATCCGATGATAGAACTGTTGTAACCGGTCGTCTTGACTGGGAAGCAAAACGTTTCTCTGTGGCTACACATCCATATAAATAAGCTTCATACTTTGCATTTTTTACTTATTCACTTTCCGCTTCGCCTTCGTATCGATTGAGAGACTTAGGAAAAGGAAACTGCGCTTGCCTTCTGTTTGAATGACCCATTAACTTTTCAACTCGAACCCTTACACTAGGTAAATGACCAATTAAACCCGCTCTAAAATGACAAGACTCGAGCTTTAACGCCAAATCATCCACAACCGTAGCCGATTCCGACGTTAGCGTTGCCGGAGTTGGGTCGAGGTAAGGTTGAGGAAGGAGGAAATGGCATCTAAACTGTTTAGGGAAGAAATCCCACTGATGGATACGAAATGATCATTATGGCACGTTGCAGTGGTTCGCATCGATCTGAAAACATAGAAATTGGTATCGATCTGGGAACAACAGAGATTCGTGTCGACCTTAAAACGATGAATGAAGAGGAGCGGCTTCGTATTGATCTAGAGTGGTAAGATTTCATATAGACCTGATCGATACGAAATCTTAACTAGTGATCGACGCGAATTACCTAGTGGTAATTAATACGAAATGTATTGATTCGATCTGATCGATACGAATTTCCATCCTGGCGATCGATGTGAAATTCAGACGCTGCGATCAATACGAACTTCAACTAGGGTGATCGATACGAATTAGACCTTTGGTGATCGATTCATATCTTGACCGTGATGGATACGAATACTCTTGAATAATTGGACACTTAATTCCAGTGAGCTTCAATCTGGCATAATTGGACTTGGCCGTTGAACTACATATTTGACTATCCTTCGAAGCTCGTTGATGGAACTGTAACTTAACAAAATTTTGATGAACTCTGACTTGGATTGATCACCAAAGTCTGGATGGCATGGTCGTGACGGTCAGCGATGACGATCACTCTAAATGAATTTTGAAATCTTGTTATTTGAATATATCTTCAAACTCTGCAGAATTTCTCAAGTAATAGGTAGCACTGCACTTTACGACATATTTATGCACTCACACTGGGGAACACACTGGCTTATTATCATCTAATGATGGTTTTTAATAAGTTGATTAGCTATGGAATCCATAAGTACACAACAGCAAGAGCTTCAGGATTCATCTTCTTTCGTCCTAGAGATTCCGGCCATCGCGGCTAAAGTTATAGACCCAGCTCCAGACGACTTACCTAACGCTACGCTCATTTGTAATCCCCAAGATTCTATACCGTCCAATGTCTCTGAAGATATGTTGGGACGAATATGCTTAAGGCATGGTTTATCATTGGACGATGTACTATTACCGGGACCAAACGATAGACCGCACGCTCCCCCAAAGGGGTTTACTGCCTTCAACCGTCATTCGTGCGCAGCAGGAACACTTCCTCCTTTCAACCAATATATTAGAGAAGTGTTGTCTTTTCTCGGAATTGCCCCATGGAACTACATCCCAATGGATATGCTTTGTTGAACAGCTTATTCATTGTATTCATGGAGTATCTCTTTCGGCCACCGGCTCCAACAGAAATCAGATATCTTTTTAGCTTCAAGAGTAGGGGAGATAGTCCGTCCTTCACATTCCTGGAATCAGTCAGGAACTGCCAAGTAGTTACCGGATCTTGGACAAGACTGAGTTACTTTAAAACAGAATGGTTCTACGTCCGGTGCCCTCCAAGATTCGCCAGTCGATGGTTAGTCAGACGTAAGTGTTACAGTTTTCTTCAAGAGTTATCAAAATAATCGCGGTTGGTGTAAAACTAACATCCGCTTTTCTTTACAACCGCAATTTCACGGCCTGAAGGCGGGTACTTCAAAGAAATAGTACAGGTCCTTCAAGAAGTTCCAAGTGAAATGAGGAACATTGATTCGGTTCTATCAGACAGAAATCTAAGAATCGTTGGTCTAATCGAGCGGAGACAAAGCATAAGGCTCGAAGGGACACTAAGGGCAACCTCGAAGAAAAAGTTAAAATGCAAAACACCCGGGGTCGTTATAACCGAAGGAGACGATGAAGAGAGAACGCCCAAGGATGATGGGATTATTGCCGGGTCTTCGGCCAGATTTCAAGCGATCGGAGGAAGAAGAAAAGGCAAGGCCGCTGCTTATAAACGCCCTAAGTCTCCGAGGTGGAAATCAGTTGTGGTTTCTTTACCTGTCCCCGGTATTAGAATTTCGAAGGCTCCTCCCCCGCAAGTAGAGAATCCTTTCGAAGGGCTTGCCGATATTCCAATTCCGGATTATGTGTCGTTTCAACATGACACCGGGTTGGAGGAGCTTGACAGTGCTCTTGATCTGAGCGAGTCGCTTGCTATAAGTGCGGCCGACATTTCCCGTTGGTCGGGGGGGTTGCACATACATACACTTTACGGCACTACACGATTTCCAATCATAAATTGTTCAATTCAAGAGATCGCTAACTTTTCTTTCGTTTCTCACTTACAGGTACGATGTCTGGGAGAGGATCGATGTTAGGGAGCCTTCGTTCGGCTCGAAAGTCCTCCACTTACCACGAGTCCCGCAGGAGAGATTCAGACAGAGACCGCGATCGCGGGTACTTTAATCAAGAAAGATATGAGCGGGATAGGGATAGAGACTATAGATACCGATCTAGGTCCCGTTCTCCACCTCCTAGAATCCCCTCACCACCTCCTGTTCACGCTTCACATCCATCAGAGCCTCCATGACACAGACCGTCTTCTCAAATTTCTAGGCCCAAAACTCATCGCCAGAGAGCTGAAACTATGTCCCCTATAATTGCAGAGCAGGCCATAACCGAGCCCACGGGGGAAGGTGCAATCAAGATTGCCCAACTTAAGAAACATTTTCCAAATATTTTCTTTGACGGCTACATCTACCCCCTCACCTAAAGAGAATCCCTTCGGAAGCTGAAAATACAATGCATGATTACATTCATGACATATACACCCAATATAGAGAGTGGATGAAGGCCACAGAAAAAGCTTCAAAGGTGGCCTTTGAGCGAGCTAAAGCGATTGAAAAGATAGAGTCTGAACTCGCTCAAAGGGACCGAATCATCCAACTGCTCAATACTGAGGCCGAGTCTTCTCGGAAATATGAAATTGAAGCCACCAAAAAAGCTGATGAGGTGAATGTGACGATGGAGAGATTGAGGCAAACACATGTTGCTTTGGTGGAAGAGACGGGCCTCCGAAATACTACAGTCACCGCCGAACGGGACGCTACCCTGAGAGAACTTGGCGAACTTAAAGCTAAATTTTCCGAAATCGACAAGGAAAGGGACGACGCGAACAACGCAGCCCAGGAGGCATGTGAACATGCTGTTTTGCTTCGGGGTGAACGGGATGCGGCCATGGCTAAGGTCCGCGAGGTGGAGACTAAGGTTGAGGAGGAGGTGAAATCGGCTGAGTCCAGTCTAGAAGCCGATATTGAAGATCTCCTTGTTGTTTACAATGCTAACGTGCTGAGGCACAGAGGCCTAGCCTGGCTCGACGACTACCCAACACATTTACACAACGCCTGGGGTCGATTGGTTAAGGAAGAGAAGGCGGTGCATTTGGGTGAGTCAGTCCACGAGTTTGAGCTCGAGAATCATTTGCTGAGTGAAGATGAACGAAAGATTCTTCACGAGTCGATGATTCTGCACGAGAAGGAGAGGCTTGGCACCCAGCACTTAGAAGTGGGAGAAGGCTCAGGGGTTGAACACCACGATGCAAGTCTTGAAATTCCTGTGTCAACCCAGCCTGAATCTTCACCTGCGGTTGATCCCCAAGCTGTTCCTGCCTACAATTCGGATCAGCCGCAGATATCTCCGGCTATAGAGCAAGTTGCAGAAGTCGTTCAGCCATCTACAAGCCAAACCGAGGAAGGTACTCCGAACATTCTTCATACTTGTTCAAGATCGAGAGCTTTATTCGATTTGTTTACTAACAGTCTTCCTTTTCTTTTGTCTAGTAACCGAAGTCACACCGATCGTGCCTCCTGCAACTCAAGAATCACACCAAACGCAGGAGGCTATTGTCACCGAAGCGACCACCATAACTACAACTGCGCCACTTGATGGAATGCAGGGAAGCACGCTCATTTTTGATGAGCAGATGATGGAGGAACTCCTTGGTCATCACAGCGATCCTTTTGCGGACCTACTATTCGTTATGGGTGGAAGCGCACCTTCTGTCGGCTCTTAAATGCCTACCACTGATGCTCCCAGCGAGGCTCAAGCAACCCGCGAAGAAGAAATATTGGCTGAAATTGATGTTGAAATGGAGGCAACAGCTCATGACGGTAGTTTTGGAGGTGGGATGGCGGCACCTAGTCCGGCTCCACTAAGGATGATATCACCCGGTGGTACAGTTATTGACACCAGCGAGCCTATCACGCCTCCTATAGTCGATCCAGTTCCTCCGACTCTGCCTTTAGGGAACATTCCCGTGCACTTGAGCTCGGATGAGGAAGTTGATATCATGCCCTCTCCTGGCGATCAGCCGCCGAAAAGCAAAGGCTCAAAAAGAAAAACAAGTGGCAGCTCCAGTGGGTCAACACCGAAAAGAAAGCCGAAAAGTAAAAATAGTGGAAATGCTTCTTCGGTTTATTTTTAGTAGATAGATAGGAATATACTTTTTTTTCTTTCGTAGGCCATGTGTAGATGCGGGTTCGGCACCTGCTAGTAGGAATTTTTTGGAATAAACTTGTACATAAATTTCTTTCACAGACAATAGAAATGAAACTCTTCTTTTTTGGCTTCTTCTCGGTTATTGTGCATTTACTCAAGTGTTTCAATATTTGAAGTGCACTTGTGAAGTTTCAGCTTCCGAGTTAAGTTTGTCTTTATTTGTCAGGTCTGGAAATTGTGGGCACAATTCATGATCGGGAAGTGAGTTGAACTTTGATGTCGCACTGCTTCAGTCAATGGTCGACACTTAAGTTCTGCCCCCCAGGATTGGGGATGAGTTGTAGAACATCAGCCAGCGATTGCATCTCACTTACAACATGTTGAGTTTAGTGCCACTGAATGGATGTTTGAGACAAGCGGAGATTGAGTGGTTCAACCACACTCGTTTGATTATCGATGATCACATCCGCACTCCGAGGATTTACATTTGTTTACTGGCGATTGGTTACGCCGGTTTAAGTTTTAGTTATATGTCCGCACTCTGGGGACTTGGAGTCGACATTTATACTCCGTCTTGCACTCTGGGAGTTCGAAGTTAGTGTTTATACTCCAATTCGCACTCTGGGAATCTGAAGTTGATGTTTATACTCCGTTTCGCACTTTGGGAATTTGGAGTTGATGCTTATACTCCGTTTCACACTCTGGGAATCCGGAGTTGGTGTTTATACTCTGATTCACACTCTGGGAATTCGAAGTTGGTAAACAGACAGTCAGTCACATCTGTTGCATGTTTTTTGGATTTCGCTCGCACTCTGGGAACGAAAGGTGTATCAGGATCGTGGATGGTCGGATCACATCCACCCTGAGTTAACAAGTGAGGTCGTCAGATGGATGGGTCCACCCTCCTCAAACTTGGTCTAGATACGGGCGAAGTCGTTAGGTGGACGGATCCACCCTCTTCGAAAACGTATTTGTAAGTTCATACACCAGTTCGCACTTTGGGAATCTAGAGCTAGGTGAAGGATTGTCGTCTATCAATCCTTTTTTGACTTTGGTGTGATGGCTTGTCCCCGAGCTCGGGTTTCACTTAGCGAGTGATCGATCGTATCACAGTCACTCCCTGTTTGAATAAATCCCATCGTATGATGGAACATAGCTCTCCGTGCATAGTGATGGTCGTATGAAGTATTTCAAGTAAATCACAGCTCTGGCTCGAAGAGATTGCATTTTATTGCTGAAATAAGAAAATATGGCAAAGTCAGTTGCCTTATTACAAATTCTAATCTCGAAATGCAGAAACAAATTGCAAATGAAAAATAAACTGAATGAATAAACAGAGCCTGTTATGTGTAGTAGCGACGAAGACTCTCGCTGTTCCAGGCTCTTGGAAGAGTGAGACCGTCAACGGTTGATAATTTGAATGTGCCATCTTCGAGCTTTCGTTCAATTACATATGGTCCTTCCCAAGTTGGCCACATATGCGAAGGGACCGGATAAATTATTTTGAGTACGATATCACCAATTTCAAAGGTTAGGGGTCGGACCTTGGCATTGTAGAATCGGACGACTCGACTCCGATATGTGGCTGCTCTCAAATTAGCCTCTTCACGCTTCTCATCCAATAAATCGAGAGATCCAGCAAGTAATATAGCATTTGTCTTCGGATCATAGTATGTAACAAGATGAGAAGGTACTTCTAATTCGACTGGAATAACAGCTTCTGAACCATAAGAAAGAGAGAATGGAGTATGACTGGTTGTGGACTTGTGGGTTGTACGGTAGGCCCATAAGGCCATAGGAAGTTCATCGACCCATTTGCCCCCGGCCTTTTCCAGTCGTTTCTTCAGAATGGACTTTATAACTTTATTGACTGCTTCGACCTGTCCATTCGCTTGTGGGTACACAACTGCAGAGAATTTCTTTCGAATGCGAAACCGTTGGCAGAAATCTTTAAATTCAACACTGTCGAACTGGGTTCCGTTATCAGTGATAATGGTGTGTGGGAGACCGGTTCGACATATAATGTTGCGGACTACAAAGTTGATCACTTTTTTCATTGTTATGGTAGCAAGAGGTTCAACTTCAGCCCACTTTGTAAAGTAATCAACTGCGACGATGGCGTACTTCGCACCACCTTTTGCCAAAGGTAGAGAACCAATGATGTCGATGCCCCATACTGCAAACGGCCATGGGCTGACCATTTGAGTTATCTCGGTAGGTGGGGCTCTAGGAATTCGAGCATGCTTTTGACATTTATCACATTTCTTTGCATAATCCGACACATCGCGATTTACAGTTGGCCAATAATATCTGTATCGAAGTACTTTCTTGGCAAGTGCTTGCCCCCCTGTGTGATCGCCACATTCTCCCTCATGCACATCGTGTAATGCTCATTTAATTTCATCGTGAGCGATACACCGGAGTAAAGGAACATAGTACCCTCTTCTGTACATGACTCCATTCTGGATGGTGATCGTGAAGCCTTCCGAAGGACTTGTCTTCTTTCACTCCTGCGCTCTGGCAAGATTCCATGCTCAAGGTAATTTCTGAACGGAGTCATCCACGACTCCTTATCGGGAGCGACTTCACATACCCAATTTGCTTCTGCCCGGTCAATACTTGGGAAGATAACGTCTCTACAGGAACGAGTCACATTTGATGCGCTTCACCAGTGCTAGCTAACTTTGCCAATGAATCGGCTTTCTGATTGCGTTCTCGAGGTATACAATAAATGGCATAATAATCAAACCGATTCATTATTTTCTGAACCCGAGCTAAGTAAGCAGCCAGTCTTCGATCTCTCGCTTGATATTCTCCTTGAACTTGACACACAACTAATTGTGAATCACAATAAATTTCAACAGCGATAATTCTCAAATCTCTAGCAAGTTTCAATCCAGCTAAGAGGGCTTCATATTCAGCTTCATTATTGGTCGCATGAAAATCGAACTTTAAGGCATAACATATAGATCGGCCTTCGGGGGTTTCAAGTACAACCCCAGCGCCCGAGTACCGGTCGTTTGATGCACCATCAGTGTACAGCTTCCAGACGTATTCGGGAGATTCACTAGTTTCGGGAAAGTCCTCTGGGATGGTAAATTCAGCTATGAAATCGGCTAGAACTTGTCCTTGAATGGCTCGCCTTGGAGTATAAGTAATATCAAACTGGCTCAGTTCGATATTCCACTTGAGTAACCTACCAGACGCCTCAGGCCGCGTAAGGACCTATCGTAACGGCTGGTCGGTGTAAAAAATAATAGGATGAGCCTGGAAATATGGACGGAGCTTCCTTGATGCAATAACAAGACAATAAGCCAGCTTATCTAGTTTCGGATAATTCCTTTCAGCTCCAGTCAATCGTTTGCTGATGTAATACACTGGCTTCTGTATCCTGTCTTCTTCCCGAATTAAGGCAGTGCTGATAGCATTTTCTGATACCGCTAGGTAAACATACAACTTCTCATGATCAATAAGTTTTGACAGAATAGGCGGTGTGGATAGATGTTGAATTAATACTCAGAACACGCCCTCATACTCCGTGGTCCATTCAAAATTTCGTTTTCCCTTTCGGATCAGATCGAAGAAGGGAATGCATATGTCAGTGGACTTTGAAATGAACCTGCTCAGTGCTGCTACTTTCCTGTTGAGACTCTGGACTTGTTTTATAGTTTTCGGGGTTTCAAGATTTCTTATTGCCTATATTTTTCCAGGATTGGCTTCAATTCCTCGAGCATTGACGATAAAACCTAGGAATTTTCCAGATGCGACTCCAAAATGACATTTCAGTGGGTTAAGCTTCATTCTGTATTCTCGAAGGATGTTGAACATTGATTCCAGGTCTTTGATATGGTCAATGGAAAATCGTGACTTCACAAGCAAGTCGTCTACATACACTTCCATGATTTTACCGATTTGATTGGCAAACATTCGATTGACAAACCGCTATAAGTAGCCCTAGCTTTCTTGAGCCCAAATAGCATAACTTTGTAACAGTAAAGTCCCAGATTGGTTACGAAGCTGGTATGTTCCTGATCAGGTAAATGCATAGGTATCTGATTGTAGCCAGAGTACGCATCCATGAAGGATAAGAGTTCATGTCCAGCTGTTGAGTCTACGAGCTGATCAATTCTGGGAAGAGGGAAACTATCTTTAGGACAAGCTTTGTTCAGGTCGGAGTAATCGACACATGTTCTTCATTTTCCGTTTGATTTTCGAACAAGCATGGGATTCGACACCCATTTGGAATATAGCGCGTCTCGAATAAACCCATTCGTTTTAAGCTTTTCTACCTCTTCTTTAAGGGCAGCAGATCTCTCTGGATCCATACCACGCCTTTTCTGTTTGACCGGGACATGCCGCTGGTCAATATTCAAAGTGTGGCTCGCAATGTCCGGCGATATCCCACACATATCAGAATGCGTCCAGGCGAATACGTCGAGATTCGCTTGTAGAAACTCAACCAATTCCTCTTGAGTCTGCTGGCTTTGCTGAGATCCGATCTTTATCATTTTTGAATCATCATCATCGTCAATCGGGATATCGATTGTCAGTTCGGCCGGGGAAGCTTGACTTTCTTTAGATTCTCCTTCACCTTCAGTTTCTCTTGGGTCAAGATCCCTTTGGAATTGGCTGCGGTGCCCGGGCCTAGGCCCAGGCATTAATTGTCAATTATCAGCAAAATGTACGTAGAGAGATTCCTCTACGCCCTTTCCTTTCTCCTTCCGCTGCACCTCCCGCACCTCAGCAACGTAACAGGCTCGTCCAGCAGCCTGATCCCCTTGAACAACTCCAACGTCGTTGTCAGTGGTGAATTTCAATGTCAAACACCAAGGGGCGATAGCTGTCCTGAATTCAGTGAGGGCCGGTCGGCCCAAAAAAGCATTATATAGGGAGTCTATATCCAACACAACAAATTGCACTATCCGGACTCTCCGGCGTTCTCCAACCCCCAACTCTACTGGTAGTTCAACTACTCCGGTGGGTATAGTAGCGCTTCCATTGAAGCCATGGATTCGGGACTGGCAAGGTTTCAAATCTTTGGTTTCCATCCTCATCTGATCATAAGCTCGTTTAAATAGAATATTCACTGAGCTACCACTATCAACCAAAATCCTCTTCATCCAAGCAGGACCTACTTTGAGCCGAGATGACCAGTGGATCGATAGTGGGGGCTTCGACCTTATCAGCATCTCTATTTTGGAACACGATGTCGTCAGTCATCGTCTTATGTTGTTTGGCCGGAGCCCCTTCATCAAAATTACTACAACACTCACCTAATAGAGCTGGCATACGACTCCATTTCCCTCAAGCTTCGGTCTGCTGGATGGGGACCACCACTAACAGTGTTTATCACCAGCCTCCCGCCGGTACGAGCAGGTTCTTCCTGCCTTTCCTGGTTTGGTGCACGATTCTGATTCGATGGGCCCGCACCTCCTGGCTGCGGCGCCCGCACAAACTGATCCAACTTTCGTTCACGTATCAGCTTTTCAATGAGATCTTGCAAATGACAACACTCATTTGTATTATGGCCATAACTTTCATGAAATCTGCAAAAGTTCCCTGTTTGGATTTGTCTTTCCGATGATGGCTTTGGAGCAGCTTTCTTGTACTGCATGGTATTGTAGGTCTATAAATACACATTTTCCAGCGACGTATTCAATGAAGTATAATTGTCGAACAAGGGAGCTCTACGTCGTGGACCACGATTTTGATCTCGTTTTTTACCTTGATTTCCAATGTCCCTCTGCTGGTTCTGTTTGTTTTGTATATTCAACTGAACTTTCCGGAACTCTCCCCGGATTGTTTAACTGCAATGTTACTTTGAATTCCTTCCATGCTGGGCCCTGTGTCATCCTGCTTCCTAGACTGTTTCGCATCCTCCCTTCTCAAGAACGGGTTGCCTTGGAATAGAAACGGTCCAATGACGCAGGTGGCTTCCCAGCTAACCAATTTCCGAACTCGGAATTAGGATCAATCCCCTTACTTAATGCCATCAGGATAGAGTTGTCATTGGGATTGCTTATTTCTGCACATGCAGTGTGAAATCGCTCCAAGTAACGTCTGAGTGTCTCTCTGGGAGCTTGAGTGACACTAGACAGAGTATTGACATTTTTAGGTCTCGCTACGTGCATACGGAATTGTACAACAAACTTGGTGGCCATCTGGTCGAAACTAGAAATGGATCATGGCGGCAAACGAGTAAACCACGTAGTAGCAATGCCTCCTAAGGAGATGGGGAAACTACGGCATTTAACTGCATCATCAGCTCTCGCAGCATTCATAAGCCATTCATACTTCAGGATGTGTTGATTGGGATAAGAACTTCCTTCATAGACTGGCAAAGTTGGCATCCTGAAGCACCGAGGTGGTTCAGCATATAATATGTCATCAATGAAAGGGGTATGACTCTGGGAAATCCCCCAGTCGTCATTAGTGTGACCCTGCCTTTCACGGATCATCTGACGAATTATCATCGGTATATCCGGCATCTGGATATTTGGAGCATGCTGTGCCAAGGTGTGGTCGGGTTCTACAATGCGAGGCTAGATCGGACGCGGTCGACGGTCCGTGTCTCGCCTCCTTGGTTCAAGATTTTCAGGGACATAAGGTTCTGGAGTGTGTTCTCATCGGCGATGATGCGGATCAGCTTGATTTCTAGCATCAACTCCTTGTTCGATAGTGGTCGTGGTAGCGAGGTTGCTTGTGACATGGTAAGGAACGGTACCCCCTCGGGAGGAGGGTCCAGTCTGATGACTGGTAGATGGTCCAGCCCTCCGTTCGGAAGAGTTTGAAGAGATAAGAATGAAGAAATTAAATGGAAAAAGATGATTATCTAACAAACACTTCAGAAACAAATGATAAAAATACGCAGAAACACAGGAATTTAGAGTGGTTCGGCGTATTGCCTACGTCCACTATGAAATTGATGACTTTATTGATATTTCTCTGATGATTACAACTGATTTCAGCAGATAACAACAGATTACAACGGATTATAACAATTAAATTCGAGTACAGCAGCAGCCTTGAAGCGCAAAAGTGTTTCTGGCAGAGTCTGGATGTCAAAGAGCCAAAGATCCCTTTTCTGTAGGCCCTAGGGCTCTATTTATAGGCGTAGGATGCAAATATCTTGCTCAGATCTCGGGAGACTTCTTCTGGCACGTGGGTGGGCCCACGCGATCGATCCCATGAAGTTTCGGCCCGATCCATGATCGATACGAATGGATTTCGTATCGATCACGATTTGACCCAATCGAGTCAAAACTCGGCATGAGCATTTCTTAGCTCGTACGTAAGATCCTGTGAAAATTTCATAGCATTTGAACTTGTGGATTGCAAGTTATGATCGATTCAAATTGGAGTTCTTTGGTGGACTGTTGCGTTCGAATCGATGCCTTCGTATCGATCTATTCGAATCGATCTGGCACGTGCTTGCAGGTTGACGTGGCACTCACATTCCAGATCGATCCACTTTTCACGTCGCGTTGATCGAGTCGTTCCGTCATTTCCGCCTTGTTCGCAACCAATATCGATGCCTTGTTCGTATCGATCGATTTCGGTCTTGTTCATATCGATACTAATTATTCTATTCGTATTGATCGTATTTGGTCCTGTTCGTATCGATTGATTGCTCTGTTATTTTTGTACCAACCGAGTGCTTGGGTCTGTTCGTATCGATGTGAAGTGTTTACTTCATATCGATCTGTGGTTGATCGATACGAAGTATGTATGATGTTTGATCGACACGAACTAGACACTTGTATTGCAGTCGATGGATACGAAATGGGCAATAGCCGATCGATTCGAAGTGGGCCTGCCTCCCGATGGATACGAAAAAGACTATCCTCAATGGATACGAATAAGGCAACTGTTGATCGATACGAAGTGGAATTTGTTTTCCAGTGGAGTCGAATAGATTGATACGAATAAAGCATGTTCCTTTGATGGATACGAACAGATGCATTTTGATGGATACGAATAGATGGACGCGAATTGATGGAGACGGCCTGATCAATACGAAATGATGGATGCGATGGAAATGATTTCTTTGGCTTGCATCGATCATATCTTGAGCATACGAACTCCGATTGACTTGAAATTTGGAACGTTGGTTATCATAGCTTCGCTTGTCATGTCTTGTCAATTGTAGCTCGATCCGGACTTGGACAAAATTCATCGATATCCATAGTGAACCCGCGTATAACCGATCTTCGGGATGGACTGTCTTCGGTTTCCAGTCAAGTTCCTGGTATCACGGCCTTGCCAAAAGGCGGGATAATAGGGCTTTTTCAAAATTATTCAAATTTCCAAATAACGAAAGTCAACAGAACATTTGAATATAAAATTCTAGCAACCAATCAAATTTAGACAAACAAGGCAGGTGGGCTACAAAAGAACTGTTTTAAAGTACAAATTAATAGTTTTTCTTCTATTTCAACCCTTTCGGCAGAGCTTCTACCATCATTCCAGACCTTCTGACAAAGACGAAAGGTCTCTAACCTTTCGGCTAGGTTAAATACCAAGGTACAAGGTATCAGGCAACAGGTACATAGTGAATTGAAAGGGGTCAATAGGTTTAGGGATGAAAGGTTATAGCTTTCGAAAGAGATGAAGTTCTGTTTTGGTTTAAAGAAAATACGCCTTCTAGCTTTCGATAAAGAGCTTTTGAAATTGTCAAAAAGGTTTAAAAGAAAAAGGTTTTTATTGGTTTGCCTTCTTGTTTTAAATGAAACCTTCCGACCAGGTCAAAAGGTATAGCTTTCGACAAGGCCGAAAGCTTAGTAACCGCTTCTTAACCTTTTGACATAGATGGAGTCAAAGGTTATCTTTTGTTTTCTAAAACTTGCCATCTCTCTCAATTGATTTCGAAAGTTTGGTTCCAACACCAACACTTCATTGTTTTCGAAAGGTTTCAAAAGGTTTTATAAAGGTTTCGAAGTAGTTGCTTTCGACTCCAATGTTTTTCTGATCCTTTTGCATAATCCAAATGTTTTAAGTCGAAACGTTTTAAAGGTCTCAAAGTAGTTAACTTTGAAGGGTTTTGTAAGGTTCCCACTGTTTTTAAATTGAACCCTGTGTCTTAGAAAGGTTTTGAGTTACATTGCTTTTGAAAGTTTTATTATATAGGGGACGTAACCCAGGCTTTTGACAAAGTCGATAGGTGAAACCTTTCAACTAGGTCGAAAAAAACCTTCCGACAGGGTCGAAAGGTAAGACCTTCCGACAAGGTCGAAAGGTATAGTTTTGTAATGTTTTCGAAAGGTTTAAGGTTTAACGGATTTAAAAGGAGAATGTCATACGTTTTAAAGCTTGTGAAAGGAAGGCTTTTAAAAGGTTTAGAAGGAGTTACCTTCAATGATTTTGAAAGGTTTATTAAAGGATATGAAGGAGTTACCTTCAATACTTTCAAAGGGTTTTATAAATGGTTTTGAGGGAGTTACCATCTATGTTTTTGAAAGGTTGTTTGAGGGTTTTAAACAAAGGTTTCAAATATAAGAACTAGGCAGACATCCTAAGTGTTTTAAGTTATAAAGGACTTTTAACTTATTTTAAAGGATAGATAATCCTTATTTAACATCATCAACATTATTTTGAGTAAAGTATATATAACATGGAAAAAATAGCTTAGAGTAAAGCTGAAAATATATTTTCCTTGTATATATATGATTTGACGGATTAAATCATTTTGAAAAGGTTTCAAGGAAAATTTAAAGAGTAGTTAGCTCAAATATTTTGAAGAGCAGTTAGCTATGTTATTTTGTAGAGCAGTTAGCTCAGATATTTGAAGGGTAGTTAACCCAAAAGAAACTTCAAGCAGTCTGCTCATTTTAAATTTGGACAACAGTCCATTTTGAGGGCAATCAGCCTAGAGGACAGTTAGTCCAGAAAGAGCAGTCAGCTCTGGAATGAACAGATAGTTCATTTATTAGCATAACGAATCTTGCTAAATTTTTAAGGACAGTTAGTCCACCCTTTTACCTGTTTTGGGCAGATAGCCCATTATTTAGCATAAAAGATATTGCTATAATTAATTTTAGGACAGACAGTCCAGAAAAGGCAGAAAGCTCAGAATTTAGAACAAATAGTTCGAATTTTAGACATATAGTTTGTTTCATTTCATGTTTTGGCATAATGGATATTGCTATATTATTATTTTAATCAGTTGATTAACCAGTTTGGTTGCAGGAAAGGATTTGAAAAATATATGTTTTGAAAAGAGATATTAGTGAGATGAAACCCGTTCTGCTAAGCGGCGTGGTTACACTCGAAGTTTTTGTATCCCCTTGAACTCTTGGGTGCTCAAAATTTGATTTGAGTAGGCTGAGGGTTTAGGTTTCAGGTTTTAGCAGATTTTGGCGAGTAAAGCAACCGAAGACGAGCAGGTGGCTGACGGATAGCTAATTAAGGAATTTTGTTTTAAAATTGTTTCTGCTATGTATTAAACCAGTTATGTCTATATCGCTTTGATCATCGAAGGGGGCATCTTCATATATCGCTCTTGGCGTATTGTTGTAAATTATATTTGATCAATGCTTGGTATTACGTTTGATATTTTTGTAACTTGGATATGATTTATTTGAAATATAATCGCTAAAATTATTGTTTTTGGAAATATGTGATTTTGTTCATATTCAAATGCTTCTGATATTATGGATACTATTAACATTGCCGTATTTCATCACCAGAAGTTAATACTATGGATGACTACAACATCCATAGCGCTTAGCTTTTGGCCTCTAGGTACGAGAGGTTACAATTCGACCTCCCAAACTCGAAAACCCCATCCACTTCAAGAATTTCATCCCCAATCGAAGGCAACATGGAATCCTAGTTCCAAGCATCGAGTCGGCCATCTCAAATCTCAAATGCACGCGAGTATGAGCATAAAAATGCGAAGTTCCTATTGAAACAAGAATTTACAGTTTGTTTCAAAATATTTCATGAAGTATTTTACTTGATTTTGATTTTTGAAATGAAAAATAAATATCTACAGCAGGCATTCTTTTAAACTGGAGGAGGCGCGTAGGAGAGAAATGTGAGGTCAAATCTGAATAGGAATTTATTATTTAAAATTTCGAAATATCTAGCTGTAATTACAGACTCAAATCGAGGCATGTCACCAATAGTTCCTAATGTTATACCCCTATTCCAAACGAAATGGAACAAGTATCGAGACCTAATTCGATCGTATGGAGATGATAGCTTTTTGAACCCAATTATAATATGTAATTTCCGATATTAATTACAATGAATTTTTATTCCGTATGACTAAACGGTAACTCTAAATGCTACAGATTTGAAATCTGACAATAATAAACTATTACGGATCCAATGGAACCAGTTCCGTCGAATTCCGAGACTATGCCCCGAAAGGCTATTTTTATATGTTAATTTAAAACGAGTGAATTTCAAAATTAGTTAAATTACTTCTAAATAAAATTTAAAAGCCTATTTACATTTATTCTTATTAATAGAAATTTAATAAGCCTTTAAATCATTTTTATCCAAATAAAAATCCAAGATTCAAATTATTTAAATGATTTTCAATTATTAATTTTAACAATTAAATTATCCAATAAATCGCTATATTTAAAAATCATGTTATTTAATTCATAGAATTAACCTTTTAATATTTAAAATTGGTTAAATATTCCAATTCTAAATCACTAAAATTCTGGGTCGTTACATTCTTCCCCCCTTAAAAGAATTTCATCCCCGAAATTGCCAAGGTAGGAAAAATGCCTGAACCCATTTCTTTTCTAAAACAAATTAGTTGAAATAACTTCCCAAATCCATTTAAGCCTTTAACATTCCAAAATAAATCTGTTGAAATCTTGTTATTACTCTTACTAAGTTTCTAAATTTATTCATATATTCCAAATAATATTATCCATTCAATCCTTTCAAGTTATAACTCAAAATCAGACTTTAGTTATCCAAAAATTTCTTTAAAATTTCTAGCTCCCTAAATTTTTGGAAGTGTCTACTTTGCGCGACTCGATCCAAACAACTACAAATCACCACTATGGGCCCAAACTAACAAAAGAAAATAAAAGCCAAGTGCCTTAATCATAAAATCATCAAACCAATCAATAATATAAACATGTACCTTTTTGTTGGGCAACCCAATTTTCTTATGATATTAAAGACATCAAATTTACTCTTGCTTTTAAATACCTGCATCTTATTTACTAATGATATCCAGTCATACAGTTGAAATCATATTATCCAACATTTTCAATTTCCAACATTTTCTTTACCAAAACCGTACGATGTACATATATCATCCGTACACGATACCAAATCTGATCGCTCGCTCGATCACACAATTTCACCTCCGAACTAGTATCATCCACACGACCCTCTAGTGTGGACTCAGATCCGGTTTCTTGATAAGAAAATGTTATTCTTCTTGCTTAGCCATACACTATGATAGAGAACTCAAGAATCAATCAAAAATCCATATCCAATGTTCGCCGTCGAGAATCAAGTGAAAAATTCCAACTTGGATCGATATAAGTTATCTCAAAATTCTATGCTCGAATCTGGATCAAACCATAATGCGAATAAAATAATATACGTACAACTTACGTATTTATTACTATTGATTTCTTAGCTTTACCAATTTCTCTTATTCACATTACTTAATTCACATTCCCTTATTTACTCACATTCACTTCTTTACATAGTGTCTTCCTTAATACTATTATCACTTAAACATTATTCCATAGAATTTGTTTACTTAAGTTCATTTTAAAACATTCTATACAACTTAGGTCTATATCCATTTTAACTCAAACCAATTTCAACTCAATCCATTTGTTTCAATTTATATATTTCAACCATATTCAAAAATCATATTCATCTCACTAATTTATTCAATTGGTTTATTTCTTAATTCATTTCCAAAAATTATTTTATTTAACCTAACTTAGGCGAAATTTCTCTCCACAATTCATTTTATACTTAACTTAAGTCAAGTTCAATTCCATAGTTCAATTCCCAATTTACTTTCCTTAACATTTATATTCAACCATTTAAAACATTGCTTTAACTTGCTAATTTTCAGATTTTATAAGTTATCAAACTTATTTTCTCATATTTTAAATAAAAAATTAAAATGAAAATCCTAGAGTTTAAACACTCTTCTAAAGTATTTCAAATCATTTTTGAAATCATATATATATATACACACATAAAATCCCTTGGTATATCAAATCATTCTTTTGGATTTCAAAACCAAAACCAGTCTTACCGAACAAAACTCTGATGGTAGAAATTCCTCTCTTGGAAACTCGAAAATGAATATCGATGATGCTGCAGTCATCACCGAAATTATTTTCGAGCGACCGTTGTGAGTTCAGTGCTTTTATTTCCTTTAAAATCCTTTTAAAAATATTTCTATTCAAAAATATTTTCCAAATAATGCTATTATTATTTTCCAAAGCTTTGAAAAACATTTTCAAAACCAACTGGATTTAAATTATCAATTTCCCAACTTTTAAATCCCTTTTAATTTATAAACCACATTTATAAATCATATTTTTATAATTCCACTTTGGTTATACAAACCATTTTCTTAACTGTAAATCTTTGTTTTCATTATAATAATATCAACAACTTTTTACAATAACAAATGATAATAATCAAATATTACCATTCTCTAACAACCAAGCACACCATATATAACTATTGTAATTTTTGAAAAATTATTCCTTTACATACAAAAATAATCAAGGTAAAATTATTTCATTTAACCAGTTTCAAAACAATACCATGTCGAACTGCTCTGTTTAACTGTTTAGAGATCCCTATCAATAACGTTAATTACTTGTATTAACCAGAATCCATAAGCTACTCAACTGACCAATCAACATGATATAAAACATTTTTATATCGCTAACAAATACGCGCTCACACACACACACACACACACTCAAACTCATTCTAGGGTGCTACTGACCCTATCTCTAATGAGTACCCCACTAAAGCCAAGGTTCTTGCTTAACCTTCAGCTCTGATACCAAGTGTGACAACCGGGATTTTCGACCCTCGAAAATTGACACTACTACGTCCACTGTATTACATGCCGAGAAATCGAATGCCGCAAAACTCGATTGTTAGGGGAAAAAGAAAGAAAGAAGAAGATAAGAATAAAAACTAAACAATACAGAATCTCACAGCGAAACAAATAATTTATAATATATCACAAGTCTTTACACAAAAAACCAAACTGTAATATATATATACATACAAACATCAATCAGAGTATACTAACCTATTTCAGCCTGGACAGTTATAACAATCTGTCCTCACAATTGCTGATAATACACAAATGAATACAATGGAAAATATCACCATCTACGTGAGTATGTTTTTGGGTCTCCAACCTGTCTCTTGAAGCTCCAAGCATCCAAACTAATCTGTAATAAAGGTCTGACTCAAGCATTATAATAAAAACACTAGAGTCAGTCTGGAAAACCAGCGTGAGAAAAACACACCCAATTTGATTTAAAGTTATATAAAAATCTTTGAAAATCAAAGGTATCTCATAATACCACACATCACATAAACATGGATGGGTTTTTACCTTACGATAACCAAAACCTTTTATATCAAAATCATCTGATATTATAATAGTGTCTATAGAAAATAAACTATAAAATTGCTGAAATGCTTGCATCTTACATTTCAACATAGTTGAGCACAATCAAAACCGTACGGCGCTTACTGGAGAATGGATTCCACACTATGACCAGGTAAGGAACTACCTTCGATGAGTGCATCTCTAGATCAATGCACCCGGGTCTGATAAGAATATATTGTACCCTGCCACACCGAACCGGCCTACCACTCGATTACGGTTGGAAGAACGAGATGATATCACAATTCACAATGCTCAAATCAGATCGAGGTGGCTTCGAATAATTAAATCCGATCATGGTCTCTTTGAAACGATCAACGAAATTGGCCATATTTGATAGTCGGTTATTTAACTATCAAATTACATGCATAAGCAGTCACTAGGCCTATATTATAGCTATTTCAAAACATTTATTTCAATAATATTTATAATATGGGCCTAGTGATCTGATTTGTGTTCCGTTTTGGAACTAAAACCGGACGACGTCCGATTTTAGCCCAAATTTCCACTCTCTTCAAATTCGTCCAACCCGGTTCCATTTCAAAGCTCTCGTTAATACGAGCGGAACACAAAAAGTTTCGTCTCGATCGGACCTCGTATGCGAGAGTTATGAGTTTTATAAGTTATTGATATTTTTAAATAAAATAAAATAAGGTAATTACAACTTTCACCTAAATTACCAAAATGCCCCTATATCTTCTTCTTCCCCTTCGATACCTGTACACGCACAGAGCAATACCTCAACTCATGTCTTCTCTCTCCTCCTAGTTCACTCCATACATCACGAAATGACATGGCACCGCCTCCGTTCTCCTCCACTACGCAAAAGCTTCATCCCCGTATCCTCGATTTCATGACCGCACCTCCCTATAGAAGCCCGACCGATAGCTCCTGCACATGGACCCACCAAGTCGCGTCTGTCCTCAGCCCATCGCACGCCTCCCAATTCCGGCCGAACGTGCCACTCGACCTCCCAAACTCGAAAACACCATCCACTTCAAGAGATTCATCCCGAATCGAAGGAAACATGGAATCCTAGTTCCAAGCATTGGGTCGGCCATCTCAAATCTCAATCGCGCATGAGTATGAGCATAACAATGCGAAGCACTTATGGAAACAAGATTTTTACAGTTTGTTTCAAAATTTTCCATGAAGTATTTTACTTGATTTAAATTTTTGAAATGAAAAAGAAATAGCTGCATCAGGCGTTCTTTTAAACTGGAGGAGGCGCGTAGGGGAGAAATAATGATACAGAATAGGGTAGCTGATGGATATGGAATGACGACTGTGAGGTCAAATCTGAACAGGAATTTATTATTTAAAATTTTAAAATATCTAGCTTTAATTACGGACTCAAATCGAGGCGTGCCGCCAGGCATTCCTAATGTTATACCCCTATTCCGAACGAAATGGAACAAGTCCCGAGACCTAATTCAATTCTATGGAGAAGATAGCTTTTTGAACCTAATTATAATATTAAATTTCTGATATTAATTTCAACTCGTTTCTATCCCCTATGACTAAACGGTAACTTAAACGATACAAAATTTTAAATTCGATAATAATACGCTATTACGGATCTAATGGAACTGGTTCCATCAAATTCCGAGACTGTGCTCCGGAAGGCTATTTTTATATGTTAATTTAAAACGAGTAAATTTCAAAATTAGTTAAATTGCTTTTAAATCAAATTTAAAAGTATCATTACATTTGTTCTTATTAATAGAAATTTAATAAGCCTTTAAATCATTTTTATCCAAATAAAAATCCAAGATTTAAATTATTTAAACGATTTTCAATTATTAATTTTAACAATTAAATTATCCAATAAATTTCTATATTTAAAATTCAAGTTATTTAATTCATAGAATTAACCTTTCAATACTTAAAATTGGTTTAATATTCCAATTCCAAATCACTAAAATTCTGGGTCGTTACATTGCCTGAAGACTACTTCAATTTTGGTCAACAGCTTGCATGAAGATTGACTTGTTTTTACTTCTTTTCGAGTCATTCTATTCAAGTTCAGAGTCTGCACTTTGCATCTTGGTGGAGTCTATATTTTCTTTTTGTTGGTCGGTGTTGTGTGCATACAGCCCCCAAATTTTGATCCATTTTGACCCTGTGTACAGAAAATTATAAGCAATATATTGATATTTTGGCTGAACACTTATCTGTCTGTTCATATGTGTTATGTGTATTTGTGCTTGTTTTATTTCATACTTTTCTAGTTCTGTGATTATAGTCAAAGCCCTTCGTTCGAAGTAACGGAACTTAGAGATTAACAACACTTTGGAAGTTAATAGAACCTTTAGAAATTACCAGAACTTAGAAAAATTTTGTTTAGAAATTCATGGAACTTTAGAAAGTAATAGAACTTAGAGAATTTTTGTTTAGAGATACTTAGAACTTTAGAAATTAACAGAACTTAGAGAATTTTTGTTTAGACATTCTTTGTTAACTTCTTTGTTTAAAATTTTTGTTTGGAGTGACAGAACTTGTGAACTTAGAGATTTCATGTATTTTGTTTAAGTATCTATGTATGCCCCAGTTCAGAAGGCTGTTTACTTCAAATAATTTTCAGACGGCCGAAAACTTTAAGGTTTAGATAATTATTATATCAAACTTGATATTTGGCCAAGTCGCGGCTTGATTCTCCTTTTTTGGAAGTTTTGCAACTTTAGCACACAATCCAGGCTTCTTGTGATATTTCAACAAGTATGCAATACACGCGTATTTCAGAGGCGCACATTGCATAGGTTAATTGAGGGCAGCTTCAACCCTTAAGTGCTTGTAGTTGAGACTTCTCAGTTGGTATGTAGCATTCCAATTTTGTTGGAGTCGTGCTCATTATTCCTGGTTATAGGAGTAGTTGGCGCTGGTTATGAGATGTGTTGTTTTTGGTGCTCCTAGGCGTTGCCTATCTTTGGGCAACGGAGGAGCGTGTTTTGGAGTTTTATGCACGGCTTATGGGGTGTGCGATTTTTCTTTTTCCTCAGTGTTGCTTATCTTTAGGCAACATGAGGGGTTATTATTTTAGTGCGTGGCTTATGGGGTGCGCGGCTTTTGTTTTTCCTCGGTGTTGTCTATCTTTGGGCAACGTGAGGAGTTATTATTTTATCATGCGGCTTATGGGGTGCGCGGATTTTGTTTTTCCTCGGTGTTGCCTATCTTCAGGCAACGTAAGGAGTTATTATTTTAGTGCGCGGATTATGGGATGCGCAGCTTTTGTTTTTCCTCGGTGTTGCCTATCTTCGGGCAACGTGAGGAGTTATTATTTTAGTGAACGGTTTATAGGGTGCGTGGCTTTTGTTTTTCCTCAGTGTTGCCTATCTTCGGGCAACGTGAGGAGTTATTAATTTAATACGCGGCTTATAGGGTGTGTGGCTTTTATTTTTCCTCGGTGTTGCCTACCTTCGGGCAACACGAGGAGTGATTATTTTAGTCTTCTCGATGTTGTCGAAGCAACACCAGTTTTAGGAAGGCCAAGACCGGGTTCTGCCAATCTAACGGTTTGAGTTGATTTACTTCCGTCGACCCGGCGGGTAATCATTATGAACACGGTTTTGTTGATTTGGTTCAAGAAGCAAACTTTATTAAGGAAAGCCGGGCAGTTTTTGCCTATATACAATGCCCTCGGTATCTCGAGATGGCTTATATGCTGAAAAATAAAAAGTACATAAGATAGCTTTCAAACAAAGTAACGGTGAAGGGATTTGCTATTCCATGCCCAGGGAACTTGAGTTCCGTCGACGGTTGCTAGCTTAAAAGTCCCGTCTCTTAGATTTTGATTAATGACATATGGTCCCTCCCAGTTTGGTTTGAAGGCCCCCAGAACGTGGTAAACTTGCTTGAGCACAGATCTCCTACTTCGAAGGTTTGATTGTGAACTTTGGAGTTGAAGTACCGTGCGATCCTTTTTTGGTGGGTGGTAGTTCTCAGCTCTACTTCTTCTCTTTTTTCATCAACAATGTCCCACGATTTGACTAAGAGCTGCTCATTTTGCTTTTGGTTGAAATTCTATCTTCGATGCCAGGGGACTTCTAATTCAACAAGAATCATTGCTTCTGAACCATATGCAAGGGCGAACGGAGTCTGGCTGGTTGCCGCTTTGTGGGTAGTTCTATAAGCCCATAGTGCGAGTGGAAGTTCATCAACCCAGTTTCCTTTGGCTTTTGCCAGTCGCTTTTTGATAGTGGACTTGATGATCTTGTTTATCGTTTCCACCTGCCCGTTCCCTTACGGATGAGCCATTGTGGAAAAGCTCTTTTCAATTCATAAGCACTTACAGAAGTCTTTGAACTCGGCACTTTCGAACTGCGTTCCATTGTCATTGATGATTTTTTATGGCACACCAAATCTGCAAATGATGTTTTTAGCAACAAAGTTAATAACTTTCTTTGTGGTATGGTGGCCAGCGGTTCCATTTCGGCCTATTTTGTGAAATAATCTATGGCAACTATAACATATTTTGCCCCTCATTTCACTATTGGCAGGACGCCAATCAAATCGATCCCCATATCGCAAACGACCATGGGCTGACCATTTGAGTTAACTCCGTTGAAGGAGTTCTCTTGATTTTGCTGAATCTTTGGCAGCGATCGCGTCTTCTGGCGTGATCTACAGCGTCGCGATTTATCGTTGGTTAGAAGTACTCTTATAGAAGTACTTTCTTTGTAAGGGTCTGCCCACCAGTGTGGCCTCCGTATTTGCCTTTATGTACCTCCTTTAGGATTCGTCGTGCTTCGTCATCGGTCACACACCTAAGAAGGGAGGATGAGAATCTCCTCTGATAGAGTAGTCCATCCTGTATTATAAACCGTGGCACCTTTCGGAGGAGCTTCTATCGTTGATTCCAGTCAATTGGAAGGGTTCCTACGAGTATATAGTCCTTTATCGGTGTCATCCATGTATCTAATTCAATGGTGGTTTTGAGAATCCAGTCTACGTCCACTTCGTCTACGCTTGGATTGGCCAAAGTTTCGACTGGGACTAGTCCTAATGACTGAGCTTCTCCTAAACTTGCCAGTTTAGCAAAATAATATGCCTTAGTGTTTTGCTCTCGTGGGATGTGAGTTATGGTGTAGTGCTCGACGTTTCTTAGCAGTTCCTGTACTTTGGACAGGTACGGGGCGAGATTCAAACCACGCGCCTGATACTCCCTTTTTACTTGACAGATGACCAGTTGAGAGTCGCTGTATATGTGAATAGCTTTTATTTTGAGCTCCTTTACAACTTTCAGTCCTGCTATCAATGCTTCATATTCTGCTTCGTAGTTTGTGGTGGGGAATTCCAAGTGCAAATCGTAGCTAATGGCCCGCCCCTCGGGGGTTTCAGCACTACCCCTGCTCCCAAATAAAAGTTGTTGGATGCGCCGTCAACGAAGAGCTTCCATTGCGTGTTTGTTTCTGGCTGAATTTCCTCCTCGCCATCCCGTATAGTAAATTCGGCGATGAAGTCGGCCAACGCTTGCAAATTGATGGCTTTCCTTGGGTGGTATGTGACATCATATTGACTCAACTCTATATTCCACTTGAGTAGTCGTCCGAAAGTTTCTAGCCGGTATAACACTTGCTTCTGGGGCTGATCAGTCAATACTTTGATTGGATGAGCCTGAAAATATGGTTGTTACTTTCGGGACGTGATCGAAAGGCAATACACTAGCTTTTCCAATTTTGGTTAATTCTTCTTGGGTCCGGTGAATTGTTTTCTAATGTAATACATGTGTCGTTGGATTCTCGCTTCTTCCCACATGAGAGCGGCGCTCAACGCATGTGGGGAGAATGCTAAATAAATGAATAGGTCTTTTCCGTCCACTGGCTTCGATAAGATCGGGGAAGCTTCCATGTGTCGTAGCAGTTCTTCGAAAGCTGTTTGAAAAGCTTCATTCAATTCCAAGTTTTTCTTTCCCTTTTTCAATGCATCAAAGAACGATATGCACTTGTCTATAGCTTTTGAGATAAATCGGCTTAATGTTGCGACTTTTCCATTCAAGCTTTGAAGTTCTTTCATATTTCTCGGGGCTTGGACCTCTCATAGTGTTGTTATTTGTCCTAGATTTGCTTCGATGCCTCGGGCACTTACTATAAACACCAAGAATTTCCCCGAGGCTACTTCGAAATAACCTTTGAGTGGGTTGAGCTTCATTCCATACTTCCAGAGTATTTTGAACATTTCAGCAAGATTCTCTAGATGGTTAGCAGCTACCCCAGATTTGACCAACATGTCATCCGCATAGACTTCCATAGTCTTTTCGATCTAACGTTTGAACATAGTATTTACAAGCCTTTGGTATGTAGCGCCAGTGTTCTTTAACCTGAATGGCATTACGTTGTAGCAGTACAGTCCCAAATCAGTGATGAAACTAGTGTTTCTTGATCTGGCTCATGCATCAGAATCTGTTTGTAGCTCGAGTATGCATCCAGAAATGACAGCAATTCATGCCCCACCGTTCCATCCACAAGCTGATTGATTCTGGGGAGTGGGAAGCTATCTTTCAAACAAGCCTTATTTAATTCTGAGAAGTCAATACAAGTTCACCATTTCCCTTAAGACCTCTTGACTAAAACAGGATTCGATACCCACTCAGGGTAAGTTGCATTCCGGATGAAGCCATTAGCCATCAACTATCTACCGCCTCTCTCAATGCCTTGGACCGTTCGAGGCCCATGCTGCACCTTTTTTTCTATACCGGTGTGAATTTGGGGTCAATATTGAGTGGTGGCAGGCAATTTTAGGTGATACCCCACACATATCGGCGTGTGTCCATGCAAATACGTCCAAATTGGCGTGAAGGAATTTGGTTAGTTCCGACCGCATCTTGTTCCCAAGCTACGACCCAATTTTCAGGACCCGCGTTGGGCCATCCATAAAGATTGGGACGGACACCGTCAATTCTGCCGGTGTTGCCCGAGCCTTCCCTAAGCTCTTCTTTCTAGGGTCCAAAGCCTTGTCGAATAGGCTATGGTCCCCAAGCCAGGAGCAGCTCTGTAGTTGCTATTCGGAGGGTTCATGGATATAGAGGGTTTTCCCCACATCCTTTCCTTTTTCCTTTCTTCTTGACTCACGTAATTCTGCAATGTAGCATTCCCGGATGGCGCTTTGGTCTCCTTTCACAATTCTAACTTTGTGTTCTGTAGGGAACTTCATTGTAAGGCACCATTGGGCCAATGCTATTCAGAAGTCGGTTAATGTGGGTCGTCCTAAGAAGGCGTTGTATGCTGGCATTTCATCTACGATCACAAAAGTCTGAACAAGGGTGACCCTTCGCTCACCCTCTTCAAGCTCCACAGGTAGGTCAATTGTTCCCACTGGTTGTTTGGGTTCACCGGTAAACCCCTGAAACTTTGTCTGGCACGCGAATACACTTTTCATGCCAATCTTCATTTGATCGAAAGTGTGTTTGAAGAGTATGTTAATGGAGTTGCTACTGTCAACCAACACACACCGAACTACAACAGGTCTAATTCCTACCGTCTCTACCATCGAATCGAGAGTTGGAGCTTCAATCCCCTCGGTGTCCCGATATCGGAACACAATGTCGTCATTCAAGACCGTTTGCATCTTGACCGGAGTTTCATCTTCCACAACTAAACATGATTCCTTCGGAGCATGCTTCAATGGCCTTGTATACCGCTCCATTTCTACCCAACTTCTTTACGCAGGATGTGGTCCCCCGGATATTGTTCAAATAATAAACCTTTGGTTGGTTCATTTCGAGCCTTCTTCGCTGGTTCCTGCTTGATTCCTTTGTTCTCTTGGGTGTTGAGGAGTCGCAGATTGATCAGGCTTTTGTGGTTGTCTGACGTATTGCTAGAGTTTGTTATTCTAGATCAGTTCCTCAATGAGATTCTTTAGGTGGCGACATACGTTCGTATTGTGGCCGTGTGTCTCGTGGAAGCAGCATAAGTTCCCTAAGCGCTTCTGCTGCTCAGTTTCCTCCTTTCTGGGTGGCTTTTTGCATTACTCAGTCCCTTGAATTACAAGAATTTTTTTTCTGGTGTGTCGCTTAGGGGAGTGTAGCCATCGGCCTAAACCCTTTGAGCGTTTTATTGCTCTCATTACTTCTTATTGGATTTTTGACCTTTCCTCTTTGAGTTTCCATCTTTCCCCGTGGTTCCTTCCACAGTTCGAGTTTGATTCATTGCTACATCGCTTTACCCAATGTTCACCGGTTGCATACTAGTAGACTTCCTTTCCAATTCCTGTGCTTCCTCTAACCTTAGGTACCGACTTGCTTTACGATTGAAATCTTTCCTAGTGGTAGGTTGCTTCATCTTAATCCACTTTCTGAATTTAGTTTCTGGGTGAATGGCATGGACTAATGCCATAAAAACCATGTCTTCATTGGGGTTGCTTACTTCCGTAACTACGGTGTTAAACCTGTTCATAAAAGATTTTAGGGATTCGTTGCGCCCTTGGAACAATCCAGATAGGGACATGGCGTCTTTTGGCTCTGCAGTATGGAGCCTGAACTGATCAAGGAACCTTGTCGCCAGTTGGTCAAAAGTAGAGTCGGATCTTGGTGGAATCCTAATGAACCACATTGACGCAACCCCTTCTAGAAAGATAGGAAAGGATCTACATCGAACAGCTTCAGAGGCATTTGCTCCATCCATATACCAATTGTATTTGTACAAGTGAGGTTTCAGGTCCTTGGTCCTGTCATAGGACAGAATAGTTGGCATTGTGAATTTTTCTGGATATCTCTCATTCAAGATTTCATTGGTGAAGGGAGTCCGACTTGGCGTAGTTCCCCATTCATCATCTCTTCTATATTTACTCTCCTCCATTAATCATTTAACCATGTCCTCTATGTATGTAACGACCCGTATTTTTACGGATCGAAAAGTTTGTCAAAATCTGGAATTTTAGTGCTGTTGAGCCATTTCAGATTTTTTTTAGGCAGAATTTTTCTAAGTCCTAGGTCGTAGGGAGTTGGAGCGACCTAAGGAGGCGAACTGATTAAGTGTTAGGTCGTAGTTGGTGACCTAAGAAGGTGAAGCGACCTAGGAGTTAGGTTGTATGTTAGCTTAGGTCGTGGGGAAGGTTAGGTCGAGTGAGCGACCTAAGAGAGTTAGCGTCTTATAGGATTTGGCAACCTAAGATTAGTAAGCGACCTAAGGGGATAGGTCGGCAGCGACCTAAGGAACTAGTGATAGTAGTTAGCGACCTAATATGGTGGAGCGACCTATAGGTTAGCGACCTAAGAGTTAGGTCGTGAGCTCTGTTTTTAGTTAGGTCGCGTATTGGCATAAGTTGTTAGGTCGCATAGGTTGGTAGGTCGCGTAAGAGTTAGGTCGCGTGTTGTATAGGCGCGCGCATGTGTTAGGTCGCTGAGAAGTTAAGTCGCGTCTAAGTGTTAGGTCGCGAGAGTGATGTTTTTTTTAGGTCGCGTGAAGACTTAAGGTGGTAGGTCGTGAGCGACCTAAGGGGTTGTTAAGTCGCAAGCGCTGCTAAGTCTTAACTCGTAGATAGGTTGGCCTGGTAGGTTGTAAGTGCGCTTGGACTTAGGTCGTTAGGTCTCATACCTGCGGTATGTTAGGTCGTAGGGTGTTAAGCAGCTAAGTCCTAAGTCGTAACTTTGGTAGGTCGAAGTCTTTAGGTCGGTTGGTTTTAGGTCGTAGGTCGTGGGCGACCTAACTCCGAGGTTACGACTTAAGGGAATTTCAGCTATAAATAGGAAGGGTTTTTCTCACTTTTTGGGATCCGGATTTCGAAGCGACGAAGTGCTGCCATTTTGAGAGTTCGACTTCTACACTTCTTCACTTCTTTTCTCCACTCTAATCTAGTGCTTCCATCCATCCAAGTTGAAGATCAAATTGAAGATTCAAGAGCTTAGATTGAAGATCTTCATCCTTTGAAGTGAGATTTCTTCGTTTGAAGCGGATTCGTGATAGATCAAGCTTGATCCTTCGCTGTCCAGATCTGAAGCGTGTTGATTTGGGGTTGTTTAGGTGATTTGGTGAGTGGTGATTATCTCTCACACGGATCCAAAGGAGTATATCGGATTGTTGGCTCGATTTGGTGTTAAAATAGTGATTTTCATGCATTTTCTTCATCCTAAGTGTAGATCCATGTAGATCCATTGTTCATGATGATTTGACAACCATTTTACTAAGTGTTAACCTATGCAAGTTCATTCATTAAGATTGTAGAGATAATTCTCATGATTTCATGCTTGTTAGACTTTCAACACTTTATTTACGAAATTGCCATTATTGTGATAATTGTCTATTTAGATCTTATTTGAATTCTTGATTGTTTGGATTAATGTTTGACTTGATTGATTGCTATTAATTAGACGATTGATGATTTGATTTAGATCGAAAATGATTCAAAAGCTAAAGGAAAGGCTCTTGAATTGGGAAAGCTGCTCGTGGCATAAGTTGCGGGATGATGAAGCTCTTATGCATAGATTCGATGATGATGATGTTGAGATGAGACTTTGCGAGGATGTGATGAAGCGAAGTATGATATGAGATAGTCTTGGTCTAATCCAGACGGGATTATTCCGAGCACGTTGGTGACTCGGTGATATGATTCGAGTTAAGGGTAATGGATGCTTGAGAGGCGCTTGAGCTAGTATGGAAATAGTCGTCAAGGAGGATGACTAGGAGGCTTGGATAGCATCGTTGTTGAAGGTTCTAGCATGCTCTAAGCAAGAGTACGTTTGGGCAGATTCGATAGTCCCAACGGCCAACTGTTGATGGTCGAGTACTTTGGGCAGATTCGATAGTCCTAGGCACGGGCTGCGACGACGTGCGGGAGTTATGTCTAGAACCGGGGTTTCCATTAGCCCTTGACGGACGGCTGAAAGAATGTGCCGGTCATTCAATTAACGGTGATATCGAAGCAATGATAACAGTGATAGCCAGAGTCATGGATGTTTGGTTGTATCGTCATTCGGTCTCAAGAGCAGTGTTTTCTGGGTGCTTATCTGATCTTGGTTTAGGCCTTGGGGGTTTGTGCTTGGAAAACATCGCCCTTGACTCGAGTGATAATTACTTTACTTTAGATTGTATACTCTGCTATGTTTGCTTCTGCTTAGTGTGTGTCTAGGGGCTATCACTATAGAATGAGGTTGGAGTGGGAGGTGGTATCCCTATTCCTTTTCCCTTTATGCTCTTTTGGTATGTTGTTAGTTAATTTACTGCTCGCTAAGACTGTTGTCTGACTCAAGGCTTTATGTTTTAATTCTTATTGCCTTGGGCGGTTCGTCCATTTTGGGACGGGCAGACTAGGTAGCAGGTGACAGGTGCTGTTCTTACTTCTCACGATGCTGATATCGAAGACGAGCTAGAGGGTTGCATATTATCTTCTTACTATATGTACTGGGTGTTCCGCTGTTTGTATATTCTCTGAGTGTTGTGTAGTGAGGCTTGATGTATTGACTATTTGGATGCTTGTATTCAACTATTATGAAGTTTTATATGATGGCATTTTATTCTGTAAAGCTTCACTATACATATGTTCTATTGTATTTTGTCCATGCGCTGTGAGTAATACGATAGATTCTGTTGTTTTTAATTTACCCTGACAATCGTCCATGGTCGCCTGGCACACCTTACAGCGCACTTTCTCTAGATTCGGTGCAGTGTTCATGGGCGGTCGTCACATTTGGTATCAGAGCTTTGGTTAATCGATTTTACCCAACGCTCACTGACGTAACTACGTATGAGAGACGTAATTGTATTTTGATGGATGAATACTATATATAATATAGTAGCTTAGTAGAGTTTGAGTCCTTTATGCAGTTGTTTCTCTAGATGTTCTAATCATTCCTTTTTATAGATATTGAGAATGAGTCGAAGAGGGAGACCAGCTGCTAGGGAAGGCCGTGCTACTGAGGGGGCTGCTGATTATGCAGCTATGTTCGAAGCTATGATGACTTCGATCATGAGAAGGATACCAGTTCCGGGGGCAGCAGTAGATGTTGGAGTCCAAGTTCAGACTCCAAAACCAGTGGATTTTGCTAAGTTGTGTAAAGACTATACTGCTCTTGGAGGGAAGGTTTTCTTGGGAACAGAATCAACTATTGAGGTCCAGAGGTGGATAGATGCTTGTAGAAGGATCTTTGGTGATTTGGGAATTGATGATGCAACTAAGAGGAAGTTGGCATCAAGGCAGCTTCAGGGGAGAGCTTCTGATTGGTGGAACTCTATTACCATCAATACTCCGGAGGAAGAGATTACTTGGGAGCAATTCCAAGTCAGATTTGAGGCTAAGTTCATTTCTACAGCGCAGAAGTTTGTTCTGTTCAATAAGTTCGTGGAGCTCAAGCAAGGTGGAAAACCAGTTCTTGAGTATGTTTCTGAGTTTGAAGCTTTGTCCAAGTATGCTCGGTCATATATTGAATCTGCATATCAGAAGAATGAGAAGTTTGTGACAGGCTTGGACAGTTATCTTGGGAGGCAGTTGGTGGATCATTTGGATGATTCATTTGAGAAGCTTGTGGAGAAAGCTCTCAGGCATGAGAGTCTGTTTCCTAAGGAAGGATCTGTTGTTGCTGTGACCAGGGAAGAGTCTAAACCCCAGCAGTGTGGAAACAAGAAGAGGAAGCAGCAGCAGCAGAAGGGTAAGGATGGCCAGAAGAAGCCGAAGGGCGAAGTGACCTGCTACAACTGTCAGCAGAAAGGCCATCTCTCCAGGGATTGCAAGAATCCGAAAGCGCCGGCGAAGTGTCACAACTGTGACAAGCCAGGGCATTTCAGGAAGAATTGTCCAGAACCGAGGAGAGACAAGCAGATTGTGCAAGCTTATGCTTTGGGAGCTGTTCCGTCGTCTTCAAAAGCTCCTACCGCTGAAGAGAAAGGAAAGAGTGTGGTGGTTCAAGGTACTCTTTTCCTATGTGGTGTTCCAGTTAGAGTTCTGTTTGATACTGGAGCGTCGCATTCGTTTGTTTGTAGTGAACTTGTAGGTCTGTTAGATTTGAAGCCGGATATTGTTGATAGGCCATTGGTCGTGACTAATCCAGTTGGGGGTTCGTCTTGTTTGTGTATGTTATGCCGTGGTCTAATTGTATCGAGTCATTGTTGCTCTTTTGTTTGTGATTGTTTTGTTCTGAACTTTGCGGGGTTCGGAATTATTTTGGGTATGGACTGGCTTAGGAAGTATGCGGCTAAGGTTGATTGCGAAAGGTTGGAGGTGACAGTCGAGAATGTGGAGGGGCGAAAGATTGTGATACGATGTAAGCATGAAGAAGGCGTCTTCATGAGCTTCATGTATTCGCTTGTTGTTCCACGGGATGGACTGTCATCGGTGCCAATCGCTAATGGATTCGAGGATGTCTTCGACGAAGTCAAAGGGTTGCCGCCGCATAGAGAGATCGAGTTTCGTATAGATCTAGTTGAAGGAGCCAGACCTGTTGTGATGCCTCTTAGGCGGATGGCGCCTAGGGAACAGCATGAGTTGAAGGTGCAAGTTGATGACCTTTTACAGAAAGGATTCATTCGGCGTAGTGTGTCCGAGTGGGGTGCACCAGTTGTGTTTGCAACCAAGGCAGATGGGTCGTTGAGATTGTGTGTGGATTATCGAGAGCTGAATAAGGTGACTAAGAAGAACAAGTATCCATTGCTGAGAATAGATGACCTGTTTGATCAGCTTCACGAAGCCAAGGTGTTTTCTCAAATGGATTTGGCAACGGGATTTCACCAGTTGAGAGTAGCTAAGGATAGTGTGCCGAAGACTGCTTTTCGAACACCATCCGGTTTCTTTGAGTGGCTGGTAATGCCGTTTGGATTGACTAACGCGCCAACATATTTTGTGGATCTTATGAATAGAGTGTTCAGAGATCAGTTGAACAAGTTTGTGCTTGTGTTCGTGGATGATATTCTGATTTATTCCAGAACTGAAGAAGAGCACAAGACGCACTTGTATATTGTTTTAGAAATCTTGCGGAAACATCAGCTGAAGGCTAAGTTTTCGAAGTGTCACTTTTGGAAGAGTGAAGTGAGGTTCTTAGGCCATGTGATTTCTGGAAGTGGAATAGCGGTTGATCCTGCTAAGGTGGCAGCAATCCAGGATTGGGTTAGAACCAAGAATGCATCTGATGTGAGAAGTTTTCTTGGATTAGCAGGATATTATCGACGGTTTATCAAAGACTTCTCCAAGATAGTTGCACCGCTAACAGGATTGACGAAGAAGAACCAAGTGTTCAGATGGGAAGCTAAGTGTGAGCAAGCTTTCGGAATCCTGAAAGAGAGATTGACAAGTGCTCCTGTTTTGACTATTCCAAGTGGGAATGATGAGATGGTGGTTTACACCGACGCATGTGGTACTGGACTTGGAGTAGTGCTGATGCAGAGAGAAAAAGTTGTTGCGTATGCAAGTCGACAACTGAAGCCGCATGAAAGGAATTACCCGACTCATGATTTGGAGTTAGCGGCGATTGTATTTGCTCTGAAGATGTGGAGACATTATCTGTTGGGAGTTCGATTCGAGTTGTTTACGGATCATAAGTCGTTGAAGTATCTTTTCTCCCAAAAGGATTTGAATCTTCGGCAGCAACGTTGGCTAGAGTTTTTGGCATCATATGATTTTGGTATAGCTTATACTCCTGGAAAAGGTAACGTAGTGGCCGATGCGTTAAGTCGAAGACATGCAGGATTGGGAGCCATGTTTTCAGAATGGAAGAATCTCGAGTATTTAGCTGGATTTGACTTCAGGCCTAGATGCGAATTGGAACCTGAGATGTTGGCAAACTTATCGATAAGACCTTCTCTTGTGGAAAGGATTGGCGAGAGCCAAAAGCGAGACGATAAGCTTGTCAGGATTATCCATGGTTTGGAATCTGGATTGGATCCAGAAAAGGATAAAGGATTCGAGGTCGATCGAGAGGGTTGGCTTCGGAAGCAAGGACGACTAGTTGTTCCCGATATAGATGGATTGAGAGATAAAGTTCTGAAGGAAAGTCATCACTCGAAGTTGACAATTCATCCAGGTGGAAATAAGATGTATCGGGATATGAAGAGAACCTACTACTGGGAAGGCATGAAGAAGGATGTTGGAAATTTTATTTCCAAGTGTATGAACTGCCAATTGGTAAAAGCCGAATAGAAGAAGCCTAGTGGATTGCTTCAGCCATTAGAAGTTCCTGCATGGAAGTGGGAGCAAGTATCGATGGATTTTATTGATGGACTACCTAGAACCAGAACGGGAAATGAAGGGTTTTGGGTCATTGTGGATCGTCTGACTAAGAGCGCAAGATTCATTCCTGTTCGATCGACTAGGACTGCATCAAAGTTGGCTGAGTTGTATGTTAAGTGGATAGTCCGATTCCATGGTATTCCGAAGAGTATAGTGAGCGATCGAGATCCATTGTTCACTAGTGGATTTTGGAAGAGCTTCCAGGAAGTTTTGGGAACCGAGTTGTGTTTGAGTACAGCTTATCACCCTCAAACAGATGGTCAGACCGAGAGAGTCAACCGAGTTTTGGAAGATCTTCTTAGAGCTTGTGTTTTGGACTTCGGAGGATCATGGGAAGATCACCTTCATTTGGTAGAGTTTTCATACAACAACAGTTACCAGTCAAGCATTGGTATGGCACCGTATGAGGCGTTGTATGGAAGACCGTGTAATTCTCCGACATGTTGGTTAGAAGCAGGAGAAAAGCTGATGCTTGGGCCAGAGATGATTCGACAGACTTTGGATTGCATAGAGATCATTCGGCAACTAATGAAGGCAGCCTAAGACCGTCAGAAGAGTTATGCCGATAAGCGTCGAAAGGATTTGGAATTCGACGTAGTAGATATGGTTTTTGTGAAGATTTCTCCACTGAAGAATGTTATTCGATTCGGGAAGAAAGGAAAATTGACTCCGAGATTTGTTGGACCATTCCCGATCATCGAGCGAATTGGAAAGCTCGCCTACAGATTGGAGTTACCAGAGAAGATGTCGAGTGTGCACAATGTTTTTCATGTATCATATCTACGGAAGTACGTGCACGACTCGAATACAGTGGTTCCTGGTGATAGCTGTGAAGATTTCGAAGTTGATCCAGTCGATAGAAGACCTCGTAAGCCGCTTCGTGTTGTGGAAACCGACACGAAACAACTTAGGAGGAAGGTAGTTAAGTTGCTCAAGATACAATGGAGTGACGATGACAACGACTGTACATGGGAGGTGGAAGAGAGGATGAAAGCAGCTCATCCCGAACTCTTCGAGGTATGGACCTAAGGTGTCATGTCATCTCGAGATATTGTAACTTGTTCTAATTTTAGAATTCTGCACGCTAAGCTAGAATTGGATGCATGGTTTGTTGATTGCTATGGATGATAGGCGTGCAGAATAGTTTTGATTGCTTTGTTTGTTTGGAATTTCGGGGGAGAAATTCCTAAGGGGGAGAGAATGTAACGACCCGTATTTTTACGGATCGAAAAGTTTGTCAAAATCTAGAATTTTAGTGTTGTTGAGCCATTTCAGATTTTTTTTAGGCAGAACTTTTCTAAGTCCTAGGTCGTAGGGAGTTGGAGCGACCTAAGGAGGCGAACTGATTAAGTGTTAGGTCGTAGTTGGCGACCTAAGAAGGTGAAGCGACCTAGGAGTTAGGTTGTATGTTAGCTTAGGTCGTGGGGAAGGTTAGGTCGAGTGAGCGACCTAAGAGAGTTAGCGTCTTATAGGATTTGGCAACCTAAGATTAGTAAGCGACCTAAGGGGATAGGTCGGCAGCGACCTAAGGAACTAGTGATAGTAGTTAGCGACCTAATATAGTGGAGCGACCTATAGGTTAGCGACCTAAGAGTTAGGTCGTGAGCTCTGTTTTTAGTTAGGTCGCGTATTGGCATAAGTTGTTAGGTCGCATAGGTTGGTAGGTCGCGTAAGAGTTAGGTCGCGTGTTGTATAGGCGCTCGCATGTGTTAGGTCGCTGAGAAGTTAAGTCGCGTCTAAGTGTTAGGTCGCGAGAGTGATGTTTTTTTAGGTCGCGTGAAGACTTAAGGTGGTAGGTCGTGAGCGACCTAAGGGGTTGTTAAGTCGCAAGCGCTGCTAAGTCTTAACTCGTAGATAGGTTGGCCTGGTAGGTTGTAAGTGCGCTTGGACTTAGGTCGTTAGGTCTCATACCTGCGGTATGTTAGGTCGTAGGGTGTTAAGAAGCTAAGTCCTAAGTCGTAACTTTGGTAGGTCGAAGTCTTTAGGTCGGTTGGTTTTAGGTCGTAGGTCGTGGGCGACCTAACTCCGAGGTTACGACATAAGGGAATTTCGGCTATAAATAGGAAGGGTTTTTCTCACTTTTTGGGATCCGGATTTCGAAGCGACAAAGTGCTGCCATTTTGAGAGTTCGACTTCTACACTTCTTCACTTCTTTTCTCCACTCTAATCTAGTGCTTCCATCCATCCAAGTTGAAGATCAAATTGAAGATTCAAGAGCTTAGATTGAAGATCTTCATCCTTTGAAGTGAGATTTCTTCGTTTGAAGCGGATTCGTGATAGATCAAGCTTGATCCTTCGCTGTCCAGATCTGAAGCTTGTTGATTTGGGGTTGTTTAGGTGATTTGGTGAGTGGTGATTATCTCTCACACGGATCCAAAGGAGTATATCGGATTGTTGGCTCGATTTGGTGTTAAAATAGTGATTTTCATGCATTTTCTTCATCCTAAGTGTAGATCCATGTAGATCCATTGTTCATGATTATTTGACAACCATTTTACTAAGTGTTAACCTATGCAAGTTCATTCATTAAGATTGTAGAGATAATTCTCATGATTTCATGCTTGTTAGACTTTCAACACTTTATTTACGAAATTGCCATTATTGTGATAATTGTCTATTTAGATCTTATTTGAATTCTTGATTGTTTGGATTAATGTTTGACTTGGTTGATTGCTATGAATTAGATGATTGATGATTTGATTTAGATCGAAGATGATTTAAAAGCTAAGGGAAAGGCTCTTGAATTGGGAAAGCTGCTCGTGGCATAAGTAGCGGGATGATGAAGCAAATATGCATAGATTCGATGATGATGATGTTGAGATGAGACTTTGCGAGGATGTGATGAAGCGAAGTATGATATGAGATAGTCTTGGTCTAATCCAGACGGGATTATTCCGAGCACGTTGGTGACTCGGTGATATGATTCGAGTTAAGGGTAATGGATGCTTGAGAGGCGCTTGAGCTAGTATGGAAATAGTCGTCAAGGAGGATGACTAGGAGGCTTGGATAGCATCGTTGTTGAAGGTTCTAGCATGCTCTAAGCAAGAGTACGTTTGGGCAGATTCGATAGTCCCAATGGCCAACTGTTGATGGTCGAGTACTTTGGGCAGATTCGATAGTCCTAGGCACGGGCTGCGATGACGTGCGGGAGTTATGTCTAGAACCGGGGTTTCCATTAGCCCTTGACGGACGGCTGAAAGAATGTGCTGGTCATTCAATTAACGGTGATATCGAAGCAATGATAACAGTGATAGCCAGAGTCATGGATGTTTGGTTGTATCGTCATTCGGTCTCAAGAGTAGTGTTTTCTGGGTGCTTATCTGATCTTGGTTTAGGCCTTGGGGGTTTGTGCTTGGAAAACAACGCCCTTGACTCGAGTGATAATTACTTTACTTTAGATTATATACTCTGCTATGTTTGCTTCTGCTTAGTGTGTGTCTGGGGGCTATCACTGTAGAATGAGGTTGGAGTGGGAGGGTGGTATCCCTATTCCTTTTCCCTTTATGCTCTTTTGGTATGTTGTTAGTTAATTTACTGCTCACTAAGTGTCTGACTCAAGGCTTTATGTTTTAATTCTTATTGCCTTGGGTTGTTCGTCCATTTTGGGACGGGCAGACTAGGTAGCAGGTGACAGGTGCTGTTCTTGCTTCTCACGATGCTGATATCGAAGACGAGCTAGAGGGTTGCATATTATCTTCTTACTATATGTACTGGGTGTTCCGCTGTTTGTATATTCTCTGAGTGTTGTGTAGTGAGGCTTGATGTATTGACTATTTGGATGCTTGTATTCAACTATTATGAAGTTTTATATGATGGCATTTTATTCTGTAAAGCTTCACTATACATATGTTCTATTGTATTTTGTCCATGTGCTGTGAGTAATACGATAGATTCTGTTGTTTTTAATTTACCCTAACAATCGTCCATGGTCGCCTGGCACACCTTACAGCGCACTTTCTCTAGATTCGGTGCAGGGGTCATGGGCGGTCGTCACAATGTATGCCTCTGATGTCCGGTAGTCCTGAGGATGGTAATCAGTCACTGTACCAAGTGTTTTACTTTGCAAATTGTCTTGGCAAGTGGGCTGATGCCTAGGCTCTCCTATCTTCGGGAGAGCCACTCCTACAGGGTCCCGTTGGCTTGTGGTTGATCTAATTGGAGTAGTTTGGGTATTCCTTTCATTATCAAATGAGTTCACATTTTCTTCTAATTTGTTGTCTTGCACTCTGTCCTCCGAGTCGGAAAGATCCATAGCTATGTCTTCTACGAGATCTTTGCCCCTTGACTCAAGTTCAGAATTGGTTGCCTTGTGGCGAATGGGAACTTGCATTTCTGTCCGCGTTGAGTCCTATTATCACCTTTTTTGTGGTTGTTTTTCGTTTCTTCTATGTAGACCAGAGACGGAGGAATTCTCTTGTTACATAGCAGCCGCAGGTTTAGGCATAGTTCTTGGAGGGAGATTTGACTGTAGGGTTAGGAGGGCGTTAAGCTTATCCATTAGAGCCTTTTGGCTACTTTCCATTTTTTGATTGATCTCATAAACCATTTTATTTAGCTCATCCTTGGTAACAACTTCATGCTGACTAGAGGAGGCCGGCACCTGATTCCCTAAGTTAGCACCATTTACTTTAGTTTATTGGGGATTAACATTTTCTCTAGCCATTACTGCCCCTATGGATCTTCCAAAGGCAATTCTTCCTCCTCCAGGGGCCATTGATTCCAAACAGTGAATTTTTCAAGCAAAGATTCAGGATCTAACTTCTAGACCTATGGGATCCAAAGTAGATAGCTAGATCTGGATCTTGAGTTGGAGTTCTCAGTGAAATCACTAAAATGTTAACCCAAAAAATGGATCAACACCCTGGTTTAAGTTTGAAAGCACCACCCCTGTTCTGATAGAGCAATATCGCAGATAATAGGTATAGAAAAAAAATGTAAAAGAAAGAAGACGGAGAATTTTTATAGTGCTTCGGCTGTCCATGAAGCCTATGTCCACTTTATATTTTTATTATAGACTGATTGCTGTTACAAGATATGTTTAATTATAAGACTTTGATTATCTTTATGTAGATTGAATCCCCAGAGTTGGAATCCACTGGAGAATCATAGCGAAATCCTTTAGAGTTTGTTGTCAGGGAGGCAGAAAGTGAAAAATGTTTCCAATAGAGTTTTAGCAACCAGTCCAGAGAAGATCTAGTTTATGGTACAGGTAAGATGATATTTATAAAGATCGGAGGACTTCTGGGCCAGGCCATTTCATCAACTACTCGCGGATAGGTAGGGAACGACCCAGGGGGTTTTAGCTCGTGAACCAAGCCAAAACCATGGGTCGCTAGCGACCCATGGTCTGTGGGTCACTAGCGACCTATAGAGTTGGCTCGTACGCGAGCTAATGACTTAGCCATTGCACTGCTTGGTTGCCTCACTGAAGACACGTAGAGAAGCATGGGTCGCTAGCGATCCACGGTTTATGGGTCGCTAGCAACCCATACACTTAGCCTATTTTTTTCATATTTATTTCTTCCTTCTCTTCTTCCATTTAGCAAAGTGACCTTCCATTTTGCATGGGTAGCTAGCGATCCATAGGGCATGGATTGCTGGCGATCCAAGCATTTAGATGTTTTTGAGTTTGGAGTTTAGGATGTTTCCATGGTCTTGTATCGTCGTTTCTTATGTGGTCTCATTACATGTTGTTCGGTTTTGATGGTAGTTTGCTAGCTGTTTGCACTCAACTGTTGATTGGGCTGGAAAAATACTGGTTACTTGGTTTAGTCAATCTAAGTCGTTGTCTCGGTATTATAGCTTGGCTCTTGTTAATTCTTTTCCTTAGCCTTTTCGGTTAAGTTCTGAACCATTCTGATATCACGAGATTGTTCTGTCTCTTGTTGGATTCTGTTGGGTTAAAAACCCAGATTACAGATGACAATAGCATATGGGACACCGAAAAGAGCATGAGGACTGCTTATCTGGAGCTCTTAAGTTGATGAGATTTTATTTTTCGTCAGCTTAAATTTTGGATATCATATTTGATGTCTTATACTAGATTGTTTAGTATCCTACATGTTAGGATCGGCATGGATGTTACTTTTTGATGTTTGACCTTATATGTGCTTAGTTGATGTTTGATGTTGCCATTTGTTATGATTGCATATGATTATATGATTGTGTGGCATGCATGGTAGTTATGGTTTGATATAGCATATTTATTTGAGATGATTCCTATATATACGATTTAGTATACTTATTTACATGACGATGCTACTATTGTGTTTAATCTTCTTGGTTGAGTACTTGATCAGGTACATGGAAGCAAATGTTGGCTATTTAGATGCCTACTCAATTTCATCTAACTGGTATGCCCTTGCTATAAAATAGGTATGTACCATCTGTAGAGTAGATTTGGCTATATATGCTTTGTTTTCCTCGAAAATGAGATGCCATGGATATAAGATGTATATATCTATGTTGTATTGGGATTTTTCCTAGACCTAGCCGTGTAAAGGAGGTGCTGCCGAAATTTTTTGTGACTTAAGCAAAAATTGAGAGAAAAGTCAATGTATACAATATTATACATTGTCGATAGTAGAGAGAGTTGGTAATGTATGATATTTAGTTGACTTGCCTTTCAATTAGTGAGCTGGCGCTTTTTTCCACTATTTGTCTCTTTTTGAAATAAGTGCATAGCTTAGGCATTTGGTTTGGCTACTTTGATTTCAGATTTGGTAGTGATTGTACTTAAGGATGAAGATGATGGCTCGAAGCTAATTCCAAGTCTATTCCCTTTGCTGCAATCACTTTTAGTGATTGTTATCATGAGTTGATAATGATGATTTTCTTGTGTCGTTGCATATGTGAGGGTGTTGAGTTATGCTGCATCATCCTTAGGATTTCGAGGATGAAATCCATTTAAGGAGAGGATAATGTAATGACCCATATTTTTTTATGATTGGATATTTAAATATTTGATTTAATCGTTGAATCATTAATTAATTGAAAGTCCCAAAATATGATTATTCACATATGAGTGAATTAGAACTCAAGGCCACTTCCATTGAGTTTGGATGGTCCGAGCAAGCTTGAATGAGTATAAGCATCGATACATTCTGACCGGAGTATTTTTAGCTACAAGATCAGGTTCGACTCACAAATCGAGCGACCAAAAAGCTAACTCCTTCATATGATGGAATTAGGTTTCGAAACTTGTTCCATTGAGTTTGAAATAGGGGTATTTATCTATGAATGACGGTGAGCACACCTTGTTTGGTGTTGTAGATTTTTCGGTACTTAGGTCGATTCGATATCGTTGGAAAGGGAAAAATACATAGATTCATGCAATTCAAGAACAGTTTCAATCTGTGGTTCCAACAATTTGTATTAGTATTAAACATTCAAATGAATTAATTAATACATTTATTATTAGTATAAGGACCCTTCTTCTCTCCTCACGTTCCCAATCCCGTTCAAACCCATAACCCAATCCAATGGCCGAGATTGCTCAGCCCACTAGATGCCAAATCAGGTGGTGGATTTAACATGAAAAAGGTGCGTGGGGCCAAGGGAGTGCATCGTCGGTGGTGGATGGGATTGTGGTGGCGCGAGGCGGTTGCAAAATAGAAGCATCCAGTGCAGTTTTGGTAAGCTTGATCTCGTTGATGGAGGCACTAAGGGAGGCATGGTTGGTGGCGTTGGGTCAGGGTTGTGAAGGGATATTTCCTAGAGGTGGTGCGACGGCGATTGATCGTTTGTAGCGGTTGTGGGGCGAAGCTTTGAAGGGGGGAGCTGAGTAGGTAGCAGGTTAGAGTTGTTGAGGGAGAGGGTGGTGGTAATTAGAATTTTAGTTAGTTAATTAATTATTTTATTAATCATGATTCGTATTTAATTTGTATCTTGCTCATACAAGGTCAGATTTGGACATATTTCTTGCATTGCGCTCGTGATAGAGAGCTCCACGACTAGGTATTGGTTTGGACAACTTTTGTGGAGGTAAGTGATATTGTCTCTCACCATACTATGATTTTTAGTATGCTATTAAAACTATGTTCTGAAATTATTTCTAACTTTAAAATGTGATTTTTAAAATAGTTAATCCTATATCTTATTTTGTAAAAAGAATTAAAAGTGTTTTAAAATGGTTTTTAAATTAAATATCACATTTTTTTCATTGACGCACTATTTTGACGATATTGTTAGACTTAGGTTGTTGTTGACATTTATCCTACATTGGTTGCTTGGATGTATTGTATTGTGTTATAATAGACGTATGTAGGCTATTATAGACATTTGTTTGCTTGTTGGTTACATGTATGCTTGTTTGCTTAGTTTGGTTCAAAACGCCGGTTGAAGGTGATATTGTATTAGAAGATAGGGGGAATTAATTTAAAGGACAAAAATTTGTATATTTTTAGCCTCAAGGGCACGACCTCAATATATTATCCACAAGGACAAACATTATCTAAAAATTATTCATAAGTACAAACATTCTTTCAAAATTATTCATAAGGACAAACATTTTTTCAAAACTGCTACCGAACTAAAAACTGATACCTAAAAACTGCTACCGATAACTACAAACTGATACCTAAAAACTTAAAAACTGATACCTAAATAAAGTTGTCCTTCAGGCTAAAATACTGAAGGTCTGTCCTTGAGGATAAAATACTGAGAAATTTTGTCCTTGACAATAATTTCCTATAGAAGATATCCATAGGATAGGATTTCGTGCATGGAGTTTCATGTACACTGATTGATCTGAAGGCGAAGTATGGACTTAGGGACGCGCTTCGAATTTCGGGATGGATTTCGGATGTTTTCATTTGGTTTGTATTTAACCATTTTTGATTAAGTACATGACCAATGTGGTCGTTTTTGACTACTCTGGAGTGGTCGATATATACCATTATTGTTGATGGCCGATTTAGACCAATGTGATTTGACATGGACGATGAAGAGGCTTCGAAGACAATGATACGATGGTTCATTTGTTTGTCTGAAATTCGATTTTGGTGTTACCACTCTTTGACAAGTGGTTTTGGCGGCCAACTGAAGATGTGACACTTCGACGCGATGACTTCACGATTCAACGATGATGATTTTGTAATGGGAAGTGATGGCTTTGACAATAGATAGCTGCACTTTGGGATGCAGTGTAGCCGAATGGATGGAACTATTGGAAGAAGGTTACGGGATGCATGATGATACTGTGTGTTCTAATGATGGTTGTCTAAAGTAGTTCGCAACAACGACAACTTCAGACCGGAGTTGTAAGAATGGTTCTAGGATGTGCTTTGCTAATGATGACATTTGCAAAGGAATTCTTGATACTTGAGATGATGGGGCACACTCTTGAGATAAGGGTATATGCGGATGTGATTGGAGTTTGTTAATGTTAGGAACTGATTTGCCTGTACCCCGGAGTCTGTTGACGTTAGGACCTGGTTAGGTTTATATACTATAGCCCGTTGATGTGAGGATATAGTGATGATATGGCAAAGTTCGCTGACGTTAGAACCTTTCTGTACCCTAATGGATCGAGTGGTCGCGGACATTGAGTAGTCCTTGGTGATGAGATGGAGTATACGAGTATTATATTTCCAACACACTTAGTGAATGATGTGAGGATGGATGATAGATGCTATGTTTGGTTTGGTTGCTTATCACCTTTTGAATGTCACATGACGTAGATATCATTGATGCAAATATCTAGACACCCATTAGTACTTTAACGTATAGTACACCCATGATGATTGTGATATAGAGTAGCATATTATTAATGTTATGTGCTAACTCTATTGATGTAGGGACAGGTTAGGTATGATTCTCCATACCCTATGTTCCGTATACTATACCGACTTTTATAGTGCTTTGAAATTATTTATTGCTCACATCGGACTGTTGTCTCACTCGAGGTTTTATGCTTTGCTTCTTTTTATTTCGGCTACTCATAAATAAGTAGACTAGATAGCAGGTGTTTGCACAAAAAATGGACAAACACCTCAAAGTTGTATGATTTAGTAGATCTTATGTTATTCTTAGTAATTTGAGCGACTTATGCAAATACGTAAAAAACAGGGGTTAAACTGTAAAAAGACACGCAGATTTATAGTGGTTCAGCCAGAATGTGCCTACGTCCACTTTATATGTTATTTCTCTTGTTCTGTTATGATTACAAGTACAAAGCTTTGGTACAAGTAAAAGAAAGTTGTTTGAAGAGTTCCTTCCGTGCTTGAGCTCTCAAACTTGTCCCCATTGTTGTACCCCTGCCCCTCTATTTATAGAGTGAGGTTGGGAGCAGGGGTCTTGGATGTATATAGCTGCTGGTGGGCCTGGGCTGACGTGATCTGGCCTGGCACGTCTTGGTCCGGTAGCGTTTGGTCCGGTGGTAGGAGGTTGGTTCGGCATTGTCTGAAGGAGGTTTGGTTCGGCAGTCTGGAATGAGGGTTGGTTCGGCAGTCTCGAGAGAGGGTTGGTTCGGCAGTCTGGAATGAGGGTTGGTTCGGCAGTCTGGAATAGGGTTGGTACGGCAGTCTCGAGAGAGGGTTGGTTCGGCAGTCTCGAGAGAGGGTTGGTTCGGTAGTCTCGAGAGAGGGTTGGTTCGGCAGTCTCGAGAGAGGGTTGGTTCGGCAGTCTGGAATGAGGGTTGGTTCGGCAGTCTCGAGAGAGGGTTGGTTCGGCAGTCTGGAATGAGGGTTGGTTCAGCAGTCTGGAATAGGGTTGAAACGTACCCAACATTTGCCCCCCAAAGCGGGGCGTATGACGGCATACGTTGTGCTTTGTTTTGTCTCGAGTGACCGTATTCGGTACCTGAGCCGAACCGGATGGTCCGGTCATTCGTTCTTCCCTTATAAATAGGGGGCTTAGGCCATTGCTTTTCCTATCTGTCGAATTTTAGCCGGACCAAGTTATTAGCCGAATCAAGTTATCAAATAAATCAAGCATTCTAGCCGGACCAAGTGATTTAGCCGAACCAGGTACGATTATTTCTGCCGAATGAACTATTGATTTGTGCCACCGAATGACCTATTGAGCTGCGCCACCGAATGACCTATTGAGTTGTACTACCGAATGAACCATTGATTTGTGCCACCGAATGACCTATTGAGCTGCGCCACCGAATGACCTATTGAGTTGTACTACCGAATGAACCATTGATTTGTGCCACCGAATGACCTATTGAGCTGTACTACCGAACGAACTATTGATTTGTATGCTTTAATGATATACTTTCCCTGTGTTTGTAGATACTGTCTCAAAGAGTGGAAACCCGATCAGGTAAAAGGAAGTCCGGGGGCGAAGGAGAGTCCTCGGCCGTGCCCCCAGCTCAATCAGGATCGGAGCGTCATGGGCCTGCCCCAAGGTCATTAGTGGATGGATATGGTCCCCAGGAGCTGCTGGATTCCCCGCCTGACTGCTTTCCTAGCTCTCTCAAAGAGGAGCAGCTCGATGTTATATCTCGTTCCTTTGGGATCGATAGAGCCCTCATGCTGTTACCGGGCCCAGGAGTCATGCCATACAATCCTCCCGAAGGGAACTTTGCTTATAGTAGGTACCATTGTATGTGTGGTGCTATCCCGCCTCTCAATGCTTGGGTAGTCAGTTTCCTCACGTATCTAAAGGTGGCCCCATTCCAGCTCCAGCCCAACTCTTATGCCATATTGGTGAGCCTTTTCGTTATTTTCCGGAGGAAGTATGGTCGTGCTCCCTCCAACCGGGAGATCCGGTACTTGTATAATTTAAGGGGCTATAAGAAGGGGTCCCTATACATTAGCTTGGAGTCAGCTGTGACCTTCAAGCCGGTCTTGGACTTGTACTCTAAATTCAGCATGTTCAAGAAAGAATGGTTCTTTGTTAGGGACGACTCCGTTTCAATCCGACGCTTTACCTCTGGATGTAAGTTGATGCTTTTACTTATAATTTCTATTCCGATTGCGATGCTTCTTCTCATACTTTCTCATTTTTGCTAGCGACAGGTGGCTTTCCGGTTGTGGAGACTGACCGCCTGGTTCAGACGGCGGCTGAGATAGAAGCCATTCTTGGGAAATATAGATCATCTGTCTTCTTGATTAGAAATGCGATTCTTCTGGAATATAACTTAATCCTTCCGCAGCAGTCTGTAGTTAAGCTGAGGGAAACGGCGGAGGAGAGGGTGGCTGCTCAGACCAAGGAAGGTGTTACGGCAGAGAGTGGCAAGAGGAAACCTTTCACAAAACCTCCAGCTGTCGGAGGCAAGAAACTCAAGAAATCGGATGGTCCCTCCCCCAGCAATTGTCCACTTACCCGGGAGGAGGAAGACATAGAGGAGGAAAGAGGCGAGGGTGGAGATGGTCGGGATGGTGACAAAGGTGGCGATGGCATCGGGGCCCTACTTCCTGGGCAAGTGGGCGAGATTCAGGAGTGGACGGATGATGCGTTCCACCAGGCTTTTGAGGGGTTGGATGAGGCTCCGGCTTTGGTAGAGAAGACCGGGAAGGCGGACAAAGCCGGGACTGGTGCAAGTGAGTCTTCTCCGACCATTCCAGCCAAGGTGGCTCCGACGACTCAAGGTGAACTCTTGACTCCTGCATGCTTCATTAATGATAGGGACTTAGGAATATTTTATGACCCGCTCCCGTCCTGGAATGAAATCCAGGACTTATTGCAGTATCCCACTCTTCCCCAGGGTTTGTACAACCACAGCTGTGTTTCTTTTCCTTTTTTAACTTGTAATTTACCGCGTTTCTCGAATCGTATAGTGATGTAAGTTTGTGACACTTGTTCTTTATATCAGGAGCAGGCAAGACGTCCAAAGCTTCAGACCTTCGACATAGGCTTGAGCAATATAAACTTTCCAAAACTTCTGCAAAGCCGAAGCCCTCAACCCAACGCTCCGGGGATGTAGTCGGCTACCGTCCTCTTCTTGGGGTCATCGAAGAGGGTATTCAGCAGAGGAAGAGGATTCATCCTTTATCCGAAACTTCGCCCGGTCCTCAGCCTCCGGCTCAGCCTCTTCATGATATTACTGAGGAGGGTAGCGAGTTTGCACCTTCTCCGCTCCCGTCCGGAAACCCTTCTGTTATTCATATCGACCGTCCCGACTTGGCTCGTAATCCATTTGCGGGTCATCCTGATCTGGATCCAAGCTCTCATGATATTACTTTTGACGAAGTCACTGGTGAACACCTTCTCCCCCGTAACCCCATGGTACGAGTACTTGATGAAGCCAAGTCCTTAGATCTCGATCTACTCACTACTCGTATAGTCACTATGGGAGACGAGGCCAAGGCTAATATTGATCGGGTGGCAGAGGAGACCAAGAAGCTGATGGGGCATCATGCTCGGCTGGTTAAGGCCGGAGAAGAGATTGGGAGCGCCAATATCCGACTTCGATTGGTGGTTTCGGATCAGGCCAAACAGCTTGCGGATCAGGCTATTCAGATTTCTCAGCATGAGGCTGCTACTGGGCGACTAAGGAAAACCATGGAAGAGGCCAGTCGGGCCGAATTGCGGAAAATGGAAGCTACTTGCAAAGAGCGGATTGACATGGCTATTGCCACGGTGGATGAGGTTCGGAAAGCGGATCTCGAGCAGGTGGAGGAATTGTCCGAGAAACTCGAGGCTGCAGAGCTTGCTCAAGCTAAGTTGAGGGAAGAGATGGAGGTGATGCGGAGGTCCCTTCAGGCTGATTGCTCGAGATACAGATTGGAGAGAGATGCTGCCGTCGAAAGGTTGTTGGCTTCCGAGGCCCGGATGAGGGAGTTTGAGGAGAATGAGGGAATGATGGATGACATGCTCCAGGACATGTATTTCCGAACTTGGAAGCAGGGCAATCTCTCTTGGATGGATGACTATCCCAGGGTCATGGCTAAGATCTATCTTCGGGCTTTGGAGGAGGCTAAGGCTGATGCAGATAAAGAGGGTGGAACGGTCTTTAGTATGGATGTGGTCACTGCCCAGTTCACCAAGGAGGAGAAAGTGGCGGTAAAGGAGGGTATGCGGCTGCTTGCTGCTGAGGAGGCAGGTGTGCAGGTAGAGGATGACGACCAGGATGGTCAAGAAGCAGGTGCTTGTAAGTCTTCCTTTCTAGTCTTTCCGTTAACTTGGTTACTTATCGTTAATGAATTCTTTTTACGACCGGACAGGTGGGCAACAGAGCAAGGACAAGACTCCGACGCAACCGGCTCCCTGATTAGACCTGGAAAATTCTTTTTGTAGACTTGACATGGTTGTATACGTTAGTCTTAAGACAGTAGAGTAACTTCTAAGTTGTAATTCTTGCTACTTGTAACAATCAACATTATTCTTGACGTGTAATTTTTTAACTTAAGCTGATTTTGTCGTTTCTTGAATATTTTTTGCTATTTCGACATATCGTATGAGAAATGTAGCTATGTATATTCTTGTAATTAAATTGTGTTTGATGTTAGACTCTGGTTCTAAACCATAATTTCATGACTTGCAATATTAGCGTGTGGTGTGAACAAATTATAATCATGTATTTGTACATAAAAGAAGAAGATACCGCCTTTCATGTTTTAATCGTAGATGGCAGTCTTGAACATCTTGTAGGACCAAGCATGGAATGTAGTTGAATGTCCTGCCACTGTGAGTCCCCACACCCATTGGCGAGTATCTCCTACTCTGTATCATGTACTTTAGGGATTGTTATAGGGGATAGGAAAAAAGCTTTTTAAGTAAAATTGAAATACGTAAAAAAGGTAAAACTTCCAATCACGGAAGGCCTTCGATGTGCTTAAGTTCGTGGCAAACGGGTTTTGTAGTCACTTTCCCTAGCTATGGGTCTTGGAGACATTTGTCACCCATCTTACGCCTCCGCGGGGAGTTAATTCTTTTTTACCACAGCCGCACTTAAGACACATCGGAGCCGAGATCGCGCACAGTAACTACCCGGGCCATTATGGCCCGTAATCGTGGGTATTATTCGATTTACTGTGGCCGGCTAGCGTGGGTGCCGATCGTCAACTGTGAACTGCCCCTGGCTGGCCACACCTTATGTTGGGGCTTATAGTCGGTTCACAGTTGCCGGCGAGCCTAACGCCGTAATGAGCTGCCTCGGCTATAGTCGGCCTTCTCGGTGGCTTATAATCGGCTCATTACAGTTGGCTTTAAGGGCCGTCGCGAGCAATGAGTTAACCCGCAGCAGAGGGATGCTGGAGCGAAAGTGTCTCATTGGCGAGGGCATAGATTCGCATAGTACCTGTTGGGTATTGTCCACGTGAAGTTGCATTGTGGAGTGCTTTGAATAGAAATGCTATATACTCAGGATTTTGTTCAACAGAAAAGGATAAAGTTAACAAGCAGCCAAGATACAAAGGAACAAGTTAAAAGAGAGACAAGGTTTTTTAAAGTGGTTCAGCACGAAAATGCCTACGTCCACTGATTCTCTTTGTTAATTCACTTCATATGGGCAATACAAGTTAAGAAAAGTATCGACGGAGGTGCTGGATGTTCCATGCCCTCTGGAATACCTCTCCGTCCACGGTTGACAAAATATAGGCTCCGTTGTGGAGATCTTTATGAATTACATATGGTCCATCCCAGATTGGGTCTAGTGCTCCGGGGCGAGGGAAGATTCGCCTTAGGACAAGATCCCCTTCCTGCAAGGTACGATGCTTGACTTTGGAGTTGTATTGTGCTGCCACTTTTTGCTTGTGGGCTGCTGTTTTGAGGATTGCATCGTTTCTTCTCTCCTCGATTAGATCCAAAGACATGTGAAGGAGTTCTTCGTTCTCTTCTGGGTTATAGTGGATCCGACGATGGGAAGGCACAATAGTTTCAACTGGGAGCATAGCCTCCGATCCGTATGCCAAAGAGAAAGGAGTGTGCCCTGTCGATGTTCTGAAAGATGTGCGATAGGCCCATAGTGCCGTAGGAAGTTCATCCACCCAAGCGCCCTTTGACTTTTCGAGCTTCTTTTTGATTAGAGTTTTCAGAATTTTGTTGACTGCTTCGACTTGTCCGTTTGCCTGGGGATATGCTACGGATGAGAAGCTTTTATGAATTCTGTGTTCTTGGCACCAGTTGGCGAATTCCTCGCTGTCAAATTGAAGCCCATTGTCTGATATGATTTTGAGTGGGACTCCGTACCTGCATAGAACATTTTTGATCAAGAAGTTAATAACTTTTGCTGAAGATACTTTGTTTAGAGGTTCCGCTTCCACCCATTTGGTGAAATAATCAACTGCCACTATAGCATATTTGGCCACGCCTCGGCCCATTGGTAGCTCGCCGATTAAGTCAATTCCCCATATCGCGAAGGGCCAAGGGCTGGTCATCTGAGTAATCTCGGTTGTTGGTAGCCGAGGGATCTTAGCAAATTTTTGGCATCTGTCACACTTCTTGACGAAATCTAAGGCGTCCTTGCTTAAGGTGGGCCAGAAATATCCGTATCGGAGTATCTTTTTTGCTAATGTTTGCCCCCCGGTGTGATCTCCACAGCTCCCCTGATGGATGTTGGATAAGATTTCCTTGGCTTCCCTTCCGGCGACACACCTTAATAATGGGTTAGAGAAACCGCGCCGATAGAGGATGTCTTCTTGTATTGTATAGCGGGATGCTTTCCTCAAGATTTTCTTGACTTCATTACGCCCGTTGGGTAGTGTGCCACTTTGTAGGTAGTCTCGGATGGGAGTCATCCAAGTTGCTTCTTCGGCTGCGGCTATCAGATTCACTTGCTCAAAACTTGGGACCGTTTGCTTTGAGATGGTTACTGCCCCGAAGATGGCGATGTCTCTCATACTCGCTTGCTTTGCCAATTCGTCGGCCTCTTGGTTCTCTTCCCGAGGGATGTGTTTGACTAAGTACTGATCCAATTGGCTGAGAAGCAACTTGGTCTTCTTTAGATATGCTATGAGTCGTTCCTCTCGAGCTTGGAACTCTCCTAGTATTTGATTAACAATAAGTTGAGAATCGCTGTGAAGACACAAAGAATTGGCTCCGATTTCTATGGCAATTTCTAGTCCAGCTATCACTGCTTCATATTCTGCATCGTTGTTGGTGGCAGCGAAATCCAACCTTATAGCATAGTGCAGTTTATTTCCCCTGGGAGTGATTATTACCACACCTGCCCCCGAGCCTTGCTCGTTAGATGCACCGTCCACAAAGAGATTCCATTTGATATCTTCTGTTATTTCCAGTTGCTCCTTATCCTCGTTGGTAGTGAACTCTGCAATGAAATCAGCCATGGCTTGTCCCTTGATGGCGGTGCGAGGGTGATAGGTGATATCATATTGACTCAGCTCAATACACCATTTAAGTAGTCGCCCGGAAGTGTCGGGACGATGGAGTACCTGCCTCAGTGGTTGATCGGTCAGAACTTTGATGGAATGGGATTGGAAGTGGTGACGTAGTTTTCGTGAGGTGATTAGTAAACAGTATGCTAACTTTTCAAGTTTAGGGTATCTGACTTCAGCCCCAGTAAACCTTTTACTGACGAAGTAAACTGGTCGGTGCGTGCGGTTGTCTTCCCTTACCAAGGCAGCGCTTAAAGCGTGAGATGATACAGCAAGGTATAGGTATAATTCTTCGCCTTCGCTTGGGGTCGAGAGTACCGGTGGTTTCTGGAGGTGTTCGATTAGGTTAAGGAAAGCGGTTAAGCATTCGTCCGTCTATTCGAACTTTCCTTTATCTTTCTTTAGAGCTTCGAAAAAGGGGACGCACTTGTCCGTTGCTTTGGAGATGAATCGGCTTAGGGCGGCCACTTTCCCATTTAGGCTTTGCATCTCCTTTCGGGTGGAAGGTATCTTGATGTCCCTTAATGCTCGGACTTGTTCAGGGTTTGCTTCAATCCCTCGGGCATGGACGATGAACCCTAAGAATTTTCCCGATGACACTCCGAAGGAGCACTTTAGTGGATTCAACTTCATTCCATACTGTCGAAGTACCTGGAACATTTCGCCTAGGTGGCTTACTTGATCCTTGGCTTTCCGTGATTTCACCAGCATGTCGTCTACATATACTTCCATAGTTTGTCCTATTAGCCCTGCAAACATCTTGTTGACGAGGAGCTGGTTGGTGGCTCCTGCATTTTTAAGTCCGAAGGGCATCACTTTGTAGCAGTATAAACCCCGGTCGGTGATGAAACTAGTGTGGTCTTGGTCGGGAGCATGCTTAGGAATTTGGTTATATCCTGAGTATGCATCCATAAAAGATAGGAGTTCATGCCCGGCTGTGCTGTCTACAAGTTGGTCAATTCTAGGAAGCGGGAAGCAATCCTTTGGGCAGGCGTCGTTTAGGTTGGAGAAGTCAATGCAGGTCCGCCACTTCCCATTAGCCTTCTTTACTAGTACCGGGTTGGCGACCCATTCTGGGTAAACAGCTTCTCGTATGAAGTCATTGGCGAGTAGATTCTTTACTTCTTCATCGAGGGCTGCTGATCGCTCTGCCCCCATACTTCTCTTTTTTTGTTTTACAGGCGCCTTGGTAGGATCAATGTTTAATACGTGGCATGCTATGTCGGGGGAGATTCCGGTCATGTCAGCGTGTGACCAAGCGAACACATCCAAGTTGTGGCGGAGAAAATCAATGAGTTGTTCCTTCAATTCAGCTTTCAGCTGCGACCCAATTTTCAGTAGCCTACTTGAGTCGTGCTTGTCTACAGATATAAACTCCATAGCCTCTGCAGGCTCGGCGGTGGCCTCCTCCTCTTTGTCCCTAGGGTCTAATTCATTGAAAGGGTCGCTGGTGTATCGAAGAGGAGGGGCTTTCTTTAGTTGCTATGCTTCAAGGCTTTTTGTGCAGAGGGCAATCTCTACACCTTTCCCTTTATCTTTCCTGTGGTTGTTGCGAAGTTCGGTTACATAGCAGTCTCGTGCAATATCCTGGTCTCCTTCCACTTCCCCTACCCCATTGTCTGTTGGAAACTTCATTTTCAGGCACCATGGGGCTAGGACAATCTGGAAGTCAGACAAGGCTGGTCTTCCTAAGAAGGCGTTGTAGGCCGAATGGTTTTCTATTAGCACAAATGTCTATTTTCTTACAACGGAGCGTGGATGGCTTCCAATTTCAACAAAGAGGTTCAGCTGCCCGAGGGGCATCTTCGCATCTCCAGTGAAACCGTGTAGTGGTTTATCGCAGGGAGATACATCCTTCATTGATAGCTTCATTTTGTCGAATGCGTGTTTGAACAGGATATTTACAGAGCTTCCAGTGTCTACCAGGATTCGGTAAACTTCGGCGGGACCGAGTCGGGCAGAGATAACCATGGGATCCATGTGAGGGTACTGTCTTCCTTCTAGGTCGCGTTTACTGAATATGATGTCATCGCTTTCTTTCCGCTTTGGGTGGCGCTCTTCTATAACCGTATTGACACAGTCTTTATTGTCTCTAAGCGACTTCCCATATCTTTCCATCTCTCTCCAACTTCTGTCTGCGATGTGCGGTCCTCCTGAGATGGTATGGACCACTATCTTCTCTTGACTAGAGCTGCTAGCGTTGTGGTTTCCTCTGTCGGTCCCTGGTGAGGGTAGCCTCGGGTTTTCATTGTCCGGGGCTGGAGTCCTGTCTTGACTTTTTACATAACGTTCCAGTTTCTTCCTTCTGATGTGTTCCTCAATCAGATCTCGGAGATGATGGCACTCATTGGTATCATGTCCATGAGATTCGTGGAAGCGGCAGAATTTTCCAGACTTCTGTGCGTTATCTGATTCCTTCTTGTATGGTGGGCGTTTGTATCTAACTTCGCCTTGGGTGGCAAGGAAGATATTTTCGACGGTCTCGTTCAAAGGGGTGTAAGTGTCGAATCTTGGTCCTGGCCGATATAGGCGCTTTTCTACCTTCTTGCCCCCAGCATTGTCTCTGGAATCATTTCTTCGAACGTCCCTCGCCACAGCAGGGGCGTTGCCATGGGTCGCCTTACTTTGCTGTCCTGACTGCTCTTCAATGGCAGCATCCTCAAGCCTCATGTATTTCCCGGCTTCATGGAAGAAATCGGGTAAAGTAGCTGGTTTTTCTTTTGTCAATCTTCTAGCAAATTTAGTGTCTGGATGCACCCCACTGCAGAGGGCCATTAGGATAGGCTTCTCATCGGCATCTTGAACTGCGGCTGCTGCGGCGTTGAATCTGGTTAGGTATTGCTGCAGCTTTTCTCCAGGTTTCTGTTTGACGCTGGATAAGGAATAAGCGTCCTTAGGTTGCTCCACATGGATGCGGAACTGACTGATAAATTTTTCTTTCAACATCTCCCATGAGCTGATGGATCCTTGGGGAAGATGACAGAACCAGGAGGTAGCAAGATCTGCTAAGAAGAGCGGAAAGCATTTGCATAGTACTCCCTCTGTTGCTCCACTCATGAGCATATGCTGCATGTACCTCTGTAAGTGTACAACGGGATCGGAGGTTCCTTTGTAGGGTTCCATTGTTGGCATCTTCCATTCTCGGGGGGTGATAGCAATTTCGATATTGCGGGCGAAAGGGCTGGTTACCCTAGCGCCTATCCCTCGATCTCTTTGCTCCCGTTGGACACACTCTCTGAATAAGCGTGCCATCCTTTCATCAGAACTTGGAGCAGATAGAAATGAGTTTGGTTCTGTTCTGTGGGATTGATTCCGTCCAGACAACCTGTAGGGATGGTATCGTCTATCATTCCTCATATTTTCCAGTGGCTGCCTTTGATCTTCTGGGAGCATGCTTGGGTCAGCTACAGTTGGCCCTTGCCTTGATCTCCCCCTGTTGGGTTCTGATCTGAGCACTTCCTCGGGTCCAACTTCGGGCTGAACTCTAGCTCGGCCCCGTTCACTGGTGTTTCCGTGGTTAGGCAGCATGACAGGCTCAGCTGCAGTTGACATTCGCCCGGTACCTTCCCCGTTGGGTTCGGTACCAAACGTTTCCTCAGGCCTAACTTCGGGTTGTGCTCGGTCTCGGCTCCTACCACGGCTACTTCTGCCGTTAGCTCCTTCGAAGAAGGAGGATCTTTGCTGTCTCTGAGATCCTCCAGACTGGGACTCGCCCCATGATTCAGTGTTGCGGTTGGATTCTTCAGCGTCCCTCAAGCGTGACATGAGATGGTCCACCAAGGCTTCCTGCTGGGACGTGAAGCGGTTAGTTACTTCAACAACAACTCTGTCCAAATCTGCCCTAGTAATTGCTATAGGCTGTTCTGTGGCAGGAGTGGTTGGGTTAGCCTGTCCTTCATTTGTTGCCGTTGCCGGAGGAGGACGATTTACTTGATTCGTGACAGCTGGATCTGGAAGACTGCTGGATGCGATGTTTTTTCCTTTGTTAACATCTTTTCTCTGTTTGGGAGGCATGTTTTCCAAGTGGCGGACGATGCTGTTAGGAAAACTTGTTAAGTAGGTGAAGCTGAAGCTTCGAGCTTCTAGCTCTCGATGAAAGCACCAAAAATGTTTGCACAAGAAATGGACAAACACCTCAAAGTTGTATGATTTAGTAGATCTTATGTTATTCTTAGTAATTTGAGCGACTTATGCAAATACGTAAAAAACAGGGGTTAAACTGTAAAGAGACACGCAGATTTATAGTGGTTCAGCCAGAATGTGCATACGTCCACTTTATATGTTATTTCTCTTGTTCTGTTATGATTACAAGTACAAAGCTTTGGTACAAGTAAAAGAAAGTTGTTTGAAGAGTTCCTTCCGTGCTTGAGCTCTCAAACTTGTCCCCATTGTTGTACCCCTGCCCCTCTATTTATAGAGTGAGGTTGGGAGCAGGGGTCTTGGATGTATATAGCTGCTGGTGGGCCTGGGCTGACGTGATCTGGCCTGGCACGTCTTGGTCCGGTAGCGTTTGGTCCGGTGGTAGGAGGTTGGTTCGACATTGTCTGAAGGAGGTTTGGTTCGGCAGTCTGGAATGAGGGTTGGTTCGGCAGTCTCGAGAGAGGGTTGGTTCGGCAGTCTGGAATGAGGGTTGGTTCGGCAGTCTGGAATAGGGTTGGTTCGGCAGTCTCGAGAGAGGGTTGGTTCGGCAGTCTCGAGAGAGGGTTGGTTCGGTAGTCTCGAGAGAGGGTTGGTTCGGCAGTCTCGAGAGAGGGTTGGTTCGGCAGTCTGGAATGAGGGTTGGTTCGGCAGTCTCGAGAGAGGGTTGGTTCGGTAGTCTGGAATGAGGGTTGGTTCAGCAGTCTGGAATAGGGTTGAAACGTACCCAACAACAGGTGTAAAAAACACTTGGAGCTGTGTAGATGGACTAGAAGGAGGTGATGCTTTGTCATATTCATACTCTGAGTTTTATCCGCTGTTTGACACTATGGAGCCTTGACAGTGTCTGATTTACTTTTATTAAAGACAATTTGTCAGTTGAGTTTATTCATCAGTTGTATGAACTCTATTACTATTTTGTATAACTACATGAGCCTGTTTAAATCTTATTCTATGGGTCATGTAGTTATTACTGTCTCGCCTGTTTTGTATTTGTGATGACTATTATATTTTATTTAATATGCTGTGAAATTATGACTAGTTATGTGATTGTGTGATGTTTTATTTCTTTCTCTTCTATTCTATTCTCTTCTTTTCTATTTCTCTTCTTTACTTCTATTTCTTACCCTTGACGATCATCCTACATCGGTTCGATGCGTCATCGGTGCACTATTTTGTTATATGAGCATCAGTGGTGTATGGTGGTCGTCATAGTATCAAAGAACAATTGAAAATCAACAAATATACCAAATGATCTTCGCCTCTTATTCCGCTTGGATTATGTTTCTTTATTTTATAAATCTCCAATTCATAAAATTGAGTCTATCGATTTATTTTTCCGAATCGACCTTGACTAGCTGACAATGAACATGTGTTTTCCTAATGCTTTATGTTGAAAGTATTCATTATTTTCTTTTAGAACTTATCATTAAGTTGGTCATTTTCCCGAACTGATTCTTTGATATAATGATATTTAATATTGCATAAGTCATAGTCTTTGTCGCTTCTCATAGGTTGGATGAATGCTAGCTCAATGGAGTACCATGTTGTTCACTATCACCTTCATAAATGTAATTTTGACAATATGAAGGATGCGAGAACTGTCCGAATCGTGAAGACATTATGAAGATCTGTTTGATATAAGATTGTTGTGGTGTAAAAGAAGAAATACTGCAAAGCTTGATAAACTTTTTAGGGTTGAAAGTGGTTTATTCACCGAAGAAGGAGGGGAATATAGCCATTATGTTACCGTTGGTATATATATATTGGTCATTGAGTGCTAATGTAATAGGCGCTTCGGGCAAATTCATGATGCTGAATTAGTCCCTAAAGATTATGTGTAATCTTCTCTGTTTCGCTAATAATTCCCCCATTTCATATTACACTTGAATTCCTCTCTGTTGGAGTTGCCCTTAGAATTAATGATATGTACCAAATAATTGTGAAAATTTGTAGACATGTATACCTAAAATTAAAATCAAGGTACTGTTATTTATTGTACTAGTATAACCGCACAGCGGTGGAATAGTTGTATATTTCAAGAAAAATTTATTTATAACATTTTTCATTAGTTCAACTATTTACTTAAAGGGTTTTGATACAAAATGAGACACAAGAGGTCTTGATCATTATATATCCTCTTAAGTTCCATGTTTATGTAAAGATAAATTGATCCAACGGTCCAAACTTGTTGTGTCAAATTTTTTGTTTAATTTTATGTCAAGAAAAATATATTTGTTATCATTTTCATTAGTTCAATTATTTACATAAATATATACATTTCATAAAATGTTATTTTCTCTATTAAGATTATCAAAATAAAATGTAAAATGGAGAATGATTAAATGTTAGAAGTAACCTACCTATACACACACATAGTGTATATGAGGTAGCTATTCAACATAAAGTGGAAGTTAATATATGTTGATCTTTTGACCTCGCTATCTTTTGACCTTGCTATAAATACAATATAAGCATGCAAGGCACACGGGGGGTTTGGTACATGAAAAGTAGAGGCTAGGATGGTAGAAGTGATTAGCATTAATCCGTTTCTATCTTCACTAATCTTTCTCTTATCAGTTCAAATCTTCTCCGAACTCCACCAAACTTTCACGAACACCTTAGGAAGAATGGATCTAAAGTCAATGTGGAATAAATATGAAGAAAAGTAGGGTTCCACTTTACGCCATGATCATAAGGAGGAGGAGCTCGGTTTTGTGGTTTTGGTACTAAAGGTTGGATCTTTAGGAGTTTGGTGATGGCAGGAAGTGGTTCTTTGATTCTTGTGTGTTTGGGCTTGTTGTAGATTTGGAAGATGGTGAGTTTTCTCACTATCTTGTATGTATATACTGTGTATATATGTTGTGTGCTTGAAATATAAAGTTAAAGTGATATTAACTAATTAAAGCTATAAACTTTAGACTTTTGTTGGTTTTGAAAGCAAATGAGAACTTTATATTGTATAACGTTACTCCTATTACCTTCTATAACATGTGGCATGGCCTAGAAATTTTGTTCACATGTTTGGTTGGCTTGCGTGTTGAATTGAAGTATGTTTGAAAGTGTTTGAAGTGAGAATAGTCGTTATATGTGCACTTCGATATCCCTTTACTTTAACTTGTGTAAATGGAAGATTTATGAACTTAACTTAGGATAATTTGATTTGGTTGTCCTCTATACATATTTTTGCATATGGGATAGTAAAAAAATGGCTTATAAACTTATAGAAATTGAGAACCAAAGTTGTGAAAGTTAGAAGCGAAAGGTTGCTATGGATGCATTTTGAAAATGCCTTGTGTTTGGTGATGTTTGAAGTTAACTTTGAGAGACATCCTAGGGGATTCTTTGCATTTTTGATAAGTACTATATGATTATTTATTGTTGGAAAAATATGGAAGTTCAAATCAATCATTAACTCATGAAACAAATTTGCAAAAAGTAATAGCAAGAAGAAGGTCGCTATATAAGCACTTTGAAATACCTTGTTTTTAGAAATTTTTATCATTAATTTGAAAGACATCCTTCGGGGTTTCTATGCATTTTTAATAATTACTATACTGTATGTACCATCTTTTGTGAGGATAGGTTGTTATAACTATTCAAGATGATGATAGTATTTAGAATTGTAACTCTGAAATATTCTGTATCTTAGAGTGACAGTTTTAAACTGTTTTTGGATATAATATGTAATCATTCCATTGTGAAATTATGATATTATGTTCCTTCTTTCTTGTTATGTTTTATTTTATTTTATTTTACCCTAATGATATGTTCTTTCGACAATTTAATGCTCGACACACGAATACCGTGGATGTATTAGTGTCAACATTTAGGTCGGAAAGGCTGATCGTTACATGCCACCTTCGAGCCTAGTCGTTTCAAGGTTTGAGAATCTGCCATGCTAGAATCCCATATCTACATCGTCGTTTCCCCACCAAGTCGCGACGCCCTTCATAGCCATCGTCTATTATGCGACTTCTCCTTCATCTGGATGTCGAAGCATAGCAACATGATTTTTTTTCTTTTTCTTTTCATTGAATTGGATTTTGGGGCTAGGGCAAAAGTTGGGAATGAGTAAGGAAAAATAAGAGTTCAAGTTATGGTTTGTGACATAGGTTAGGAATGGGAAAAAAGAAGATTCTAGGTATGTTTGGGTTAGGACTTTAGTTGTTAAGGGTTAGCTTTAATTCTTTTCCTCTATTGTCCTTATTATATTTTTTCTTTCTTTCATTTCTTTTAACTAACTAACATTTTATTCATTTGTAAATAAATTTAAATTTAATTTAAATTGATTTACATTTTATTGTATATAATATTTTTCGGTAGCTGCACAATTTCTTTCTATTTGATCCTTGCTTGTTTTATTTAACTAGTCATCATATTAACGTAAAATAAATTTATTTTTTGAATATTTCAACAATATAAAAAATATTAACACTTTAAAAATATTGTGTATTTGTTAGAACATTTTATTCGAGTTTAATATATTTTGTAAAAAGAATTTATTAACTAATTCAATTTATTAAAACATAATATTTTATTTAGTAGACTTTAGTTAAATAAATATTTAATATCATAATAATAATATCAAAATCGAATTCGAAACTTTTTATTTAAATTAATTTTTTTTATTATTATGATTTAGAAAGCAGAGTTGTTACAACCTCCCTCCTTATGAAAATAGCGTCCTCATAATTTCTTATAGGAAGACGTAATACACAACCCATACCCTTAATTTACTCATATTATACAATCTTTTATCAAACCTAAACTTGCTCAATCCTTTATGTGATTATATCTTCTAGCATATCATATAGTATGCTATAGATTCAATAAAACTCATTCAACGACATTTTATTTTTCTCATACGATAAAAAAATTCAATTTTTTTCCAAATGTTCGAATTTTTACAATTTTTTGGCAGAGTCTCCTTTGTATAGTGAGATTTTTGAAAATCAGAACATAATATAATTACAATATATCTATAGAATCTCAACATTTAGGCGTCCCGAAACATGGTAAAATAATATAATATCATATAAGTATCTATATAGCATAAAATATCATACCTCTTTATTAGCCTTTTAAGCAAGTTACTAGGTTATCATACGAGCAAAAGTGAGCTATCATTGCTCATTAATCCAAATATACTTCATAGGAAAATATTCTCAACTCAAAATTAAATATTAGTTTCATATGAAGAGATATGAGAGGTATGCATTGATTTAATGTAAAAGCAATGTACCTTTAATATTAAATCACCTTCCGATAAAATTTTAAAGGTTGAAAATAGAAAACTAAGTAATGTTTTCAAAGGGTGAATTGTCACATTGTATATTTTCTTTTCAAAACACCTTTCGAATTGCAAAAATGTCAAGTATAACTTGAGTTATGAGGGTTTTTTTATAGATGGTAAAAACCTGGAATTATAATACAAGCGCAAACCCACTTTACAAAGCAGCATTTTTAGCTAGAAAGCATAATTTGTTTTCCCAAAATCTAGTAAGCAAAGTTGTTCCTTATCATATTAGCTTTCCAAAAAGTTCGAGATTGTTGAACTCGGATAAACCGTTTGAAAATTATGACCAAATGAATTCAGTGCTTTTATATAGAATTTTCATTTTCAAGACAGCAATACACTTACTTATTAGCTCAACTTATAATCTTAGCAATCTTTCTATTTTGTATTGCATTCAAAAGAAAAGTTGTTCTCCAAAGTCATAGTTTTCTAGTAATTTAAAATTGTCGAAAACGAATCAATGGTTTTAGATTTATGACTAAAATAAATCATTGTTTTATCACAAAAAACTTCCATATGTTGTCAAAAGTCTTTGAATGCTCAAAACAACATTTCACAATAATAAACTTCAAATTTATTTTCTAAAACCTCAAAATAGTTTGATTTAGTATTTGTTGCAAACACTTCTTATTAAAGAACGACATTTTTTCCCATTAATATTTCATTTTCTCCCTATTTCTTTATGTAGAAATTATAAAAACACTGTAAACATTTGTTAAATTTTTTATATAGAATTATTTTGAATTCCTTTATTGCTAAAGGTCAAAATTCATATCATTCAATTAATTTTTTTGTCAAACCAAACTAGTTTTATCCATCATCCTTTTTTTCAAATCTTTTACAACATTTTCAAAATAGATTCATAAGTTATAAATTCATTGCTGAATCTTTTGTGTTGTTACTTCATATTTGAAAATCTTACCTTCTAATTTTTTTAATTAATGCTTGTATAAAATATTTCTTTCTTTAATAGCTTATATACATTTTCAAATTTTAATTTAACATTTTCACCTCTTTACCCCACCCCTTGGTTTTTAAAAAAATCACAGATTTTAATATTTTATAACTCATGAGTATATCCAAGACATTAATTAATAAAATTACATATGTGTATAATATGCAATATATCAAAAACAATAAACAAACTAAGTTGTATATTTTGAAATATTCTTTTTGGAAAACTATGTGTTGGAAAAATCTGAATTCTCTTTAGCAAATTAACTTATAAATTTAAAAATAATAGTGATAATACTATTCCATATTCTAATTCTTTATTCTATAAATAAATGTATTTTTTCAATCGATTTTATATCTTTTGAAATGATTTCAAAACATTTACTCATAATATTTTTTTTTCAAGACATACTTTAAAATATACAGCATTCTCCCATGCTTCCTTGACAAATCTTTATTAATAAAGTAGGTAACATGTTTATTTTCTCATTGTAAAATTTATCTTCATCTTAAAACAAATCTATTATATATCCATATATATATAAATAAATATTTACGTTTTACATAAAATAATCCATAATTTAATTTATATTAAAATATATAACATTATCATGCCATAAAATTTAGAAATTCATTGTGCCAATTGGCTATAGTGTTGACTACCTGAGATAATATATCAACGTTGCCTTGCCATTGATCTCAACTTCACACTAGCACCCAATGGTTACAAATGTTATTCAAAATAATTAAATCTACAAAAATAATATATTCATTTTCTAAATTAATAATATATTACTTTATATAAAAATATACAACTCTAACAAAATATTTCTTACTATTTCCAAAATGTTACGTCGCACTGCCTCGTATAGCGTTTAGGAATCCATATTGATAACAATAACCAGATGTATGAACCATAATTTATAAAGCATTCAATGGAAAATTTAACAGAAATATAAATTACTAAAACATTTTCAATCACTTTATAAAATAATATTCATATTTTATCAAATCATATGCTTTCTTCTATGAAATATTTTTTAAAAAATTTGTACATATAATTAATTCATCAACAATTAACAACAATGTAATCCATCATACTACAATCAATTATTCATAAAAACAAGCAAGCCTTCAACTAATTATATTATATTATTTATTATTATTTTTCCGTTCCATATATTATATTAATGGTGGTGGGACATTGAAAGTGTTGCTAAGGCTTAGGGGTAATTATTGCATGTATCTAACTCTTTAGTCAATCTTGTTCATATCAACGGTGTTTTTTTCTTTTGTGTACTTTGTTATATTTTGTTATAAATAATTAAGTAATAAGTTTAAGGTATTTATTAAAAAAATCCTTGAATAAAATGTTATATGATTATAGTTGCAAATAGTTGGGATCGTGAGTAATTGATCACAAAATGAAGTAACATTTTGTTTTACATAGTCTTGATCAAGATGTCTCGAGAAAGGATATCGATACATCCATTGAGACTAGAGTGCATAACTCTTTACAAATATTAGGCAGTGTATTATTCGTGGATGTTGGGGGCATCAATGGATTATGTACTCATATTATTGAATAGCCAAAAGATGACTCGTTTGAGAGCTTCTTGATTATTAATAATAAATAGGTCAAACAAGAAATCCTAAGGGGACAATGTTGCACATTTCCCTCAACATGAGAATATGTGAAACTTTAATGTGAATACTTCACTTTATTTATAGTCAAGTCATGGTATAGAAGAATTAAAAGTACTAAGAATCTTAGGTAACTAGATTGTACTTTTATTATGGTCAATCATATGACATCCCAATTATGTTACAACCATAGTTAGGTATACTTTAAACTAATTGAAGTGAAACACTACTCGAGAAAGGATTCATCTCCTTTATTGTAAAAGGTTTTTATTTTTGTAATTAGTAGTCAAAGTCAAAATCTTTCGGTAGATTAAATTGCTTAATCGATAAAAGTTACCGGATTAAGCCACTTTAAAGCTTTCTATGAAGTTAATTAGGATATTGTTAGAATATTTTACCTTAGAAAAAAATCTTGTTATCTTAGAGATTTAGTGATATTGAAAAGAAAACATGCAAATATATTGTTACAAAGTGTAGCTTAATAAATATTTAATATTGGACTTTCCCAAAATGATCTATAAGCGACTAAACTTGTTCATGATACTGTATTTCAGTAAAGTCCATACAAGCTACAATATTTAAATTATTTAAATATCGACTAAGGATAGAGTTCATAGTAGGAAGTCAACACAACCCAATTGTTAGACAATTCTTAAGTTCAGTCGGTTCAAAATTAATTTATAAATGTTATAAATTAAGAATAAAGTTAATACAAATATTATATTGATTTTATGGCATTTTAATTTTTTATTTGAAGTCTTAAAGTAAATTATGATTGTTATCTATTAATTTTTTAATATAGGGCTATATAATTAATAAAATGATCGATATATGTGAAGTGTTAATTAGGCCCGACATTTGGAAGCCCGTATAAGCATATGGTCGAACGTACCATGGAGCAAGAAAGGGCAACTGACTTAATCTTTAGATCCAGAGAGAAATATATTAGATATTTGATATCTTAATAGCTATAAATAGACCCACTTTCTCTTGTTCAAATCACGTAGAAGAGTAAAACCCTAGCCTTCATTAAAGAACTGGTGGAAGCTTAGAAGCTGGGATTTACACATCGTATACAAGGAAAAGTACAAAGGATGCAAAAAGGAAACAATTAAAAACCACCGTGTTGATAATCAATAGGATCAAAAAAGATACATATTTAACTTTTATATATCTATATTGAAAAATCATTTTATTTGCTATAAACTTTTCTATCTCAATCCACACACAGATATATATATATATATATTTAATTAATTAATTAAAAATTAAATGTTAATAATATTAAGTAATTATAATAGTTTACATATACTTAATTGTGCATATATATATATATATATATCTATATATATATGTTATTCATGGGTTTAAAAAATTATTTTTGTTTCTTTGTTTTAAAATAATACCAATTTTTTATTTGGACTTAATTTGTGTATGGAGTGTATGCGTGTATGTATATAAACATGCACATTTAAAAAATTATGCTTGTATATTTTATTTTTGGATTTAATTAAGAGAACATTTTTTATGTTTGGATAAATAGTTGAATAAGTCAATATAATTTAAATTTTAAATTTTAAACTAAAACAAATATATATATATATATATATATATATATTGTAATGGCATGGACACTTGTAATAAATTGATTAACTCCTTTTAATAAATTATAGGGTCAGCCTTGATAAGAGTGATTAAGGCAAAAAAGTTGAATTTGTTGAAGAGGATGGAATTATGACTCGAAATAAACTATATCTATTTAAAATAACATTTATCCTTGAAAAACATATAAACCTTGGTAGAATCATAATGGGAGAAAAGAGATGGATTGTTAAGGAGAGTGACAAACTTATAAATAAAGTGACGATATATAAAAACCAAATTTCTAAAAGTTGATCCTTGCTTCTTCAGAATCTTTTTCAAGTTTTCTCTTTCCTCCATCCACCTTCTGAGCTATGGCTCCTGTTGTTCTCTTCGTAGCTTCTCCATTCCTTCTCCTAAAATCACACAAAAATACTCTAAATTCAAGTAGGAGTATCATCTATAATACCCCTAAACCAGAATTTGCTAAAGGTGAAGAATTATTTTTAGAATTTTAGAATTAGGAATTCAAAGGGTTGATTGCAAGATAGTTTATAGAATTTCTACTTGCTTGGGTGAGCGGGAATGATTCTCTACTTAATATGATTTCATTTATACTTTTATGCTTGTTAATTGCTAGTTAGGTTTAAGGTTAGCATGAGTGCTTTGCCTCCTGTTAAATGGTTGACTATTGGATTATTTAATTAAAAGTATACTTGAGCGAGTTGAGTGAATATTGAAATAAAAAGATAAATTTAAACCATTGAAATTAAACAAACGAGTTAACTTGAATGAGATTGTTGGATGATTGCAGTTCTTGTTGTATCGTTTGTTTGGGAAGATTATTGGTTGTGTATGGATTGTTGAGTACCTTATACCCATATGATTTATAAACTGTTCAAGTTTTGGAACAATTTATCACGTTTCTTTTAAGTGGTATTCATCATATGGTGAATCATTGACGATATGAACTAGAGTGCAAGGTAGATGGAGGGTATAAGGTTGCATTGCCATCAAAAACAATGTTGGTGCAAGGAATTCGGGATTATGGTCAAGTGGAGTTTGAATGGTGGGATAAATTTCTTTAGGAAAATTTACCTTATTAAGGTTCGGACCCGAATTCCTATAGTCAAATTATCAAAGTAGGAAGTGAAGGATTTTGTGGCCAAGAAGAAATATGCCAAGTTGGGCCCGTATACTCTGACCAGTCAACTATCAAGGAGGTCAAATGATTAGTAGAAATGACTAGTCGACTACTTGGCTTTAGCTAATTTCGTTGGTCGATTAACCCAGATGGATCAGTCCATTGATCGGCTATTGAATGGAATCTGATAGTCCTTTCGGGATTTTGATGTTTAGGCAAGACTTCAAGGTTCGAACAAGGATTATTTGGTTTACTGTGACTATGGAGTGATGTTTTGGAGTTTTTGACATAGGAGTAGGCATGGCTTAGGGTCGATGCTTTGGTGGAATGTATTGTGATGTGCAGTAATTAGAGGTACAATCAGGATGTGAGTCGTCGATCAGGATACTTAGATGACCTATGTTGAAGACAGCTAGGTGGTTGTACATAAAGTGACTTCTACATGTTTTCAATTCTAGTTACGATTTTTGTATCTAGTCACTAGGGTATCGAAGGCACATGGCTCATGGTTGGGTATGATATGACATTACCTACACCCGAGGCCTATAGCTTAACTTGGACATTATTATTTTCCATCAAAACTTCTAAGATCAGCCACAACTTACAATGAGAGTGATAGTCAGAGAGAGATGGGGACACTAATCTATATCAGTAACTACCATAATATGGTATCATAGAGAGATGAGGACTTTATTTTCTTCAACGTGTAGTCGTTTGTTGGAAATATGGTGTGCCTTGTTGGTACAGATACATTTTGGGGGACAATTTGATGTTGCCTTAGAGATATGGTTATAGGTATGATATGATGATACCTTAGAGCTTTGGCTTATTGTCAGATACACGCGAGCTTACATATGTATTTGTATGATATTCACAGTAATTATATTAGCACCGTTGTCCATTATTCTAGCTTGTTGGATGTTGGAGAAGAGCATGACTAAGTATGACATGGCATTACTTTAGAGCTCTTGCTCACTTATCATATGTACCTTAGTTTACATATGTCTTTTCATTTTAGGGTACCACTTAGTATATTATTTATCTTATATTAGTGTATCTAATATCATGCTTAGTATTGATATTTCCTTTCCACTAAACTTTATATTTGACACTTACTAGGTTTTCCATTTTATCAATTCCTTGAGTAACTACAGACTAGAGACTGAGAAGATATTACTAGTTGGAGCAGGTTATAACACCATGGTTATCTATTGCTATGATTATATGTCAAGTACTTTTGTATATTTTAGACTTTATCTTGTATATGGGACATATTATTTTAGGATGTTATCATTTGAAATTTGCATGTTTGGAGTGTTACGTATTATGACAATGAATCTTATTATCTTCGTATTGTTATGATATTGGATAGACTTTCCCATGCATATGTCATTATTATTTTTTATTCCTATGAAGTGAGTTCAATAGGAATCTATTCAAAATTGCTCTATTTGTTTTCTTTTTTCCTATTAAGATTTTTCAATGTTGGTGGTTAGAAATTCGAGTACCATTGTGCATGGACTTTTGGACACTACGAATGGAGGATCTTTACATTTGGTATCAGGCTTAATTACCTAATAAGAAACTTAGGCAATACTGAGAGAGCATAGTGTATATTGTACTATATAAATACTCAAGCACACACCATGTATCATATGTATTTCTGTATTATAAATGGAGTTGTTATTGAATACTTTTCAAAGAAAGCAACTATGAGATGAATTACAAGAGCAACAGGGAGAGGAGCCAATGCAAATGCTGGTAATGACGTTGAGATGCCCGCTTGGTTTTGGTAATACCTACCGGTACAACACAGGCTACTCCTCTGTAGGGGCATTTACATATGTTCTGGGAGGATATATGTGCTATGATGCCAAAGTTTTGTCCTTACCACCGATGATGAACTTCTGAAGGATGTACAAAGGGATTACATGCTTAGGTAAGAAATCATACATAGTATCGATATTTTTGCTAAGACTTAAGCTTGGTCAAACCTCATGATCATATATTCAACAATCTGGTACTTTATGGCACAATAAGGCATATGCTTACTTCATTGCATCTCTAAGGGGAAGCTTTAAGTTGGTAGGAAGTGGAAATTATTGAGGTAAAAGAGGAGGAAATCATGTGGGAGTATTTCAAGCATCGATTTGAGATTTAATTCATCTTGGAGGCTAAGAGGGGAACTAAACTTTGAGACTTCATCAACCTTCGTCAAGATAATCTATCTATGTAGGAATATGCATGCAAGTTTAATGCTCTAGCTGTGTTCGAGGTGGATTTTATCAATAACCCATTTTAAGGCTACCAAATTTGCAAGGGGTTTAAATTTGGTACTTAATGGTTAAATTCTTAGATAAACTGTTATGGGAGCAACATTTGAAATTTTAGTTCAGATGGCTCTTCTCTATGAGGGGTCTAAGGGGTTATTGAGGTGGTAGTGAAAGTTAAGAGGAAACAAAAGTTCCAGTTAAATCACATGGAACAAGGTGGCAAGAATGAACAACAAAAGCCAACCAAAGGGAGAGAAATCATATGTAGACGATGCAACTTCAAAGGGCACCAAAGATTGCGAGTTGGATCTCACAAAGCCAAAATTTTAATTATGAATTATTTGGGCATTTTAAAATCCTTTACTTTCTAAAGGTGGTCCAGTAATAGTTTATGTTATTGAAGCAGCTCTGAACTCAAGTAGGTATGTGGCACAAGAGAAGGGAAAGAACATCATCTTAGAAAGTTTGGTTCCTATTTATGGTACAACTATTCGATTTCTTTTGGTTATGAGGGCTTCACATATTATAACCGGTTATTTGGTTGATAGCTTATATATGGTTTTAGTTTTTGTTTGTAAGCATCTTATTGTGTCCAATCCCATGGGGGTTCGACTTGCTTTAATATGATTTTCTAAAATATTGCATTGAAGGAAAGCGGGTTCAAGTTTTCTTGTAATGCAATCGTTCTCGGGTTTATGAAGCACGGTCATTTCTTGGGTATGGAATGGATAAGTGAACATTAGATAGTGCTTGATCATGAAGGGACATATAATCAAGGGGGTAATGGAAAGCATATGTGCTCAACATGCACTATGAGCCAGAGAGCTCCATCTCAAGTAGCTACATTAGACATTTATTATAATGAATCATCATCGCTTTCTATTGTCCTAGATTTTGCTGATATGTTCGAGGAGATTATGGATTTACCTCCCAATCGAGAGATTAAGTTCCGAATTGATCTTAAGAGGTATACTACGGTAGTGGTTATGCCAATTAGGCACAAGGCACTGAGGGGGAAAAGGGAGTAGGAAGTGCAAACCTAAGAGTTGCTAAGGATGATCAATATTCAAAGGAGTACTTTCAGAATAGGGGTACCAGCTATATTTGTTACTAAGGTTGATGGTTCATTAAGGCTTTGCATCGATTATAAAGAATAAATAAGTTAACCCGAAAGAAAAAGTACCCATTGTCGCACATAGATGACTAGTTTGATTAACATGATGGCACAAAGGTATTCTTGCAAGCAGACCATGCGAAGATGTCCCATCAATTAAAGGTAGCAGAGGATAGTGTGTCAAAAATCGACATTAGGATGCTTGATGGGTAATTCGAGTGGAAGCTCATGCCATTTGGCTTGATCGGTGTTTCAACATATTTTGTTGACTTGATGAGTCCTGTTTTCCCAGAGCAACTTAATAAATTTGAAATCATGTTCATGGATGACATCTTGATATATTTTATAGATGAAGAAGAGCATAAGTCACATCTCAAAGTGGTGTTAGAAGTTTTGAGGCAACACCTGTCGAAAGCTAGGTTTTATAAGCGTTAGTTTTGGAGGGGAGAGGTATGATTCTTGGGTCATGTTGTCTCCAATGTGGGATCTCATAGATTCAAGTAAAGTGGCCGCAGTGCAAGATTGGAAGGTACTAAAGACAACCATTAACATTTGTAATTTCTCGGACTGGTCAGGTACTATTAGAAGTTGACTTCTTGAAAGTGGCCACTCATCTTACCCACTTGACCAAGAAGAATTAACCATTTAATTTGGATGCTCATTATGGGCATGCCTTTGATAAGTTGAAAACATTGTTTACCCTACCAATTCTCGTTATTCTAAAAGAAGCAATACTATTTACTCTATACATGGATGCATGTGGCATGGGCATCTTGGTGGTATCGATAAAAAGGAAAGTTGTGGATTATGCAAGTCGACAACTCACGAGAATAATTATCAAACTCATGATTTAGAGTGGGCGACAATTGTGTTCGCATTAAAGACTTGGATGCATTTATTGTTAAGTGAAAAGTTGATTATTCATGGAACATAATTTTGAACTATCTCTTTTTTTTAGAATGATCTTAACCTTTGTCAACAAAGACGATTGGAACTCATTGCCTCTTATGACGTCGATATATTATACACTCTTAGAAAAGAGAATATGGTGGCAGACGTGCTTAGTAGAAGGCATGCCGTTTTGAGGTCTATATTCGCATAATGGCAAAGTTGGAGTAGGGTTTGATTTTCTGACCCATATGCGAACTTATGGCTTGGATTTTGGTAAACATAAAGGAAGGCCTACTCTAGATAAGCAGTCTAAATCTTATCAAAAGCATGATTCTAAGTTGATGAAATTTTTTCTATTACTTGGAGATAGAGTGGATTCAGCAATATGACCCATTTTAGTATTGACCAAAATAGCTCGCTCCATAGGGATAGAAGGTTGTGCATGCCTAATGTTGATTTGCTTAGAGATAAAGTGCTTCATGAACACCATCATTATAGGATGACTATTCATCTCGTTGGTAACAAAATGAACAATGATACCAAGCGTAATAGAACACGGTCCTAAAATTTATTGCTATGTGCATGACTTTCCAAAGATACAAGGTGAAGCAAAAGAATCCAAGTGGTTTTCTACTACCGTAAGATGTTCTAGTATGGAAATGGAAGCAAATTTCCATGGATTTTATTCATGGATTTCCATGATGTAGAAGAGGTGATGAGAACATACGGGTCATTATTGTTCCTTTGACTAAGAATGCTCACTTTGTGTCTATTCAGTCTACAAGAATCACTACGTCTCTAGCAACTTTGACATGAAAGAAATTATGAGATTTCATGGAATTCCAAAAGTATTGTAGAGGATAGAGATTCATTATTCATTAGTGAGTTTTGAAGAAGCTTGTAACTTACTTTAGGTACGGAATTGAGTTTGAGAACCACATACCATCTACAAACCGATGGATAAACAAAGAGGGTAAATAGAGTGCTCTAAAATTTATCGAGGTCTTCCATCTTATACATTAGGGGATCTTGGGAAGATCGCTTACCTTTAGTAGAATTTGCATATAATAATAGTTTTCAACCGTGTATTAACATGGCGCTATTTGAAGCCTTGTATTGGAGGTCGTGCAAGACACCATGATGGTGGGAGATAACCTATCGATTCATACTTGTATCGAATATGATTTAGGATACTTCGAAGAAGATTAACTTATTTCAAAAGATAATAAAAGCATCTCTAGGTCAGCAACAATGTTATTTCGATGGCACATGCAACAATTTGGAGTTTGGGTAGGGGATTTTTTCTTTATGAAGGTTTCTCTATTAAGGAATGTGGTTTGTTTAGGTACTTCTAGTAAGTTGGCACCACGATGTGTTGGACCTTTCCCTACTATTGAATGGAGTGGAAAGATTGCGCACCTCCAGAAAAGATGGTCGGAGTGCATATTGTCTTTCATGTATCTCATTTACACAAGTCTATGCTTAATTCTACTTTCATCATAGAGCCAAGTCAACTTGAAGATGTTCATGTTGAACCGAAAGCAACTATAATAAAGGGGTGTATTCATATTTTTGGGTGTAATACAAAGTGGCTCACAAGGAAAGTAGTCATACTTATGCAAGTTCAATAGAGTGAAAACATTAGGGATAACATTTAGGAATCAAAAGAAGAGGTTCACACATATCATATGGAGCTATTTACCATATGATTCACTCTACTTAGTACCATTTGTTTTCTTCTCGCACACATACAAAAGATTGGGAAGAACTTGTTTGATTTATTTGCTTCTTACGTCATATGCTAGTAATGACTACTTCTAGTGTAATGACCCTTAAACTAATTAATAGTTAATTATAGGAATAAAGGTTAACTGATTACATAAGAAATTGAATGTATTAAATAAGGTAAATATATATGGACATTTATTTACTTTATGAATATGAAATTAAATGAAAAGCAGGGAATATAATTAAATGAGGTGTAATTAAGTTTAGCGGTGAACAATAGAAATCGGTTAATTGATAACTAACAACAACTAGATATAATTAAATTCGACTCTATATATATGTAAGAAGAAGATTTAATATTTGTACAAAGGAGATCTTATATTTAAGGTAATCAAATTTAAAACAGGGGTAAATAAAAATTTGAATAAAGAATATTTTTATTGAGAGGAATAAACTAGTCCATGAAAGATTGAATATATGAGATCTTATATTAAGGGTATTTATATGTAATTAAATCTGGTCATATATAATGCGATCAATTTAAATATGTGAATGGGAGCTACATATGCGGTGAATAGAGAGGATCTTGCAAATGAAGAAATAGATTAATAATAAGGAAAATGAAAAGAGAATTAAATTAATTTAATTACGAGAACTACCTAAGGAAGATTGGATTAATTAGGTGCGGGACACATTTATTAAATAGAGCAAAGGTAATTGGAGAAATTAAAATTGACCTAATTAATAGGAATAAATAAATTTGAATTTTGAATGGTAAAGGATTTAAAATGTGGATGTTGAAAAAAGGAAATCTTTTATTTTTAGAAATAGATTAATGAGAATAAATGAGAGGGATCTAAGATCATTAACATAGATAACCCTCGCTAGCTCCTTCACATTCACATTCTTTTCATTGTAAACAAATTGAAAAAAAGTAAAAACTCCATTATCAAGCCAATGCCGACCACATTTCAAGGGAGATAGAAAGAGGAAACCATAAATCAAAGGCAAAGATTTAATTGAAAAGAAAAGATTTAAACAAAGACTTCAGAGCTTCTTTAGTATAAAGTTGGTAAAATTTTCTGTAAAAAACTTCCAAACCCATTTTTTTAGATTTGATTTCATTTAGATGATTTTAATGTTGATAAACATGTTTGAATGATTAGTTATGGCTTTGGATATATTTTATTATTTAAGTGAAATGAATTTAGCCATGTTTCAGGTAAAATATGGTTTATCATATCTATATGTTATGAAAATTTAGTATGATATTTCTAATGATAAAATTGAGATGGTTTCTTAATTTCATATTTTTTGGATAAAGAAATAATTTATTATGAATTTTCCTAGTGGAAATGGTTAAATTCAAATGTAACTAAATATTTAAAAATATCAAAATTAAATATTTTGTTTTGAAATTTCCACTAGATGAAGAAAACAATGTTTCAGAATTTTGGTTGATTTTTTTGGAATTTTTCCATTAGTTTTTGATTTAATATGAATTAACTGGCTAAGAAAACGTACCTTAATTAAGAGCTTAGTTAAGGAAATTATTAATGGATGAAGATTAATTTTTGGCTATTGTTAGGAATTGCTATTGCAAAACAAAAGCAACTAATAAATAAATGATATGTTTACATGTTAGGTAAAAATATATTGCTTCATTAAGACAAAATAGCATTTTCCATTTAATAATGGATTTTCCACATGGCATGCGATAACTATAGGATGTGATAGATATAGGTCGCGATAGCTAAAGGTTGTGATAACATTGTAAGTGCGGCAAGTGATAGCTATAGTGACATTGACACTCGAAGGTTATTAAACTATGCTTAGAATGGCTAGCAAAGATGAATTCTTTAAATAAGCCAAAGAAAAATTTAGTGATATTTTGGAAGCTAGTTTCCAAGATGTTGGTTTTGAATTTCATAGGATGAAATTATAAAGGAAAATTTACAAGTTAAAATTTTGTTGCCTTGTTTGAACTTTGAATTGGAGTAAGCTTAGGGAAGTTAAGAATTGATAGTTGCATCATTCAAATCAAAGGTAAAAAAGTTATATTATGTATGGTGAATAATAAATTAATGAAATAAATAGATTAAACGAAGATCGTAAAGGTAAACTAACTCATGGAGTTATTGAATGGTGAGGTGTGAAGACAAATGATATCTAAAATTCATTGGTAAATAGCAGGGTGCCATGATTTGGGAGGTCTATAGGGCTCAATTTATTTAAACCGAGCTTTAAGTTAAGTTCATATTAGGGTGCTAAAACATCAGGGCGGTGTTATAAATGAATCACCCATGTGAAACGAAGGGGTTTTGGAAGAGGGGTAATTGATGCTTAGTAAAGATGTTTGTCAGAATGTATTAAGGGCCCGTACATTCTACATCTTAGGAGAGTCAGGGTGGCTCCCATATGGAATGAGTGGCCTTCATCAAGTAAAGTTGTTTGAAAAAAGATTAAATTAGTGATAGGAAGGCATATGGAGATAATAATTAAAGAGTTAATGATAACTTTTTCGCTGATGCCAAAATAAGAGTTTAGGTGATATGTGTAAATATGAATGATGAATGTATGACTTGGTTCATAATTGGATTTTATGTACATGGTATATTTTTAACCGAAATGATTCTATATGGAGGCCCATGCTATGGATGGCTATTTACATGATATTCTGTAATTTCTGTGATGTATAAGTGAGGGAAAAACTTATTCCGTGCTTTAGCAGTATGTGTCCCTATGTATATGTTTAGGATAAAGTTTTACTCCAAGCCTTATGTCTACCCCATGTTTTTATCATTTTCCATAAACTCATGGGCACACATTCGAGTATGTTGAGTTTATGGATTAGATAGGTTACTATCAGAGAATGAATAAAGCAGCCAAAGACGAAGTATCGGGCTTTTAGCTAATAAAAGTTATTTTTATATTCCATTGTAAAAATGGAGTATATAATTGATTAAGTGTCCATGTTTTCATCTTCATATGTCGGGCATGACATTGCTACTTTGGCATGTTTTCATTTTAATGTAAAGATAATTATGTGTAGTGAAATTTATTCTGCTCCTCTGTTCACGTAATGTTAGGAAAAAATACCGATTTCACTTTGTTGCTTGAAAGTATTTTCGCTGATGATTGCAGCATCATCGGCATTCATTTTCAGATCTCGAAGTGAGGGATGTTACAAGATGGCATTAGAGCTTAGGTTAGGGGACACTTAAGTAAAACAGAGCTAAGTATAAATCTAGGTAAAAACTAGATTGTTGTAAATTAGCACCTTGGGAAGGGTATGAGCTATATATATGACGTACTTGTATTTTTAATAGATATATAAGTAGATATTTCTACCCCTCTACTATTGTTCTCACTCTTCTTACTTTAATTTCTTATAAACACTTGCTTACACAAAAATCAAAAATGGATCTATGTAGCGAACGTTCGACTTTTGTATAGTGTTTTTCTCACGCTAGTTTTCCAAACTGACTCGGGTGTTATTTTATTATAATGCTCGGGTCAGACCGAGTATTACAAATATAAGATAGGATGTTGTGGAGCTCAGAAGACGAGCTGGATGGCGAAGACGTATTACAAGTATCTGGTTTATATTCCACTGTGTATTATAGGCGGTATATTCAGTTTTGTGAGGACAAGTTATCATAACTGTCCAGTATTGTGTTATTGATTTGTGTTGTACTCTGATGATGTAATGTATAAAAACAGTTATGGTTCTTTTTGTATAAAGACCAGTTGTTATCTATTATATATTGTTCCGCTGCGATTGTGAGATTCTATGTTGTTGTTTCTATTTTCTTCTTCTACCTCTTTCTTCTTTACCCTAACGATATGGTATTTTCGGCATTCGATTATTCGACATGTAATACAATAGATGTATTGATGTCGATTTTCGGGCGTCGAAAATCCCGGTCGTTACAAAGTGCTCCGAGGAAATGAGCCTTCAGACTTATCCACGGCAAGAGCGCTCTTTGGAAGAGACTCCCCGTCATCGAAGGGTAAAGATGATATCGCTGGCCCATCCGGCACCGAGTCTCCAGTTTCTCCTCCTGTTCAATTGACCAATAGTTCATCACTTGGGCCTCCCGAGCAGCACGTCGGCTATGACCCGAAGAAGCCCGGACTTGGCGTTCACATTTTATCTCCAATCCCTAAGGGTGATACTCTGAGGACCACTGAAAGTCAGTTGGAAGCTGGTATGTAGCTTCACCTTCTAGAGTTCAGGAATTCATTGCTTTTGGTGAGTGACAAATGTGTTCTAACATTTGTTTTTCATGAACTCATATAGGTCACTCTGAACCCGAACCGATTCCAAGGAGCGATGACACCACATAGCGGGAAGAGAAAAAGGCCAAGGCACCTCACACCAGAGATACCCTTGGTCCTAATGCACAACTGATCGGGGCGCTAGATGAGGATAAACTTGAAGATCCCTCACCTGTAGATGAACACGATGAGGTCGAAATCATAGGCGCTTCCGAGCATACTTCTAAGCTCAGCATGAAAGAGCAAATCGAAGAGGAGGAGAAAAAGAAAACCAAATTTAAGATAGAATCTCAGGTGGTAGAACTTGACGATCCCCAAAATATGCCCTTGAAGGTCATTCTCCCCGGTGGGACCACACCTTTGGAAATTCCTCCTCCTCCCTCGAGTACTTCATCGCTGGGAAGTAAAGGGTCCAAAAAGAGGCGCTCGGATGAGGAAACCTCGGAGAAGCCAAAAAAGGAAAGAAAACCGAAGAAGTAACTGTTGCCTTGCTACATTTTGCTCAACTTAAGTAACGTAGTACCATGTAGTTGTTTTCCTCCCCTTTTTTTTAATCGTAGATAGATTTTGGCTCCGGACTTCAGAGAAGTTGTAATGAAAATTCTTTTTTGATTAGTAAATAAAATTTTGCTTCTTTGTATTTTGAGACTCTCATCGCTTAGCTTATAATTTTATCTATAATTGAAATCCAGAGTCCTGTGGATCATGTGAACTCCAGTCAGCTTTCACCTGACTTGGAGACTTCTGAATCATTTACACTCTAGTCTGCATTCTATGAAATCAGAGCACTCAAGTTCGCGCTCTAGGGACTTAGAGATTTTCGAATCGTTTATACTCTAGTCCGCACTCTAGGAACTCAGAGTACTCAAGTCCGCACTCTGGGAACTTAGAGATTTTTGAATCGTTTATACTCTAGTCCGCACTCTGGGGACTCAGAGTACTTAAGTCTGCACTCCGGGGACTTAGAGATTTTCGAATCGTTTATACTCTAGTCCGCACTCCGGGGACTCGGAGTACTCTAGTCTGAGCTCTGGGGACTTAGATATTTTTGAATCATTTATACTCTAGTCCGCACTCTAGGGACTCAAAGTACTCTAGTCCACGCTCTGGGGACTTAGAGATTTTTGAATCGTTTATACTCTAGTCCGCACTCTGGGGACTCAGAGTACTCTAGTCCACGTTTTGGGGACTTAGAGATTTGTTGTTTTGTGTGTGCATTCATACGCCAGACAAATTAATGCAATTTAATTTTTTCATGGAATTATAAAACACGGAACACCAATAGTTCATAGAAAAATAGCTTCAACCCTTTATTGATTGTAGAAAATAAGGGCAAACCAAATGGTCTTATTACATGTCGGAAACAGAGAACAACAAAAGAAACATTTACTGGAAACAATTGCTACTAAAATGCAAAAGAAATAGACTAAGTATAATAACGGCGCAAATGCTCGCTATTCCATGCTCTAGGAGCGTCACGCCATCAACAGTCGCTAGCTTGAAGGTTCCTTCTCCAAGCCTCCGTTCGATGATGTAGGGACCTTCCCATGTGGGATTCATATATGACGGGACTGGAAAAACTCGCTTCAAAACAAGGTCGCCCACATTGAAAGTTCTTCGTTGAACTTTTTCGTTATAATATCGGGCGACTCAATGCCAATATGTGGCCGCCCTTAAATCCGCTTCTTCACGTTTCTCGTTGACAAAGTCCAATGATTCTAGCAAAAGATCTCAGTTCGTTCTTGGATCATAATGGGTCACCCGGTGAAAAGGAACTTCAAGTTCCATGGGTATAACAGCATCAGTGCCGTATGCCAAGGCGAAAGGAGTGTGTCCAGTCGCGGACTTGTCGGTGGTTCTGTAAGCCCAGAGTGTTGTTGGAAGCTCATCCACCCACTTGCCTCTAGCCTTCTCCAATGTTTTTTCAAGATGGATTGCATTATCTTATTTACGGCTTCAACTTGCCCATTTGCTTTAGGGTGAGCGATTGTTGCAAACCTTTTCTCAATGCAGTATTTTTGGCGGAACTCTTTGAATTCTCTACTCTCAAATTGAGTTCCGTTGTCAGTAATGATAGTCTGTGGGAGACCAAAGTGGCATATAATGTTTCGCCCAACAAAGTTAACGACCTTTTTAGTGGTGATCGTAGCTAGTAGCTCTGCTTCTACCCACTTGGTGAAGTAATCGACCGCGACCATTGCGTATTTCGCACCACCTTTGGAAATTGGCAAGGAGCCGATTATATCGATCCCCCATATTGCAAACGACCATGGACTAACCATTTGTGTGAGTTCAATCGGCGGTGCTCTCGGGATCTTTGCATACTTTTGACATTTGTTGCATCTCCTTACATAGTCTGCGGTGTCCCGATTCACGGTCGGCAAATACCCATAGCGAAGTATCTTTTTGTTTAGTGTCTGCCCCCCAGTATGCTCGCTACATTCTCCTTCATGGACTTCTCTTAAAACCAGCTTTATCTCGTTGCGGGCGATGCACCTAAGCAAGGGAATGGAGAATTCCTCCCGATACAGTACTCCATCCTGCATTACATACAGTGAGGCCTTGCGAACGACTTGTCGTCTCTCGTCCTTTCTCTCGAGCAAGGTTCCATGTAGCAAGTATTCTTTGAATGGGGTCATCCACGACCCCTTTTCAGTTTTCGTCCCTGACACAAGATCTACCTTCATCTCGTTTATACTTGGGGCATGTAAAGTTTCAACGGGAACCAAGTCCATCTGTTGTGCATCACCAGTACTTACAAATTTTGCCAAGGAGTCGGCTTCCCCATTTTGTTCACATGGAATGTGCGAAATATCGTAGTATTCGAGGTCCGCCAACAATTCTTGAACCCGAGCGAGGTATGGGTCAAGCCTTTGTCCCTTTGCCTCATAGTCTTCCCGTACTTGGTACACCACCAACTGTGAGTCACAATAGATTTCAACCGATTTCACTCCAAGTTCTTTGGTAAGCTTCAGTCCAGCGATCAATGCTTTATACTCGGCTTTGTTGTTTGTAGTGGGGAAATCAAGTTTCAAAGCATAACAAATCGATCGGTTCTCGGGAGTTACAAGAACATCCAACCCCAGAACAATGGTCGTTGGATGCCCCATTGGTATATAGATTCCATCGAACAACGGGAATAACATCACTTCCACTTGGCTTAACTAATATGGTGAACTCTGCAATGAAATCTGCTAACGCTTGCCCTTGGATAGCCCTCCGTGGCAGGTATGTGATGTTGAACTGAGTCAGCCCAATGTTCCATTTGATTAGCCTTCCAGAAGACTCCGTTCGTTGGAGCACCTGCCGCAAAGGTTGATCGGTATAAATACTGACCGGATGTGCCTGGAAATACAGGCGGAGCTTGCGTGATGTGATCACCAAGAAGTAGGCTAGTTTCTCAATCTTAGGGTAATTTCTCTCTGCCCCCGTTAAGCTCTTACTAACATAGTACACTGGCTTTTGAATTCGGTCCTCCTCACGAACCAGAGCTGCACTGTTGGCATGCTGGGATACGGCCAAGTAAACATACAACTGCTCATGGTCTACGGGTTTTGACAGAACTGAGGGCCTCTCCAAGTGTCTCACCAGAGATCGGAACGTGTCCTCATAGTTTGACGTCCATTCAAAGTTTCTCTTCCCTTTCTTTATCACATCAAAGAAAGGGATACATTTGTTGGTTGCTCTGGATATAAATTGACTCAACGTAGCGACTTTCTCATTCAGGCTTTGTACTTGCTTTATAGTTCTGGGTGTTTGTATGTCTCGAATAGCTTGAATCTTTTCTGGGTTGGCTTCGATTCCCCGCGCGTTGACAATAAAACCCAAAAACTTCCCCGACGCAATGCCAAAGGAACATTTCAGTGGATTGATTTTCATTCCGTAAAATCTGAGTATATCAAACATCTCTGCTAAGTCTCGAATGTGGTCTTTTGATTGTCATGACTTCATGAGCAAATCATCCACATAGGACTTCCATCGTTCTACCAGTCTGGTCTTTAAACATTCGATTCACCAAACGCTGATAAGTTGCCCCTGCGTTCTTCAACCCGAAAGCATCACTACATAACAGCACAGTCCAACGTCCGTGAAAAAACTGGTATGGTCCTGATCCGGGATGTGCATCAGGATCTGATTGTATCCCGAATATGCATCCATAAATGACAACAATTCGTGTCCTGCAGTCGAGTCAACTAGCTGATCAATTCTGGGTAAAGGAATACTATCCTTAGGGCATGCCTTGTTCAAGTCCGAGTAATCAACACAGGTCCTCCACTTCCCGTTTACCTTCCTGACCAGTACGGGATTAGATACCCATTCAGGATAGAGGGCATCGCGGACGAACCCATTGGCTTTGAGTTTATCCACCTCCTCTCTGAGAGCAGCGGACCTCTCCGGGTCCATGCCTCTCCTTATTTGTTTCACTGGCACATACTTTGGGTCAACGTTCAACATGTGACTTGTGATGGCGGGAGAAATCCCACACATATCAGAATAGGTCCAAGCGAAAACATTTAGACTCGCTCGGAGGAAATCAGTAAGATCCTCTATCATTGAGGGGTTGAGCTGTGATCCAATCTTAAGCACCCGTGATGGGTCATCATGGCTGACTGGTATGTCAATCGTCGGTTCAGCCGGTGCTGCCTTGGCCTCCTTGGGTTCTTCTTCATCATCTCTCGGGTCTATGTCTCTATAGATCCAACTGTGTTGCCCAAGCCAAGGCTCAGGCACTACTTGTCAATTTTCAGCAACATGGATGTGGAAAGGGTTGTCCATACCCTTTCCTTTTTCTCTTCGCTGGGCCTCTCTCAGCTCAGCCACATAACAAGCGCGACTAGTCGCTTGATCGCCATGTACTACACCAACTTCTCTATCCGTTGGAAATTTCAAGGTCAAACACCACGGGGCCAAAGCTGCCCTAAACTATGCTAGGGCCGGTCGGCCCAAAAAAACATTATACGGGGAATCAACATCCAAGACAATGAACGGTAGGATCTGTACCCTCCTGCCTTCACCTTCTCCTAGTTCAACCGGCAATTCAACAAAACCTACTGCATCAGTAGCTGCACCATTAAAGCCGTGAATGCGGGCTTTAAACAGTTTTAGATTATTCGCCTCCATCTTCATTTGGTCATATGCCATTTTGAAGATAATATTAACAGAACTCCCACAATCAATTAGTATCCTTCTCACAAGTGTCGGTCCAATCGTAGTTGAGATAACCATTGGGTCAATGGTAGGTGCCTCCACCTGATCGGTATCCTTGCTCCTGAACACTATATCATCAGTCATCATTCGCTACTGCTTCGCTGGAGTCCCATCTTCTACGTTCGAGCAGCATTCGAAACCTGCATGCTTCAGGGAACTAGCACAACGTTCCATTTTTTGCCAACTCTTGTCTGCTGGATGAGCTCCACCGATTATCGTGTTTATGGCCAGCCTTCCTCCGGTCCGATCGGGTTCCTCAGGTCGATATGAAGCTTGCCCATGATTGGGGTCAAATGTCCCTTATTCGCCTTCCTAGGGATTCTTAACAAACTGCTATAACTTCTTCTGGCGAATCAGTTTTTCTATAGCATCATGGAGGTGTCTGCACTCTTCAGTATTATGCCCGTAGTTCTCGTGAAATTGATAATACTTTCCAGTCTGCTTTTTCTCCTCAGTGGATTCCTTTGGGCGTGGCTTTCGATATTGGAATGTATTACAAGTTGATAGATAAATATTCTCCAAAGATGTATTCAGAGGTGTATATTCGCTATAGGTTGGGATTCTCGGTTTCAACTTTCCTGCTTCCCTCTTTCATCCGGAATTTCCTCCTCTGGGTCCTTTAGACTGCTCCGGCTTATTTTGAACATTAACTTGGACTTTGCCAGAGTTTTCGCTAGATTGCTTTACCACGATGCTGCTTTGTACCGCTTCATTGATGGGCCCTGGCGCACTGCTCCGTCTTGACCACTTGGCCTCTTCTCTTCTCATGAATTGGTTTGCCTTTGAATAAAAGAGTTCCAGGGTAGTCGGTGGTTTGCCTGCTAGCCAGTCATCAAACTCTGAGTCCGGATCTACTCCTCACATCACGACCATAAGGATAACATGGTCATTTGGATTATTAACTTCGGTAACAACAACGTGGAATTTTTGCAAATAATCCTTTAACGACTCTCCCAGAGCCTGGATCACACTGGACAACGACATCACGTCCTTTGGGTGAGTGGCATGGATCTTAAACTGCTCCATGAACTTCACTACTAACTTATAAAAACTGGAGATCGGTCATGGGGGAAGTCTGGTGAACCACATTGTAGTGATTCTGGATAGGGTTATTGGGAAGCATCTGCATTTGGTCGCATCATTTGCCCTAGCCGAGTCCATCATCCACTCGTATCTCATTATGTGCTGTCGGGGATCGGTCTTCCCTTCATAAGCTGGAATAGTAGGCATGCTGAATTTCCGAGGGTACACGGCTTCTAGGATGGTATCTGTAAATGGAGTATGGCTCTTAGATATGCCCCAATCATCGTTGGTTAAGACCTGATTCTCCCTCATCAGTTGTCTGACCATAGCTGATAAATCCGAGGTATGGATAGGAGGTGGCAAATCGATATCCGTCGTGCGCGATTGTTCCGGCTGGTGCCTCCTCGGTAGGCGATCACCTAAGTGTGCATCTCGTGGATCTGTTTCACTACGACCCTGGAGAGGTGGTAGACCAGCTCCCAAGCATGCCCTAGATCCTAAGTTTCCCACTCCAGGTTGGGAGCGACTCCCCAGGTGCAGGTGAGGGGCCACGGTTCCAGGTAAGGAATCTGGACCATTTCTATTGGTTTGCTCTTGGCGAGTCATCACCAATTGCTCTATTGTGCCAGTTTGTGCCATTTCGATCCTACGGCATCTATGCCTGGGGTGTTCATTTAATGAAGCGGAGCTGTCGGATGATGAGTAGGAAGCAGGGCTTCCTCCAACATTCTAACGCTGCTACTGAGCGATCTAGGTCATCAGGTTGGCGTTCGTTTGAATATGCTCGTTAAGCTGTCTCTTACTTTCCAAGAGCTCCCTCATCAGCTCATTAAACTCTACCCTAGCGACAGCTTCTAGTTGGTTTGGGACGATGGTGGGCTCTGCACCTGCATTAGATTGCTAATTGCTAGGTCCCACTTGCTGGACGCTGGCGGTCTTATTAACATCCGCATTGTGGGAGGCGGATCTGGTACGTGGTCTTTCCATCTTAGAGTAATCCGTGGGAAATATGAGTAGAATCTATCAACTCTTGAGAATGAACTCAGGTCTCCTTCGAGGATTTCCTCAATCTAGTGGCGACAAAGTAGATCCTAACAGCCTGAGAATGTACGTTCTTAGTGAAAGCACCAAAATGTTAGCACCAAAATTGGTCACTAACACCCTTGAATAGAACTGTGTAGAGAGATTAATGAAGAAAGTAAATTAAAACGTAGAAGTAACGCAATTGAGTGCAAAAGGAACAACAAAAAACGAGAACATCAGATTTATAGTGGTTCAGCGTAATTGCCTACGTCCACTTTGAATGTAATCTTGATTACTTTTCCAATCACTTGAGTATGGATACAATCCGTAAACAAACAACTTGAATACAAGTTTGAATAGGAAAGAAATGAGTACAGAAAATGGCAGAGTCTCCCTGGAATTCTGGAAAAAAGGTCCCCTTCAGCTGTACCCCTGCCCCTCTATTTATAGACAAAGACAAGCTAGATCCCCTGCGCAAGCCCATGACCAAGATGACTCGTCCCACATGTGATGCTTCAGGATGTCCGAACCAGGTATACCGAGCCACTCTGGCCGAACCAGGGGTTACTCGTGAATGACTCGAAGCATCTCTTTGATCAACTCGAAGCAAATGGTGTTGGAACTCGAAGCAAGGAAACACCAGTTAACTCGTCGACACATCTTAGGTTGCACAGTCCTAGGTACGCCGATCCATATGTGCTAAATCATTACAACCGAACCACAAGCGTCGAACCAGGCCCGACGGAACTATCTTAGCCGACCCATGCACGACCTTTCTTCCTTGACCAAGCGGCATCTGCTGATCCACCTAGACCGAGCTACGTGTGACCTTCGTCTTTAACCGAGCCATACATACCGACCGCTACATTCAATACCAAATAACTCCATGACCGACTAGGAGATAGCCTACCATTACAACCGACCCAGTCATGCCGAGTCACCTATGTCAATCGTATCAAATCCGAGCCCATCTTTGTCGATCCACATAAGCTGAACCACTGCCAGCCGACCCATATATAATCTTGTTCCAACAGGGCCGATACCATCATTGCCGAATCATGAGACTAGGCCAAACCATGCGACTAGGCTGAACCATGCGACCAATTAAGTTACACCGACCCTTTATATTTTCCAATCTTTTCTCGGCTTGAGTCCCGTCTAGGTCCTACCCTATCCTATGCAACTATCGCCTTGTAGTCGAGCCAAGTAGCCGGGTAACAATGTTGATGCTAAAATTATCTCATGCTGCAATATGGTGCTAAATTGAGTATGAAATCTAAAATGTGCTACCGTATGTAGGGCGCTTGAAACAATTTGAAACCTAAAATGCAAAGCAGCATGATGGTTGAAGCGTGCTAGTATATTGCAAGATGGCTGCATGATAGCTGAAACGTGTTGTTGTATAGCATGAAAAATCAACGGAGTCAGCTAGTGTGTCGGTAGGCATTACATGCTGTGCATTAGCTCTTAGTTGGCTTGAAAACAAGCTGACCATATAATAAAACATGATACAAAATCAGCAGCCTTTAAAACAAGCTGGTCATATAATAAAACAAGCGACTGCCTTTAAAACTAGAAGGATAGTCTGTGAAAGCTATTGCCTAAAACATGGCACAATAACTACCAAATTTATAAATTAAATTAGGTGCATTTAAGTAGCAAACAAGGCTTCAAGGCCGAAGTATTATTTTAAATATTATGCATGTAAACTAAAAGCTAGGAAGTTGCAGTGGTATGTCAGTAAGTAGTCTAGTAGAAAAGGTAGAAAATAAGCAATACATGTTCCATTTTAATCGCATTTTTATGTTTTTCCCTGTGTTCATAAATGAGATAGAAAATTCTACTTTCCAAATTTCTTGTCCTAATGGTACTTTATATCTATTTTATGTACCAGGTCACAGATCTATGTCATTGGGAGCATATCCATCGCAACAATCACCTTTCCATTCCAACACATTCGGGACTGCGCAACAGAGCATGCCATTTTTTGATCTAATGCAACAACTATCATATGTGCAACAATATTCACATATGCAATAGTTTTCGGGACCTTCTATGCCTTATCAGTCACCTCGCAAATTCGAAGAACATCAGCATCATGAGGGTATGGAGTGATTAGCGTTCCCACTTCACTTGTTTGCTTTGTTTTCCATGTTGAAATAATATATGCACATATATGTTATTGGACATGTTTGCCTTTCTTTTTTCTTTCAGAAGTAACATGTGTACATGTTTTTTACTAAACATGTTGGATTATCTTTTTGTTAATGAAATATGTTTGGACATGTTATCTTAGCTTTCTTGTTAAAGTAATGGATATACATATCTTCTTGAATGCATGGGTTACAATACATTGAGTACTTTATCACTTGTGTGTTGTTGTTAGATATTATGTAATACTGAATATATTTTGACGCTTATGAAATTGTAATGCTGATATATTAAATTCATGATGATATTTCATATTTTACTATTGTGGATATTGTATGCGTCTAAATTATGCAAATTTAAGACTGATAAAAGACAGAATTTCTGTCTTTAAAATTCAGTTTTAAATATATTTAAGACTGCAATATCAGTCTTTACATTTTAAGACTAAAATGTCAGTCTTAATATTTTTTTGTGACTAGGAATTCAAAGACTGAAATTTTAGTCTTTGATCGGTCTTTAAGTACAATTTAAAGACTGAATTACTTGATTAAAGACTGTAATTTTCAGTCTTTAATCCAATGTTTTTTTGTAGTGCAATATGCAACATTTACTATAAACAAACTAGGTATAAACATGCATTAACGATGCATCATAAAGGACAACAACGTGCCGATAAATATCTATCTAAAGTTATCAAGTTCAATAAAAAAAAGTGTATTAGTTCATTTATTTGGTGGTTTCAAGACTATTTATGAAATACATAACACGTAAAGTTTATTTTTCTTAGTTGATTTAAGGTTGTCAAAGGACCTAGAACATTAAATAAAAGAATAAAGAACAATATTGAATAGTAGAAGAATAAATATACACATCTAGACAAAAGATAGGTCCCATAGTTTTTTAGTTAATGATGTTTCTCTCTTAATATCATATGAATTTTTCATGTCATGGTAAAAGCCTAATAAGCTAAATGCACATCGATAAGTTGCATGAATCAACTACGAGCAAGTGTATTCTACACCCATTATAAATTTCTTCATTTACTATCGATTTATGAAAATAGATAATGTTTGTTATATACTTTTATATTTCTTTGCACATAAAAGGGTTCAATGTTTAAAAATAATATGTTAAAAGGTAACCAATATGAAATTTTCCAAAAAGAATGCTTATTATCGAAATACCTTTTTTGGGGGGAAAACACTGTACACCGGGGTAAGAAAACAAAAACTCGGTAAAATAATTACTCAATGATTACAAACTAAATTTACAGAATTATTATACATGTTGTAATTTATTGTTTTCTTGAAAAGTCAATTCCTTCCCATATAGAACCACTTAATTATCAATCAGTAATCCACTGTCAAATTTATTAATATATTTTTAATGCAATGAAAAATATCAAAGAACCATTAATATTTTATCGCCGAATACAATAAAATAAACAAATCAATAAAATGTAATGGATACCATGATACAAGTAAAATAAATTTTTTTTAGAAAAGAAACAAATGATATAATAAAAGCCAAATATGATTTTTAGTAATTTTCTAGCGATTATCAGAATTAGAATAAAAGTTTTTTATTCTCAAAGCTAATACTAAAATTTATCCTTATTTAAAATTTCAAATAGCTTATGAGATAGCCCTTTTGTAAGGTGAACAACTATATATTCTATATTTTCCATAAATAAATGTGAAAATGTGTGTGATCTGGTTAAAGGAAATGGGAAAAGGTTTAAAAAATATGTAGAACACTAAAATCTACTAAAAGATAAAGCATGATTTCTTTACATGTATTAACAGATAAAACCATAAGAGTCACTGTCAAGTTGTATTCCTTGATATTATTAGTCGCCTCTATATTAAAATATCATAAATAAAAAATTTGTTAAATATAATAATAAAACAAGCGTTTACACCCAGTTGTATTCCTTGATCATTTCCATTTTAATCGATGATTCAAAATAATTCATGTAAGAAAAAACTGAATGCAAAAACTAAAGTGAATTTATTACCTTTTTAAATGATAAATGTATAACAGTTAATGTTATTACTATTTATGAGTTTTTTCTAGCCATAAACTGAGAGCTAGCTTGCTAAGAAAAACAACTTAAGAGCAACATTAAAACAACTCAAAGAATTTATAATAGTATCAAGATTGTTATTACCATTATTTTTTTGTATAATGAAATTAATTCCATCTTTGTCTTTCAAAGCCGATTTACCGAGACAGTTCATCTATCTTTTCCTGTTAGGTAATGCTAACTTGAATTTAAGGATAATGGCCAAATTTTCTTTGTGTATGTGTGTGTTACTCAACTTCTATATAGGAATATAATCTAATATAAGTAGCAACATAGAAAATAAAAAACTTTCTTATAATAAAAAAAACCATGTAGATCATATTCTGAAAAAAGTTAGGATCGGACATATATTCTGAATATAGTCAACTCAAATATTTTACCGAAATGTTATACCAGTGAAAGGAAGTGATTGGACTTATCATGATCAGTCAGTAAATTAAAAAATACTCCTCCACAGCAAGATCCAACCAATTGTAGGTAGGGTTCTGAGTCCTTGTATTTTGCTTTTTTAGTTTTTGTTTCTTCCACCCTCAATTGTAGTGAGGTCGGTAAATTAAGTTTTGATTCAAACATGCTTATTTCTTGTTAAAAAATTGGGTGCTGCTTGGAGCAAACGTAATCATAGTCATTCTTTATATAAGAATTAGCAAATGCAGTCATTTTATAAACATTTGGATATTATATGTATGAGTTAAATAAGACATATACATACACATAGATACATACATTATAAATATAGTTGTTCTAAAGACTCTAAAATTAGTATATTTCAAGCTGACATGCTTTAAAAAATATTCCACCAGTTAATTGTTACATGAGAATCATGATTATATTGTAGGATTCTTAAAAGTGCATTTATAAATGCACTTTTCAAGAATTGGATTAAATGAATAAATTATATAATTTGTGTGGTTTTTAATAAGAAAAAACAAAAAATAATAACCATAATAAATAGAAATTAAAGTAGAGACATAGAAATGATGAACATAAAGAGAATGCATCATCCTAACGACCTGTAATCATTAATAACTAACGATATTACAAAAATAAAATGTTGAAGTTATGAACTCCATAAGCTATGCGATAAAATTTGTATACCACCAAAGTCATAGCAAATGTTAATAGAAAAAATTATTTTCTAAATGTATATTGATGCAAGTCAACTTAAGTAGCATACTTAATTGGTGCAAAATGGAGAACTTTTCAAACCATTATTCTGAATATCTTTTGTATAAATATTATAATACGAATGGATATTAATTGTTTTTTAATTGATGCTATTAGATGTACAAGTTGTTAAAAAGTAGTATTTTGTACAAATTGAATAGCACTTGCATTGAAGCTCGTGCACTTTTTGATAAGTGTTTGTGTAACTTCCATGAAAACGGGTAATGCAAGACTAATACTATGACTGTGTTTATGTAGTTGTTTAACATTGAAGTTAAATATGATTTCCATTAATTTTTGAAGTTGCTTTATCACACTTGTTGACTATAATTTTCAAGGTGTGCAGGATTAAGAAATACATAACCCATATTACTTCTAAAAACAACAATTGTGAATAAATCAAATCATTCAGAATAATTATATTCTTCTTTCTGTAATCAAAATAAGAAAATAATACTAAAGAATAACTGTATGAAAGAAGTATATCATTAATTTCTGGCACTTACTATTTCATTTTCTGAAGTGGGTTTAACTGCAGTTCTAGTTTCCAAATTTTTTTGACAAATCAATATTTATAACGGTCGACAACAATATTCCTTTTTATTTTTCCAATCATTAGGCTAAATAAAATGCAACTTTGTAGTTTTGAGGATTAATAGATTTTTTTTTCGATTGCTACTTTTCCAAAAGTCGACTGGATTGCAAGTTAAGCTATAAATAGTTTTGCAATAGTCAAATTAAACTTTACCTAGAATAGTATCCTATAAAAAGATGGAACTACAAATTAAGAACTAAGTAGCATTATTGGATATGCAATCAACTTGAAATTAATCTTACTCTGAAACTTCGACGACGATGGCTGTTGGCTCCTTGCGATGATGGCTTCTGATCGACTTCAACAGGAATGACTATGAAGGAAGCCAATCGACTACAAGAGGACGAGAATGAAGGCGTCGATTCGCTTCCACTAATGAGCTACATGCGATGAGAATTTAATTCGGAGGAAGATTGGAAACTTTTTTAGTTTTGTTTGGATCGATAATTTAAAAATTTTGGGAATTTTTTTTACGAATACTTGAAAATGAAAGTTGGGAAAGTGAAATGTAAGCGATTTTCACAGCATTAGGGTTGGGAAATTGGGGAACTTAGTGCCAAAATAAATGGTTCTAACTGCGACCATTCATAAACGCTGTTTGCTACTGCTAAGAAATTAAACTTTTCTTATAGTGACGTCATGGAGATGTTCATCAAATATCCATCTTAGGATATGGCTAGTGAGGATGTTGGGGCTTTGCCTAACTTGGGTCGCTTATGTTTCAAATGGCTACTTCAGGATCTACATTCGTCGATTGATCAACTACCTTTGATGTTGCTAGCCTTAAGGCCTCCGATTTAGAGTTTAGGAAGATTAACCTGGCAAGCTCTTAGCCAGTCATGGATGTTACATAGGGATGGCACAATACCCCACTGCCACCAACCATCCTGTTCGCCCTCCTCTGGCTACTTCACCTTTTCTTTGGGCTACCTCAAGGTAGGGATTATGCAACCCCTTCCCCTTATTTTGTCTTAATCCTTAATGCATATAGGCTTGCCCCCGTTAGGTTAACTCACAATAGCTACAGGTTCTTGTGTAGCATCTATGCTTCTTGCATAATGCTCGGCTTCATCTAGATGATCTTCAAATGGTTGACTTCTCAATGCCAAATGTTACCTTTATTTAGATGATCTTAAAATTAAAGAAAGAAGTCGAGTATCCAGTCAGCACTTACTACTACTTACAGACTAACACCAAGCCTGTTAATTTCTCGAGCATTCTTTGTAAAGCCTCCCCGATTGGATGATGGTATACTTTTTTGCTCCTCACTCAGTTAATCTAGGGTTTAAGCACCTAAATTTCCAAACACCTAGTAAGTCTTTGCTTCTTCTTTTTCCCTTTAACTTTTGGCTGCCTTCCTTTGCTTAACTTGCCTACTGACAGGGGAATCTCTTGCTTATGTCGGCATTGGTTTTGCGACAATGAATGAAAATCTAAATTAGCTAAAGATGATCGTCACCGAACATCAAGACTTGAGATTTTGGGTAACAACGACAACCTCCACCGGGTAGGTTTGGTGAGTTTGGGCCAAACAATAGCCAAGGAGCGGGTTGTCCTAAAGAAGAGGGCGATAAAGAAGGCAGCCATAGTGAAGCTGGATTACTCCAATACATAATTTTTGAACCCCAACGCCAGACCGATAACGAGCGAGAAATGGCGATATGATGACAAAGTTACTGTTACAGAGCCTGAAGAATGGAAACATGTTGATCTTTAGAAGCTAAGTGTTGTAGTGTCGATGCCTCAGTGGGAGGAATCTGACCCGCAATAGTTAGTTGACGTCCCGACACCCGTCATGAGACACCATATGTTAACCAGGATACTAAGGTGGTCTCTAAGAAAAGCAATGTTAGGGAGAGTTGCAAGAGCCAAGCATCGGTAGGGACATAGGTCCCTCCTCTGAGAAAAATCCTATATATAACCCTTTATATCTTGGATATGGAGCTGGATCATTGGGTGAGCCTCAGGTCAGGATGAACAAAACAAGTGCAGGCAGCTTGACCTCATCATGCGAACCCCTTGTAAGAAACAAGGGTAGGTCTAGTACAGATGGTTTTTTACTTACACTAATATTCTTTTACTTTAAATCTTCACAAATGCTTGTTTTTTCTTTATTGTTGCAGTAGTCGATGATTTAGGCTTTGGTGCTTTGATGAAGGATCATCAAGGCCACCATGACTCAAGTTGTTACCGCCCCAGCGCGTCTGATGTGCATCAGTTCCCTCTTATACTAGAACAAATTGGGTTGGCTTTCAATGTGCCCTCCAACACCTCAAAGTAGCTCCATCATACTAAGGATGTCGTTGACATGGAACAAATGCTTTCACCCTTCCGACTTATATCAATGAAGGACCTCTCTTATCCCCACCGTATTTGATCTTACTTGAACCAGCATTCCTTGGAAGATGTGACAGACTTCCAGACCCAGAATTCCTTATTGGTAAGTAATTGACTCCTAACTTGTTGGCCTTTTACTTGCTAATTCTAACACTTGATTTTCTTTAGGCTAAGTAATGCTATATGCACATCTAGTTGGATGTGGAGAAGCTTTAAAATGACTAAAAGGCTAAGGCTGTGGCTTGATAGGAATACTACTTAGGGAAAACTTCTAGTTTTGAAATTCCATCAGCAAGTTTGATGTCGTGGTTTTACTCAGGCCTGAACAGAAGTAGCAGAGGAGATGAGATAGGCTGGGATTCGGGTGTCAATTGTGCTACCCTAGAGCAGTTAGACTCCTTGTCCTGGCCAATTGAGGGGCCAACTTTGCAGATGTTTTACCTTTTTTGTAAGCCTAGCAGGTTTGGCTATGTGCCTCTATGTTTTTTTAATGACAGAATTTATTTTTTGGAAATATTTCTAAGTGCTTTGTTTGTTTTGTTGCTTTTTCTCCTCTTGTCTATCTATTCATAGCCTATAGGGTAGCATGCTTTGAGTAGATGACATAGTCCTTGTGCATTTGCACTTGTTTATGAAATATTAGCAAAGTAGGGTATGTGATAGGTGGTGAATGCGGCCCGTTCTTACAAACCTTGTATTGAATTGATTAACTCGTTATGGTTGATGGGCCATGTTAGTTAATGGACTCAAATGTGAGCATTGGTCATGCAACCCAATTGCTAGTTTAAGCGTTGAGGCTAGCATATAATGGTTGGGCTTCACTGTGTTCCTTTGCTATTGGGTGTTCTTGGCATGAACCTTAATGTTGGCTCAAGGTCCTCCTAGCTGACATGATACAAGGAGTAGTAGGCAGTCCCGACAAGAACCAAAACACTGAGTGGCTTAATGGTTTTCTTGGATAACACACTACAAGAAAAAGTGACATGTAGTCCTTGCATGAACCTAAGTGTTGGGTGGCTTGAAGGTTCTGTTGGGTGATAAACTACCAGTTGATATTGAGCCTATGAGTGCACTACGGATGTTGGACTTAAGCATCGTTTAGGTAACTACGCCATTCTTGACAACAATGCCTCGTCATATAAGAAGGACATGTTGCACCCCATATAAATTAATAAGAAATTAACTAATAAGAAAAGAATTAATTAACAAATTAATAATGAGGCAAAAATGAAAATTTTATAATTGTTGGAATTTGGCCACAAATCTTGTGTTGTTGCATTCGTGGTGATTTTTTGATCAATTTCCATATATAAAGTTCTGAAATCGGAGCACAAATGAAAATATTATTGATGTCTAAAGCTTTCAGATTCAAATTAATCTAAATGGAATTCAAATTCAAAATAAATAACTAATACTAAAATTTTAAATTCCAATATTAACGTAGTTAGACTTGGAGGTAAAGTAAACGTTAAAATAAATATTAATGTTAATTGGTTAATTAAGGAATAAATTCAAACGACAACAAAAAAATTAATATTGTTCCCCAAATAGACCAACGGGTCGATCGTTACCTAGGGTCGGTCGGTCGCTTGGTCGACCACTACCTAGAGCTGGTTGACCGCTATCGGTTGACCGCTTAGATAAGAACGGTTGACCGATGATCATGGTAGTTGCTAGGGTTTTTCACACTACGAACGATCCATATTTTATTATTTAAAACCGATTTAAATCTGACAGTTCTACTGCTTTTTAACTACTATTAATAAGAGCCTAGCCCCCTCACTTTTATCCATATATATTTTGGGAACTAATAGATGCTTTGTTGGTCTCTCTCTTCAAAGATTTAAAATTTTCTTTAGGGTTTCAAGTAAGGAAATTTTAGGTGTTCTTTATTCAATTTCTAATCCTATTCTCCTCCAATCCCTAAATTTCTTAATATAATTCATATACAATTCTCTTGTTGTATATTTCGAAAAGGAGAGATCTATAAGATATTGAGACATGCATAAACAAATCCAGAAAGGAAAGAGTTAAGGACTTTTTGTGAGTAGAAACCTTAGTATTTCTTATTTTATTAATTGTAGTATATAACTTCGATTTGATATATGCCTTGGGGATTTTTGTTTACGAAAACATCACATTAAAACCCCAAAATTCCCCTAAAGTGAAATGTCAATCCTTCAGCTAGAATCTCAATTATTCTATATTAAAATAGTGGAATTGTGTGGTTATAACATTTAATGTTTTACATTACATTCCACTTATATTGTTTTCCTTTGGATCCGATTAAGGGTATTGAAAAGAACTAAGTGAGGAAACGATGTGTAAGGTATGGATTCCTTTATTCATAGTTTGCACTACCCATTTCCGTAATTTAAATATAAATTCCCTTTTTATTCTTATAGGTAGAAGCTAAATAAAGCGTAAAAGAGTTTGAATTGCAAATTATATTATTTGCAATGCCCATTTCCGTAATTTAAATATAAATTCCCTTTTTTATACTTATAGGTAGAAGTTGAATAGAGCGTAAAAGGATTTGAATTGCAAATTCTATTAACGTTGATTCTACTATTTTAGTATAAAATAAGTTTGCTATATATTCTATTTTTATATAAGTCTATTATTGGATTGAGAATTTGGATATATGATATATTTGTTAATATGGAATTGAACTTGCATAGATTTGAAGTTTTGACATTTAACGAGTTTAGGGCGCAATCTTTACACGTTTAGAAATATTTTAGGCTCGTGTGTGTGTGTGTGTTAGTGTATAAATAACATATAATTAACAGCATATTAATTGCTTAGTAAATAGGTTCTTAATTAGTATTAAATCCCCTTTAGGAAAGAAATGGATAGTTAAGGCAAAATAAGGGTTTTCCTTATAAGGCGCTAATACGGAATGCGGTGAGGTATGTGATAGTACATTAAGAGAGCAGAGATTATGACTAACTTAGTTGGATGCAAGGTTAGTCAAAAGCACAACGAAGTCTGCCCAGCTAATCAGGTTAGCAGCAATGTGACTTTGGGCCTGATGTGGGACATTATCTGTAATAATTACCCATGAAGGATACGAGGTTAATTCCAAATTCTATAGGATAAACATGCCCAGCTAATCAGCTACTAGTACCTGCGAATTTTTAGAGTAATATGAGACGTCACAGTTTAGGTAATGGGTCATAATTCGAAGGACCTACTTCATGGTTGAAGGTATTAAGTGGTTGATTAAGGGACCACCTCCTCCCTATGTAGGAAGTATTAAATGGTCATGGTTAGCAGTTAGGCACATTAGTGGATATCTCGAGGAGGATCCGCTTTGGGTTTGAGTTATTAAGTGGCTATTGTAGAGTCCGCCTCTCCCATAAAGAAGTATTAAGTGGGCTGAAGAGATTTCGTGCAATGTCAGCTAGACAGTACCAGAGATGAGTCTGCCTTGGGATATGTATTTTATGATGGGGATCTACTGAGAATAAGGTATTAAATGGTTAGAGTCTGTCTATTTCCAATTGAAAAATGGTATTAAGTGGCTTGGATACTATCTCTTACATTGTTACATTATTGACGATAGTTGCATGAGACTAGGAGTGGCCTTTGGCCTATAGTTGAAGTTGGGTTATTTGGTTGGAAAAGTGTAGTGGTTATAGGATTGGACTGGAAAATCCTTAGGGATTGTAGTTGGAAAACATTAATTATAGTTAGGATGCATAAGACATATTATTTTTTAAATTACACTAATCAAGTATTATTATAGAAAGGCTCGAGATTTTTATTGACCAGACATTATTGTTCAAACTCTCTCCTTTTTACAACATAGGTTAGAGAAGTAGATGCAAATTTTTAAAGATGGTGGCGGATATGCAAGCAGTTAATTATCTATCTATGTTATTCTTATGTACCCATTGAGACATGAAGTATTCTGAGATATTGTACTATGAATATTTGTCGTGGTCATATAAGATTATGTTGTATGTTTTTGACACCTAAACTTTTAATATTTGGGTATTGTTCTAATATTATATTTTATCCTTCCACTATGAGATTTTGAATGTGTAGGTAGATACCTCTATGTATTGTTCTTTAAATCAGTTCTACCAATCAACCATCAACTTTGAAATGGGTCTAAGGTTCGATGGGCCTTTTCTGGGTTGAAAATTAGGCCCGTTTCGAGGCAAGATGTTACATTTGGTATTAGAGCTTAGGTTACATATTCAATGGGGATAGGTATACGTATGAATGGCGTACTTGTTATTTTTGAATGTATTTTCATAAACCTTACTATATATAAATATGTATATGTATATACACTTATTTTGAACATTCACCTAATTCTATAAAATTTGCCAATAGAAGTAGTTGCAACAATATTCTGAATGGATGGACAAGGAGACTAGGGTTAAATTTATACTCTTACCTAGATTACTCTATAGGGCAGAGATCATATCATAAGTAGTGGACCAAAATGAGCATGATCGCGTCATATAGAATCACCCAGAAGCTGAAAGGTACTTGACCCTTTGTTGGATCTAGACCGCCCTTATGATTATGGACCCCAATAGATTGCCGATTGGAGACAAACATTTCATCAAAACAGATGAGAGATAAGAACCTATATGTTGTAAGCATCTAGAAGTAAGGAATGATAGTAGTGAAGCAAGATGTAAAGGAGTTTAGCAAGTTCTGGTAAGAACAAGTATATTAATCACCATAAGAAGATAATTGGATTTTTTTATAAAGATTGAGTAGGGAATAAAGTTCAAAAGAATGGAAAATTAAAGTCAATTTTAAAATCCAACCCCATGTGAAATAATTTAATGAAAGATTTTTAGAAAATTCCTTGAAATGTGTTGGGTGGGTTTTTCAAAGGATTTATTGGGAAGTGGTTGTTTTGAAAAAGCAAGGAAATTTGGAAATTTACAATTTAATTTTTTTTGAATCAAAAGTTTCTTATTTAAAAGGGTTTTGGTAATCCTTAATTTAAAATTAGTTAAGTCAAGATGTTTTGGTTTAAAGATTTTGGTAAAGGGATTTTTCGTTCTTAAAATAAATGGAAATAGAGCGTGGGTATAGCTCAATGATCTTTCCTATTTTTTCAAAATTTGAAAGTTTCATAAAAAATTTGTTTTTAAGGGGTGAATAATTGAAAATGGTACCTGATTAAATTAAGGTATATAGAATAGAAGGACAAGAATACCTGATAACTAAGATATGAGGAACATTCATGTATAAGGAAAATACGGAGAATAACAGTTGAAGTAGAAACCACTTAGGTAGGAGAAATATAAATAGAGGCAATGTAGGGAGATTTGAATAGAAATAGCATTAGGAACTTATATAAAATATAATTAGTAATCTAGTTAGAAATAATATAAGAGAGAAGTAATATGAGTAAGATAGGAAAATGATAGAATATAAGTTATCCTTGCTCCACTTTTCATTGTTTAAAGTTATAGAAGATATTTTCGAAAAAAATGATTAATTGGTATGATAATTGAAATTTTGAATGTTTTGGGTTAAAATTCCTACTTCAAAGAGATGAGCCTTTGAGATGGAAAGTCTTTGATAAGGGAAATTATTTTGCTAAGCAATTTTTGAAATTTTGAAAAAAGGAGGGTTTCTAAATTTATATTTTCCAAGATAAAGGTTTCAGATTAGGTACTTCATGATTGTGAAATTTTAGATTTATAAAGAATGGTAAGGATTAAACTAAATTTATTTATGGAGTAGATTGGGATCACTACCTAGGTAAGATAGGGTAAAGCTTTTAAGATATGAATAAAGTAGGAATAGTATTTACAGCCTGATTTGGAAATTTGAAATCAGTTCCAAATATTTAATTGTAGAATGTTGGTAAATTTGTAAAGATATTCCAGACTATTATTGCGTTGTAAATTAGGTTGCCCTAGTTGACTTGAAATGTAAATTTCTATGTTTTGATTTATTTGAAGTGGGTTTAGTGTAATTTCCATAAATTATTAAATTTCAAAATATGTATAAAAGTGCATCATTTGAATTAATAAGGGATATACTAAAAAGGGAAAGAGATGTGTAAGATATGAATATTCTATAAAGGAGAATAAATAATTCCATGTAATTTCAAATGAAGCAATCACTTTTGGCGGAAGTTATAATAGTAATCCTTTTTTAAAAAGTTGCTCTAATAAATTAAAACATGGAAATGTATGTTCTAGTTTAAACGTTAATAGTTAGAATTATAAATAAATAAACACGTTTAACCGTGCTTAACGTTCAAAATAAAAAATGTATAAATAGCATTATTTATGACGATATTCGTATTAGTTATTAACAACGTAGTAATTACAAGACTAGGATTTATAAACATTAATTACAGATTTAATGGGCAATAAATTTGTAATTAATAGAGAATTAACAAGGATTAAATGAGGACTGATTAGGGAATTTAATACGGTATTTATAGAGATGCATAGTTTAACCTATAATCGGGTATATTAACCGAAGTAATGATGAACCGCAATTATTGAAAAACCAAGAAGGAGAATTAAGGATGGTAGGTGATAGTGGAATGACATACTAGGAATGTCCATCTTAATTTATGGATTGTTAGGACCACAACATCATTAACACCAGTTAATGATGAATGGCGACCTCCAGCAAAATTTTCTTTTGGAATTTTTGGGTTGTAATCGCTAGTTGTCTCCCTTAGGTTATTGGAAAGTATACGTTATGGTATAAGATATGTTTTTTTATCATTAGGTTGATTTTATGGATGGGATTAGACCGCTATATATATATATTGAGAAGTATAGATATGGAAATTTCATAAGGACACTTAACTAGCGATAAACTACAGGTAAGACTAGAAATTAATAAGGAAATTAGGTTAGTAACTAGGAATAAGGAAAGCTTCAATCCTAAAAAACTTTAGGATTTTGGGAAAAAATAAATTTTTGCTTGTGGAGTGTCACCATTCAAGAATGACAATTTACCCTGGGGGAGATAAGATGTATTGGGATATGTAGGGAATTGCCTATTGGCTAGGATGAGGAATAGGGTAACTAAGTTTGTTTCCAAATGTTTGATGTACCAAAGGATAAAGGCCGAGCAAGGGTAGCTGGGTTTGTTATTACCATTGGAGATTCCGACTTGGAAAATGAGAGCATATATCAATCGATTTCATAGATGGTTTGTCTAGGAGTAAGTAATTTGGGTCATAGTGGATAGACTCACTAAAAGCACCCATTTTATTCTTGTTAGAAGCAATAGGACCACGGCATCTTTAGCACAAATTTACATCAAGGAGGTGGTTCAAAGTCATGGAATTCCAATTAGCATGGTTAGAGATAGGGACCCCTTATTTACTAGCAAATTTTAAAGGAGTTGTAGAAAGCTTTAAGAACTTCATTGAATCTTAGCACTGTGTACTACCCATAAATCGATGGTTGAATGGATGAATAGGATTTTGGAGGACTTATTAAGACCTTGCATCATAGACTTTGGAGTACTTTGGAGGGCACTGCGAGCAGCACTTACCTTTAGTAGAATTCGGGTATAATAGTAGTCAGCAAGCGACGATTGGCATGACACCCTTTGAACCATTGTACAAGATGCCATGCGGATGTCCAAACTATGAGTGGGAAACCATTTAAAAAATTTGACTAAAGCCAGATTTAATTCGCGAGACATCGGAGAAGGTAAAGTTGATTAGGTAGTGAATGAAGGCTGCACGAGATCATCAGAAGTTATATGCCGATATGCGAAGGAAAGGATTAGAGCTTGAGGCAAGAGCCATGGTGTTTGAAAAAGTTTCTCCTCTTAGGAAGCTTGTGAGATTTAGAATGTCAGCAAAGTTGGCACTAAGCTTTGTTGGGCCATTTCCAATTTTCGATAGGATAGGAAGACTTGCATATCGTGTGGAACTACCGGATAACTTGACAGGAGTCCATGTTGTTTTTCACGTTTTGCACTTAAGGAGATGCCTTTATAGCACAACCACCATGGTAAAGCCTAATCAGTTTGTAGACATTAAGACAGAGCCAACAGTATCTTATGCCACCACAAGCATTGTGGAGCGTGGAACTAAGAAGCTCCGCAAAAAGTAATTAGGATGGTTTGAGTAAAATGGGGAGATAATCTAGTGGAAAGCTCATAGGAAACTAAAGAGAAGATGATGACTTCTCATATGAGCTTTTCTTTGGTAAACTTTTCTCTCTAAAATTAGGTTTTGGTTGTATAGTGGCTGCTAGATTGGATGGTAAGGGATGGTTACCACACTTTTACTGTCACTTTTGCACTCATTTAGAACTTTTTTTTACATGTTTTGGATGTTTGCATACATGCTAATATGTCACAACACTTGCATTCTTGGTAGGATTGAGCCCACCTATAGTATGTCAGCATACATAATCACATTGCACTTTTGGTTGAGTAGATTGTTGTGCATATAACTTCATTGTATAATATGGATGCCTAGTGCATGTTATGTGGTCCGTCCTTTAAGGATTTCGGGGACGAAATCTTTTTTAAAGGGGGAGAACGTAACACCCCATAAAAATTAATAAGATATTAACTATTAAGAAATGAATTAATTAACAAATTAATAATAAAGTTAAAATCTAAATTTTGTAAATATCGAAATTTGTCAATGAAAGTTGTACTGTTGCGTTCATGGCCATTTTTTGATCAATTTCCATATATAAATTTTGAAATCAAAGCTCAAAAGAAAAATTTATTGACGTTTGAAGCTTTCGGATTCAGATTAATTTAAATGGAATTCAAATTCAAAATAATTAATTACTGCTAATATTTAAAATTTAAAAATTAACGGTAGTTAGACTTGGAGGTTAGGTGAATGTTAAAATAAACGTTAACGTTAATTAAAGAATAAAATCAAATGGTAATAAAACAATTAATATCGTTTCTAAAGTAAACCAACCGGTCGCCCACTTAGGAAGGAAAGGTCGACCAGTAGTCATGGTGGTTACTAGGGTTTTTCACACCATGAACGGTCTAAGTTTTATTATTTTAAACCAATACATCCGACGGTTCTAGTGCTTTCTAAACACTATATATAAGAGCATAGCTCCATCACTTTTATTCATAAATTATTTTGGGAACTAAGCAAAGCTCTATCGGTCTCTCCCTTCAAAGATTTAGAAAATTCTCTAGGGCTTCAGATAAGGAAATTTTAGGTGTTTATTATTTAATTTCTAATTCTATTCTCCTCCAATATCTAAATTTCTGAATCTAATTCATATAAAATTCCCTTATTATATATTTCAAAATGGAGAGATTTGTAGGAGATTGAGGTAGGCATAAAAAATCAAAATGGGAAGAGCTAAGGATAATTTGTAAGTGGAAATCTTAGTCTTTCTTATTTTATTAATTATATAGTATAACTTGGATTTGATATAAATTTTGTTCATGAAATATGACATTAAATGCTAAAATTCTCCTAAAGCGAAACGTCAATTTTTAAGTTAGAATCTCAATTTTTCTGTATTAAAATAGTGGAATTGTGAAGTTATAACAATTTTAATGTTTTACACTCTATTCCACTTCTTACCTTTTTCTCTAGATCTGATTAAGGGTATTTAAAAGAAATAAATTAGTAAATGGCATGTAAGGTATGGATTCGTTTATTCGTAGTTTGCACTGCCTATTTTCATAATTTAGACGGAAATTCCCTTTATAATTATTATATATAGAAGTTGAGTATAGCGTAAAATGATTTGAATTGCAAATTTTATTAATGTTAATTCTACTATTTTGATATAAAAAAAGTTTGGTATGGATTATATTTTATACAAGTCTGTTGTTGGGTTGAGAGTATTGGATATATGGTATGTTTGTTAATATGGAATCAGACTAATATAAATTTGAAGTCTTGACTTTTAAATGATTAGTTTAGGGCGTAATCTTTGCATGCTTAGAAATATTTTAGGTACGCATTTATATACATATTATCGTATAAATAACGTATAATTAATAGCATATTAATTGCGTAGTAAATAGATTATTAATTAGTATTAAGTCCCCTTAGGAAAGAAATTGATAGTTAAGGCAAAATAAGGGTTTTCCTTTGTAACATCCCCTACTTAGAGGCCCAAAACTAACGTCTACGGATGTTATAGTCATCAATAGTTATTAATCTTCGACGACCAAATACGGCGGTATTAGATTCATTGATACACAGAAACACATAACTATGGAAAATTTTAAACTTCAAACATAATCACATTTCATTCCAAAATATTTCCAAGTCATTACATAATCCCAAATTCGCAAATCACATTCAGAGAATATATTTATTACAACATACACCAAGAGCGATATATGATGATGCCCCCTTGGATGATCAGAGTATCTATAGGCAATATAACGACATTGCCATTACAATCAACATAGCATAATCAAAAGAAAAGAGAACTCTAAAATAGCTATCATGCCTCCTGAACGTCTCCGGAAGCTTATTCGTCTTAAGAGGTACCTGAAAACCTCAACTCTCAAACTACTCAAAATCAGTTGAGTACCCGAGAATTTAAGGGAAAAACATAAACTTTGAGTCAGACATAAAGCCAGGTACAAATAATAATCTACCATCTCAAATCATTTAGATATCTGGTAAGACCACGCCGCTTAGTAGAATGGGTTTTCCCATCACTAGTATCTCAAAAACCTTTTTAAAACCATATATTGTGCTCCTGCATCCACAATGGTTTAAAAATTCAAAATAGTATAATATGATGATATGCAATATAATTGAATTAATTCTAGATTACTCATCTCATTCAGTTTAGACTATCTGTCTCAGTTATAGTTTCTAGGATTACTATTAACTTATTAGTTTTCATGAGCTGACTAATAATCGGTTAGACATTTAAGGACTCCCTGTCCAATTACATGGTTTTCATGTGATCACTATGAACCTATTGGTAACTCCAATATCTTACTCTTATCCTAGTTTTCATTAGTTGACTAGGAACCTATTGGTAACTCCAATATCCTTTCTCCTTAACCTAGTTTTCATGGGTTGACTAGGAACCTATTGACATTTGTCAATATTTCATTCGGATATAGTTTTCATGGGCTAACTACAAACCTACTGGCCCTGCCAGTATCCAATCATAGTTTTCATGGGCTTACTATGAACCTGCCTATCTGACATCTTCCTTTACACATAGTTTTCATGGACTAACTATGAACCTATTGGCCCCTGCCAATATCTTTTCCCATACACAGTTTTCATGGGCTTACTGAGAACCTATTGGCCCCTGCTAATATCTTTCTTTTATATTTTAGCATCCTATATTCTGTTCTTCCTGACCTCCTAGATGCAATTTGTGTGCGCCAAAATTGGTCACAAACCCCAAGTGTAGCGAAAGCACCAGCGTATGAATACAAATCAACAATATTCACACACAAATCACAGATCTAAGCAAATAACAAGCAGCAATCCAAAAATAATGAATAAAGACACGCGATTTATAGTGGTTCGGCTATCTCCGGCCTACGTCCACTTCAAAGTTTTTATGATTTTATTGCTCGACGCTTGAAGATTACAACTTCTTATAACGCAGTACAACATACTTTATGATTATAATCTGAATCTAAGGCAGCAATGGCGATCTGGAGTAAATCTGGCAGAGTCTGGGCGCTCTTTAGCTCTCAAAATTGTCCGACCTCTTTTCTGAATGACCAGGGGCTCTATTTATAGGTGTAGGAGGCTGATATTTCGCCTAAATTGAGGGAAGACCAGTTCTGGCACGTGAGGGGGCCCACACGCCCGCTTTTTGGAAATCCGGGCCCACTTTGGGATCGATTCGAAGCTATGTTCGAATCGATCAAGAAATTATCCAATCGAGCTGAAATTTGGTGTGAACATTCTTCAACATGTGCTCAAGCTACTGTGAAAATTTCATAGCATTTGGACTTGTAGATCTCGAGTTATGATCGATTCAAGATTGCACTTCAGATGGACACCCTTGCTTCGAATCGATCCCTTCGACTTGATAGGGTCGAATCGATCGTCTGAGCATGTGCTTGGTGACGTGGCTCGCGCGTTTCTCGAGTCAACCCGCCTTTTTCTCCGAGTTTTACTGGGTCGAACCCATCGTTTCAGGTGCTTCGACTCGGTGGATTCGAAGTGAAGGATTCGAAGGGATGCTCCTTCGAATCGATCGAATGGGCGCCCTTCGAATCGATTTGACTGGTGGCTACGAAGCTACTTTGATGGAGTGGGTTCGAAGGTCTTCAACATGGTCGATACAGAGTGAAACAAATCCGTGGACTCGATGCATCTTGCCTTGATGGATTCGAAACTAAAGCTCGGTGCTGATGGATTCGAACATACGGGTCGGCCCTGTTGGATTCGAATTAATGTGCTTTGTCTTAAGGGATTCGAACCTATCCATTTTAGGTCCATTGCCATCGAGTCGAAACCCACTCATCCTTCCTACCTGATCGATACGAACATGTCATCCCACAGCAAACGACTGAATCCATCTTCATCGATACGAACCGTATCGATATGGAGCGCGGCGAACTTCAATCGATGCGAACCACCATCGATTCGAACCAATACCATCAATTCTAAATGCATCGATACGAACCAGTTTTCACATAATTTGACCCATCCATATTTTGAGCATACGAACTCCGATTAACCTGAAATTAGAAATGTAACCTTCTCTAGTATTGATCATCATCTCCAATCGATTTCGTCCCGATCGGAGCCAAGTCAAATTTTGACGACGTCGATCACAACCTTGTCTCTAATCGACTTCCAATCCTGATACCCATCCTTTCTTGTCAATTTGTTTGATATTCCGGCTTTGACCAAAATGCGGCATAATATTTGCCCCCCAAAACATGCCTTGTGATAAGAAGGCGTGTTTTGAATGGTTTCCGAGTCCGATATCCGAAGTCCATAACCAATTCCATGCCCATCCAAACTCGAAGACTGAGTTATTAGTCCATCCTTATCCAACAACCGAATCCAAGACCTCTCCGGGTCGATATCCAAATCCATAACCTCCCTGGGCTCTTGCCAAGTGCAATCCACACCTGACGACCGTGGTCCAGTGTCCCTGGACGTTGAGCTAACCTCTCCGGGTTCTTGCCAAGCGCAATCCACACCTGACGACCGTGGTCCAGTGTCCCTTGACGTTGAGCTAACCTCTCCGGGTTCTTGCCAAGCGCAATCCACACCTGACGACCGTGGTCCAGTGTCCGTGGACATAAGTATTGCCATGGCTTAAATCCTAAGCCGAATCCTGGTCGCTCCGGACCCTTGTTGAGCATAGTCCATAATCAACGACCTGAAACAATAATCGATAATAGGGGGCCTAAGTCCTAGGCCGAATCCTGGTCACTCCGGACCCTTACCGAGCATAGTCCATACTCGACGACCTGAATGAGTCAATTTACCACGTTCGGGCAAAAAGACTCATCCCTTACCAGGCGTAATCCACACCTGACGATCGTTTATCAAAAACCAAAAAGAATCCAATCAAAATCCAATCAAAAATCCAATCCAAAATCCAAATCAAATCGGAAAACCAGAAATCCATACCAAAAATCAAAATCATCATCCAAAACGGAGAACAATCATCCGAATGAATGCCAAAACCAGAAAAACGAGTAAAATCAGGAGTTCAATCCAAACTCCAAAAACCAAACCAGAAAACCAAGTGTCTAATCCAAAAACAAAAGACAGATTTTGCAAACCATGGCTTCGCAGTTTATCATCATTCAGAGCATGCCTAGGGGCTATCTCCATCCCCATACATGTGTAAATGACTCGGTTGCTCGCCAACGGTTTGTTACTTATTTCATATTATCCTGATCAATTGATAACCAATCGACCACCATTCCTGAGCCTCATGCCATCCTGGCTTAAGGTGGGCGGCGGTTGCTCCTGCTCCACCGCTGCATTCCGAGCCCCAACATACTGCCTCAATTGTCCATTCCTCACATGCTCCTCAATTATGTCCTTTAGGTGCCTGCAGCTGTTGGTATCGTGTGCATCCAAATCATGGAAGAGACAGTGCTTTCCTGATGCCCTTTCTCGTTCGGAGGGTTCTCTCCTAGCTGGCCTCCGATAAGGAAGGCGATTCCGGGTTTCCGTGTATATCCGCTCCAGCGTCTCGTTTAATCCTGTGTATGTGGAAAACTTTGGATCCTTCCATCGCTTCCCGGGTTTTCCTGAATCGTCATCCAGCTTCCTCTTTCCTTTGTCTTTATCCAGGTTTCCGTTGGATGGTCCTCCACCCTCAGTCGCATTCACCTCCTTTAACTTTAAATCCATACATGCGTCTTCTTGCCGAAGGAATCTTTCAGCTTCGTGAAAGAATTCCCCGAGATCCAGTGGTGGGTCTCGTATTAAAGATACCTTAAAATCTGAATCCTCTCTAACTCCCGATACCGCCGCCATCAAAACCATTGATGGATCCGGCCGATCCACCGAAGCTACTGCCGCATTGAACCGAGTTAGAAAAGACCTAAGCGATTCATCCATCCTTTGCTTTACCGATGTTAACGTCATCACGTTCTTAGGTCTTTTGATATGAACCCGAAACTGTCCCAAAAACCTATCCACCAATTCCCTCCAAGTCCTGATAGATCCTTCTTCCAGCTGCCTAAACCACATTGCAGCTAGATCTGTCAAATACAACGGGAAACATCTGGCCATCACTTCCTCCGATGCCCCCAGCACTTCCATATGTCTAGTGTATCTCATTAAGTGATCAGTCGGGTCAGCCTTGCCATTATATACTTCCACGTTAGGTAACTTGAACTTAGGCGGATTCTGAGCTATCCTGATTTCCCGAGCGAACGGACTCATGTTCACTCCTTCCAAATCTCTATTGGTTAAACCTCCACGCATAGTCTTCCTAATGATTTCCACTAATCCAGCATTGCCTGTTAGGGGTTGCCCCCCATGCTCCCGAGTGAACTCCGGCACATATTCTTCATGTGGCTCATTAGCCGCAACGTTGGCCCTAGCCTGCTGAACTCCATCCAAAGGTCCTCCTGCATTGGATCCTGCGGGCCTTCCCCTAAGCCCTTGTTGATTTCCCTCTGGCTCTGCACTCTGTTCTCTGTTGGGTTCTGCAACCCTAGTTCCTTGTTCCGCATTAGCAGTTGCTGTAGTTGGTCCAAGGTGCTGTGTTCCTGCAGCTCTCATCTGCTCGAAGAAAGTCTGCATCATATCCTGTTGACTCTTCAGCAACCTCTCATGCAATGAATTTGCCATAGCTTCCATTTCGTCTCTGGTAATGTAGATCGAAGCTTGTCCTTCTTCAGCTCCGGAGGATGCCTCTTGACTTCCTCCTTGTTGGCTTCTCTCAGCTCTTTGTCTTGTTTGTCGATTCATTGTAGAGCCAAATCTGAATCCTTAAAAGTTCAAATCTAAACTTTGAATCTGGTGTAGCGGGTGCTAGTTCTTCTCAGTGAAAGCACCAAAGTGTTTGCGCCAAAATTGGTCACAAACCCCAAGTGTAGTGAAAGCACCAGCGTATGAATACAAATCAATAATATTCACACACAAATCATAGATCTAAGCAAATAACAAGCAGCAATCCAGAAATAATGAACAAAGACACGCTATTTATAGTGGTTCGGCTATCTCCGGCCAACGTCCACTTCAAGGTTTTTATGATTTTATTGCTCGACACTTGAAGATTACAGCTTCTTATAACGCAATACAACAGACTTTATGATTATAATCTGAATCTAAGGCAGCAATGGCGATCTGGAGTAAATCTGGCAGAGTCTGGGTGCTCTTTAGCTCTTAAAATTGTCCGACCTCTTTTCTGAATGACCAGGGGCTCTATTTATAGGTGTAGGAGGCTAATATTTCGCCTAAATTGAGGGAAGACCAGTTCTGGCACGTGAGGGGGCCGACACGCCCGCTTTCTGGAAATTCGGGCCCACTTTGGGATCGATTCGAAGCGATGTTCGAATCGATCAAGAAATTATCCAATCGAGCTAAAATTTGGTGTGAACATTCTTCAACATGTGCTCAAGCTACTGTTAATTCATAGCATTTGGACTTGTAGATCTCGAGTTATGATTGATTCAAGATTGCACTTCAGATGGACACCCTTGCTTCGAATCGATCCCTTCGACTTGAAAGGGTCGAATCGATCGTCTGAGCATGTGCTTGGTGACGTGGCTCGCGCGTTTCTCGAGTCAACCCGCCTTTTTCTCCGAGTTTTACTGGGTCGAACCCATTGTTTCAGGCGCTTCGACTCAGTGGATTCGAAGTGAAGGATTCGAAGGGATGCTCCTACGAATCGATCGAATGGGCGCCCTTCGAATCGATTCGACTGGTGGATACGAAGCTACTTTGACGGAGTGGGTTCGAAGGTCTTCAACATGGTCGATACGGAGTGAAACAAATCCGTGGACTCGAAGCATCTTGCCTTGATGGATTCGAAACTAAAGCTCGGTGCTGATGGATTCGAACATACGGGTCGGCCCTGTTGGATTCGAATTAATGTGCTTTGTCTTAAGGGATTCGAACCTATCCATTTTGGGTCCATTGCCATCGAGTCGAAACCCACTCATCCTTCCTACCTGATCGATACGAACATGTCATCCCACAGCAAACGACTGAATCCATCTTCATCGATACGAACCGTATCGATATGGAGCACGGCGAACTTCAATCGATGCGAACCACCATCGATTCGAACCAATACCATCAATTCTAAATGCATCGATACGAACCAGTTTTCACATAATTTGACCCATCCATATTTTGAGCATACGAACTCCGATTAACCTGAAATTTGAAATGTAGCCTTCTCTAGTATTGATCATCATCTCCAATCGATTTCGTCCCGATTGGAGCCCGGTCAAATTTTGACGACGTCGATCACAACCTTGTCTCTAATCGACTTCCAATCCTGATACCCATCCTTTCTTGTCAATTTGTTTGATATTCCGGCTTTGACCAAAAAGCGGGATAACACAATTCTACTCATTCAGAAGTTTAATCAATTTATATTCACTACTGGGTTAACCTAACTGGTTCTCCTAACCTTTATCCCCAAAATGCAGTTATGGGTCCATTATAAAGTGAATATATTCATATTAGAAGAAGCAATATAATAATATAGCAATACCACTCCTGTGGGTTTAATATATAACATGGTTAATCCCTTTAACCTATTTCTTTATCAAAAATAGCTTCTTCTTAAAACCATTATAAAAACTCCTTTAATATTGCCATGTGTTTTTCTTTTAAAATTAGAGTTTGGGTCATAAAACCTTTCGATACCTTCGAAACCTAGTTTTCGACTTCATAGGATAGCCTCCTTCGAAAGCCATAAATATCTATCTTCAAAATAGTAGGCTCCTGCTTTTCACACTTCAAAATCTACCTTTTGAAACCTTTCGAATACATTAAAGTATTAATATTTAACCTTTAGAAGCTTAGCTTTGAAACCAGTTGAAAGTACCTCTTTCGACACCATTGGAAGTAACCCTTCCGAAACTATTGAAAGTACCCCCTTTCGAAAGCATTTGGTTTATACTTAAAATATTATTTGGATCAAAGTGAATATAGGCGAAAGCATCAGTTTCAAAACCATCCTTTATCATATAAAAATATTGGGGAAAATTTGATGGCATGGGTACCATCTCTTTCGAAAGCATAAAACATCTGGGTAAAACATTGAAAGGTTAGCATCAAAATCCCTTTCGAAACCATCACCTTCGAAACCCCTAACCCTTTTCGAAAGCTATAGGAAGTGGCTTAAAATTTATAAAACAAAATACCTTCTGACAGCATTGATATCTTTAACACCATCGAAAGGCTATAGAACGGCAGGAGGGTTTCGACTAGGTCCGAACCCCTTCTCTCAAAACATTCTTTCATAAGTAAAGAACCCAATCGAAAGAAATCTTTAAGTTAATGGCAACCCTTTCGAAACCTTTTAAAGACTCTTTCGAAACCAAACGCTTCGACTCTGTAGAAAGCTTAAAACAAAACAAAGGCAGGCGCTTTTCTTTTAAAAACAAACCATGGTTTCGAATCTTTCAGAAGCCATGCTTTCGATACTTAACCTTTCGCTTATCTCCAATCCACTACATACCATCATGATGATACCTTGTGTATTGGTTTCGGCTTATTTGGTTTTAACAAGGATGAAGGTAAAAGCTACTGTGTCGAAAGGCGCTTACCTAAGTAGGTGTAACCAATTTTCTGAGCAAACCAGGTTTAATTCTTGTTAAAGTAAACTTTTCTCTAACTAACCTGCCACTGTCAACTCCAGATTGGTTGCCACAATGTTTTCAAATTCTTTTTCAAAAATAACTGCCGCTAATCAAGATCTAAACCATGGTTAAGTTAATCAAATATGCCTTTCCAATTTTTGTAAAGAAGTCCCTCTTCTAAAATAATTTATTTTGTACAACAAATCACTTTGGAAAAATCCCCAAAAATTCACTTTAATCAAGTTATCTAACATATCAAAATTTCAGACCTGAATTCTTAATATATTTTCCAAAATAAATTTATAAACCCAAATAACTATATTTTCCTTTGAAAATTCATAGTAATCTTTCCGTAGCTTGGAAAATTATCAAAATTGAAACCCAACTCCAAAATCATGTTTCTCATAACATAAAATGTTCCCATGGCATTTAATCATCATTTAAACTTGGTTATGACCTAAAACCGTATAGAACTCCTTTAAACAATCTTGTTTAAATCAAATAAATCATTGAACAAGCATATCATCATCCAATATATAATAAAAATGAATTTACCCTTAAATCCGAAAATATATGATTTAAAACAAAATAGAGATGGAATTATTATTCACCTTGATCTAGATAAGGAGATTGGATTGAGATTAATTTCCCCTAAGCTCGATTCTCTAGCTTTTAATTTGATTTCCTCTTCTTTAATGGTCGGCCGTTCCTTCTCTTTTTATTTGTGTTTTAGTTTTTAAAATGATGTGAATGGGAAGAATAAGGTAGGAACAAATATATATATATATATGGGTAAGGGTCATTGGGTAGCAATCCAATTATACCCTTATGTAATTTAGTTAAACCAAAACCATTCTTAAGCCCATTAGTTGGTTTATTAGGCATGGCCTCAATTAATTAGTTCAAGTCTCAATGCCTTTATCGCTTACATGTACATTGTTCTATTTAATTTATCTAATTAAATCTTCTGAATATTGTTATAAAAAATTTGAAGTGTTATAGGCTCTCCTCTTTAAAGAATTTCATCCTCAAACTTCAGTAAGGACTAAATATACTAAACATTGCAATCATTGTAATGACTCTTAACAACCATACTTGTCTACCTGACTAGCAATTATCTATATAAATCTAATATAGACAAACCCTCAAAACATATCATGATAAGTATCTCAAATCATGTCCTCTGTCTCCCAAGTATAGTCTTTCTCATTTTCGCTCCACTGAACTTTCACCAACTTGATTGTCTTATTCTTTAATCTTTTCTCATCTCTCGCAATAACCCGAACTTGTTGTCTCACAAAAGTCAAATCAGGCTCTACTACCAAATCCTCCAACTCTGTCGGAGGAATAGTAGCCTCTGGATCATGCACATACTTGCGAAGATGTGACACATAAAACACATTATGGACACCTGCCATAATGCTCGGCAACTCAACTCTATATGTGAGCTTTCCAATCCTTTCTATAATCTGGAATGGACCAACATGTCTCGGGGCTAACTTTCTCGCTTATTCAAACCGTACCACACCCTTCATCGGTGATATCTTAATGAAAACACTGTCTCTCACTGAGAACTCTAGGTCTGTACGCCTCTTATCCGCGTAACTCTTCTGTCTGGATTGAGCTTCCTTTATCTATTCTCGGATTAACTCAATCTTCTATGACGCCTCTCTTACCATATCTGGACCTAAGACCAATCTGTCTCCAGTCTCCAACCAACATGCAGGGTATTTGCATGGCCTTCCATACAAAGTTTCAAAAGGTTCCATTCCTATACTAGTTTGATAACTATTATTATAGGAAAACTCAACCAAATGTAGGTGATCCACCCAAGATCCACCAAAGTCCACACACAAGCTCTCAACAAATCCTCGAGCGCCTTATTGACTCTCTTTGTCTGCCCATCCGTCTATGGGTGATATGCGGTACTCATCTTGAGCTTAGTACCTAACAAATCCTGTAGACTCTTCCAGAATTCACTAGTGAATAAAGTATCTATTTTGCTGACTATGCCACTAGGAACTCCATGAAGTCTAACTATATTCTTCATGAACAACTTTGCCAAAACAGGTGACGTCCTGGTCGACTTTACTGGAATGAAATGGGCACTCTTGGTCAGCTTATCCATAACAACCTATATGCTCTCATTTCCTCTCCTTGACCTTGGCAACCCATCAATAAAATCCATGGATGTCAAATCCCATTTCCAAACAGGAATATCTAGAGGTTGAAGTAACCCACTCGGCTTCTGATATTCGACCTTCACTTGCTGACAATTTACACATTGCCTAACCCACAAGCCAACATCCCTCTTCATGCCTTCCCAATAGAACCTCCTCTTCATATCTTGATACATCTTGGTCCCCCCAGTATGAATCGTAAATCTAGATCGATGACATTCCTCAAGAACTTCTCTTCTCAAGTCCTCATCCGAAACACATAACCGTCCCTTCTTTCTTAACCATCCTCTCCGGTCAAGACAAAAATCTTTCAAATCATCGACCTCAGTTCCAACCTTAAGCCCTCTAATCCTCTCAGCTAATAATGGGTCCTCCTTCTGTTTAGAAGCAATTCTCTCGATCAACACTGGTCGACCTTCTAAACAAGACAACATGGCAGTATTCTGACTAGAACTAACAGTCGATCTTAACTGCGCACCTAACTGGCCAAAGCTTCTAGATCTTTCCATTCTACCAACATAGCCAACACCACATTCTGGTGTCTTATGTTGAGAGCATCTGCTACTTTATTACCTTTCCTTGGGGTATACTCTATACCAAAATCATTAGCAGCCAAAAATTCTAGCCACCTCTGCTGTCGCATATTCAACTCCTTCTGAGAGAATAGATATCTTAAAGAATTATAATCGGTATACAACTCAAATCTCTCCCCCAAGAGGTAATGCCTCCAAATATTCAAGGAAAAAATCACCGCTACCAACTCTAAATCATGAGTAGAATATCTTACTTTGTGCGTTCTAAGCTGCCTAGATACGTAAGCAATAACTTTGCCCTTCTACATCAACACTGCTCATAATCCAGTCTGATATGCATCGGTGTATACTACCAACCCTTGGTTACCATCTGGAACTACTAACACTGGAGCATTGGTCAATAAGTGCATTAACTTAAGGAATGCTTCCTCACATTTGTCGGACCAAACAAATTTCACTTCCTTCCTGGTAATCTTAGTCAAAGGCGCTGCTATCCATGAGAAATCCTTGATGAATCTCCGGTAATAGCTAGCAGGTCCAAGAAAACTTCTGATCTCGGTCACCATCTTTGGTCTCTTCCAATTGTTCACAGCTTCGATCTTATCTGGATCGACTGACAACCCTTTTTCTGAAACCACAAAACCAAGAAACTTAACCTCTTTCTTTCAAAAATGACACTTGAAAAACTTCGCCTTTAGCTGATTCTCCCTCGGTGTCTCTAGCACAACTCTAAGATGATCTTCATGTTCTCTCTCATCCTTAGAGTATACCAAAATGTCATCTATAAACACCAACATAAATCTATCCAAATACTCCCGAAAGACTCGGTTCATCAAATCCACAAAGATAGCAGGTGCATTCATCAACCCGAATGGCATCACTAACCACTCATATAAACCATATCTAGTTCAAAATGCTATCAAGGGAATACTGTCCTCCGCCACCCTCAACTGATGGAACCCTATCGCCAATCCAACTGAGAAAACACCTTGGCTCCACTCAATTGATCAAACAGATCATCAATTCTCAGCAAAGGATACTTATTCTTTATCATCCTTTCATTTAGCTTACGATAGTCGATACACATCCTCAACGACCCATCTGATTTCTTCACGAATACCGCGGCCGCTCCCTAAAGCGAACAACTTGGTCAAATAAAATTCTTTCCTTCTAGATCCACTAGTTGCACCTTCAATTCCTTCATCTCTGTCGGTGTCATCCTGCTAGGTGGTCTACTTGCAGGTTCAACTCCTAGCACAAGATCTATTTGAAACTCAACAGCTCGTTTCGGTGGTAGTCCTGTGACTGGCTCAAAGACATATGCAAACTCTCTTGTAATTCGAACCTGACTTAAATCTTATCCCACTTCCATTGCACTTAACAAAGCACAACTACTTTGGTCAGAATTCTCTATTGAGAATATAATTCGGTTATCACTATCCGGGTGTCTTAAAGATATCTCCCCATCTTGGCAGAATATCCTAGCCTTATACCTTGCCAACCAATCCATACCCAAAATGATTTCGAAGTCTACGAAATCGTAAACATACAAACTGCATGCAAACTTATGACCTAACAAATCAAGTTCTAACTGGTCATATCTCATCCCTAGAGTCGCATACCCTCCTATTGGATTCGCAACCCTTAAGGAAGTAACAAGGCATGTAGGTTCTAAGCATAACCTATCAACCAAACATTGGGATATAAATGAATGTGATGCACCAACATCAAAAAGTATCCTAACTAGTATGCTCTGAATCAAAAACATACCTTGCATCATGGTCTTTCCCTTATCAGTTGCTGTGGGCTTAGTTGATGATCTAATAGCAAAAACTTTTTCCTTGTCCGTCCTAGCTGTCTCTGGACACTTGTTTTTATAATGCCCAACTCGATCACAGTTAAAGCATTTCACATTCTTCTTGTCTACATCCTTCTTTGCCTTGCCTGACCGGCACTCATTTGTATAATGACCCTTCTTGTCACATTTGTAGCACACCAAATAAGCCTTTGCCTTCTTGGCAGCATCCCTTTCTGGGCTCCCTTCTTCTGAAAGAATTTCCTCTTTTTTCCCTGAGGACCCTGGGATTCAACGGTCTTCTCTCTAGCAGAAATAGCAAGCATCTCTTCATGGCGATTGGCCATCTCCACCACCACATTACTACATTCTTGGATATGGGTCATGGTCATTCTAGCAAGCTCAGATCCAGTCCTCGAATGAACCTTTCATTCCTTCTGACATCAGTGCCAAAGCATATCCATATCAAGACAACTCATCAAACTTAGCAGCATACTCGACCACTGACATCTCTTCCTGCACCAGATCCATGAACTTTCTCATCAATGCCGACTTAGTAACCTCAAACAAAAACCTTTGCTCAAACCTTCTCCTGAAATCAGCCCATGTCAAATCTTCCTCCGGTGCCTCGGCGGTCACACTATTCCACCAAAGAAGTGCTGCCCCTTGCAACTGCCTAGAGGCTTGCCTTTTCTCTTGCCCATTATCCAAGCCTAGATCAGTACAGATCCTTGTGAGGAATGCGGAATATGGATCTTAAGGCTAGAATGAACACTAGAGGGGGGGGGGGGGTAAACAGTGTTTATAAGAAATTACTAAATCTTTTTGAGTTATTGTTGATTTGTACACAAATGTACGCAATATTCAAACACAGATATAATCACAGAATCAAACACAGATGCAGAGATAAAGTAAATGCAATAAAGGAAAGAACACACCGGATTTTATACTGGTTCGAAGTTACCCTACATCCAGTCCCGCACAACTAAGTACGGATTTCCTCTCAAAAGCAATTGTACAATTACACCCTCGGTTTCAAGGCTACGAGGTACACCCTCTAGAATCACAATCGTTTGGGTAGAGATACTTGATTTCCGGGGAAACAAGTTCACCCAATTGATTTCCAAGGCTACAATCACACCTTTTGTAACAACCCGTATATTTGGACCATTTAAATTGACAATAATCCACACATGTCAACTTAAATAATTCAAAACACGAATCATTATGGGATTATAAATACATAAATGTAAATGAGAATCAATACAACATCACAGAACAGTCACAGAATAATGCAGCGGAAAATACATCGTCATAATAGCAGTTCATGAAGCCACTATATAATATACAACAATGTCTTAACATCAAGTGACTAATACCAAAAATGTCCAACAGACTAGGACATCAATACAGGAATATAAATAGACTGATAAAGATAAGTGCTAAGCCTTCAGCATCTTCAACCAACCTTGATCAGCAAACTGGATAGCTTCAGACTGACCTGAGCATATGCAAAAGAAACACTCGAGTCAGGACTCAAAATCTTATACAATTTAATCAAGTGCAAGGTAATAGTTCATAACTTAAAGATGGGTGAAATAACATCTCTAAGGATCCGATGAACTATCTATATATACAATAGAATACGATAGGTAGATAATGTCTATTCAGTAAAGTACGATATTAAAATAGTGTTAAGTCATGGCCCATACCACCCTTAACACATTTTTATTCCCAAAAGCATATACAAGACCGTAGTTTCCCCAAAACCGGAAGTCACCAGAGGGCAATCCATATACTAAAGGTACAAAACAAAATGTAGTGGTCGCGAATAGGATAATCAGTATGACAAGGTACATGAGGCGATACCAACTAGGATACTAGTAGTTGCGTGATCCGGACTGATGTTGAGCATAGCAGCTACTATCTCAACACCGCGAAACAACACTCCCAAATCAAGGGGTGCACCCAAATCGAATCACAAAAGTAATAGATATGGTATCGAAGAAGTGCGTCCGCTAGAGGTGGCGAACCTCAATGGCCCAGCGCGGCTCCTGTTTTAGTCATGTCAGGGGTCGTCCAATATCGTTCTCTTTCTTCAGTCAACGCGTTCACCAAACCATCCACTTCATTCTGGATCAACACTTCGCGTGTGATAGTTATTAAAGTGGTTTTCGGTATCGACAGAGAGTATGTCCATATCCGATCCCGGACTCTTTAATAACTACGTATTTATTACCCAATGGTCATTTAAGTTAAAGTTTAAAACAAATCAAAGTCCGAAAGCCAAGGTGCAAATTTGACTTCCAAAATTTGACATTTCACGATTCAATTTATTTCGGATATTTAAAATCATATTTCCAAATGAAATCTGTAGTTCAACATTTAATTAACAATATAGTTAAGTATTCAAGTTCAATTTAATAACTCTCTTATTAAATTTAGTTCAAAATCAATTTATCCAAATTTACCGGTCAATTAAGTTCGAATCGTTAGATCAAATTCTATTTATCTCAATTCATGTTTACATTCATCGTTACATTAAATATAATCATAACTTTGATTAAATCGATTTCATTAGATTTAAAATCATTTTACATTTAAATTATCGCTAAATTAAATCCATAAAACTTTAGTTAGTTTCGTATTCCATTTTAAGTCAAAATTTCCTAAATCTAAATTATTATTTATGACAAGTTCAAATCTATTTAATTTAAAACTCAGTCTAAATCTAAATCTACCAATTTAATAAATTAAATTATTAAATTTTAAAACTCACTTGTTTTAAATCTTATTTCAATCAAAATTGCCAATTCATTTTCCTTTAATTAAATAGATTTATTAATCCGTTTCAATTAAATCCATTAATTTATTTCAATTAAATTCATTAAGTCGTTACTTGATTTCCAAACAAATTATTAAGTTCATTCCTTAATTTCAAATAGATTTCAATTTCAAAATAATTTTGTTGACCAATCGGGTTTCTTATTTTTAATTGTCTATCCTAGGCCAAGTTGTTTAAGTGGGTATTTATCATTTCAACCCGATATCATTCAATATAAAGCATAGCAAAGGGAACTTGCAGTGTGATAACTGGGATGGTGTCAAAGTAAATAAACAAGCAATAGCAACCATACATATCAAATTAACAATTTATTCAAATAATCCCGAAATAACCATATTAACTTACATTAGTTAATTATGCAAATTAATATAATTATTCCTAGAATCCTACGGATTAAAGATTATTACATTTAGATTTTTACTTGGTGTCCGTTATTAATTTCTATATCAATCGTACTTATCAGTTTTAATGTCACTATTATTTACCCTAATTAACATCATATTACCGTTCAACATTTTTAATCAATTTAAACAATACATGGCGTCAAACTTTTAGAAATTAACAATTTATTTCAACCAAATTTTAACAACTAACAATTTAATATCCAGTTTAATATTAACAACAATTTATCACTTGATTATCATAGCATAATAGATTGAGTCGTGAATATAAAATATTCACCTTGCGTGGTTAGTGATTGGACGACGAAGCACGAAGATGGATAGATAGGAGACGCTAACAAGCGCGACGCAAAACGAACACAACTGCAATTAAATAAGAGGATTATTCAGCAATGGTTTTATACAAGGTATATATATCGATTGTATATATATGTAAACCATACCGAAAATAACAAAGCTAGATAGATTCAAACAAGCTGGGTGAAGGCTAGGACCCCGAAGCGGTTGCTGGAAACACACACAGTAAAACACTGTGAGTACTAGGTGGATATATAAATGATTATATATAGACTGAGTAGATGGACTGAAATTGCTTTATACTACAATAGTCTATATATGTACAGTAAGCGAAATATAAACTTATGAACAGGACTTGAAAATATAACTTTGTAAAACCAGCTTTATAACTAATGTATAATATGTATATAAAACGAACTGTCTTCCACTTTTTTTTTAAACGTATATGCATAAGAACAATGCAGTCGGGTTGGTGGGGTGGACGTGGCAGGACAGAGACTGGCATGGAGGCTGGGTTGGAGGCGACGGCCGGTGGAGTGAGACTCGTGGAGGTGGCAGTGGGTGGCTGGGCGTGCAGTGGGCGGAGGTGATGCGGGGATGGTCGCTGCCAGTGGCAATGGAGTGGGAACTGGGACAGTGGTGTTGTGCGGCACGTGGGCCATAGCGGGCGGAGGTGGGCGAAAGCAGGGGACGCTGGAAGGCCAGTGGGTTCGGGTGGCTGTGGCCAAACGAGGCGGAGAAAGGCCGGATGGTGGCAACGGGGTGGGTGGCGGATGGTGAAGGCAACGGGATGTGGAGAGGCGGCCGTGGCTGTGGGTGGGTGCGGTAGCGGTGGCAGGCGTTGTGGGCGACGGACGCGTGCTGGTGGTTGCATGCATGGGGACGGAGGAGCAGTGGGTGGCGGGGGACGGGAAGCAGGCTGGAAACGGTGCATTTCATTTTGACGTGAAAAAAAAAGAATATGAAGAGAAAGGAGAATGGAAGTGCATGTAGAAGAGAAAAGAAAGGGGGAGAGTTTGTTTCTGTAACCTTTGAAAATAAGAGAATATGGAGCAGAAGGTTGGGTTTTAGCTTACTGGGAGGACAATAAATAGCAAAAGAAATAAGGGAAGGAGAAAGAGAATAGAATTGTGCAGAGGAGAGAAGACAGAGCTATCACGTAGGAGCAGGACGAAGTGAAACAACGCAATTAATGAAACAGAATATAGGCAGAGGGTTCAGCGCGCACAGTAAATGCAATGATGATTTTTCACAATGGTGGCTATTTGGTTTCCCAAGGTCAGCTGAAAAGCTCTCTCAATTTTAACTATTGAAATGTTGGGTACCGGTTTGCGCTGCGTAACGGACCGGTGTGTGCTCCGTCGACAATTATAATTTACAACGCCAAACTCCGATTGACACAAACAAATATACCGTTTTGATCAGCGCGACGAGGCGGACCAACGGTATGAAGATATTGATGGTTTGACATTGTTTGCGAAGTGGCGAATCTTATTAACCCATTTGCACGAGTGAACATTTTTACTAGCAATTAAAAGCGAAATTTGACGAAACGAAATGCGCCGTTATGATCAGAATATTTTTCTTATGCAACATTGCGAAAAATATTAAAGTTCGGACAATAGAAAATTTTCACATAAAATTAAAACTACTATGTAAATTTGACGAGCGAAATTTACCACAATATTTTTTGACGAAATTTGGCGCACACCTATGTCTATCTAGGCATATTCCAAATGTGAAGTTTGAACGGTAACGGAAATCGTTTGAGAATATTTGAAACTTCCATTACGGAGAATGCAGCAAAACAGCGAAGAATAAGATCGACGGAGCTAAAGATGACCGAATTTTGAAAAACGAAAAACGACGCCTTCGTCAGAAAATGATTTAGAATTTTTCTATGTAAAAATATTTAGGTTCGGAAGATGAAATTTTCACGCTTTAAAATGAACTGATGTGCAGTAAAACGCGCATGAAGTTTACTGCGGTATTTTCCGACGAAACTTTACCCATATCTACAATCATCTAGGCGCAATTTAGAAATAAAGTTTGGACGCTGATTGAAATCGTATGTAAGTTTCACATTTTTAATTAAAATAACGGTTCTAAAATTTTTAAATTGGGTCGGAATTTCAGGGTCGTTACACCTTTTCTCGCTTGATTGATTTCCAAGGCTACAATCACACCTTTTCTCGCTAGATAGATTACAAAGAAGCCTATAACTCTGAATAGCACCCGGATCTTGTTGAGATAGTGATAGAGAATCAAACCAGAGATGATCTAGTTAGATTCAATGTTGATTTCGGCAGAGTGATGATAGGATTTTGAATAAGAAAATGTGGAAGAAGAAGAGAAGTGAAAAACCAGAAAATCTGATCAAAAATTCATTGAAACCAACCCCTATTTATAGAAGAACAACAGCCATGTCTATTCATGAAAGGTTATATCGAATAGACACTTCTTTTGAAATTCAAATTTTTGGTCCTAACTGACACTATGTTGACATGGGGTACTAGGGCATGTCGACATCCCAAAGGAAATTTTGATGTTTTGTTTTTCTTTGAAAATAACCTTTATCTTATATTAAAACTATTGTAACTGTATTAATATACTTGACTATAGATAAAATACATAGATAAATATAGAGAATAATATATATAAAATTTTACTATAATTTTATATTTAAATCTAAGTAAATATTAAAAGTTAAATATATTAAAAGATAGTTTAAAACAAACGAAGTTTAAAAAAAGAATTCATTTAAGAACAAAATCAAAGAATATTTTTTAAGGCTAAAACATCTTTTTGAAAATCATTTGAAAAGATAATTTTTAAGGCTAAAACATTTTGAAAAGCAGTTTTGAAAATCATTTTGAAGTAGTTTTGCAAGCTTCTTCCTGCAGAATATCTCATCATATCAGGACTCGAGAACTTGTACAAAACCAGGATGTTCGTGGGTTTGTAAGCCACTTGTCATAGGTTTGTAAGCTACTTGTCGTGGGTTTGTAAGCCACTAAAAAGGTAGAAATGGGTTCCATCCCAAATGAAAATACGGAATGAAGATTTCAGTGCTATTGTGAAGTTTTAACATAATTCTAGACTCAATACTTATCATGAAATCTTGAACTCTTGATAATCTTGATATTCTTGATACTCATGAGTCTTCAATCTTGATATCTTGAATCTCTATACTGTACAGTCTTCATTCTTTGTACCTGCATGGTTAAATCCTGCATATACATATATATCTAAACTATAATGTTAGTATTTATATTTTATAACCTTATTCTAAGGTTGTTGTCATCAAAACCATCAACTCATGGACTAACAATCCTTTCATAGCTCAGTAGCTAATTCACAACCTCAACAGCATCCTACATTCCAGCAGATAGTTTTCTAGCCAAACTGGTATAGTCTCTGCTTAGTTTAGCATAGTTATTCCCAACTGGAGCCACATGATTAGCTCCTCCAACATTACCGGCAACTCCAGCTTGTAAAAGATTGGCTAACAACTAATACACCATCCCCGCATCTACCGGTGGATTTCCAGCACCTACATTAGCTTCAGCATTTGGATTAGCATTAGCCTGTAGACCTTGATTCCTCCTGGTATTAGATCGAGCATCTCCATTTGTTGTGGTGCTTCCTCCACCTAGACTTCCTCTTCCATTTCCTGCTTCCATATCTTCTTTCTCGTAAATCTTCATACGAGCCTTAGTAAGATACAGAAGAACAGTCTAAGAGAGATGGGAACACGTACTTATATATATATATCAAATACAAGTACGTTACTATAGCGTTAACCCAAACCCCGATCATATTATCAAATTCATTTGATTATATTTTAAAATTTTTAGACTTAACTTTATTTTAAAGTTTCATAAACCTATGTTCCAATACCAACTTGTAACATCCCTCTACTTGGAGGCCCAAAACTAACTGCTATGGATGTTGCAGTCATCCATAGTTATTAATCCTTGGGAACCAAATACGACGATGTTAGATTCATTGATACACAGAAACACATGAATATGGAAAATTTTAAACTTCAAACAAAATCACATTTCATTCCAAAATATTTCCAATTCAATACATAATCCAAAATTCGTAAATCATGTTTAGAGAAATATATTTATTACAACATACGCCAAGAGCGCATACGATGATGCCCCCTTGGATGATTAGCGTATATACATGCAATATAACAACTTTGCCATTACAATCAACGCAGCGCAATCAAAAGAAAAGAAAACTATAAAATAGCTATCATGCCTCCTGCACGTCTCTGGAAGCTAATTCGTCTTAAGAGGTACCTGAAAACCTCAACTCTCAAACTACTCAAAATCAATTGAGTACCTGAGAGTTTAAGGGGAAAACATAAACTTCGAGTCAGACATAAAGCCTAGTATGAATAATAATCTACCATCTCAAATCATTTAGATATCTAGTGAGACCACGCCGCTTAGTGGAACAGGTTTTCCCCTTACTAGTATCTCAAAAACCATTATAAAACCATATACTGTGCTCCTGCATCCACAATGGTTAAAACAATTCAAAATAGTATAATATGATGATATGCAAAACAATTGAATTAATTCTGGATTACCCATCCCCATTCCGTTTAGACTATCTATCTCAGTTATAGTTTCTAGGATTACTATTAACCTATTAGTTTACATGGGCTAACTAATAACCGGTTAAATATTTAAGGACTCCCTGTCCAATTACATAGTTTTCTTGGGATCACTATGAACCAATTGGTAACTCCAATATCTTACTCTTATCCTAGCTTTCATGGGTTGACTAGGAACCTATTGGTAACTCCAATATCCTTTTTCCTTAACCTAGATTTCTTGGGTTGACTAGGAACCTATTGACATCTGTCAATATTTCATCTAGATATAGTTTTCATGGGCTTAACTACAAACCTACAGGCCCCTACAAATACCCAATCATATTTTTCAGGAGCTTACTATGAACCTGTCTATCTGACATCTTCCTTTACCATATTTTTCATGTGCTAACCATGAACCTATTGGCCCCTGCCAATATCTTTTCCCATACACAGTTTTCATGGGCTTACTGAGAACCTATTGGCCTTTGCCAATATCTTTCTTTTATATTTTAGCATGCTATATTCTGGTCTTCCTGACCTCCTGGATGCAATTCTACTCATTGAGGAGTTTAATCAATTTATATTCACTACTGGGTTAACCTAACCGGTTCTCCTACCCTTTATGCCCAAAAATGCAGTTACAGGTCCATTATGAAGTGAATATATTCATATTAGAAGAAGCAATATAATAACATAGAAATACCACTACTGTGGGTTTAATATAAAACGTGGTTAATCCCTTTAACCTATTTGTTTATCAAAGATATCTTCTTCTTAAAACCATTATAAAAACTCCTTTAATATTACCACTGGGCTTTTCCTTTAAAAATAGAGTTTGGGTCATAAAACCTTTCGATACCTTCGAAACCAAGTTTTCGACTTCATAGGATAACCTCCTTCAAAAAAGCATTAAATATCTATCTTCAAAACAGTAGGCTCTTGCCTTTTGATACTTTAAAATCTACCTTTCGTAACCTTTTGAATACATTAAAGTATTAATTTTTAACCTTTAGAAGCTTAGCTTCAAAACCAGTTGATGCACCCCTTTCGACACCATTGGAAGTAACCCTTCCGAAAACATTGAAAGTACCCCTTTCGAAAGCATTAGGTTTATACTTAAAATATAATTTGGGTCAAAGTTAATATAGGCGAAAGCATCTATTTTGAAACCATCCTTTATCATATAAAAATATTGGAGAAACCTTGATGGCGTCAGCACCATCTCTTTCGAAAGCATAAAACATCCGAGTAAAACATTGGAAGGTTGGCATCGAAACCCCTTTCAAAACCATTACATCCGAAACCCCAAACCCCTTTCAAAAGTTATAGGTAGTGGCTTAAACTTTATAAAACAAAATACCTTCCGACAGTATTGATATCTTCAACACCATCGAAAGGCTATAGAACGACAACAAGGTTTCGACTAGGTCGGAACCCCTTCTTTCAAACATTCTTTCATAAGTAAAGAACCCAATCGAAAGAAAATTTTAAGTTAATGGCAACCCTTTCGAAACCTTTTATAGACTCTTTCGAAACCAAATGCTTCGACTCTGTCGAAGGCTTAAAACAAAACAAAGGCAGGCGCTTTTTTAAAAAAAACTAACCAAGGTTTCGATTTCCTCGGAAGCTATGCTTTCGACACTTAACCGTTCACCTATCTCCAATCCACTGCGTACCATCATGGTGATACCTTGTGTATTGGTTTCAGCTTAGTTGGTTTCGACAAGGATGAAGGCGGAAGCTACTGTGTCGAAAGGCGCTTTTCTAAGTAGGTGGAACCAATTTTCTAAGCAAACCAGGTTTAATTCTTGTTAAAGTAAACTTTTCTCTAACTAACCTGCCATGTGTCAACTCCAGATTGGTTGCCTTAACTTTTTCAAGTTCTTTTTCAAAAATAACTGCAGCTAATCCAAATCTAAACTATGGTTAAGTTAATCAAATACGTCCTTCCAATTTTTGCAAAGAAGTCCATATTCTAAAATAATTTAGTTTGCACAGCAAATCACTTTAGAAAAATCCCCAAAAATTCTAGAGATTCACTTTAATCATGTTATCTAACATATCAAAATTTGAGACCCAAATTCTCAATGTATTTTCCAAAATAAATTTATAAACCCAAATAACCATATTTTTCTTTGTAAATTCATAGTAATCTTTCCATAGCTTCAAAATTTATCAAAATTGAAACCCAACTCCAAAATCATGTTTCTTATAACATAAAATTTTCCCATGGCATTTAATCATAATTTAAACTCGGTTTTGACTAAAACCATATAAAACTCCTTTAAACAATCTTGTTTAAATCATCCAATATATCATAAAAACGAATTTACTCTTAAATTCGAAAATATATGATTTAAAACAAAATAGAGAAGGAATTATTATTCATCTCGACCTTGATAAAGAGATTGGATTGAGATTAATTTCCCCTAAGCTTAATTCTCTAGCTTTTAAATTGATTTCCTTTTCTTTAATGGTCGGCCGTTCCTTCTCGTTTGATTTGATTTATATTTTTTAAAATGACGTGAATGGGAAGAATAAGGAGGAATGAATATATATACGGGTATGGGTCATTGGGCGGAAATTCCAATTATACCCTTATGTAATTTCATTAACCCAAAACCATTCTTAAGCCCATTAGTTAGTTTATTAGGCACGACCTCAATTAATTAATTTAAGTCTCAATCCACTTATCGCTTACATTTACATCATTATAAAGCCATAACAGGGAATGCACTGAGGTGTGTAATGCTATGCTTAGAGAGTGTGGATTATGACTAAGTTATAGGGATGCAAGGTCAGTTAAAAGCACAGGAAGTGCACCCAGCTAATCTGGCTACCAACAGTGTGACTTTGTAGCTGATGTAAGATATTACCTATAATAAGTACCCATGGAGGATGCGAGATAAGCTTAAAATTCTATAGGATAAACATGCTCAGCTAATCTGGCTATCAGTACCTACAAATAGTTGCATTAATGTGAGATGTCACGGTTTGGGTTATGGGTCATAATACGAAAGAACTGCTTTGGGGTTGAAGGTATTAAATGGTTGATTGAGGGGCCCCATCCCCTTTATGCAGGAATCATTAAAGGTCAGTGTTCGTCGACGGAAATTCTATCGGTTTAGAAAACCGTCGAATGAATTTAAATTAAAATTTACCGCAAGCGCATGGCGTACACTTGTAGTACATGGTGAATACGGGTCGATCCGCAGGGAATTGATGATTTTAAAATTCTATTCAATCAAATTAACTAAAGTTGAGAGTTGTTTAAGCTAGAAAATGAGAAAAAATGACAAAAAGAAATTGATAAAAATATGAGAGTGTGAAGGCAATTTAGAGATAATTCCACTATCTAGATCATATAGTTCAACCAAATATGAAATTATGGTCTCTTTTTTTTGGTCATAAGTGAATTTAAATGATGTTTATCATAAGTATGGCTCATTTGTGCTATTAATTAGCTCAACATAATCCATCAAACTATAACACAACCTTTAAACCACTTTTAATTCTCATGAAAATGACAACAAAGTTGAAAATGAAAATCTACTTTAAGCATGGCCTATTAACTATTGTTTAGAAATATAGGCCATCAAATTTTGATTTAAACATTCACTTCTTTGCCATAATCATATATAGATGAAGAGGCAATTTGTGATTCATATGACTAAGCATAGCCTATTTGTTTTGAACAACATAAGCTATCAAACTCAATAATAAGCACAAAATTACATCATTTTCCATGAAGCACAAAAAGAGAACATAACATTTATCAAAATGTTGAAGCTATATAATTAGAGAGCTTCATTACCCCTAAATTGAAGGTGTTTAGATTCTCATATTTGTTATCATATAAACAAATATAGCTTGCAACATAGCATAAAACAAAGAGAAAAAGGGAGCTAAATGAAGGAAAAAAAACTAATCTACTTGCATAAAAGAAAATCTACACTACTGGCATGAAAGGAATGAACATGTAAGTAAAAGGAAACAATAATTAACATTGCATAAAAAGAAAAGAAGATTACATAAAATAAAAATGGCAAAGTAGCCATGAAAAGAGAAAGAGAGCTTTCTTTTTATTTTCCTAACAGAAGAGACTAAGAGAAGAGAGACTAAGGGAGAAGAGAGGGGTAACATGAAACATAAGGGGATTTTATACATGTGTTAAACCCTAATTCATATTTTTGGGGATTGCCCAAAATACCCTCTTAGGAAGTGTAGAGGCCAAGTAATCATTAGCTTCAAATAATCCTCATTTAAGTGTACATGAAGCCATTAATTCCATAAGCATGTCCATTAGCCTCTAATTTGTACATTAAGGTAGGTGGGTAGGTGGGGTTCTCCATTATCTTCACTTTGAATTATTTCCATCTTCATTTGTTCTCTTCACTCTTGTGCATGCATATATCATCATGTAACCACTTGTAAAATTCACCAAATTTCCTACAAAACAACATAGAAAATTCCAAGTAAATTTTCACAATTTAATAAATGCATAAAAATGACCATTTTGCGCCTATATGAAGATGAATATGTGACAATTTCAAATAATTTGAATTTTGGTTTAAACAAGTTAAAATAACCAATATGATCATTTATTTAATTTAAATAGATTAAATATGGTGGTAAAAATATGCACATTTACGTGCACATCAAATACCCCGGCCCACTTATCTTTTTATTCGTCCTCGAATAAATAAAAACAAAAATAAATCCGTTTTCGTAGGGAGCATGATTGCATTGAGCGTATGCAACAAGCCGTTAAACCTCTGGGTGTCCCCAGTAGGACGAGTGTTGTCTCGTGAGGGTTTTCAACGGATACTACCCACAAAATCCAAATGCAGAATGAAAATATTTAAAAAATGCAAGATTTATTTACAAAGAGATGAATGCGAGTTCTTGAAAATATTTACAATGGAGGATTTACTTTTAAATTGACACAAATAAGTTCAATATAGGTTTTGGTTATTATCTTGAAAATTTAAGCCATTTACTCGTCAAAATTTCCAAAAATAAACAAAGTTATCGTAACAAATAGACAATAGTTTAATTCGTTGTTTCAGTTGATAACAAAGTGTAATAATGAAATAGATCCTTAGTCAATTATCAAAGTTTATCAAAGTGGTAGTTTCATTTCTTTTCAATAACAAGTCAAATCAAATAAGTTAAAATAGTGCTAGGATTTCAATTGCTTACTCTCTCTTGTATTTTTTAAAATTTTATTGATATTTACAATATTTATATGCCTAACACAGGTAAACTGAGGCCATATATATTACCCATGCACTGCCTTGCGGATTGATGTGAGGGGAATACAGAGCGTGGCGAGTGAACACACAAGTGTGAACACTTATCGACTGTAGGCATTATTAATAAAAGAATTTTTATATACATACACCTAGCTCAGATAAACTAAGGCCAAATATACCGATCATGCACCGCCTTTCGGGCTTACGTGAGAAAGGAATAGAGTATGGCGAGTGTACACACAAGTGTGAACACCTGTCGACCGTAGGTGTTAACAGAAAATATTTACATATATACAAATGTTTTGTTTTTTTCTATATATGTTTTTTTTCAAAAAAATTTTTAGTTATTTTTTTTAGAAAGGGAGAGTTTTGCAAAATCATCTTAGCACCACTTAACTTAGAAGACAAAAAATGTTATATCATTTACTTTAAATCAACCACTTTTTAAAACAAAGATTTTCAATTAGGATATATTCATAATTATCACATATGAACCTTCCTATATACAAGTTAAACCATTGTTATTTGTAATCAAACTTCATTTTTATTTTTGTTAAGACAAATAATTTTTCAAACATTTTAATTTAATAAACCAAAACCATATATTTATCTTATAGTGTTTCTTTAAAAATAAATCAAAAGAAAATTTGTTTCTGGGATTTTTTTTATTTTATTTTTTTTAAAGAAAAAAGCAAAAATAAACCATGAAAAATTAAAAGTGAAGATGAGTCTCCCCCCCACACTTGATTTTGACTGTGTCCCCACAGTCAACCCAATTGGAAGGAGAAAAAAAACCTAACCTTTATTTAAATGAAAATGAAATGACGATTATTTACATGACATCATAAAGTATATCGTTAAAAAGTAAATGAAACGGTCTTCCAAAGACCGATTCATTTGTCTCATCAAATATGTGAGACACGACTTAAGCTCAGAAAACCAAATCATAATAGACTTCGAAGTTGAATGTGGATTTGGAAGAACGAATGTCGTTTGATTGAAAATTGTGCGAGTTGTTTTGTTTTCGATGATTTCTGGGGTCGATAAAATAATTGATTGAAGTTCAAGTTTATTTTCACCAATTTGAAATTCAAGCTTATCATTGAAAACATTTTCAGAGTTATTGATTTCAAAATCAAAATGGTTATTTTCATCTTCCCCGTCGAAATTTAACAACTCATCATCCAAAACTCCAAAAAAATCGTGTTCATTAAATTCGTCTATCTTTGTTGGATTATCAACAACTTTAATACATGTCTCAAGTTCAAAATCCAAAATTGTTGTATTCAAATTTTCAAAATCGAGAAAAGGAAGATCGAATTTTAAATTTGGTTCCACGCCCTCAAAAGAGTTGAAATCCAACTCAATTACAGTGTTTTCAACAACTTCATTAAGATTATTATTTTCAATTTCAAAAGTTATTTGCAAATCGTCGATTTGGGTAAAAGATGGATTATCATTTGACTCGTCACATGTTGGAATTTGATTTTGTTGTTCACGTTGTTTCATATAAGTTTCAAACAAAGAATCCGTGTGATCATCGTAAATTTCATTCATTTGTTCAACAAAATCCAATTTATAATTATTAGCTTGAGGATTTTCGATTTGGATTTGTTGAGAACAAAATTTTTCACTTTCATCATAGTCGAGATGATTCCCATTGCCAAAATTATTTAAAAAGTGGATCACATTTTCGTTTTGATTTTGAAATTCATTTTGGAGTTCAAAATTGAATTGGCATGGGTTATACTTGAAATTGTTTGAATTTTGAATTGAATTCAAATTTTGATTATTTTGAAAACTTTGATTTGAATCATTGCCCAAATATGAATTACACAAATCATTTATCATTTGATTTTGTTGTGTAGAGATTTCAAGTAAAGATGAAATGCTCTTTTCAATATCTGAGGGTTGTTCGTTATTTTGAAAACTTTGTGGTGCAAAATCTGAATCGTTTGAACAATAGTTGTTGTTAAAATATCCATACGAATTTGGTGTGAAATTATATGGATTATACTGATTTTCACAACTATCGTAGAATTCATGTAAGTAGGGAAACTCAGACATTTTCAAGAATGTTTTTTTTAATAAAGGAAAAATATTTACAAATGAAATTTATTTTTAAAAAGGGAAACTGATTTTTTGTTTTGTTTTTTTGGTTTTTCAATTTTTTTTTGTTTTTGAAAAGGTTTTATAATTTTTTTTTGGATTTTGGTTTTTTCTAAATTTTTTGGATTTTAAAATTTCAAAGAAAAAGGATTTAAAAATTTCAAAGGAAAAGGAATATATACAATTTGTTTTTAATTTTGGATTTTTTTTAAATATACATGAACTGAAAGTATGTGTGGATCGACAGATATGGAATATATATTAAACTAAGTGCGGAAGCAGTTAATAGCAGTAAAGTAAATAAGAGTAAGCACACCAGGAATTTTTATACTGGTTCGAACTCCCGTTCTACGTCCAGTCCTAGACTAACTTCTGGCTTTAACTAATAATACCCTCACTTAACCCAGAGGAACAGATCTATACAACCCCTGAGCAGCTGAACAGGGACCTGGGCAGCAGAACAGGATTTTGCCTCAACAGCCGAAGAGGACTTCACACGCCTGAGCAGAACAGGACTTCGCTAATACAAAAGAATATCTGACACTGTGTGTTCTTGAAAACACTGATTTATCTCTAATAGTACAAACTTCCTATAATCAAATCTTCAAGTGTATGATGTGTATGTGAAGATATGCAAGGAAGGTGTTGCTAAGAATCGAAGATTATGAAAGTTAATTTGGAGATTCAAAGCAATAAAATGCTTATATGGTGTTTGAATGCGAGTATGAGAGCACAATAAGAGTATAAGAAAGTTAGAATGATTTCGGTAAATGTGAAGTGTTTGGGGACATGTATTTATAGTAGTCAGAGAGTTACTGCCATTGGTGAAGAGTTCTGACCAAAAGAAGCATCTATTTCCATTCGAAGAAGGATCACAACTTTTCGCAGAATGAAGATGTCTATTCAAAATATGACAGTTGGGTTCAGGTCAGTCGACTGGTCGAAAATGGTCAGTCGACTGAAAAGTAAAATCATGTAAAAAATTCGTGTACAGATGTGCATGTATGTTAAAATGCACAGATTCAGTCGACTGGCTGACTGTGTTCAGTCGACTGAATTCTGTTGTTAAACAAAAACTACAGTAGCTCATTTGGTTAGAGTACTTGCCTTCCAAGCTAGTGACCTGGGTTCGAGCCCCGCTCCATGCATTTTTTGAAAACTTGATTTTGATTAAAATATGCATGCAAGTTTATTTGAATGTGAATGATGATTCTTGAGGAAAGATTTTAACAAAGAACTAAACTAGACTCTATATACACATTTGATGACTCTTGATAAAATATATAACTATATGAACCATACTTTGAGTCGTTGAGTCCGGATGTTGTCGTAGTCGTAGATTCGTGAATTGTTGTTTCATGTCAGCAATCAAAACCTATGATCCAACATTCTCCCCCTTTTTGATGATGACAATTCCATTTTCTACGGACGAATCTTCGACAAGCTTTGTTGACTTATCTCTCCCCCAAATATATTCCTGTAATTGTGCTATAGATTTCTCCCCCTGAATCTATGCTATATATTTATGTAAATAATTAATCTTTTCTCCCCCTTAATCTGTGCTTGCATGGTTTATTCCTGCAAATAGTGTTAGAGCAATATCTTTCTTCCCCTTTGTCATCAACAAAAAGGAGAGTTTATATGATGATATAAATTATATTTCACATATAGAACAATATAAAACAAAATAACTACTACTTATAATGAAAGGTAACAAAAAAAATTTAACATTTAAAGCATGCGATACCCAAAGTTCTTATAATTTCCTAATTTTTAGGAAACCATACCCATTTGGGTGTGATTGAACCTTTAAAAATATAATTTTCATTATTAACTACCATATCAAAATAATCATCAATGTATTTTTCTCTATTTTTCCAATTAACAAGAACCCAAATACTTAGATAATTTTTATTCATATTTCCCGTCAATGATTTTGTACTTCTAGAGAAATTATAAACATTATTGGTCATAGCAGTATTTGAATTTCTATTAAAATTGGATTTACACTTTACTCGAAATTTAGTACTAGCACTAACATTTTTACTATACATGAAAGCGTATCTAGTGCTATTTCTACCATCAGTTTTATTATATCCTAAACCACTTTTATCATGTAAAGGTCTAGAACTGGATAAAATCATGTTTAAATCGTTTTGACCTTTATTAAATTTTGTGACTTCAGTGTAAAGTTTATCAAATTTAGCTTTAAAGTCACAATTATTATTTTCAAAAGAAATATTACTGTTTTTCAAAATAGCAATTTGCTTGTTTAATTCAAAATTCTCTCTTTTTATCGTACAGTTCTCATTTTCGAGAAGAAAAATTCGAGATTTTGAATTATCTAAAGATGATTGTAATAAATCATTTTTATTAATATCTTCTAACTTAGTTTTGAGACTAGATTTTTCTAACTCTAATACTTTAGTGTTAGATTTTAAATCATTATTTTCTACTGATAATTCATCATTTTTATTCTTCTGAATTTCTAATTCCTGAGTGATCATGGATAGTTGAGATGTTAAATTAGAATTAAATTCTTGAGATATTTCAAGTTCTTCTTCTAGGATTTTCTTTTCATCTCTTAGCATACTAATTTCTAATTCAGATCTATTTAATTTTCCTTGTAACTCCTTTTTTTGCTTTTTAGTTTGTTTTACAAATTCCACTAGTTCTGAATTAATTTCAACCAAATCTTCAAAAATTAGTTCACTTACATCATCACTTGTAGCCATGAAGCATTTGCTTGTTTGCTCCCTTGATTCTTCTTTATTGTTCTTCCTCTTCCTATTGCCTTGACTAGATCTCTTTATAGCCATTTATTCTAGGATGTTGTTACGATCTCTAGAATACCAGGCTATGATACAAAATGAAAGTATGTGTGGATCGATAGATATGGAATATATATTAAACTAAGTGCGGAAGTAGTTAATAGCAGTAAAGTAAATAAGAGTAAGCACACCAGGAATTTTTATACTGGTTCGAACTCCCGTTCTACGTCCAATCCCAGACTAACTTCTGGCTTTAACTAACAATACCCTCACTTAACCCGGATGAACAGATCTATACAACCCCTGAGCAGCCGAACAGGGACCTGAGTAGCATAACAAGATTTTGCCTCAACAGCCGAAGAGGACTTCACACGCCTGAGCAGAACAGAACTTTGCTAATACAAAAGAATATCTGACACTGTGTGTTCTTGAAAACACTGATTTGTCTCTGATAGTACAAACTTCCTATAATCAAATCTTCAAGTGTATGATGTGTATGTGAAGATATGCAAGGAAGGTGTTGCTAAGAATCAAAGATTATGAAAGTTAATTTGGAGATTCAAAGCAATAAAATGCTTATATGCTGTTTGAATGCGAGTATGAGAGCACAATAAGAGTATAAGAAAGCTAGAATGATTTTTGGTGAATGTGAAGTGTTTGGGGACATGTATTTATAGTAGTCAGAGAATTAATGCCATTGGTGAAGAGTTCTAACCAAAAGAAGCATCTATTTCCGTTCAGAGAAGTATCACAACTTTTCGCAGAATGAAGATGTCTATTTAAAATATGGCAGTTGGGTTCAAGTCAGTCGACTGGTCGAAAATGGTCAGTCGACTAAAAGTAAAATCATGTAAAAAATTCGTGTACAGATGTGCATGTATGTTAAAATGCACAGATTCAGTCGACTAACTGACTGTGTTCAGTCGACTGAATTCTTTTGTTAAACAAAAGCTACAGTAGCTCATTTGGTTAAAGTACTTGCCTTCCAAGCTGGTGACCTGGGTTCGAGCCCCGCTCCATGCATTTTTTGAAAACTTGATTTTGATTAAAATATGCATGCAAGTTTATTTGAATGTGAATGATGATTCTTGAGGAAAGATTTTAACAAAGCACTAAACTAGACTCTATATACACATTTTGTGACTCTTGTTAAAATATATAACTATACGAACCATACTTTGAGTCGTTGAGTCCGGATGTTGTCGTAGTCGTAGATTCGTGAATTGTTGTTTCATGTCAGTAATCAAAACCTATGATCCAACATGAACTAATGCAACTAAATGAATGCAAGGATTAATTACAAATGATTTATCCTAAGTTAACCCAAAATTGTATAATTACACATTGTCTTAGTTCAACAAGATAGTTCTCAGCCAAGTAACGGACATGATTTATCGGTGCACCACGAATCACCGTAGCAATGCAGCCGAAGGTTTAAGTACCTTCAGAGAAACAACCATTATAATATTTACGAATCACTGTAATATTTATAAATGGTTATTACTCCGCCGTAGCCTAGACACCAAGAAATTAAATTGTTCAAAGAAGACAACTTGTCAATATACAATTAAGAGTTATCGATGTCTAACCGTTATTATTAATCAAAATCTAAGATGAAATGCAAAACTGAAATTAAACGTGTATTAACAATGCAACTACGAATGTAATTTTTTTTAGTTTTTTTTTTTAATTTTTTAATTTTTTTTAAATATATATATATATATATGCAAATGCAAGCAATCAATAATGCAACTAAAATAAAAACAAGAGATATATACAATGCAAGGCAAATAAAAACAATAGATATCAAGCAAGCATTTTTTTTCTTTTTATAAAGCAAAGGGAAGCAATTATTTTTGGGCAATAGTTGAGCGAAGCAAGCAACTTTTCCAATCTGCTTTGGCAACCTAAAATTTAAAACAAGATATATACAATCGTTTTTTTGTTTTTTTTATTTTATTTTTTTGAAAAGGAAACTTAAAAGTGAGGTTTTACTTAAAAAAAGCATAAGGATGGCACTTAAAAAAATTTAAAACAAACCAAAACAAATTTTAAAATCTTTTTTTTAATGTGAAAGAAAAAAAACTCACAACTCAAAGCAAACACACAACTCAAAACTCAAAACTAAAATAAAAACAAAACAAAATAAAAATGAAACACACAAACTCCAAATGATTTAAAACAAAATAAAGTAAAACCAAAACAAGTTCACACTTTAAAAAAAAGAAAAAAAAAGAAAAGGCCAACTTCACTAGACAACCGACCCAAAAGATAAAAAGGAAAAAAAAGAAAAGAAGGAACAACCACAACCCTCTACTATTTAGTAATAAACGAAAGAAGAAGAAAAATCAGTCTCTCCTCAAATTCACAAACAAAATTGCGTTCAAATTTCTTTCAAATTCCCCCAAAAGTTCAAAACTTCCTAAAATCAATCCAATCTCATTCACATCTTGTTCAAGCAAGTTCAAATCCATTTAGTATTGTCAGGCCGCATGGTTAGTGATGAGGCGCCTCGATTTGGTGAAGGCGATTAGGAGAGGGCGGTGGATTTGTTTGAGGAGGAAGGGGAATCTCGGAGTCGCCGCTAGTAGAGGAAGTTGAAGGAAGGGGCTCTGTCGATGAAGTGGTAGAAATGTTGGCACAGAACGTATGGCGATGGTGTGGAGTAGAAAAAGGGGGAGGCAGTGGGCAAGGATTGAGGCCGTAACTTGGTTTGTGGCAATGCAGTGGTGATGACTGTATGTATGGTGATGGAATGCAGTGAAGCAGGTATTTTTTTTGCAGTCAGTGGTGATGACTTGATGAACAAAGATGAATGAAGTGAATGGTTGAAGTGTGAAGTTCTGATAGTTGCAGCTGATGGTTTCAGGTTGTATGTCAGTGGTGTTCAATGGAGGATGGAGTCGCTTGTATGGTTGTTTGTTGAATGCTACAGGCAAGGTGGTAGTCAGGGTAGTGGTGATCTATTTTGATGAAGTGTAGATGCAATGACAGTGTAGTGGTAGGAGGGATGGTCAGGAGTTGATGAAGTGGTTATGTTGTTGTGCCGAAGTTTGCTGCAAGAGTGGATGTAGTTGTAGTTGAGCTTGATGGATGATCTGTTGTTCAGTGTGTAAGTGAATGAAGGTAGTGTGATATGTGAGGAGTGACAGAGGGTTGTGGAACATAGAGCAGTTGTTTAGGTTGTTAGCAGTTAGAAGAAGTGGATTTGGCCTTGGCAATGTTGAAGTCTGAATTTATGGAAAAGTTTGATTGTTGAATGATGGAGAATTTTTTTGAAGAAATTGTGACTGTGGTGGTTTTCAGGAAAAGATGGAACTGTGCAGGAGTTTGTGAAGTGTTGCCAGAAGTTGTTTGTTGGTAAGGAGGATTTGTGAGCAAGTAGCAGTATTGTAACACTGTGGTCTGCAAGTAATGGGTTGTGTTTGTGCACTAGTTAGTGTGCAAATCTGTGTTGACAGTGGCTGAGACCAGTAGGATGTGAAATGTACTGTAATGACCTTGAAATCGGCCTTCAAAAATCGGCACACGTACTTCACTTGTACTCAAAATGCCAAAGATTCAAACGCCGAATCTGGTTCACCGGAGCTTATAACACCATTAAGTACAACAACACAGCGGAAGAGAAAGAATATATCAATATATATAACATTGATACAATGATAGATACAAAATTTGAAACAATATGGTACAACAGAATGATACAACAGATATCAATATACATCAGAGATATGATACAAGAAATAGCAGCGGAAAGAAAATAGGTAACACCAGCAGCGGATAGAATGTCTCCAATAGAATGCTCCAATCCATAGCTAGCTCGAATCACTAACCAATGCACCAAGATAAGCAAGGTCAGTCGTCCAAGGACTGAACTAGCTCCAGATAATCCACTAAACCTGAATATCCGAGAAACCCAACTCTAGACTGCCCGTGTGGAAAATGGTGGGCACCCAGAGTTTAGGAAGGGAACAATAAACTCCAGGTCAGTCATGGGACTGGTGTGAGCAACAAAAACAGTTTATCTTTAAACAAACAACAAAAGAAGTTTAAACATTGAAACCCGCAATGCTTTAGGAAAATGAAACTACCATAAGACCTCCCACCACACACACAATGCAATCGCAGACTTGGAGGAGATTTCTTCTTATGATAGTCAATCATGCTTACTACACAAGAAAAACTATTTTGATATTATTACTAGTGCATAGTGGAAAACATTTCGAAAGTATAATATTAATCTTAGCCAGCATACAATCATTATTGTATGCCTACTATAGCTACGATGTTCAATAGCAGGTTACCGCCACATTCCATAGCAGGTAATACAACTAAAACCGTACAAGGTTCATATTGTTTCTTTGGATTTCCAACAAATGGTCAGGCTAAGTAACTTCCTTACCGAAATAGAAACGCCTCTGGAAAGGCGCCCCGAGAACCTAACCGGATCTCTGCAAACACAAGGTCGACGCTATCTCACGTTGTACAGTTGTAACTAGGTAACTGCCACACGAGCTATGACATCCCCCGGTCGTCACCGACCTTTATCCGAGGTACCTCGATTACAAAGCAACAACCACAAAGTATAATAAATTTGCAGCATCAACATAGATAAAATATCTGGGCTCCATACCATGATATCACTTTTTATCCAGAAGGAAATGACATACCGTAGGGGTGCTACCACTAAAAACCTTTGTCGCAACATTCATGTTTTGACCATTACCGGGTTGTGAGGCTCGACGAAGTCTCGTCCACAAAGCCTCGCTTTTTCACAAAGCCACGTTTTTTCACAAAGCCACGCTTTTTCACAAAGCCACGCTTTGATCAACAAATGATCAACAGCACTTCGTATGCCACATTACCAAATTGGGAATGTATCACTAATAACCATCAACTACATAACCTCTGAGCTCGTACGTCTCAGAGAAGGGTGTTAAGCTAAGAGAATAAATTCTCCGCCACCAACATAAATGTATTTGATAGAAACCAGCTTTACATCTCAAAGTGTAACGTCAAACACACATCCATACAAGTCCGTTCCCGGTTCGAACAGAACCGAAGGCACTTCCGAAGAAGCCCTTGCAAATCCGGATAATTTCTAATCACGTCCGGACTTCCCATCACTTAGGGTGCTAAAATCTCTATACCGGGGATCAGCCGATGCAGAGACAATCAATGGTAATCCTTTCGTTTTCGAAAGTATCCGATCTTCACCACGGTCTTCAAATGCAATTCATATTCGACGTATCATTATTCGGAATGGATTATATGACACAAAGGTCCTTTCTCGGCTAAACCAAATAACGAGCGTAATTAAAAATCATATGGATACCGAGGTCTCAGTTAAATCACAGCTTACAGCCCAAAACTTTTCATTCGAATGGTTAAAAAAATTACCATTTTCGATCTTTTAAACAAAAAGATTCAATCAAATGGTTAAAACAAATTACCATTTCCAATCTTTTAAACAAAAAGATTCAATTCACAAAGTTCACCCTGTTCACAAAGATCTATTCATAGATTTCCAAATCGATTTCCATTTCAATTGGATTAACTCGTTAAATCCTTAAATCAAGATTTAACTTATAGCTTTTAAAACTTGTTTCCAATGAGTCATTCATAGTCTTTCAAAAACAATTCCATTTCAAGTTGGATTAACTCGTTCGGTCTTTGAATTAAAGACTCATTTCATAGTTTCAAAACATTTCGATTCTATTTCAAACTTGAAACCTTTAAACACAAATTGGAAGTTCATTACTTATGTGAAAGCTTTTACTATTTGAAAACAAATAGTTTCGTTTCAGAAAAATCCAGTTATATTTACACGAGTTAAAACCCTTGAATTAAATTCAAATTCCCAAATCAATACCTTTAAAATGATTTAACCCATATATAACTTGTACAACATCTTTAATCCCTAGTTTCAAATCATAGGATTCAATTTCAAACTTGAATTCAAATTTAAATCAAATTATTTAAATTTCAAAACTTAATCAAGTTATTCGAAATAACTTTTATCTTTGAAATTCCATTTCAAAAGCTTTTCACTTTAAACCCAAATTTCCAATTTCAAAATCAATTGAAATTAAAATTTCAATTTCAAAAACATTAAATTTAAATCATCTGTGACTTAACTGATTTCCACGTGAAATCCATATTTGTGTGTGTATGGTGTAGTCCAGGGGTTTCACACAGTAGTGCAACATCATTTAGTCATCATAGATCAAAATACAGAAATATAGTTGATTAACGGTATAAACTATAACGCTTATCTTTTATTCACAGATCACAGATATATATATCACAGATAAGTAAATTACAGATCACAACATAAATCAGGGTATATCACAAAGCATCACATATCAGGGATATCAATAATTCAATCATTCAACAAAATCGAAACATCCATAAGTAGAATCAATTAATATCTGATTATAATTAATTTATACCAAATTAATTACTTATGAATAAACTACAAATCTTGGTTAATTAATAGTTAATTAATTATAAACCATTTTAATTAATTAACCTTTAATAATAAATCAATTAACCTTTAATTATCAATTAATTCTTTAATTAATTATCTTAACAAATTTACCTTCAATTAATCACATTAATTAATTAATCACATTAATTAATTACCATTTAATTAATTATCCTTAATAAATTACCATAAATAAATCATTCTTAAGTCAATCACATAATTAACCCTTAATTAATAAATTGTCCTTTGGTTAATTATCCTTTAATTAAATAATCCTTTAATTTCTCGCTTAATCCAATTGTTAAAAACAATTCAAAGATATTTAACTTTAAACATTTTAAACTTTGAAACTTGTTTGAATAAATTCACTTGAAAATTTAGTTAATATTTTACTTTAAATTTTTAAAGCCTTAAACCAGTTTTTTTCTTTAAAATTTAAAACCTGGAAAAAAAACAAAACGACCCGAGCCAATCCCTTGTTCACCCGAGCTCAACTTCGGGTAATCTGCCCCAATCTCTTGCTTCGAGTTTCTCACCAACTTCCCCGAGTATTGCTTCTGGTTGCACCTTCTTCTTCCCCAAAACGATAATAACAACAGATACTGGTGTTATGCGGTGCACGTGTACACCTGATCAGATCGTCGCCGACCATCTCCAAGAATTCCGACAAGTCACCGACAACTTCTCCGATCACCATGGCTACTCAAACTTCATCGATTTGCCCCAGATCAAAATCGAGCTACCCATCACCAAACTGAGACCAACCCAGTCACCAAAATTTGCCTCGTCACGATCACCTCAGGCCACCAGAAATCACGCCACTCCGAATAGACATTCGCCAGAGCCTCTAGCATCCTTTCCCCCCGTACTGGCCTCGTCCGATTCGCCATCGACAGCGGAATCGCCTCTGAAACTTCATCGAGTAAAACTGGGTTTTAAACCCTAAATCGATCAAGTTTTCCATCCACGCTAGATTATAAATTCAACGAACATTTTTCTGATGATCTCCTACCTTCAAGTAAGCTACGACATAAATCTCGAGACCCAATGCTTCACCGATCACCAGAATTCGCCAAAAAATCCAATTTTGATCAACCCCAAATTTATCAGTGAATACATGATAAAAAAATATGATTTTGCTTTTAAAAATCGTTGCTTTCAAAAACGATTCGATTGACATACTTGAAATCAAAGATTATGATATTTGAATTTTTAATTATTTTGAAGCTTGCCTGTATTTTTAAGTTTCCCAGGGAACTTTAATTCATTTTTTTGCTTGAATCTGTTTTAAAAATTCGAATCATGTTAAAACTAACAACTTTAATTTAGATTCCATAGCTTAGTTTAGATCAGAGGAAGAGTAGTTAAATTTTTTGAACAGGATTTTAAATCCTGGAACTAGAAACAGAGTCAGATGCCTGATCTCTAACATGCACACACAAGTATCTGTATATAAGATACATGCAAGTTTTCCTTTCAACCATGTTCTTAGCATTCATCACAAACATCAAGATATCAGACAAAATTAGCTTTGGAAAAGGTTGTTTACTCACCTGAAATAAAATTGAAACACAGAGCTTCTAGGCTTGAGAAGAAACAGTTTTGATTTTCCTTGTTCCCATCTTTGAGTTTGTTGATGATGGTGTTGTATTTAATTCCAGGTTGTAGTTGTTTGCTTTGTTAAATGATCTTGAGTTTGAAATTATAAGATGATGTTTTTTTTTCACATTTTTGTTTCTCAGTTTTAATGAAGGAACTGAGATATATGAATTGAGTTTATATTGGGTGATGATAGTTGTACAGGTTGATATATTATTTTGTACAAAAATAGTATAGATATTTTTTTTAGCTTTGGTGGCCGATATACGTGCAACGTGATGGCTTGCATTTATGAGTTTGTACAATAGGCAGATGCTTTGTTTTATTACTTTATTTGTTTCATACTTACCTTTCCTTTGTTTGAATACTTGAATATAATTTGCTTTCTTCATTTCAGCTGTACAATGCATATGTGGTGGCTGAAATGTTGTTTTGGTGGCGTACTAGAGATAATGACATTAATTGCCTTTGTACAAATATATGTTTATTTATCTATATGGTAGTATCTTCTACTACAAGCTAATGTATACATATTTGTTTTTGTTCACTTTTTTTTTCAACTCAATACATTTTTTTCCTTGTCGTGTTTCATTCTTATGTGTTGTTAGATCTTTAGTTAATATGTTTATTTTCTATTTTACAAACTATATAATTTTTCTTGTATACATTTCTATTTCAATCTCTAACTCAAATATTTATAATTTTGTATGTTTTCTATATATTAACCATCAATAATAAATTAAAAATTCACTTATTTATTTATTTTATACTTGTGTCAATGTATATACTTAAAAATTTATTTTCAAACCATTTATATTTAAGATTTTAAATTCAAATAATTTAACACATTTTTATTTGAACTCGGGGAAACTCGCTTCAATTCATCGATAAATTTCAAAATTTTAATTCAAAAATTCAATCAATTATCAATTTAAATTTATATAAAATTCGGGGTCGTTACAGATTTCCCCCCTTAAAAGAATTTCGTCCTCGAAATTTGCCAAGGAGACACAAAGATAGATGAAGAATATTTCATCAAATCAAACTGAATATTTATTCTACATTTGGCTTACCAAATCAGAATAACAATAATAGATACAAGAACGAATCTGTTGAATTCTTTCACACGATACTCGAGTTATCCAGATCTACGAAATATGGAGTGGCATCGGTTAGTTCGAAGGAATAACTAACCATTCGTAGAACATATCCGAACCCAAAGACTAGATAGATATATGGATACAATTCCAAAACTTTCAGTTTAGAACTACAGTACACCTATCAACCATAGCAACCAATGCAAACGAAACAACCAATACATCCAAACAACAATTTTGGTCCATCCGGAGTTTATGTCCCATATTAATATATCGAATCTTCTTCCTGAATCTACCAGGAATCATCGAAGAATTTAGAAAAGAGATGTTGAACAAAAGAGATCGATAGAGAAAAGATTGTTTCCTCGTTGTTATAGGATATTGACCATTTATAGTCGTATTTCCCTGTCCCCTATCTAATCCTCTTCTTGCACTCATACTCACTATCAGTGGATAGTAAGAGAATTTACTGAGGCATACAAACATATATCTTAAGGATTACTCATTCTAGGGTATACTTCACCCTATCTATAATGAGCTACTTAATGTGTTATACTCCTGAGCTAAAGTTTTACCCTCAGCTCTGATACCACTTGTAATGACCCTGAAATCGGCCTTCGAAAATCGGCACACGTACTTCAGTTGTACTCAAAATGCCAAAGATTCAAACGCCTAATCTGGTTCACCGGAGCTTATAACACCATTAAGTACAACAACACAGCGGAAGGGAAAGAATATATCAATATTTATAACATTGATACAATGACAGATACAAAATCTGATACAATATGGTACAACAGAATGATACAACAGATATCAATATACATCAGAGATATGATATAAGAAATAGCAGCGGAAAGAAAATAGGTAACACCAGCAGCGGATAGAGTGTCTCCAATAGAATGCTCAAATCCATAGCTAGCTCGAAACACTAACCAATGCACCAAGATAAGCAAGGTCAGTCGTCCAAGGACTGAACTAGCTCCAAATAATCTACTAAACCTGAATATCTGAGAAACCCAACTCTAGACTGCCCGTGTGGAAAATGGTGGGCGCCCAGAGTTTAGGAAGGGAACAATAAACTCCAGGTCAGTCATGGGACTGGTGTGAGCAACAAAAACAGTTTATCTTTAAACAAACAACAAAAGAAGTTTAAACATTGAAACCCGCAATGCTTTTTGAAAATGAAACTACCATAAGACCTCCCACCACACACACAATGCAATCGCAGACTTGGAGGAGATTTCTTCTTATGATAGTCAAACATGCTAACTACGCAAGAAAAACTCTTTTGATATTATTACTAGTGCATAGTGGAAAACATTTCAAAAGTATAATATTAATCTTAGCCAGCATACAATCATTATTGTATGCCTACTATAGCTACGATGTTCAATAGCAGGTTACCGCCACATTCCATAGCAGGTAATACAACTAAAACCGTACAAGGTTCGTATTGTTTCTTTGGATTTCCAACAAATGGTCAGGCTAAGGAACTTCTGTAACGACCCGTATTTTTAACGGATCGACAAGTTCGACAGAATTTGGAATTTTAGAGTTTTTGAGCCATTTCAGATTTTAGGCGAAAATGGCTAAGTCCTGAGTCGTGAACGACTTAGTGTAAGTCGTGAGTCGTATACGACTTAGGGGATAGTAGCGACTCAGGGATTTGGCTAGTTAAGGGTGTAAGGATAAGTCGTTTGAACGACTTAAGGGGTAGGCGCGACTTAAGGACTGGGGCGAGATAAGGCTTAAGTTGTAGCAGTTGAGTCGTACCCGAGTCATCTGATGAGTCGTACCCAAGTCATCTGATGAGTCGTACCCGAGTCATCTGATGAGTCGTACCAAGTCATCTGAGGAGTCGTACCCAAGTCATCTGATGAGTCGTACCCAAGTCATCTGATGAGTCGTATCCCTGTTGTTTGATAAGTCGTAAAATGGGTTATCTCGTCTAGCAGTTAAGTCATGGACAAGTTAAGGGATGAGTCGTAAGCTGTTGAGTCGCGCGTAGGTGATAACTCGCGCAAGTGGATGAGTCGTAGCCATTGTGATGAGTCGCATACGAGTTAGTAGTTGAGTCGTCTAACCAAGTAAGGCGTGTGCATTTAAGTCGTAGACAAGGGGTCTGGTGAGTCGTAGGCGCATACTATAAGTCGGAGACGACTTAGGAGATAGTTGATTTGTCGTGAGTCATAGGCTGAAGTGTGTTAAGTCGTTGAGTCGTAGGGCTTTGAGTCGTGAGTCGTAAACGACTCATGGAGACAGACGAGATAAGGATTTCAGCTATAAATAGGAGGGCTTCTCTTCATTTTTTTTGGGATCCGGATTTTGAAGCGACGAAGTGCTGCCATTTTGAGAGCTCGACTTCTACACTTCTTCACTTCTTTTCTCCACTCTAATCTAGTGCTTCCTTCCATCCAAATCAAAGATCAAGATTGAAGATTCAAGAGCTAAAGTTGAAGATCTTCATCTTTTCAAGAGAGATTTCTTCGTTTGAAGCGGATTCGTGATAGATCAAGCTTCATCCTTCGCTGTCCAGATCTGAAGCGTGTTGATTTGGGTTTGTTTTGGTGATTTGGTGAGTGGTGATTATCTCTCACACGGATCCAAAGGAGTATATCGGATTGTTGGCTCGATTTGGTGTTAAAATAGGGATTTCCATGCATTTTCTTCATCCTATGTGTAGATCCATATAGATCCATTGTTCATGATGATGTTACATCCATTTTATCATATGTTAACCTATGCAAGTTCATTCATCAAGTTTGTAGAGATATAATCCATGTTTTCATGCTTATTGGACTTTCAACTCTTTAATTACGAAAATGCCATTATTGTTATAATTGTCTACTTAGATCATTTTAGAATGCTTGATTGCTTGGATTGATGTTTGATTTGATTGATTGTTATGAACTAGACGATTGATGATTAGATTTAGATCGAAGGTGATTCAAAAGCTAAGGGAAAGGCTCTAGAATTGGAAAAGCTGCTCGTGGCATATGTAGCGGGATGATGAAGCTCTTATGCATGGATTCGATGATGTGATGTTGAGATGAGGCTTTGCGAGGATGTAATGAAGCGAGGCAATCATATGATGAAGACTTGGTCTAATCCAGACGGGATCATTCCAAGCATGTTGATAACTCGGTGATATGATTCGAGTTGAGGATAATGAATGGATATGAGAATAGTCGTCGAGGAGGATGACTAGGAGGCTTGGGTAGCATCGTTGTTGAAGGTTCTAGCATGCTCTAAGCAAGAGTACGTTTGGGCAGATTCGATAGTCCCAACGGCCAACTGTTGATGGTCGAGTACTCTGGGCAGATTCGATAGTCCTAGGCACGGGCTGCGACGACGTGCGGGAGTTATGTCTAGAACCGGGGTTTCCATTAGCCCTTGACGGACGGCTGAAAGAATGTGCCCGTCATTCAATTAACGGTGATATCGAAGCAATGATAACAGTGATAGCCAGAGTCATGGATGTTTGGTTGTATTGTCATTCGGACTCAAGAGCGGTATTTTCTGGGTGCTTATCTGATTTAGGCCTTGGTACTTGGAAAACATCGCCCTTGACTCGAGTGATAGTAGTTTTACTTTAAATTGTATGCTCTGCTATGTTTGCTTCTGCTTAGTGTGTGTCTGGGGGCTATCACTGTAGAATGAGGTTGGAGTGGGAGGGTTGTATTCCTATTCCTTTTTCCTTTATGCTCTGTTGGTATGTTGTTAGTTAATTTACTGCTCACTAAGACTGTTGTCTGACTCAAGGCTTTATGTTTTAATTCTTATTGCCTTGGGCTGTTCGTCCATTTTGGGACGGGCAGACTAGGTAGCAGGTGACAGGTGTTGTTCTCTTCTCACGATGCTGATATCGAAGACGAGCTAGAGGGTTGCATATTATCTTCTTATATGTACTGGATATTCCGCTGTCTTGTATTCTCTGAGAGATATGTAGTGAGGCTTGATGTATTGACTATTTGGATGCTTGTATTCAACTATTATGAAGTTTTATATGATGTCATTTTGTTCTGTAAAGCTTCACTATACATATGTTCTATTGTATTTTGTCCATGCGTTGTGAGTAATACGATAGATTCTGTTGTTTTAAATCTTACCTTGACAATCGTCCATGGTCGCCTGGCACACTTTACAGCGCACTCTCTAGATTCGGTGCAGGGGTCATGGGCGGTCGTCACATTTGGTATCAGAGCATTGGTTAATCGATTTTACCCAACGCTCGCTGTCGTAACTACGTATGAGAGACGTAATTGTATTTTGATGGATGATTACTATATATAATATAGTAGCTTAGTAGAGGTTGAGTCCTTTATGCGGTTGTTTCTGTAGATGTTCTAATCATTCCTTTTTATAGATATTGAGAATGAGTCGAAGAGGGAGACCAGCTGCTAGGGAAGGCCGTGCTGCTGAAGAGACTGCTGATTATGCAGCCATGTTCGAAGCTATGATGACTTCAATCATGAGGAGGATACCAGTTCCGGGGGCGGCAGTTGATGTTGGAGTTCAAGTCCAAACTCCGAAACCAGTGGATTTTGCTAAGTTGTGCAAGGATTATACTGCTCTTGGAGGAAAGGTTTTCTTGGGAACAGAATCTACCATTGAGGTCCAGAGGTGGATAGATGCTTGTAGAAGGATCTTTGGTGATTTGGGAATTGATGATGCAACTAAGAGGAAGTTGGCATCGAGGCAGCTTCAAGGGAGAGCTTCTGATTGGTGGAACTCTATTACCATCGATACTCCGGAGGAAGAGATTACTTGGGAGCAATTCCAAGTTAGATTTGAAGCTAAGTTCATTTCTACAGCTCAGAAGTCTGTTCTGTTCAAGAAGTTTGTGGAGCTCAAGCAAGGTGGAAGATCTGTTCTTGAGTATGTTTCTGAGTTTGAAGCTTTGTCCAAATATGCCCGGTCATATATTGAGTCTGCTTATCAGAAGAATGAGAAGTTTGTGACCGGCTTGGATAGTTATCTTGGGAGACAGTTGGTGGATCATTTGGACGATTCATTTGAGAAGCTTGTAGAGAAAGCTCTTAGGCATGAGAGTCTGTTTCCTAAGGAAGGATCTGTTGTTGCTGTGACCAAGGGAGAATCTAAACCACAGCAGGGTGGAAACCAGAAGAGGAAGCAGCAGCAGCAGAAGGGTAAGGATGGCCAGAAGAAGCCGAAAGGCGAGGTGACTTGCTACAATTGTCAGCAGAAGGGCCATTTCTCTAAGGATTGTAAGAATCCGAAGGCACCGATGAAGTGTCACAACTGTGACAAGCCGGGACATTTCAGGAAGAATTGTCCAGAACCGAGAAGAGATAAGCAGATTGTGCAAGCTTATGCTTTGGGAGCTGTTCCGTCGTCTTCAAAAGCTCCTACTGCTGAAGAGAAAGGAAAGAGTGTGGTTGTTCAAGGTACTCTTTTCCTATGTGGTGTTCCAGTTAGAGTTCTATTTGATACTGGAGCATCGCATTCGTTTGTTTGTAATGAACTCGTAGGCCGGTTAGGTTTGGCACCGGATATTGTTGATAGGCCATTGGTTGTGACTAATCCAGTTGGGGGTTCGTCTTGTTTGTGTATGTTATGCCGTGGTCTAGTTGTGTCGAGTCATGGTTGCTCTTTTGTTTGTGATTGCTTTGTTCTGAACTTTGCGGGGTTCGGAATTATCTTGGGTATGGACTGGCTTAGGAAGTATGCGGCTAAGGTTGATTGTGAGAGGCTGGAGGTGACAGTCAAGAATGTGGAGGGGCGAAAGGTTGTGATACGATGTAAGCATTAGGAAGGCGTCTTCATGAGCTTCATGTATTCGCTAGTTGTTCAACGGGATGGACTGTCTTTAGTGCCAATCGCAAATGGATTCGAGGATGTCTTTGACGAAGTCAAAGGGTTGCCGCCGCATAGAGAGATCGAGTTTCAGATAGATCTTGTTGAAGGGGCCAGACCTGTTGTGATGCCTCTTAGGCGGATGGCGCCTAGGGAACAGCAGGAGTTGAGGGTGCAAGTTGATGATCTTTTACAGAAAGGATTCATTCGGCGTAGTGTGTCCGAGTGGGGTGCACCAGTTGTGTTTGCAACCAAGGCAGATGGGTCGTTGAGATTGTGCGTCGATTATCGTGAGCTGAATAAGGTGACTAAGAAGAACAAGTATCCATTGCCGAGAATAGATGACTTGTTTGATCAGCTTCACGAAGCTAAGGTGTTTTCTCAGATGGATTTGGCAACGGGATTTCACCAGTTGAGAGTGGCTAAGGATAGTGTGCCGAAGACTGCTTTTAGGACACCATCCGGTTTCTTTGAGTGGCTGGTAATGCCGTTTGGATTGACTAACGCGCCAGCATATTTTGTGGATCTTATGAATAGAGTGTTCAGAGATCAGTTGAACAAGTTTGTACTTGTGTTCGTAGATGATATTCTGATTTATTCCAGAACGGAGGAAGAGCACAAGACGCACTTGCGTATTGTTTTGGAAATCTTGCGGAAACATCAGCTGAAGGCTAAGTTTTCGAAGTGTCACTTCTGGAAGAGTGAAGTGAGGTTCTTAGGCCATGTGATTTCTGGAAATGGAATAGCGGTTGATCCCGCTAAGGTGGCAGCAATCCAGGATTGGGTTAGACCTAAGAATGCATCTGATGTGAGAAGTTTTCTTGGATTAGCAGGATATTATCGACGGTTTATCAAAGACTTCTCCAAGGTAGCTGCACCATTAATAGGATTGACGAAGAAGAACCAAGTGTTCAGTTGGGATGCTAAGTGTGAGCAAGCTTTCGGAATCCTGAAAGAGAGATTGACGAGTGCTCCTGTTTTGACTATTCCTAGTGGGAATGATGAGATGGTGGTTTACACCGACGCATGTGGTAGTGGACTTGGAGCAGTGCTGATGCAGAAGGATAAAGTTGTTGCGTATGCCAGTCGACAACTAAAGCCGCATGAAAGGAATTACCCGACTCATGATTTGGAGTTAGCAGCGATTGTATTTGCTCTGAAGATGTGGAGACATTATCTGTTGGGAGTTCGATTCGAGTTGTTTACGGATCATAAGTCGTTGAAGTATCTTTTCTCCCAAAAGGATTTGAATCTTCGGCAGCAGCGTTGGCTAGAGTTTTTAGCATCATATGATTTTGGTATAGCTTATACTTCGGGAAAAGGTAACGCAGTGGCAGATGCGTTAAGTCGAAGACATGCAGGATTGGGGGCCATGTTTTCTGAATGGAAGAATCTCGAGTATTTAGTTGGATTTGACTTCAGGCCTAGATGCGAATTGGAACCTGAGATGTTGGCAAACTTATCAATAAGACCCACTCTTGTGGAAAGGATTGGTGAGAGCCAAAAGCGAGATGATAAGCTTGTCAAGATTATCCGTGAATTGGAATCTGGATTGGATCCAGAAAAGGATAAAGGATTCGAGGTCGATCGAGAGGGTTGGATTCGGAAGCAAGGACGACTAGTTGTTCCCGATATAGATGAATTGAGGAGTGAAGTTCTGAAGGAAAATCATCACTCGAAGTTGACAATTCATCCAGGTGGAAATAAGATGTATCGGGATATGAAGAGAACCTACTACTGGGAAGGTATGAAGAAGGATGTTGGAAATTTTATTTCCAAATGTATGAACTGCCAGTTGGTAAAAGCCGAACAGAAGAAGCCAAGTGGATTGCTTCAGCCATTAGAAGTTCCTACATGGAAGTGGGAACAAGTGTCGATGGATTTTATCGATGGATTGCCTAGAACCAGAACGGGAAATGAAGGGATTTGGGTCATTATGGATCGTCTGACTAAGAGTGCACGATTCATTCCTGTTCGATCGACTAGGACTGCATCAAAGTTGGCTGAGTTGTATGTTAGGTGGACAGTTCGATTCCATGGTATTCCGAAGAGTATAGTGAGCGATCGAGACCCATTGTTCACCAGTGGATTTTGGAAGAGCTTCCAGGAAGTTTTGGGAACTGAGTTGTGTTTGAGTACAGCTTATCACCCTCAAACAGATGGTCAGACCGAGAGAGTCAACCGAGTTTTGGAAGATCTCCTCAGAGCTTGTGTTTTGGATTTCGGAGGATCATGGGAAGATCACCTTCATTTGGTGGAGTTTGCGTACAACAACAGTTACCAGTAAAGCATTGGTATGGCACCGCATGAGGAATTGTATGGAAGACCGTGTAACTCTCCAACATGTTGGTTGGAAACTGGAGAAAAGTTGATGCTTGGGCCAGAGATGATTCGTCAGACTTCAGATTGTATAGAAATCATTCGGCAACGAATGAAGGCAGCCCAAGACCGTCAAAAGAGTTATGCAGATAAGCGTCGAAAGGATTTGGAATTCGACGCAGGAGATATGGTTTTTGTGAAGATTTCTCCACTAAAGAATGTTATTCGATTCGGGAAGAAAGGAAAATTGACTCCGAGATTTGTTGGACCATTCCCGATCATCGAGCGAATTGGAAAGCTCGCCTATAGGTTGGAGTTACCTAAGAAGATGTCGGGTGTGCACAATGTTTTTCATGTATCATATCTACGGAAGTATGTGCACGACTCGAGTACAGTGGTTTCTGCTGATAGCTGTGAAGACTTCGAAGTTGATCCAGTCGATAGAAGACCTCGTAAGCCGCTTCGTGTTGTGAAAACCGACACGAAACAGCTTAGGAGGAAGGTAGTTAAGTTGCTCAAGATACAATGGAGTGATGATGATAACGACTGTACGTGGGAGGTGGAAGAGAGGATGAAGGCAGCTCATCCTGAACTCTTCAAGGTATGGCCCTAAGGTGTCGTATCATCTAACAACATTGTAACTTGTTCTAAGTCTTAGAATTCTGTACGCTAAGCTAGAATTGGATGCATGGTTTGCTGATTGTTATGGTTGGTAGGCGTACAGAATAGTCTTCGATTGCTTTGTTTGTTTGGAATTTCGGGGGCGAAATTCCTAAGGGGGAGAGAATGTAACGACCCGTATTTTTAACGGATCGACAAGTTCGACAGAATTTGGAATTTTAGAGTTTTTGAGCCATTTCAGATTTTAGGCGAAAGTGGCTAAGTCCTGAGTCGTGAACGACTTAGTGTAAGTCGTGAGTCGTATATGACTTAGGGGATAGTAGCGACTCAGGGATTTGGCTAGTTAAGGGTGTAAGGATAAGTCGTTTGAATGACTTAAGGGGTAGGCGCGACTTAAGGACTGGGGCGAGAAAAGGCTTAAGTTGTAGCAGTTGAGTCGTACCCGAGTCATCTGATGAGTCGTACCCGAGTCATCTGATGAGTCGTACCCGAGTCATCTGATGAATCGTACCAAGTCATCTGAGGAGTCGTACCCAAGTCATCTGATGAGTCGTACCCAAGTCATCTGATGAGTCGTATCCCTGTTGTTTGATAAGTCATAAAATGGGTTATCTCGTCTAGCAGTTAAGTCGTGGACAAGTTAAGGGATGAGTCGTAAGCTGTTGAGTCGCGCGTAGGTGATAACTCGCGCAAGTGGATGAGTCGTAGCCATTGTGATGAGTCGCATACGAGTTAGTAGTTGAGTCGTCTAACCAAGTAAGGCGTGCGCATTTAAGTCGTAGACAAGGGGTCTGGTGAGTCGTAGGCGCATACTATAAGTCGGAGACGACTTAGGAGATAGTTGATTTGTCGTGAGTCATAGGCTGAAGTGTGTTAAGTCGTTGAGTCGTAGGGCTTTGAGTCGTGAGTCGTAAACGACTCATGGAGACAGACGAGATAAGGATTTCAGCTATAAATAGGAGGGCTTCTCTTCATTTTTTTTGGGATCCGGATTTTGAAGCGACGAAGTGCTGCCATTTTGAGAGCTCGACTTCTACACTTCTTCACTTCTTTTCTCCACTCTAATCTAGTGCTTCCTTCCATCCAAATCAAAGATCAAGATTGAAGATTCAAGAGCTAAAGTTGAAGATCTTCATCTTTTCAAGAGAGATTTCTTCGTTTGAAGCGGATTCGTGATAGATCAAGCTTCATCCTTCGCTGTCCAGATCTGAAGCGTGTTGATTTGGGTTTGTTTTGGTGATTTGGTGAGTGGTGATTATCTCTCACACGGATCCAAAGGAGTATATCGGATTGTTGGCTCGATTTGGTGTTAAAATAGGGATTTCCATGCATTTTCTTCATCCTATGTGTAGATCCATATAGATCCATTGTTCATGATGATGTTACATCCATTTTATCATATGTTAACCTATGCAAGTTCATTCATCAAGTTTGTAGAGATATAATCCATGTTTTCATGCTTATTGGACTTTCAACTCTTTAATTACGAAAATGCCATTATTGTTATAATTGTCTACTTAGATCATTTTAGAATGCTTGATTGCTTGGATTGATGTTTGATTTGATTGATTGTTATGAACTAGATGATTGATGATTAGATTTAGATCGAAGGTGATTCAAAAGCTAAGGGAAAGGCTCTAGAATTGGAAAAGCTGCTCGTGGCATATGTAGTGGGATGATGAAGCTCTTATGCATGGATTCGATGATGTGATGTTGAGATGAGGCTTTGCGAGGATGTAATGAAGCGAGGCAATCATATGATGAAGACTTGGTCTAATCCAGACGGGATCATTCCAAGCATGTTGATAACTCGGTGATATGATTCGAGTTGAGGATAATGAATGGATATGAGAATAGTCGTCGAGGAAGATGACTAGGAGGCTTGGGTAGCATCGTTGTTGAAGGTTCTAGCATGCTCTAAGCAAGAGTACGTTTGGGCAGATTCGATAGTCCCAACGGCCAACTGTTGATGGTCGAGTACTCTGGGCAGATTCGATAGTCCTAGGCACGGGCTGCGACGACGTGCGGGAGTTATGTCTAGAACCGGGGTTTCCATTAGCCCTTGACGGACGGCTGAAAGAATGTGCCGGTCATTCAATTAACGGTGATATCGAAGCAATGATAACAGTGATAGCCAGAGTCATGGATGTTTGGTTGTATCGTCATTCGGACTCAAGAGCGGTATTTTCTGGGTGCTTATCTGATTTAGGCCTTGGTACTTGGAAAACATCGCCCTTGACTCGAGTGATAGTAGTTTTACTTTAAATTGTATGCTCTGCTATGTTTGCTTCTGCTTAGTGTGTGTCTGGGGGCTATCACTGTAGAATGAGGTTGGAGTGGGAGGGTTGTATTCCTATTCCTTTTTCCTTTATGCTCTGTTGGTATGTTGTTAGTTAATTTACTGCTCACTAAGACTGTTGTCTGATTCAAGGCTTTATGTTTTAATTCTTATTGCCTTGGGCTGTTCGTCCATTTTGGGACGGGCAGACTAGGTAGCAGGTGACAGGTGTTGTTCTCTTCTCACGATGCTGATATCGAAGACGAGCTAGAGGGTTGCATATTATCTTCTTATATGTACTGGATATTCCGCTGTCTTGTATTCTCTGAGAGATATGTAGTGAGGCTTGATGTATTGACTATTTGGATGCTTGTATTCAACTATTATGAAGTTTTATATGATGTCATTTTGTTCTGTAAAGCTTCACTATACATATGTTCTATTGTATTTTGTCCATGCGTTGTGAGTAATACGATAGATTCTGTTGTTTTAAATCTTACCTTGACAATCGTCCATGGTCGCCTGGCACACTTTACAGCGCACTCTCTAGATTCGGTGCAGGGGTCATGGGCGGTCGTCACATTTGGTATCAGAGCATTGGTTAATCGATTTTACCCAACGCTCGCTGTTGTAACTACGTATGAGAGACGTAATTGTATTTTGATGGATGATTACTATATATAATATAGTAGCTTAGTAGAGGTTGAGTCCTTTATGCGGTTGTTTCTCTAGATGTTCTAATCATTCCTTTTTATAGATATTGAGAATGAGTCGAAGAGGGAGACCAGCTGCTAGGGAAGGCCGTGCTGCTGAAGAGACTGCTGATTATGCAGCCATGTTCGAAGCTATGATGACTTCAATCATGAGGAGGATACCAGTTCCGGGGGCGGCAGTTGATGTTGGAGTTCAAGTCCAAACTCCGAAACCAGTGGATTTTGCTAAGTTGTGCAAGGATTATACTGCTCTTGGAGGAAAGGTTTTCTTGGGAACAGAATCTACCATTGAGGTCCAGAGGTGGATAGATGCTTGTAGAAGGATCTTTGGTGATTTGGGAATTGATGATGCAACTAAGAGGAAGTTGGCATCGAGGCAGCTTCAAGGGAGAGCTTCTGATTGGTGGAACTCTATTACCATCGATATTCCGGAGGAAGAGATTACTTGGGAGCAATTCCAAGTTAGATTTGAAGCTAAGTTCATTTCTACAGCTCAGAAGTCTGTTCTGTTCAAGAAGTTTGTGGAGCTCAAGCAAGGTGGAAGATCTGTTTTTGAGTATGTTTCTGAGTTTGAAGCTTTGCCCAAATATGCCCGGTCATATATTGAGTCTGCTTATCAGAAGAATGAGAAGTTTGTGACCGGCTTGGATAGTTATCTTGGGAGACAGTTGGTGGATCATTTGGACGATTCATTTGAGAAGCTTGTAGAGAAAGCTCTTAGGCATGAGAGTCTGTTTCCTAAGGAAGGATCTGTTGTTGCTGTGACCAAGGGAGAATCTAAACCACAGCAGGGTGGAAACCAGAAGAGGAAGCAGCAGCAGCAGAAGGGTAAGGATGGCCAGAAGAAGCCGAAAGGCGAGGTGACTTGCTACAATTGTCAGCAGAAGGGCCATTTCTCTAAGGATTGTAATAATCCGAAGGCACCGATGAAGTGTCACAACTGTGACAAGCCGGGACAATTCAGGAAGAATTGTCCAGAACCGAGAAGAGATAAGCAGATTGTGCAGGCTTATGCTTTGGGAGCTGTTCCGTCGTCTTCAAAAGCTCCTACTGCTGAAGAGAAAGGAAAGAGTGTGGTTGTTCAAGGTACTCTTTTCCTATGTGGTGTTCCAGTTAGAGTTCTGTTTGAAACTGGAGCATCGCATTCGTTTGTTTGTAATGAACTCGTAGGCCGGTTAGGTTTGGCACCGGATATTGTTGATAGGCCATTGGTTGTGACTAATCCAGTTGGGGGTTCGTCTTGTTTGTGTATGTTATGCCGTGGTCTAGTTGTGTCGAGTCATGGTTGCTCTTTTGTTTGTGATTGCTTTGTTCTGAACTTTGCGGGGTTCAGAATTATCTAGGGTATGGACTGGCTTAGGAAGTATGCGGCTAAGGTTGATTGTGAGAGGCTGGAGGTGACAGTCGAGAATGTGGAGGGGCGAAAGGTTGTGATACGATGTAAGCATGAGGAAGGCGTCTTCATGAGCTTCATGTATTCGCTAGTTGTTCCACGGGATGGACTGTCTTTAGTGCCAACCGCAAATGGATTCGAGGATGTCTTTGACGAAGTCAAAGGGTTGCCGCCGCATAGAGAGATCGAGTTTCGGATAGATCTTGTTGAAGGGGCCAGACCTGTTGTGATGCCTCTTAGGCGGATGGCGCCTAGGGAACAGCAGGAGTTGAGGGTGCAATTTGATGATCTTTTACAGAAAGGATTCATTCGGCGTAGTGTGTCCGAGTGGGGTGCACCAGTTGTGTTTGCAACCAAGGCAGATGGGTCGTTGAGATTGTGCGTCGATTATCGTGAGCTGAATAAGGTGACTAAGAAGAACAAGTATCCATTGCCGAGAATAGATGACTTGTTTGATCAGCTTCACGAAGCTAAGGTGTTTTCTCAGATGGATTTGGCAACGGGATTTCACCAGTTGAGAGTGGCTAAGGATAGTGTGCCGAAGACTGCTTTTAGGACACCATCCGGTTTCTTTGAGTGGCTGGTAATGCCGTTTGGATTGACTAACGCGCCAGCATATTTTGTGGATCTTATGAATAGAGTGTTCAGAGATCAGTTGAACAAGTTCGTACTTGTGTTCGTAGATGATATTCTGATTTATTCCAGAACGGAGGAAGAGCACAAGACGCACTTGCGTATTGTTTTGGAAATCTTGCGGAAACATCAGCTGAAGGCTAAGTTTTCGAAGTGTCACTTCTGGAAGAGTGAAGTGAGGTTCTTAGGCCATGTGATTTCTGGAAATGGAATAGCGGTTGATCCCGCTAAGGTGGCAGCAATCCAGGATTGGGTTAGACCTAAGAATGCATCTGATGTGAGAAGTTTTCTTGGATTAGCAGGATATTATCGACGGTTTATCAAAGACTTCTCCAAGGTAGCTGCACCATTAACAGGATTGACGAAGAAGAACCAAGTGTTCAGTTGGGATGCTAAGTGTGAGCAATTTTTCGGAATCCTGAAAGAGAGATTGACGAGTGCTCCTGTTTTGACTATTCCTAGTGGGAATGATGAGATGGTGGTTTACACCGACGCATGTGGTACTGGACTTGGAGCAGTGCTGATGCAGAAGGATAAAGTTGTTGCGTATGCCAGTCGACAACTAAAGCCGCATGAAAGGAATTACCCGACTCATGATTTGGAGTTAGCAGCGATTGTATTTGCTCTGAAGATGTGGAGACATTATCTGTTGGGAGTTCGATTCGAGTTGTTTACGGATCATAAGTCGTTGAAGTATCTTTTCTCCCAAAAGGATTTGAATCTTCGGCAGCAGCGTTGGCTAGAGTTTTTAGCATCATATGATTTTGGTATAGCTTATACTCCGGGAAAAGGTAACGCAGTGGCAGATGCGTTAAGTCGAAGACATGCAGGATTGGGGGCCATGTTTTCTGAATGGAAGAATCTCGAGTATTTAGCTGGATTTGACTTCAGGCCTAGATGCGAATTGGAACCTGAGATGTTGGCAAACTTATCAATAAGACCCACTCTTGTGGAAAGGATTGGTGAGAGCCAAAAGCGAGATGATAAGCTTGTCAAGATTATCCGTGAATTGGAATCTGGATTGGATCCAGAAAAGGATAAAGGATTCGAGGTCGATCGAGAGGGTTGGCTTCGGAAGCAAGGACGACTAGTTGTTCCCGATATAGATGAATTGAGGAGTGAAGTTCTGAAGGAAAATCATCACTCGAAGTTGACAATTCATCCAGGTGGAAATAAGATGTATCGGGATATGAAGAGAACCTACTACTGGGAAGGTATGAAGAAGGATGTTGGAAATTTTAGTTCCAAATGTATGAACTGCCAGTTGGTAAAAGCCGAACAGAAGAAGCCAAGTGGATTGCTTCAGCCATTAGAAGTTCCTACATGGAAGTGGGAACAAGTGTCGATGGATTTTATCGATGGATTGCCTAGAACCAGAACGGGAAATGAAGGGATTTGGGTCATTATGGATCGTCTGACTAAGAGTGCACGATTCATTCCTGTTCGATCGACTAGGACTGCATCAAAGTTGGCTGAGTTGTATGTTAGGTGGACAGTTCGATTCCATGGTATTCCGAAGAGTATAGTGAGCGATCGAGACCCATTGTTCACCAGTGGATTTTGGAAGAGCTTCCAGGAAGTTTTGGGAACTGAGTTGTGTTTGAGTACAGCTTATCACCCTCAAACAGATGGTCAGACCGAGAGAGTCAACCGAGTTTTGGAAGATCTCCTCAGAGCTTGTGTTTTGGATTTCGGAGGATCATGGGAAGATCACCTTCATTTGGTGGAGTTTGCGTACAACAACAGTTACCAGTCAAGCATTGGTATGGCACCGTATGAGGCATTGTATGGAAGACCGTGTAACTCTCCAACATGTTGGTTGGAAACTGGAGAAAAGTTGATGCTTGGGCCAGAGATGATTCGTCAGACTTCAGATTGTATAGAAATCATTCGGCAACGAATGAAGGCAGCCCAAGACCGTCAAAAGAGTTATGCAGATAAGCGTCGAAAGGATTTGGAATTCGACGCAGGAGATATGGTTTTTGTGAAGATTTCTCCACTAAAGAATGTTATTCGATTCGGGAAGAAAGGAAAATTGACTCCGAGATTTGTTGGACCATTCCCGATCATCGAGCGAATTGGAAAGCTCGCCTATAGGTTGGAGTTACCTGAGAAGATGTCGGGTGTGCACAATGTTTTTCATGTATCATATCTACGGAAGTATGTGCACGACTCGAGTACAGTGGTTTCTGCTGATAGCTGTGAAGACTTCGAAGTTGATCCAGTCGATAGAAGACCTCGTAAGCCGCTTCGTGTTGTGAAAACCGACACGAAACAGCTTAGGAGGAAGGTAGTTAAGTTGCTCAAGATACAATGGAGTGATGATGATAACGACTGTACGTGGGAGGTGGAAGAGAGGATGAAGGCAGCTCATCCTGAACTCTTCAAGGTATGGCCCTAAGGTGTCGTATCATCTAACAACATTGTAACTTGTTCTAAGTCTTAGAATTCTGTACGCTAAGCTAGAATTGGATGCATGGTTTGCTGATTGTTATGGTTGGTAGGCGTACAGAATAGTCTTCGATTGCTTTGTTTGTTTGGAATTTCGGGGGCGAAATTCCTAAGGGGTAGAGAATGCAACGACCCGTATTTTTAACGGATCGACAAGTTCGACAGAATTTGGAATTTTAGAGTTTTTGAGCCATTTCAGATTTTAGGCGAAAATGGCTAAGTCCTGAGTCGTGAACGACTTAGTGTAAGTCGTGAGTCGTATACGACTTAGGGGATAGTAGCGACTCAGGGATTTGGCTAGTTAAGGGTGTAAGGATAAGTCGTTTGAACGACTTAAGGGGTAGGCGTGACTTAAGGACTGGGGCGAGATAAGGCTTAAGTTGTAGCAGTTGAGTCGTACCCGAGTCATCTGATGAGTCGTACCCAAGTCATCTGATGAGTCGTACCCGAGTCATCTGATGAGTCGTACCAAGTCATCTGAGGAGTCATACCCAAGTCATCTGATGAGTCGTACCCAAGTCATCTGATGAGTCGTATCCCTGTTGTTTGATAAGTTGTAAAATGGGTTATCTCGTCTAGCAGTTAAGTCATGGACAAGTTAAGGGATGAGTCGTAAGCTTTTGAGTCGCGCGTAGGTGATAACTCGCGCAAGTGGATGAGTCGTAGCCATTGTGATGAGTCGCATACGAGTTATTAGTTGAGTCGTCTAACCAAGTAAGGCGTGCGCATTTAAGTCGTAGACAAGGGGTCTGGTGAGTCGTAGGCGCATACTATAAGTCGGAGACGACTTAGGAGATAGTTGATTTGTCGTGAGTCATAGGCTGAAGTGTGTTAAGTCGTTGAGTCGTAGGGCTTTGAGTCGTGAGTCGTAAACGACTCATGGAGACAGACGAGATAAGGATTTCAGCTATAAATAGGAGGGCTTCTCTTCATTTTTTTTGGGATCCGGATTTTGAAGCGACGAAGTGCTGCCATTTTGAGAGCTCGACTTCTACGCTTCTTCACTTCTTTTCTCCACTCTAATCTAGTGCTTCCTTCCATCCAAATCAAAGATCAAGATTGAAGATTCAAGAGCTAAAGTTGAAGATCTTCATCTTTTCAAGAGAGATTTCTTCGTTTGAAGCGGATTCGTGATAGATCAAGCTTCATCCTTCGCTGTCCAGATCTGAAGCGTGTTGATTTGGGTTTGTTTTGGTGATTTGGTGAGTGGTGATTATCTCTCACACGGATCCAAAGGAGTATATCGGATTGTTGGCTCGATTTGGTGTTAAAATAGGGATTTCCATGCATTTTCTTCATCCTATGTGTAGATCCATATAGATCCATTGTTCATGATGATGTTACATCCATTTTATCATATGTTAACCTATGCAAGTTCATTCATCAAGTTTGTAGAGATATAATCCATGTTTTCATGCTTATTGGACTTTCAACTCTTTAATTACGAAAATGCCATTATTGTTATAATTGTCTACTTAGATCATTTTAGAATGCTTGATTGCTTGGATTGATGTTTGATTTGATTGATTGTTATGAACTAGATGATTGATGATTAGATTTAGATCGAAGGTGATTCAAAAGCTAAGGGAAAGGCTCTAGAATTGGAAAAGCTGCTCGTGGCATATGTAGCGGGATGATGAAGCTCTTATGCATGGATTCGATGATGTGATGTTGAGATGAGGCTTTGCGAGGATGTAATGAAGCGAGGTAATCATATGATGAAGACTTGGTCTAATCCAGACGGGATCATTCCAAGCATGTTGATAACTCGGTGATATGATTCGAGTTGAGGATAATGAATGGATATGAGAATAGTCGTCGAGGAGGATGACTAGGAGGCTTGGGTAGCATCGTTGTTGAAGGTTCTAGCATGCTCTAAGCAAGAGTACGTTTGGGTAGATTCGATAGTCCCAACGGCCAACTGTTGATGGTCGAGTACTCTGGGCAGATTCGATAGTCCTAGGCACGGGCTACGACGACGTGCGGGAGTTATGTCTAGAACCGGGGTTTCCATTAGCCCTTGACGGACGGCTGAAAGAATGTGCCCGTCATTCAATTAACGGTGATATCGAAGCAATGATAACAGTGATAGCCAGAGTCATGGATGTTTGGTTGTATTGTCATTCGGACTCAAGAGCGGTATTTTCTGGGTGCTTATCTGATTTAGGCCTTGGTACTTGGAAAACATCGCCCTTGACTCGAGTGATAGTAGTTTTACTTTAAATTGTATGCTCTGCTATGTTTGCTTCTGCTTAGTGTGTGTCTGGGGGCTATCACTGTAGAATGAGGTTGGAGTGGGAGGGTTGTATTCCTATTCCTTTTTCCTTTATGCTCTGTTGGTATGTTGTTAGTTAATTTACTGCTCACTAAGACTGTTGTCTGACTCAAGGCTTTATGTTTTAATTCTTATTGCCTTGGGCTGTTCGTCCATTTTGGGACGGGCAGACTAGGTAGCAGGTGACAGGTGCAGTTCTCTTCCCACGATGCTGATATCGAAGACGAGCTAGAGGGTTGCATATTATCTTCTTATATGTACTGGATATTCCGCTGTCTTGTATTCTCTGAGAGATATGTAGTGAGGCTTGATGTATTGACTATTTGGATGCTTGTATTCAACTATTATGAAGTTTTATATGATGTCATTTTGTTCTGTAAAGCTTCACTATACATATGTTCTATTGTATTTTGTCTATGCGCTGTGAGTAATACGATAGATTCTGTTGTTTTAAATCTTACCTTGACAATCGTCCATGGTCGCCTGGCACACTTTACAGCGCACTCTCTAGATTCGGTGCAGGGGTCATGGGCGGTCGTCACAACTTCCTTACCGAAATAGAAACGCCTCTGGAAAGAGGCCCCGAGAACCTAACCGGATCTCTGCAAACACAAGGCCGACGCTACCTCACGTTGTACACTATAACTAGGTAACTACCACACGAGCTATGTCATCCCCCGGTCGTCACCGACCTTTATCCGAGGTACCTCGATTACAAAGCAACAACCACAAAGTATAATAAATTTGCAGCATCAATATAGGTAAAATATCTGGGCTCCATACCATGATATCACCTTTTATCCAGAAGGAAATGAAATACCCTAGGGGCGCTACCCCTAAAAACCTTTGTCGCAACATTCCTGTTTCGACCATTACCGGGTTGTGAGGCTCGACGAAGTCTCATCCACAAAGCCACGCTTTTTCACAAAGCCACGCTTTTTCACAAAGCCACTCTTTGATCAACAAATGATCAACAACACTTCGTATGCCACATTACCAAATTGGGAATGTATCACTAATAACCATCAACTACATAACCTCTGAGCTCGTACGTCTCAGAGAAGGGTGTTAAGCTAAAAGAATAAATTCTCCGCCACCAATAGAAATGTATTTGATAGAAACCAGCTTTACATCTCAAAGTGTAACGTCAGACACACATCCATACAAGTCTGTTCCGGGTTCGAACAGAACCGAAGGCACTTCCGAAGAAGCCCTTGCAAATCCGGATAATTTCTAATCACGTCCGGCCTTCCCATCACTTAGGGTGCTAAAATCTCTATACTGGGATCAGCCGATGCAAAGACAATCAATGGTAATCCTTTCGTTTTCGAAAGTATCCGGTCTTCACCACCGGTCTTCAAATGCAATCCATATTCAACGTATAATTATTCCGAATGGGTTATATGACACAAAGGTCCTTTCCCGGCTAAACCGAATAACGAGCGTAATTAAAAATCATATGGATACTGAGGTCTCAATTAAATCACAGCTTAAAGCCCAAAACTTTTCATTCGAATGGTTAAAACAAATTACCATTTCCGATCTTTTAAACAAAAAGATTCAATCAAATGGTTAAAAAAATTACCATTTCCAATCTTTTAAACAAAAAGATTCAATTCACAAAGTTCACACTGTTCACAAAGATCTATTCATAGATTTCCAACTCGATTTCCATTCCAATTGGATTAACTCGTTAAATCCTTAAATCAAGATTTAACTTATAGCTTTTAAAACTTGTTTCCAAAGATTCATTCATAGTCTTTCAAAAACAATTCCCTTTCAAGTTGGATTAACTCGTTCGGTCTTTGAATTAAAGACTCATTTCATAGTTTCAAAACATTTCGATTCTATTTCAAACTTGAAACCTTTCAACACAAATTGGAAGTTCATTACTTATGTGAAAGCTTTTACTAGTTGAAAACAAATAGTTTCGTTTCAGAAAAATCCAGTTATATTTATACGAGTTAAAACCCTTGAATTAAATTCAAATTCCAAAATCAATACCTTTAAAATGATTTAACCCATATATAACTTGTACAGCATCTTTAATCCCTAGTTTCAAATCATAGGATTCAATTTCAAACTTGAATTCAAATTTAAATCAAATTATTTAAATTTCAAAACTTAATCAAGTTATTCGAAATAACTTTTATCTTTGAAATTCCATTTCAAAAGCTTTTCACTTTAAACCTAAATTTCCAATTTCAAAATCAATTGAAATTAAAATTTCAATTTCAAAAACATTAAATTTAAATCATCTGTGACTTAACCGATTTCCACATGAAATCCATATTTGTGTGTGTATGGTGTTGTCCATGTGTTTCACACAGTAGTGCAACATCATTCAATCATCACAGATCAGAATACAGAAATATAGTTGATAAGCGGTATAAACTATAACGCTTATCTTTTATTCACAGATCACAGATCACAGACATATATATCACCGATAAGTAAATTACAGATCACAACATAAATCAGGGTATATCACAAAGCATCACATATCAGGGATATCAACAATTCAATCATTCAACGAAATCAAAACATCCATAAGTTGAATCAATTAATATCTAATTATAATTAATTTATACCAGATCAATTACTTATGAATAAACTACAAATTTTGGTTAATTAATCATTAACTAATTATAAACCATTTTAATTAATTAACCTTTAATAATAAATCAATTAACCTTTAATTATCAATTAATTCTTTAATTAATTATCTTAACAAATTTACCATCAATTAATCACATTAATTAATTAATCACATTAATTAATTACCATTTAATTAATTATCCTTAATTAATTACCATAAATAAATCATTCTTAAGTCAATCACATAATTAACCCTTAATTAATAAATTGTCCTTTGGTTAATTATCCTTTAATTAAATAATCCTTTAATTTCTCGCTTAATCCAATTGTTAAAAACAATTCAAAGATATTTAACTTTAAACATTTTAAACTTTGAAACTTGTTTGAATAAATTCACTTGAAAATTTAGTTAATATTTTACTTTAAATTTTTAAAGCCTGAAACCAGTTTTTTTCTTTAAAATTTAAAACCTGGAAAAAAAACAAAACGACCCGAGCCAATCCCTTGTTCACCCGAGCTCAACTTCGGGTAATCTGCCCCTATCTCTTGCTTCGAGTTTCTCACCAACTTTCCCGAGTATTGCTTCGGGTTGCGCCTTCTTCTTCCCCAAAACGATAATGACAACAGATACTAGTGATATGCGGTGCACGTGTACACCTGATCAGATCGTCGCCGACCATCTCCAAGACTTCCGGCACATCACCGACAACTTCTCCAATCACCACGGCTACTCAAACTTCATCGATTTGCCCCAGATCAAAATCGAGCTACCCATCACCAGACCGAGACCAACCCAGTCACCAAAATTTGCCTCGTCACGATCACCTCAGGCCACCTGAAATCACGCCACTCCGAACAGACATTCGCCAGAGCCTCTAGCATCCTTTCCCCCCGTACCGGCCTCGTCCGATTCGCCATCGACAGCGGAATCGCCTCTGAAACTTCGTCGAGTAAAACTGGGTTTTAAACCCTAAATCGATCAAGTTTTCCATCCACGCTAGATTATAAATTCAACGAACATTTTTTTGATGATCTCCTACCTTCAAGTAAGCTACGACATGAATCTCGAGACCCAATGCTTCGCCGATCACCAGAATTCGCCAAAAACTCCAATTTTGATCAACCCCAAATTTATCGGTGAATACGTGATAAAAAATATGATTTTGCTTTTAAAAATCATTGCTTTCAAAAACGATTCGATTGACATACTTGAAATCAAAGATTATGATATTTGAATTTTCAATTATTTTGAAGCTAGCCTGTATTTTTAAGTTTCCCAGGGAACTTTAATTCATTTTTTTGCTTGAATCTGTTTTAAAAATTCGAATCATGTTAAAACTAACAACTTTAATTTAGATTCCATAGCTTAGTTTAGATCAGAGGAAGAGTAGTTAAATTTTTTTGAACAGGATTTGAAATGCTGGAACTAGAAACAGAGTCAGATGCCTGATCTCTGACATGCACACACAAGTATCTGTATATAAGATACATGCAAGTTTTCCTTTCAACCATGTTCTTAGCATTCATCACAAACATCAAGATATAAGACAAAATTAGCTTTGGAAAAGGTTGTTTACTCACCTGAAATAAAATTGAAACACAAAGCTTCTAGGCTTGAGAAGAAACAGTTTTGATTTTCCTTGTTCCAATCTTTGAGTTTGTTGATGATGGTGTTGTATTTAATTCCAGGTTGTAGTTGTTTGCTTTGTTAAATGATCTTGAGTTTGAAATTGTAAGATGATGTTTTTTTTCCACATTTTTGTTTCTCAGTTTTAATGGAGGAACTGAGATATATGAATTGAGTTTATACTGGGTTATGATAGTTGTACAGGTTGATATATTATTTTGTACAAAAATAGGACAGGTATTTTTTTAGCTTTGGTGGCCGATATACGTGCAACGTGATGGCTTGCATTTATGAGTTTGTACAATAGGCAGATGCCTTGTTTTATTACTTTATTTGTTTCATACTTACCTTTCCTTTGTTTGAATACTTGAATATAATTTGCTTTCTTCATTTCAGCTGTACAATGCATATGTGGTGGCTGAAATGTTGTTTTGGTGGCGTACTAGAGATAATGACATTAATTGCCTTTGTACAAATATATGTTTATTTATCTATATGGTAGTATCTTCTACTACAAGCTAATGTATACATATTTGTTTTTGTTCACTTTTTTTTTTCAACTCAATACATTTTTTTCCTTGCCGTGTTTCATTCTTATGTGTTGTTAGATCTTTAGTTAATATGTTTATTTTCTATTTTACAAACTATATAATTTTTCTTGTATACATTTCTATTTCAATCTCTAACTCAAATATTTATAATTTTGTATGTTTTCTATATATTAACCATCAATAATAAATTAAAAATTCACTTATTTATTTATTTTATACTTGTGTCAATGTATATACTTAAAAATTTATTTTCAAACCATTTATATTTAAGATTTTAAATTCAAATAATTTAACACATTTTTATTTGAACTCGGGGAAACTCGCTTCAATTCATCGATACATTTCAAAATTTTAATTCAAAAATTCAATTAATTATCAATTTAAATTTATATAAAATTCGGGGTCGTTACAGATTTCCCCCCTTAAAAGAATTCGTCCTCGAAATTTGCCAAGGGACACAAAGATAGATGAAGAATATTTCATCAAATCAAACTGAATATTTATTCTACATTTGGCTTACCAAATCAGAATAACAATAATAGATACAAGAACGAATCTGTTGAATTCTTTCACACGATACTCGAGTTATCCAGATCTACGAAATATGGAGTGGCATCGGTTAGTTCGAAGGAATAACTAACCATTCGTAGAACATATCCGAACCCAAAGACTAGATAGATATATGGATACAATTCCAAAACTTTCAGTTTAGAACTACAGTATACCTATCAACCATAGCAACCAATGCAAACGAAACAACCAATACATCAAAACAACAATTTTGGTCCATCCGGAGTTTATGTCCCATATTAATATATCGAATCTTCTTCCTGAATCTACCAGGAATCATCGAAGAATTTAGAAAAGAGATGTTGAACAAAAGAGATCGATAGAGAAAAGATTGTTTCCTCGTTGTTATAGGATATTGACCATTTATAGTCGTATTTCCCTATCCCCTATCTAATCCTCTTCTTGCAGTCATACTCACTATCAGTGGATAGTAAGAGAATTTACTGAGGCATACAGACATATATCTTAAGGATTACTCATTCTAGGGTATATTTCACCCTATCTCTAATGAGCTACTTAATGTGTTATACTCCTGAGCTAAAGTTTTACCCTCAGCTCTGATACCACTTGTAATGACCCTGAAATCGGCCTTCGAAAATCGGCACACGTACTTCACTTGTACTCAAAATGCCAAAGATTAAAATGCCGAATCTGGTTCACCGGAGCTTATAACACCATTAAGTACAACAACACAGCGGAAGAGAAAGAATATATCAATATATATAACATTGATACAATGACAGATACAAAATCTGATACAATATGGTACAACAGAATGATACAACAGATATCAATATACATCAGAGATATGATACAAGAAATAGCAGCGGAAAGAAAATAGGTAACACCAGCAGCGGATAGAGTGTCTCCAATAGAATGCTCAAATCCATAGCTAGCTCGAAACACTAACCAATGCACCAAGACAAGCAAGGTCAGTCGTCCAAGGACTGAACTAGCTCCAGATAATCTACTAAACCTGAATATCTGAGAAACCCAACTCTAGATTGCCCGTGTGGAAAATGGTGGGCGCCCAGAGTTTAGGAAGGGAACAATAAACTCCAGGTCAGTCATGGGACTGGTGTGAGCAACAAAAACAGTTTATCTTTAAACAAACAACAAAAGAAGTTTAAACATTGAAACCCGCAATGCTTTTGGAAAATGAAACTACCATAAGACCTCTCACCACACACACAATGCAATCGCAGACTTGGAGGAGATTTCTTCTTATGATAGTCAAACATGCTAACGACGCAAGAAAAACTCTTTTGATATTATTACTAGTGCATAGTGGAAAACATTTCGAAAGTATAATATTAATCTTAGCCAGCATACAATCATTATTGTATGCCTACTATAGCTACGATGTTCAATAGCAGGTTACCGCCACATTCCATAGCAGGTAATACAACTAAAACCGTACAAGGTTCGTATTGTTTCTTTGGATTTCCAACAAATGGTCAGGCTAAGGAACTTCCTTACCAAAATAGAAACGCCTCTGGAAAGGCGCCCCGAGAACCTAACCAGATCTCTGCAAACACAAGGCCGACGCTACCTCACGCTGTACAGCTGTAACTAGGTAACTACCACACGAGCTATGTCATCCCCCGGTCGTCACCGACCTTTATCCGAGGTACCTCGATTACAAAGCAACAACCACAAAGTATAATAAATTTGCAGCATCAACATAGGTAAAATATCTGGGCTCCATACCATGATATCACCTTTTATCCAAAAGGAAATGACATACCCTAGGGGCGCTACCCCTAAAAACCTTTGTCGCAACATTCCTGTTTCGACCATTACCGGGTTGTGAGGCTCGACGAAGTCTCGTCCACAAAGCCACACTTTTTCACAAAGCCACGCTTTGATCAACAAATGATCAACAGCACTTCGTATGCCACATTACCAAATTGGGAATGTATCACTAATAACCATCAACTACATAATGTAACGACCCAGAATTTTGAACAATTTAAATTGAAAATATTTAATTAATTTTAAATATTTGAATGATGGTTTGACTTGAATTTCAAATTAGCAGAATGAATTTGGCGATTAAATTTTAAAATTTAATCTATTGAAAGTTGAATAAAAATTTGAATCTTCAATTTTAAGCTGAAGAAAAATATTTCAAAGACTTGTAAAATTTATATTGATGATACTGAAGATAATAGAAGCTTCAGAATTTAATTTCAAACTGTTTTGTTCAGTTTTGAAATTTATCGTTTAAATCGATATTTAAAAATAGCGTTCCGGGACACCGTCTCGGAATTTGACGAAACCAGTTTCATTGGATCTGTAATATTGTATTATTATCGGATTTCAATTTTCGTAATGATTGGAGTGATCATTTGGCCGTACGATAAGCAAACGCGCTGAAATTAAATCGAAAATTTAATTTAATAACTGGTCCAAAAAGCTATCTTCTCCATACGATCGAATTTGGACTCGAAACCTTTTCCATTGTGTTCGGAATAGGCGTATAACATTACGAACGCCTAGCGGCATGCCTCGATAGGATATCGAGATTTTGAGTTGCAAATTCGTGACAATTTGAATTTGAGTTTGAATTGAACAATTTGTCAACTGCCGTTGATATTATTTCACATCAGCCGTATTTTTATTAAATTCAAACACTATAGCCTGTTAACTCGAGCAGGCTAACGTCTTTTCTTATCCCCTTCATCTCATTGTTAAACGCGAGGAAAAGAAGAATGAACAAAATACTCTCGTTCAAAATCAAACGAAATAAAATGGCGTCTCCCTCCATTCCCCATTCCTTTCTATTTCAAAAACGAAATTCGTTGATGTTAGAGTCGTGAGTTTCCCCTTCCCTTCAATTAAACTAAATCAAAACCCTCCTTTCGATTTCAAATCTTCGCCTTTCGTGAGTCGCGACTGGAAGCACGGAGGAGCTCGAGTGAGACAGGGTAGATTGGGCTCGACTTTTGCTTCGCGAGGCAGCCTTTGACTAGGGCTTGAGTTCGAGCAAGTTGTGGAGGCAGAACAAGGTTGTAGGGGATCGCGATGTCGTAGGCGATTTCTAGGAGATGGGGTTTCATTCTCGAGTCGACTTCGATGGAGTATAGCAATCTCGCATGGAGGCTCGAAGCGAGGGGCCGAAGTCGATAGCGTGGAGGGTTCAACGTCGACGACTGTCAGTGTGAGGCTCAAGCATCTCTCGCGATGCAGTGGTGATGGTCGTAGCTAGGGTTCGCTCGTGGCAGCAGAGGTCGAGCCTGGGTTTCGAGTCCAGTAAGGTATTAATTTTTGTTTTTCCCTTTGTTTTGAAATTTTAAATGATGAACACTGGAAAATTTATTTTACCTGTTCAAAGAAAAATAATATATACTTTTAGTATAAACTGTTTAAGCAGAAATATATATAGATAAGATTCAGAAAATAGAAGTTCTAAGTGGTGATAGAGATTATTTTATATAGACATATATATATTTTACAGATTTGGAAATCTATATATAAATATATAAATATACTATTTCAAATGGATATCTATTTTCAAAATAATAAAGGTAAGAAGAAAATTATACGCAGATCAGTTAGAGAATTTTTACAGTAAAATTTGTTACTGTTTTAATTTGCAGAAAAGAAAATAATAAATATACAAGATCTGGTTTAAATTTTGGATATTTGTTTGAAATAAATTTTTTGGTTAATTAAATTTATCCAATAGAAATTGATTATTCGATTTATTTTGAATATTTAATAAATTGTATAAATGTTTATACAAGGTTTATAAAATCGAGAAAAAAACTGGAATGGAAATGGATTGCAAAATAAAAGCAAAGGTGAGATCTTCTCACTCGAATGAAAAATTGATTTTTGCAGTTATTGATTGATTGCTATTTGGATGTGATACTATGTATATATATAGTAGTATATAGCAATATATATATATTGCAATATGTATATATTGCAGTTGTTGATTCCCCGCACTATATAGCGGATGAGACCCTATTGCGCCGCATAATAGCGGATTGATATTTTATAAATCCCATATACCGCGATATTCCACCTCGAAGTGGAATTGGTATTGTGCTAACATCTGTGGATGCAGGGAAACAGGTTGGAGGGATCCAACTAGATTCCTCACCAGTATTTATTTATTTACAGATATTGTGATATATACTGTTATCATATGATGATATGTGATGTTTGATTGTCGTGATTGATGATTGGTATTGTTGCATCATCGGATCCATTTTTGAAGTTTAAAAATAACGATTTTTATTTATAAAGGATTTTTAAAGTGATTTTTGAAAGTATACGTTTTATTGAGTTTTGGAATTGATTCATTTAAAGAAATAAATGTTATAATTTTCGTGTTATGAAAATTATGAGATTTGTGAAATATAAGCGAAAAGTAGTTTTTGAAATAAAAAGTTGATTAATTTGTAAAATGGCTTAAATTGGGATTTTTTTGGATTGTTATAAATGATTTATTTAAAAGATTTAAAAATTGATATTTATAAATTAAAAATATGGGGATTATAAAACGAGTTTTTATAAGTGTTAAAAGGAAGTATAAATGGATTTCATAAGTGAACGGAATTTATAGATTTATAAATTGTGAAGTTATTAAATGAATAGATTTTGTAAAATAAAAGATTTATAAGTAATTATCTTATAAATCGGATTTTGGCATTTAAATGAGATATGAATGGAATTTGTTAATAATGAGATTTATAAGTTGAAGTTTTTATAAATAGAAATGGAATTTATAAACGTTGTTTTATAAAATCCGAAATCAATTGAATTTGATAAATTAAACATAGAAGTTTATAAAAGGGGATATATTCGCGATTTTGGATAGTGAATTGTCAATTATATGATAGGTGTAGTAATGGAGAGTTTGGATGGGAATTTTATTCACGATTTTGGACAGTGGATAATTCTTTAAGTAAAATGCGTAGAATGTTGAAATTGGTTAATGAAGTATATTCACGATTTTGGACAGTGAATACATTATTGAATAAAATGGTTATGTTTTGGGAAAGCGATATTACGAAATGAAGTTAATTATTTTAAAAGATGTTTTAAAATGTATTAACTATCGAAACCATAGATTTCAACATTCATTGTTGAAATAGACGTTTTCGAGGAATAAGGAAATGGTGGACTATAACACTGTTGTTATAGTAAATGGTTTCCGAAAGGAAATATTTTGTGTAGTATTGGGATTTATATATCTATCTAAATTTCGAATCCCTATACTAGTGATTTTGGGTCGTCGTAACGATGTTTTATGCAACATTCGTTTTGAATCAAATAAAATTTGTAAAAGAGAATGATTTCCTTAAAGAATGAAATATATACTTAATTATGATTTAAGTATATCGAATATTTTCCAAGTGTTGAAAATAAATGATTTGTGAATTACTTATTATTAAATAAGTATGGAAATGCTTTTCCAATATGAAATGAAAGGTTTGAAATTTTATCTTTTAAAGATTAATTGAAAAGTGAATATTTGAAATTTGTTTCAAATGGTTAAGTGTGGAAAATTATATATCTTGTAAAGATATTTTGGAAAATAAATAATTTGGAAAATTATTTGGAATCTGATGATGTTGCGCATCTTTATTGATAGTTAAATAACCGACTATCAATAATTACCTTGAATGGGTATTTGTTGTGATTTGCTTGAATTTGAATGCCACACTTATTTTTGAATAAGCGCTCACTATTCGGGTTAGCCGGGAAAGGACCTTGGGGTCGTATAACCCATTCTGAATATGTGATACATCATTATGGATTGCATTTGATGACCGGTGTTGAAGACCGAATATTTTTGAAAACGGAAGGATTACTGTCGAGTTACTCTACATCGGCTAATCTCCGATATAGAGGTTTTATCACCCTTAGTGACGGGAAGTCCAGACGTGATTAGAAAATTATCCGGATTTGCAAGGGCTTCGTGAGAAGTGCCTTCGGTTCTGTTCGATCCCGGAACAGACTTGTATGGATTGTATGTCTGACGTTACAAATTGAGATATAAAGCTGATTTCTTTCAAATACATTTCTATTGGTGGCGGAGAATTTAATCTCTTAGCTTAACACCCTTCTCTGAGACGTACGAGCTCAGAGGTTATGTAGTTGAAGGTTATCAGCGATATATTCCCAATTTGGTAACGTCGCATGCTGAGTGTTGCTGTGAAATGACCATTGTTTGATCATTTGTGATATGATCAATTGTTTGATCATTTACCTTTATGATCATTTCTTTGATCATTTGTTTGACCCGAAGCATGGCTTTGTGAAAAGCGTAGCTTTGTGGACGAGACTTCGTCAGACCTCACACCCCGGAAATGGTCAAAACAAGAAAGATGCAGCAAGGTTCTAGGGAGTAGCGCCCCTTAGTGTATGTCATTCCTTTTGGATAGAGGTGGTATCATGGTATGGAGCCCAGATACTTAACCTATGTTGTTGCTGCAAATTTATTACTTTGTGGTTGTTGGAAATCGAGGATCCTCGGGAAGATCGGTTACGATCGAGGGATGACATATGCGTGTCAGTAGTTACCTATTTTTGCAGAGGTAACCCGGCCTTGTGTTGGCAGAGATCTAACTGTAATGTTAGGTTATTTCTCGGGACGTCTTTCCAGAGGCGTTTCCATGTGGCAATGGGAAGTTCCTTGGCCTGAGCATTTGTTGGAAATCCAAAGAAATAATACGTGACTTGTACGGTTTTAGTTGTAGAACCTATCATTCACTTATGGTGGCGCCCCACTGTTTGGATGGTAGCTATAGTAGGCATAACGTGAAATGCCTATGCTGGCTAAGATTTATATTATACTTTCGAAATGTTTTCTACACTATGCACTAAAAATAATATCAAAAATGATTTGATTTTGTGTATCAAGCATCTTTGACTATCATAAGGAGAAATCTCCTCCAATTCTGCGTTTGCATTGTGTGTGTGGCGGGATGCCTTATGGTAGTGTCATTTTCCAAAAGCATTACGAATCTATTTTATTTTCTTTGTGAAAAATAACTGTTTTACGATCTCACACCAGTCACCATGACTGACTCGGAGTTTATTGTTTCCCTTCTAAACTCTGGGTGCCCATTATTTTCCACACGGGCAGTCTAGAGTTATGTTATCAGGATATTCTGGATATTCTGGAGCTTTGGAAGCAAGCTGGATGGCGAAACGTACATCCGTACTTGTTTATTTATTCCGCTGTGTATTCTTTATGAGGACAAGTTTATATAACTGTCCATTGTTGTATTGAGTTGTATATTGACTCTGATTGATGTATGTATAAACTGATATAGTTCTTTGTTTTAAAAGACTAGTGATTATTTATTATATATTGTTCCGCTGCGAATGTGAGATTCTAATATTGTTTATGTTTCTGTGTTTTCTGTTGTTTCTTCTTTCTCTTTTTCTTCTATCTTTTCTTCTACCTCTTCTTTTAAAACCCTAAGAATTCGGTTTTCCGGCATTCGTTTGCTCGGCAGTTGATATAGTGGACGTATCGATGTCGATTTTTGGAAGTCGAAGAATCGGGTCCTTACAACGTTTTTCAATTTACCACTTCGGTTAAATCTACTTACATTTAAACTGGATTTCCAATTCGAATTCAATTTACCTTTCTTTTATAATTATTGAATTCAATTTGTTTCAAACCTTATTCATTTGGTCAATATTCAATTAGCTTCACTTACTAATTTTAGTTTAATACTTCACTTCGTTTTTCACAAATCAAATTCAATTCAGTCTTATTTACTTACAAATTCAAAAATGAATTTTAACATTCAATTTCATTTTCTTGCACTTGCAATTGCAAATTTATTTATTCATTCACAAAGTCATTCATTTTCAATTTGAATCTCATTCCAATTAGATTTTCAAATATTTTATAAGTTATCAACTTATTTACATTTCGATTTATAAAATCATTTATACATTCACATTACTAATTTCATTCCATTAATGAATTTTAATTTCAATTATCTTCTTGGAATTCCATTCCAAATTATAAATTCATTTACAATTTATATTCACAATTTTATTCATATATGAATTCATTTCCTTATGCTTCCAATTCATATTTATAAATTTCATTCGTTAAATGAATTTATCCTCAATCTTTGGTTATTATTTTAATTTCTCATTCAATCCATATAGCAATGATAATATTTCAATATTATTACTTCATAACAACCAAGCATCCATTTACTATGATAATTCATAGAAAATTATTTCTTTTCTGTACAAAAATAGTTTTGGGTAAAATTATTTCATTCACCCTATTTTAAAACAATACTGTGTCAGTTTATCTTGTTTAAGAGTTTAGAAACCCCTATCGATTACAGTTGGCCACCCTGCACCGACCAGAATCTATAAACAATCAACCGATAAGTCAACACAATACAAAACAATTTCATATTCACTAACAAATACGCGCTCATATCTATTATTACACTCACACTCATTCTAGAGTACTACTGACTCTATCTCTAATGAGTAACACCCAACAGAGCAGGGTTGTCGCTTAACCATATGCTCTGATACCACGTTGTAAGGATGTCGATTTTTGGAAGTCGAAGAATCGGGTCCTTACACATAACCTCTAAGCTCGTACGTCTCAGAGAAGGGTGTTAAGCTAAAAGAATAAATTCTCCGCCACCAACATAAATGTATTTGATATAAACCAGCTTTACATCTCAAAGTGTAACGTCAGACACACATCCATACAAGTTCGTTCCGGGTTCGAATAGAACCGAAGGCACTTCCGAAGAAGCCCTTGAAAATTCGGATAATTTCTAATCACGTCCGGACTTCCCATTACTTAGGGTGCTAAAATCTCTATACCGGGGATCAGCCGATGCAGAGACAATCAATGGTAATCCTTTCGTTTTCGAAAGTATCCGGTCTTCACCACCGGTCTTCAAATGCAATCCATATTCGACGTATCATTATTCGGAATGGGTTATATGACACAAAGGTCCTTTCCCGGCTAAACCGAATAACGAGCATAATTAAAAATCATATGGATACTGAGGTCTCAGTTAAATCACAGCTTAAAGCCCAAAACTTTTCATTCGAATGGTTAAAACAAATTACCATTTATGATCTTTTAAACAAAAAGATTCAATCAAATGGTTAAAACAAATTACCATTTCCAATCTTTTAAACAAAAAGATTCAATTCACAAAGTTCGCCATGTTCACAAAGATCTATTCATAGATTTCCAAATCGATTTCCATTTCAATTGGATTAACTCGTTAAATCCTTAAATCAAGATTTAACTTATAGCTTTTAAAACTTGTTTCCAAAGATTCAATCATAGTCTTTCAAAAACAATTCCCTTTCAAGTTGGATTAACTCGTTCGGTCTTTGAATTAATGACTCATTTCATAGTTTCAAAACATTTCGATTCTATTTCAAACTTCAAACCTTTCAACACAAATTGGAAGTTCATTACTTATGTGAAAGCTTTTACTATTTGAAAACAAATAGTTTCATTTCAGAAAAATCCAGTTATATTTACACGAGTTAAAACACTTGAATTAAATTCAAATTCCCAAATCAATACCTTTAAAATGATTTAACCCATATATAACTTGTACAACATCTTTAATCCCTAGTTTCAAATCATAGGATTCAATTTCAAACTTGAATTCAAATTTAAATCAAATTATTTAAATTTCAAAACTTAATCAAGTTATTCGAAATAACTTTTATCTTTGAAATTCCATTTCAAAAGCTTTTCACTTTAAACCCAAATTTCCAATTTCAAAATCAATTGAAATTAAAATTTCAATTTCAAAAACATTAAATTTAAATCATCCGTGACTTAACCGATTTACACGTGAAATCCATATTTGTGTGTGTATGGTGTAGTCCAAGGGTTTCACACAGTAGTGCAACATCATTCAATCATCACAGATCAGAATACAGAAATATAGTTGATTATCGGTATAAACTATAACGCTTATCTTTTATTCACAGATCACAGATCACAGATATATATCACAGATAAGTAAATTACAGATCACAACATAAATCAGGGTATATCACAAAGCATCACATATCAGGGATATCAACAATTCAATCATTCAACGAAATCAAAACATCCATAAGTAGAATCAATTAATATCTGATTATAATTAATTTATACCAAATTAATTACTTATGAATAAACAACAAATCTTGGTTAATTAATCATTAATTAATTATAAACCATTTTAATTAATTAACCTTTAATAATAAATCAATTAACCTTTAATTATCAATTAATTCTTTAATTAATTATTTTAACAAATTTACCTTCAATTAATCACATTAATTAATTAATCACATTAATTAATTACCATTTAATTAATTATCCTTAATTAATTACCATAAATAAATCATTCTTAAGTCAATCACATAATTAACCCTTAATTAATAAATTGTCCTTTGGTTAATTATCCTTTAATTAAATAATCCTTTAATTTCTCGCTTAATCCAATTGTTAAAAACAATTCAAAGATATTTAACTTTAAACATTTTAAACTTTGTAACTTGTTTGAATAAATTCACTTGAAAATTTAGTTAATATTTTACTTTAAATTTTTAAAGCCTGAAACCAGTTTTTTTCTTTAAAATTTAAAACCTGGAAAAAAAAACAAAACGACCCGAGCCAATCCCTTGTTCACCCGAGCTCAACTTCGGGTAATCTGCCCCTATCTCTTGCTTCGAGTTTCTCACCAACTTTCCCGAGTATTGCTTCGGGTTGCGCCTTCTTCTTCCCCAAAATGATAATAACAACAGATACTGGTGATATGCGGTGCACGTGTACACCTGATCAGATCGTCGCCGACCATCTCCAAGACTTCCGGCACGTCACCGGCAACTTCTCCGATCACCACGGCTACTCAAACTTCATCGATTTGCCCCAGATCAAAATCGAGCTACCCATCACCAAACTGAGACCAACCCAGTCACCAAAATTTGCCTCGTCACGATCACCTCAGGCAACCAGAAATCACGCCACTCCGAACAGACATTCGCCAGAGCCTCTGGCATCCTTTCCCCCCGTACCGGCCTCGTCCGATTCGCCATCGACAGCGGAATCGCCTCTGAAACTTCGTCGAGTAAAACTGGGTTTTAAACCCTAAATCGATCAAGTTTTCCATCCACACTAGATTATAAATTCAACGAACATTTTTCTGATGATCTCCTACCTTCAAGTAAGCTACGACATAAATCTCGAGACCCAATGCTTCGCCGATCACCAGAATTCGCCAAAAACTCCAATTTTGATCAACCCCAAATTTATCAGTGAATACATGATAAAAAATATGATTTTGCTTTTAAAAATCATTGCTTTCAAAAACGATTCGATTGACATACTTGAAATCAAAGATTATGATATTTGAATTTTCAATTATTTTGTAGCTAGCCTGTATTTTTAAGTTTCCCAGGGAACTTTAATTCATTTTTTTGCTTGAATCTGTTTTAAAAATTCGAATCATGTTAAAACTAACAACTTTAATTTAGATTCCATAGCTTAGTTTAGATCAGAGGAAGAGTAGTTAAATTTTTTTGAACAGGATTTGAAATGCTGGAACTAGAAACAGAGTCAGATGCCTGATCTCTGACATGCACACACAAGTATCTGTATATAAGATACATGCAAGTTTTCCTTTCAACCATGTTCTTAGCATTCATCACAAACATCAAGATATAAGACAAAATTAGCTTTGGAAAAGGTTGTTTACTCACCTGAAATAAAATTGAAACACAAAGCTTCTAGGCTTGAGAAGAAACAGTTTTGATTTTCCTTGTTCCAATCTTTGAGTTTGTTGATGATGGTGTTGTATTTAATTCCAGGTTGTAGTTGTTTGCTTTGTTAAATGATCTTGAGTTTGAAATTGTAAGATGATGTTTTTTTTCCACATTTTTGTTTCTCAGTTTTAATGGAGGAACTGAGATATATGAATTGAGTTTATACTGGGTGATGATAGTTGTACAGGTTGATATATTATTTTGTACAAAAATAGGACAGGTAATTTTTTTAGCTTTGGTGGCCGATATACGTGCAACGTGATGGCTTGCATTTATGAGTTTGTACAATAGGCAGATGCTTTGTTTTATTACTTTATTTGTTTCATACTTACCTTTCCTTTGTTTGAGTACTTGAATATAATTTGCTTTCTTCATTTCAGCTGTAAAATGCATATGTGGTGGCTGAAATGTTGTTTTGGTGGCATACTAGAGATAATGACATTAATTGCCTTTGTACAAATATATGTTTATTTATCTATATGGTAGTATCTTCTACTACAAGCTAATGTATACATATTTGTTTTTGTTCACTTTTTTTTTCAACTCGATACATTTTTTTCCTTGCCGTGTTTCATTCTTATGTGTTGTTAGAACTTTAGTTAATATGTTTATTTTCTATTTTACAAACTATATAATTTTTCTTGTATACATTTCTATTTCAATCTCTAACTCAAATATTTATAACTTTGTATGTTTTCTATATATTAACCATCAATAATAAATTAAAAATTCACTTATTTATTTATTTTATACTTGTGTCAATGTATATACTTAAAAATTTATTTTCAAACCATTTATATTTAAGATTTTAAATTCAAATAATTTAACACATTTTTATTTGAACTCGGGGAAACTCGCTTCAATTCATCGATACATTTCAAAATTTTAATTCAAAAATTCAATTAATTATCAATTTAAATTTATATAAAATTTGGGGTCGTTACATGTACTGCTGTGGAACTGATGATAGCTATTAGCAACAAGGGTTTTGATGGTTGTGACAGTGAGGATGGATTTGCCTAGTTGAAGAAGTTGATGTTTACTGTTGAGGGAGTTGACAGGAGTGAAGGCTAGTGAACAGTTAGTGTTGTAATGTTGATGTGAATGGTTTATGATGGAAGTAGTGTTGGTATGTGAAGTATGACAGAGTGGTATTAGGAATTTTGCAAAGGAGGATGTGTGTAGGTTGCAAAAGCAAGTTGCAAGGGGAATAGTTGTCAGAGGTGACAGTTTTGTATGGGTTGTGCAATGGTAATTGTTTGAGAGGATGAGTGTGGTTGTGATATGATGAAGCTGGTTGATGGGCAAGAAGGTCGTGCATAGTTGTGGGAATGGATATGCACAAAATAGGAAAATGCACAGAACTGTTTGTAAGTTGTAATGAAAACAGAGAGTGAAATTTAATATGCAATGTAAAAGAAATCGAATATGCAAATGTAAACGAAAATGTATATGCAATAATTTTTTTTTCTTTTTCAAATGAAATTGTGTTTTTTTAAACAATATGCAAATATAATGCAAACTAGAAAACACCAAATCAAATGCCAACAAAAATCACACAACAACACACAATTTTTTTTTTAAATACAACACACACAAAACAAACACAATAAAAATCAAAAGAAAAATAATTCGAAGAATAGAAAATCAAAATCAAAACAAATTCCCCGGCAACGGCGCCAAAAACTTGTTCGTCGACGGAAATTCTATCGGTTTAGAAAACCGTCAAACGAATTTAAAATTAAAATAACCGCAAGCACACGGCGTACACTTGTAGTACATGGCGAATACGGGTCGATCCGCAGGGAATTGATGATTTTAAAATTCTATTCAATCAAATTAACCAAAGTTGAGAGTTGCTTAAGCTAGAAAATGAGAAAAAATGACAAAAAGAAATTGATAAAAATATGAGAGTGTGAACGCAATTTAGAGATAATTCCACTCTCTAGATCATATAGTTCAACCAAATATGAAATTATGATCTCTCTTTTTTGGTCATAAGTGAATTTAAATGATGTGGCTCAATTGTGCTATTAATTAGCTCAACATAAGCCATCAAACTATAACACAACCTTTAAACCACTTTTAATTCTCATGAAAATGACAACAAAGTTGAAAATGAAAATCTATTTTAAGCATGGCCTATTAACTATTGTTTAGAAATATAGGCCATCAAATTTTGATTTAAACATTCACTTCTTTGCCATAATCATATATAGATGAAGAGGCAATTTGTGATTCATATGACTAAGCATAGCCTATCTGTTTTGAACAACATAAGCTATCAAACTCAATAATAAGCACAAAATTACATCATTTTCCATGAAGCACAAAAAGAGAGCATAACATTTATCAAAATGTGGAAGCTATATAATTAGAGAGCTTCATTACCCCTAAATTGAAGGGGTTTAGCTTCTCATATTTGTTATCATATCAACAAATATAGCTTGCAACATAGAACAAAAAAAGAGAAAAAGAGAGCTAAATGAAGGAAAAAAACTAATCTACTTGCATAAAAGAAAATCTACACTATTAGCATGAAAGGAAATGAACATGTAAGTAAAAGGAAACAATAATTAACATTGTATAAAAAGAAAAGAAGATTACATAAAATAAAAATGGCTAAGTAGCCATGAAAAGAGAAAGAGAGCTTTCTTTTTATTTTCCTAAGAGAAGAGGCTAAGAGAAGATTGCCTAAAAGAGAGACTAAGGGAGAAGAGAGGGGTTACATGAAACATAAGGGGATTTTATACATGTGTTAAACCCTAATTCATATTTTTGGGGATTGCCCAAAATACCCTCTTAAGAAGTGTGGAGGCCAAGTAATCATTAGCTTCAAATAATCCTCATTTAAGTGTACATGAAGCCATTAATTCCATAGGCATGTGCATTAGCCTCTAATTTGTACATTAAGGTAGGTGGTAGGTGGGGTCCTCCATTATCTTCACTTTGAATTATTTCCATCTTCATTTTTTCTCTTCACTCTTGTGCATGCATATATCATCATGTAACCACTTGTAAAATTCACCAAATTTCCTACAAAACAACATAGAAAATTCCAAGTAAATTTTCACAATTTAATAAATGCATAAAAATGACCATTTTGCCCGTATATGAAGATGAATATGTGAAAATTTAAAATAATTTGAATTTTGGTTTAAACAAGTTAAAATACCCAATATGATCATTTATTTAATTTAAATAGATTAAATATGGTGGTAAAAATATGCACATTTACGTGCACATCAGTCAGGGTTAGCAATTAGGCATGTTAGAGGATATCTCGGGGAGGGTCCGCTTTGGGTTGAGGTATTAAGTGGATATTGTAGGGTCTGCCTCTCCTATAAAGAAGTATTAAGTGGCCCGAAGAGATTCTGTGCAATGTCACCTACATAGTACCAAAGAGGGGTCCACCATGGAATAGGTATTAAATAATGTGGACCTGCCTAGAATGAGGTATTAAATAGTCAGAATCTGCCTAGTTCCCATTGAAAATGGTATTAAATGGTCAGAATCTGCCTAGTTCCCATTGAAAATGGAATCTGCCTAGTTCCCATTGAAATGGTATTAAATGGCTTGAGTACTATCTCTTATATTGTTCGAACATTATTGATGATAAATGTGGGGGACTGGGAGTGGCCTTTGACCTACAATTGAAGATGGGTTATTGGCTTGAAATAGGGTAATGGTTATTGAATTTGACCAGAAAAGCCTTAAGGCTTTTAGTTGGAAAACTTATAGTATAGTTAGGATGCGTAAGACATATTATTATTTAAATTATACTGCTCAAGTACTATTATAGAAAGACTCAAGATTTTTATTCACCGGACATTATTGTTATGACTCCCTCCTAATTCTAATGCAGGTTAGAGAAGATGTAGATTTTTTGAGATGGTGGTGAAGATGCAGACTTGTGGTAGTTGCTTATCTATCTATGTTATCTCCATATTTCTGATATACCCATTGAGACATAATGTATTTGAGAAAGTGCACTTCGAATATTTGGCACTGTTATGTGAGATTATGTTATAGGTTTTAGACATCTAAATTTATAAATAAATGGGTATTGTTTTGATATTATATTTTATACTTCCACTGTGAGATTCTGAATGTGTAGATTGATAACTCTTTGTATTGTTCTTTAAATTAATTTTACCAACCAACAACTAGCTATGGTATGGGTCTAAGTTCGATGGGCCTATTGTAGGTCGAAAATTAGGCCGGTTTCGACGTGGGATGTTAAAGGATTGGTGGCATCATGTGCCAAGGATATGGGATGATTCTAGTCATGTCTTAGCTCGACAATGCACTCGGGCACGAAGGGGAGAGATGACACTCCCAAACTCATAGGGCAATAGGTAATTCCAAACAAGGAACTAATTGCATCATGATTCAGTCTTGCTGAATAATCTGGTAGTATACGATAAGGAAGTGAATGCATGGTAATTCACCCTTGTGGATAGTCAGTTGGCAAGGAAGGAGCGGAGCTCACGCAATCCTTGGCGGCAAAGGCCAAGAATCTCCATATGAGGTAATAAACATATAATAACTCGTCCTCATTGGATAGCCTGGATTTTCAAAGGTTCTCCAAGGTGATACGCTGCCAATTGAGAGTGGCGGGCGGACCCGACACGTACCTGAACGCTAAATGGAAGTCCTTGAACAAGGAAGTGAATGAATGATAATTCAGCTTATTAGATGTCGACTGATAAGGAAGGGGGCGTGGCTCGCGCAATCCTTGGCAGCAAAGGTCGGGAATCCTCAAACAAGGTAATGAGCACACGAAAACTCATCCTCGTTGGATAGCCTTAATTGCTGGAAGGTTCTCCAGGGCGACATTATGCTAGTTGGGATTGACAGGCGGGCCTAGCTCAAACCTGAATGCTAGGTGGCAGTTCCTAAATAAGGAAGTAAATGCATGGCAATTCACCCATATTGGATAGCTGACTGGTAAGTAAAGGAGTGTGGCACGTGCAGACCTTAGCGACAAAGTTCGATAGTCGCTAAGCAAGTTAATAAGTACATGATAAATCATCCTCATAAGATAGCGTGGGCTGCTCGAAATTTCTCCAGGGTGACATATTGTCTATTGTGAGTTGCAAGTGGGCTCAGCTCGAACCTGAATGCTAGGTGGTATCCACGTACAAGAAAGGAAATGCACTGTAATTCACTCTAGTTGGATAGCCGATCAGTAAGAAAGGTATCGTGGCTCGCGTAATCCATGGCGGTAATGGTCGATAGTCCACGAACAAGGTAATGAGCACAAAATAACCCATCCTCATTGGGTAGTCTTAATTAATGTATTGAATAATGTTAGCTTTGGAGTCTTTCATGTATCTTCACAAAAGATGTATTACATGGCCTTACAACTATGGTCGGCTCTTATATGTGATAGGCCCAGAGGTGCATGGGGTTCCAAGTGCAGGAAATGTGGGTTCCATCGGATGAGAGAGGCGGTAAGCAACATTTTTTAAGACGATGGTCATGACATACGACCCTTCCCAATTTGGTCCAAGCGCTCCCACAGTCAAGTTCTTCGTATTTGCAAATACCTAGCGTAGGACTAGGTCGCGGACAATGAATCGTCGGAGCTTTACTCTTGAGATATAATGCTTGGATGTCTTTCTTTTAAAGGCTTCTATGAGGAGTTCGGCTTTAATTCTTCATTTTCCTCTAGTGTAGAGTCCAAGCTTGAGTAGCTCGTCATTTTGCTTGGGCTTGAAGTTTAGACGCCAAGGAGAGAGGATGTCTACTTCTATCGACAGCATGGCTTCATACCAGTATGAAAGTGTTTCCTGGGGATTTGACCAGGCAACTAGTACTCGGCAATAAGTGCTCGGCATCAGAGAGTGTCCGGCATCCAGGAGTGTTCGGCGAAGCATCTGTCATCCATGAGTACTCGGCGTAGTACTTGGCATCCATAGTGTCCGGCGTCCAGGAGTGTTCGGCAAAGTACACGGCATCCAGGAGTGTTCGGCGAAGCATCTGTCATCCATGAGTACTCGGCGTAGTACTCGGCATCCATAGTGTCCGGCGTCCAGGAGTGTTCGGCAAAGTACACGGCATCCATAGTGCTAGGCATCAAGGCTTCTCGGCATACAAGACTGCTCGGCATCAAGACTGCTCGACATCAAGACTGCTCGGCATCAAGGCTGCTCGGCATAAAGAGCACTCGGCGTCGAGACTACTCGGCAACAGGAGTACTCGGCATCCCATGGTGTTCGGCGTAATACTCGACATACAGAAGACATTCAGCATGCACAACTAATCAGTATCGTTCGGCATGCATACGCCGTTCGCTCAAGAGCTTGAGACGGAGGCACGTTCGGACTCAACAGACAACCGTCCTACACTTCCCACGACACCAACATACCGTTCGGCATAGAAGGAATGGTTCGGCGCAGAGCGTTCGACATGCCTGGTTCGGCATACAGCGACCACTGCACTGGGGCTTGAGCGTTCGGCTATCCAGCCCACTTGGGAAGTCCAGCCCATATTTGCCTATAAATAGTGGGGCAGGGTCACAGTGAAATGGATCCTTTTTTGGGAGAGAAAACACCGGGGAGACTCTGCCATTTTCAAGACTCATCTTCTCTACTTAACAACTTCATTCAAGCATTTGATTCACGAATTGTATTTGTAATCAACTATAAAGAAGCTCAATAAAGTTTAACCTCAAAGTGGACGTAGGCAATTACGCTGAACCACTATAAATTTGGTGTTCTTACTTTCTGTATTTAGATTAGCACTGTCTTTTCTGTTTAATTTGATTTCATCACTTATATCTCTTCACAATCTTCTTCTACGAGGTTAGTGACCAATTTTGGTGCTAACACTTTGGTGCTTTCACTGAGAATCGAATTCTCAGACCTCAAGGATCTGCTTTGAAGCTACTGGATTGAACAAATCCCCCGAGGAAGATCCGACTCACTGATAGGACATCCGTTGATTCTACTCAGAGTTCATACCAATAACTCTACAATGGAAAGACCACGTACCAGGTCAGCTTCTCATAATGCGGATGCCCACGAGACTGCTAGCGTGCAACAAGCAGGGCCTAACAATCAACCAGCGATCCCGAGTGCAGGGATTGCCGCTGAAGAACAGACTCCAGTTGTCACCAGAGTAGAGTTCAATGACTTGATGAGAGAACTTAGGGAAAGCAGGAGACAACTAGGAGAACAGATGCAAGCTAATGCCAACCTGATGGCACAACTCACTCAACAGCAGCAACAGAATGCTGGGGGCAATCCCGCTGCTTACTCCTCATCTGACAGCTCAACTTCCTCTGATGAACCTCCCAGGCGCAGACGCCGTAAGACTGATGTTGCGCGAGCAGATGCTGCTGTTCGAACAGCCGGAGACCGTGACCAAGCAAGAGCTGGAAGCTTCAGGACCGGGATACAGATGGAAGATAGAGGCCCAGATCGTCAAAATGCTAACGATGTCGAACCTCAAGATGCACGATTGGCAGATCGCCAAGAGAGGAGGCATCAGCATGGACAGGCGCATAGAACAGACTCCAACCTTCCGCCTTCCATACAGACACCCGATCTGACAGCCATGATCAGGCAATTGATGAAAGAGAATCAGGGCTTATCAAATGATGACTGGGGAGTGTCAAGAAGTCATACTCCGTTCACGGATGTTGTGTTGCAAGCGGCGTACCCCAGGAAGTTTAGCATGCCTACTATTCCTACATATGAAGGAAAGACTGACCCTAGACAACATGTCATGAGGTACGAATGGATGATGGATTCAGCCAGATCGAATGATGCCACCAAGTGTAGATGTTTTCCGATTACTCTATCTGGGATCGCTACTATGTGGTTCACCCGACTTCCTCCGCGATCCGTATCGAATTTCGAGGAGTTAGCAAAGAAGTTTATTGAGCAGTTCAGGATACACACTACGTGCCCAAAAGACGTGATGTCTTTGTCAAGTGTAATCCAAAACCCTGGGGAATCGTTGAAGGAATATTTGCAAAGATTCCACGTAGCAGCAACTGAAGTCAGTAACCCAAATGACCATGCAATTCGGATGGCTGTGATGAGAGGTGTGGATCCAGACTCTGAGTTTGGAGACTGGCTGGCAGGAAAACCTCCAGCTACGCTAGAGCGTTTCTACTCTAAGGCACACCAGTTCATAAGAAGAGAGGAAGCTAGGTGGGTACGACGAGATAAGGCGCCAGGACCTTTCCAAGAGTCAATAAAGAGCAACATTGCTGTGAAGCAATCCGGAGACAGCTCGGGAAAGGTCCAAGTCAATGTCCAGAACAAGCCTGGGCAACCCAAGGAGTCCGGAGGAAGAAGACAAGGGAAAAGGAAAGAAGCAGGAAAGTGGAAGTCGAGAATTCCAAGCTACAGCGAGTACACTCCGCTAAACGCCCCACTTGAAAACATTTACCTATCCACCTGCAATACTTTTCAGTACAGAAAACCACATCCAAAAGAATCAACTGAAGAACAGAAGCGGATCGGAGTACTCTAAGTCCCCAGAGCGCGGACTAGAGTATAAACGATTCCAAATCTCCGAATCCCCAGAGCGCGGATCGGAGTACACTAAGTCCCCAGAGTGCGGACTAGAGTATAAACGATTCCAAATCTCCGAATCCCCAGAGCGCGGATCGGAGTACTCTAAGTCCCCAGAGCGCGGACTAGAGTATAAACGATTCCAAATCTCCGAATCCCCAGAGCGCGGATCGGAGTACTCTAAGTCCCCAGAGCGCGGACTAGAGTATAAACGATTCCAAAACTCTGAATCCCCAGAGCGCGGATCGGAGTACTCTAAGTCCCCAGAGCGCGGACTAGAGTATAAACGATTCCAAATCTCCGAATCCCCAGAGCGCGGATCGGAGTACTCTAAGTCCCCAGAGCGCGGACTAGAGTATAAACGATTCCAAATCTCCGAATCCCCAGAGCGCGGATCGGAGTACTCTAAGTCCCCAGAGCACGGACTAGAGTATAAACGATTCCAAATCTCCGAATCCCCAAAGCACGGATCGGAGTACTCTAAGTCCCCAGAGCGCGGACTAGAGTATAAACGATTCCAAAACTCCGAATCCCCAGAGCGCGGATCGGAGTACTCTAAGTCCCCAGAGCGCGGACTAGAGTATAAACGATTCCAAATCTCCGAATCCCCAGAGCGCGGATCGGAGTACTCTAAGTCCCCAGAGCGCGGACTAGAGTATAAACGATTCCAAATCTTCGAATCCCCAGAGCGCGGATCGGAGTACTCTAAGTCCCCAGAGCGCGGACTAGAGTATAAACGATTCCAAAACTCCGAATCCCCAGAGCGCGGATCGGAGTACTCTAAGTCCCCAGAGCGCGGACTAGAGTATAAACGATTCCAAATCTCCGAATCCCTAGAGCGCGGATCGGAGTACTCTAAGTCCCCAGAGCGCGGACTAGAGTATAAACGATTCCAAAACTCTGAATCCCCAGAGCGCGGATCGGAGTACTCTAAGTCCCCAGAGCGCGGACTAGAGCATAAATGATTCCAAATCTCCGAATCCCCAGAGCGCGGATCGGGGTACTCTAAGTCCCCAGGGCGCGGACTAGAGTAGAAACTATTTCAAGCCTCCAAGTCCCCGGGGCACAGAGTCAGCAAGAAGTCCAAGTACTCAAAAGATGTGGGACGGGAGGCATGCCATGTCCAAAATTGTTTGAACAGCACAAGAATGGACCGGGAGATAATGCAACTCATAAGAACTTGAGTTATGGCTACAATTAGTCAACAAACCAAAGAAAGACACGGGAATCATTCAAGCAATAAAGAAACTAAAATTTTATTCGATAAGTCCAAGATGGGGATACATGATCACTCCTACAAAATTCAGACCTCTCTATACAAACTGCAAGTTGTGAAAGATAAAAGCAATTACAAGACTTAAGCAAAAAACTCGTTGAACGAGTGTATCGATTATTTCTTCGACATCTTCTTTTTGTCTTCCTTTGATGTTTCCGACGACTCCTCTCCCTCACGTTTTTTCTTGGACTTTTTGCTTGCTAGAGAAACGGAGTCAGGAGTAGGAGACGGAACATCTAGTGGTTTGGACCTGCCCGGGAGAATGATTTTCAAAGGTCTGTTCCGCGGGTCAGTGAGTTCCAGTATTTCAGACTCGACTTTGACTTTGACTTTTCTCTTCTCCTCGTCAGCAAGACAGTCCTTCATGCTCATCTCTGAAGTATGCTCAGAGGCACCAGTGATTTTAATTTCGTCGCTTCCTTCGACAGGAGACGAAGTATCAAGTTTGTCATCATCAAGTGCCCCGATCACTTGGGCGTCGGGACCGGGAGTTACCCCTGCGTGAGCAACGTCGCTTGTTTTCCCTGCTTCCTCCTTGGCGTCATCGCTCCTCGGAGTTGGCTCAGCGTCAGAACAACCTGCACGAAAACATAAGAAATGGGCATTAGAACGAATAACCATTGCTGAAAAATGACGGGATCTCTTCGACTTCTAGAGAAAGAAGAATTTCCTACCAGGATCTGGTTGGCTATCGGTGGCGCGCGGGGTTTCACCCTCCAGGATAGGTGACAGCACATGAACGCCAAGCCCGGGATCTTCGGGATCATAATTGGCATGCTGCTCGAATGGATCAAGCGTCGACCGACCGGCCGATTGAGCAGCATAAGGAGCGGTGATGTGAGGAGTAGTAGTGTCGGCCTTTGACGGGCCGGCTTCGTCGTTCTTCTCTTTCGAAGGGAAAGAGCCTTTGCCATAAAGAGCCAATGCTGCGGATAAGTCCGATGGCTCATTCCCCCTCAAGAACTCCTTCACCAATGCATCCTCATCGACCTCTTCGGGGCCCGACTCGACTTTCCTGATCTTTATCAGAGTTTCCCATGCCTCAGCCAGGGATTCGAGGTAGCCATCGCCCAAGAATGTTAAGTCACGGTGCATAAGGACGCGGGCTCCGTACTCGGCGATCAACGGGTCAAACATACTTTTGACCTCTTCCCTGCCGGCCTCTGCGGCCGCCTCAAGGCGAGAATCAAGCTCATCCACAGCCATTCTTTTGCCCTCCTCACGGGCCTCATCCTTCATTCTCTCGACCCCGGCAAGTTCGTTGTCGAGCTTTGTCTTCAGGAGTCGGGTAGCAACAATCTCATCATAATATCGCTGTGATTCTTCCTGAGCAGCTATTTTGTCTTCTTTCTCCTTGGAGAGTTGTTCTTTCAGCTCTTTGACTTGAGTAGCGAGCGCGTCCCTTTCTTTTTGGACAGAGTCTTTTTCTAGGGCAAGGGCGCCGCTGCACTGAACTGTTTCGTCAAGCTCCTTTTTGTGAGCCACCTCTAAGCGAGTAACTGCCCCAGCAGTATCTTTCGCACCTTGTTCAGCGGCTTCTAGCTTTGACTTATACGAAGCGAGCTCTTCATCTTGGAGTTTGATGATTTTCTTATCGCTGTCAGCCTCCAGATTCAGACGGTCGATCTCGTGTTGACGCTCGACAGATACCTCCGAGATCTTCTCCACCAAGTGTACGAATGCGTCATGTTGAACATAGACATCATTGTTGCAGGCAATGGCACTTTGCTTCACGTGCCCAGGAATGTGATGGATGGCTGGGAGGAATTTCAAGCCGTCAAAACAGATTTTAGGAAACTTGGCCTTAAGGTCGACCATCTTTTCCGCAACAGTTGGGTCCACGGCAGGAATAGGAGGAGGAGGCTTAGAGAATTCCGTTCTTTTACGTTGCTCTCGAATTTGCCTCATACTCGATGAACTGGAATGTTGTTCTCGAGCAGCATCAGACTGATAACCCTTCTGCAAAGACTTCTCTTTATCCGGCTCAGTTGGAGGAGGAAGATCGCGGGACTGGGAAGATTGAGAGTGTGCTTTCTTGCGGTGAGACGACTCGCGAGGACGATTGTCCCTATCTTCATAATCACCTCGGTCCCTGCGTCTGCCTGAACCGGAATCCCGTCCGGAGTGATGGAATATAGAAGACCCCTGAAGGCGATCAAGTCCGTGTGAGCGGCCCATATAACCTGCAAAGAATGGAGATAACAACGAATTAAAGAGAATTCACGAATTAAAAACACTTGAAGTACATTATGGAATGCGCATGTGCGTGTGTGTCCTAGTGTTCCCCCCGACGGACCCGTTCGTTTATCTTTGCTAATCGGAGTATTGTCTCCTTGAGCCGGGAGTTGAACTCCTACATTGCCTCTAGCGGGCGAAGAGAATTTGAGAGCTTCAGGATCATCGAATCCGTAATTAAGTAAATCATCGGGGATGGACAAGTTGGACAGACCCCTTAGAGAACTTTCCAGATGCTGCGAAGAAGCCTCTTTCTCAGGAGGGATAGGCGTAGATTTTGAGGTGCCACCAACTTTCTCCTTTTGAACCGTATATTTCAGCTTCTTTTTTCCCTTCGAAGGGGAGGATGATGTCTCAATATCCTGAACTTCGATTGCCGGATTCCAAGCGGGACCCACGTTCTCGCCCTGAGTCTCGGGAGCAACATCCTCTCTACACTCGCTTTCTCCGTGCGTATCGGGAGCGCGGCGCAACGACGGTCCGGCCTGCTTTTTCCCTTTACCAGACGAAGGCTTGGAAATAGTGACACCTTCTGGAAGGCTGATCCGACGACCAGGGGCTAGCAAGCCAAACCCCGACAGCGATTCATTTGAAATGATAGTCCGGATGTCTCGATCCTCAGCAGGAAGAGCTCTAATGGCTTCAACGGCCTCAAAATATCCTCGGCCTTCCGGACGCGGGTTGATGCCTGAAAAGATGAAATGAAGAGTTAGGAAAAGCATGACTCCAATTAAATACAAATAGCGATTCGGCAGAGAGACTTACTGCCTTCAACCCATCTCCTAGCGAAACCAGACGGGCAGCGCACATAGAACCATTCCTGTTTGTACAGGGCGAATTTGCTGCAGGCCCCTGTCAAGATCTGGCACTTGTGGTATGGCTCGAGGAACATAAAGGAAGGGCTATCTTTCCGCCTCTTGAACATATAAATGTATCGGATATCACCGGGGGTTGGAGGTCTGGAGAAGACGGCCATGAAAAGTAAGTAAGTCCCATATAGAAACGCATGACCGTTCGGGTGCAGTTGCGATGGAGCTATGTCTATGTACTGCAGAACGTCCCGGAGAAATAAGTTGAAGGGAGGCACGCTGCCCATCCAACACATGAACTTGTTGCAGGTAGTGTACCCGACTGGGGGCAGATGAGGGCGATCGTGTCTCGAAGGGAATAACACGTCGGCGAAAGGAATCCCGTGAATAGAGCATATCCGCCTCAGGGCAGCTTCGTTGATCTTCGAAGCTTGAGAATCGATCGGATTGTCTAGTAAGATGGTTGCCTCCAGAGCGTCAGGCGCCAAATTATGAGCGGGAGAAATTGACGGGTTAAAAGAATCAGTGGCTCCTTGCCTTGCTGACGGCCCAGGCCTGTCAGATATGGTGGCAGAACTAGATTTTCTCGACATCCCGAATAAATAATGAACCTGGCTAAATGCTTGAGAAAGCTATACTTAAAAAACATTGAACGTTAGAATTAGCAACACGATTTTTTCCCCCCGTGTGGTGTGTGAACTAATGCAAGCAATTGTGTACAGGCAATAAGAATCTAAAGGTTTTAAAGATATAATAATTAGCTTCGAATCATCGCCTTCGAAGACCGTCATCGCTGACCGTCTCAAAAAGCTCGCCTTGAGGTGATTACAGTTCCAGATTCAGAAAGCATATGATTTATAAAGTGACCGGCCTAAGTGTAGTTTGACGTTTATGTTGTTCGACATGTATGTGTTTGTTCGGCATTTGAATGTTGTTCGGCATTGACATTGTTCAACCTAAGTTCTGTTCGGCATGAATGTGCTTGTTCGGCATTGAGACCGTTCGACCTAAGTTCCGTTCGACATGTATGTGTTTGTTCGGCATTTGAATGTTGTTCGGCATTGGAATTGTTCGGTCTAGGTTCTGTTCGGCAATAGTATTGTTCGGCCTCAATACTGTTCGGCATCTAAGAATGTTCGGCTTGGGTTTTTGGTCAGCTAAGTTGTTGTTCGGCTGAGTTATCGTTCGGCATTTGTGTTTAAGTGTCCGTCTTTAGTTCGTTCGGCTAAGTTGTTGTTCGGCTGAGTTATCGTTCGGCTAAGTGGTTGTGCGGCTGAGTTATCGTTCGGCATTTTTGTAAGTGTTCGTCTTTAGTCCCTTCGGCTAAGTTGTCGTTCGGCACTCTAACGAGCATTCAGCCTCATTAAGACGAGATACTATTTGCTATCATTCGGCGCACGACAACGTACGCCGAACCATAACTATGCCATCCAACACCCTTACCACCTCCAACGTTTCCCTTGTTCCTTCATTTTTGGCTGTGGTTCGACGCGATGGAGCTAAATACAATAGCCACATATTTGCAAACACCTCAAATCCATCCTCCTCGCCTCACATTATCGTTCGGCAAGGGGAACAACCTACTCGAAAGCTTTCTACAGAACACACTTGACTCATTTGAAACGTATTCAAGTTATACGAGGAGCGGTACCTAGATTGCAGTTAGGAGCCAAAGAAGGAGTGTTCAAGTTGCAAATCTGTTCGAATGGAGAAGGTTAGAAATCTTAGAAGAATGACGGAAACGAAAAAGTAAAGGAAAAGGGACGGGAAGGACCCGGTTATATAGAAGGAGGTAGAAGTCGAAGAGGCTATACCCGGTAGAGCCGGTCAATACCGGAGCGTTCGGCATCGTACCGGAGAGACGTTCGACACGCTAGGTACGTTCGGCTTCGAACGTATCGTTCGGCATCCCAACCTCGTTCGTCTTGCACCACCTTCGCTAGCATTCTCGAGAAGGTACCTCCGAGGTAGATTGTACCAGATTCAAAGCGCATCACGTTCGGCCACGCAATACACTTTGGGGGGCAAGTGTTTCCTGGGGATTTGACCAGGCAACTAGTACTCGGCAATAAGTGCTCGGCATCAGAGAGTGTCCGGCATCCAGGAGTGTTCAGCGAAGCATCTGTCATCCATGAGTACTCGGCGTAGTACTCGGCATCCATAGTGTCCGGCGTCCAGGAGTGTTCGGCAAAGTACACGGCATCCAGGAGTGTTCGGCGAAGCATCTTTCATCCATGAGTACTCGGCGTAGTACTCGGCATCCATAGTGTCCGGCGTCCAGGAGTGTTCGGCAAAGTACACGGCATCCATAGTGCTCGGCATCAAGGCTGCTCGGCATACAAGACTGCTCGGCATCAAGACTGCTCGACATCAAGACTGCTCGGCATCAAGGCTGCTCGGCATAAAGAGCACTCGACGTCGAGACTACTCGGCAACAGGAGTACTCGGCATCCCATGGTGTTCGGCGTAATACTCGACATACAGAAGACATTCAGCATGCACAACTAATCAGTATCGTTCGGCATGCATACGCCGTTCGCTCAAGAGCTTGAGACGGAGGCACGTTCGGCCTCAACAGACAACCGTCCTACACTTCCCACGACACCAACATACCGTTCGGCATAGAAGGAATGGTTCGGCGCAGAGCGTTCGACACGCCTGGTTCGGCATACAGCGACCACTGCACTGGGGCTTGAGCGTTCGGCTATCCAGCCCACTTGGGAAGTCCAGCCCATATTTGCCTATAAATAGAGGGGCAGGGTCATAGTGAAATGGATCCTTTTTTGGGAGAGAAAACACCGGGGAGACTCTGCCATTTTCAAGACTCATCTTCTCTACTTAACAACTTCATTCAAGCATTTGATTCACGAATTGTATTTGTAATCAACTATAAAGAAGCTCAATAAAGTTTAACCTCAAAGTGGACGTAGGCAATTACGCTGAACCACTATAAATTTGGTGTTCTTACTTTCTGTATTTAGATTAGCACTGTCTTTTCTATTTAATTTGATTTCATCACTTATATCTCTTCACAATCTTCTTCTACGAGGTTAGTGACCAATTTTGGTGCTAACAGAAAGCAAGAAAGGAGTATGGTAAATTCAAGTGAGGGTGGAAGCGCGGTATGCTGGAACTGGGCAGCATGCAGCGGGTTAAATGGGTGCACTTAATAAAGCTATCATTTTAGATCTTACTAGACCTATGAAGTCTAAATTAATTTAAATCCAATCGAAATAATTTTTAAATGAAATCTTTATATTATTTAATTGAGTAATACAAATATTTAATTTTTTTATATAAGTGATTTGTAATGTGTAAATGTGCATCAAATACATACAAACGTGTAGGCGCACGCGCAACATATAATGCTTATATAGTTTTGATAGAGTTAAGGGTATGCTTTAGAGGAAATTTTATAATTTATTGTAACTTAATTAAGTCTAAAATCAATTCTCATTCATAGTAAAGGTGTTTTTCTTTTGGTTATATGTTTTTTATAATGTATTATAAATAATTAAATACTTAATTAAAATATATTTAAAAGAAAATCCGTAAATAGTGTGTTTGTGATAGTAATTACAATAGTTGTAATTATGAGTATTGTACCACAATATAACAAACACATCATTTTAAATGTTCCTAGTCAAGATACATCAAGACTATATATTGATGCATCTATTCAGACCATAGTACGCAATACTCTCCAAATTTTGGGCAGCGTATTAACCATGAATTCTAGGGGCACCAAGGGGTTACCTACTAATAGTTATTGGATAACTAAGGAATAACTCACTCGATTGTTTTTTGTTGGTTAATATAACCAAGGTTAAATAGAAAATATCGAAGTGACTAATTTACAAAATTCTCTCAGCTTGAAAATACTGTTGATCTTCAATATGAATGCTCCACTTTGATTATAGTCAAATAATGGCAGACGTCCATCGAGTGACTATGGTGGGTCATATGGAAGCATTGGAAGTGAAACACTATTCAGGAGAGGATTCATCACCTTAGTTATATGGGGTTATTATCTTAGTTAACTCAAAGTCAAAATCTCAGACCTGAGTAGTTCGATAAATAATGACAGTTATTGTTGAACCGAGGACTTTATGTTTTGACTATAGAGTCGAATACAGATAATATTGGAATTTGACCATTACCAAAGTCTATAAGTCCAAAGTTTATAGTTTTGACGAAGAGAATTGGTGTACATAATAGTCGCAATAGGGTAACGCTTAACAAAGTAAAATTGGATTTTACCAAAAATAAATAAGCGATAAGTTCGACCAAAATGTCACACCACCTGCTAAGTGACATGTGAACGTTAATTTTCAAATTGTTCGATAATAATCGCTGACCAAATTTACACTTAAAGAGTCACATAATCGAAAAGTTGTATACTCCTTTGACCACCGGATTTTATTAATTTATAATTGTTATAAATTAACTAATGTTTATGCAATGTAAATTATAAAATTATATTTGATATGTTGGACAATTTTAAACAATGTATTTATAATAGTTTTAAATATACTAAACAAATTTGGCCATGATAAGGGTATGAAGGGGTGCAGCCATTTGATGAAAAGTTGGACTTGGTTTGGATGGATAAGGAATAAATAATTGATAAGAGATAAAAAAGGGTCTAGATCCTAACTTGTTTCTAATATCTCCTCTATATAAGCATCTCAACCCACACTTATTAGAGAACTTTTTGAAGCCTCTAAGTCCTCTATCTTGGGCCCAAAATTAACTCCTCTCATCCTTCTATTTTCAAACACAAATCAAAGTAAAATAAATAATATTTGATAGTTGGTGGTCATCGGTTCAGGGACTAACACTTTATTGGATTGGAAACTTGTTCAAGGAGTAGATCTCATCATTTCAAGGTATACTAATAAGCATTGGTAATAAGGTAAGTTTTCTAATCAATTAATGAATGTTATTATGTATATAATATTTATTTCATGTATATTGTTTTATTAGTCAGGTGATAGTTCCATCATGTTAATATATTATTACAATCAATTAGTTGTATTTTATATATTTTAAAATAATTTTTTTGTCATTACGAAGTCTATAATGCTTAAGGAAGAGGAAACAAATAATTTTTTTTAATTTTAAATTAATTTAATATTCATTGTTCAAAATACATAAGCTTTATAATTTAAATATTAAATCTTATATTGCATATATATTATAAACTTTATACAGGCAATATTATACATAAAATAATTTTGGTAGAATTAAAATAATTTCTATATTTAAACTTACTATTTAAATGTTATTTAAACCCTTTAATTCTATAAATTAATAATATTAGTTCATATATTTATTATAAAATATGTTTTAAATTTCATAAAATTAAATTTACACTTAATATAACTTCGGCAAAAAGGAAAAAACTGAAATTTTTATATAATTTAAATAATTATCGAAATTGATATATTAATTTTTAAATTATAAAATATATAAAATATCTAAATGCCATACTATCTTCGAGATTTTAACAAAAATATTTAAATTTTAAATTATCTTGTAAAAAATAACTTTTTATTAATTTATAATATGTTTCTGTATGGAAATATATATATATATATATATATATATTTATATATTTAATTTATAAAAAAACATCATTATTATAAGCTGAATAATAGACATGTGTATATATATATATTAATATATATATATACATTATTTAAGTATATTTATACATATATCTTTATTAAAAAATTTGTGCCGACCCACCTCCTCGACCCTCGGAAATCAACACTAAAACATCCTCGGTATTCACATGCCGCAAATCAAAGTGCCGGAGAGAGAGATTATCATGGGGTAAAGAAAATAAAGATAGAAGGCAAACAAAATAGAATCTCACATCGTATTCAACATTTAATTATACATATGAGTAGTACATGCAATTATCCAAATAGCTCCATCAGAGTACTAGTAAGTATTAATCTAGCCGTGATGGTTATAACTGCCTATCCTCACAAGTGCTGGTAGATACATCATACAAAATATAGAAGAATTAGTAGATAGCTTTCTACAAAAGACCCAAAATGCTCCATACCCCATGATCCATCCAAAATGCTCCAAGTTACCTAACAACTTGGCTGCCCGAAAATATAGGGCACCCAGAGTTTAAGAGGAAAAGAAAGTAAACTATGGGTCAGTCATGGGACTGGTATGAGAAACTCAAATTACAGATATTTGAAAGAAAAAGGTATCTCATAATACCACGCCGTACATAAACACGGAATGGATTTTTACCTTATGATAACCAAATCATTTGCTCCGCAAATGACTTTCATTTGAAAACAATTTTAAAGTAAACTTATATAATCTTAGCCGAAATTGTAATATTGATTAAATTTCAGCATAATAGGTTCTACAATCAAGTCCGAAGGCACTTATTGGAGAATGGATTTCCATACAATAGCAGGTAAGGAACTACCTTCCATATGGTACATCTCTAGAGGAATGTACTGAGGATCAACAACTTTGAAACCTCTACACCTGGTAAGATCGGCCTACCCACATACCTATTGGTTAGCAGATAGAACCGAATATGACATCACCTGATCGTAACCGACCTATCCGGGATCCCATAGCATACCCAACATATTAGACATATATTGAGTAATCTAGAATGGTGATGACCATACCTTAATGGTTGCGAACCACATAGCATTACGACATTCCTATTTAAGCCATTTCCAAGTGATGAGGCCCGAGGTAATGATTACCTTTCACATAGCACATTCCATTTTGAATGCCACATTCCCAATTCCATCAAACACCACTGGTTTCAAAAAATGTACAACCTTTGAGCTCATACGTCTCAAAGAGGGGTGTTAAGCGTAAGAGAGTTACTTCCTACACCACTAAACTGATGTACGTTCGTGTAAATCAATGTACATGTATGTTGGAAATGCAATGTTGGACATTCTTCATACAAGTTGTCTAGGAACAGGACCAACCGAAGGAACTCTCCTACTACATCCTGTCTGGAACCATCCCCAAGATTAGTAGCGAGCAGCCATCACATCGAAGATCAAACGAAGATACTCCTGCCATATATATATGATATGGGAAATTCCCCCAAGGGTCAGCGATAAGCGGCCTTTCATTCTATTTATTATCATTCCAAGTCTTCACTTCGAATACATAAATTGGTTCGAAGTGGTTTTCGAATAGGAATCACTCAAATCTAATCTCGGTTTCTTCGAACCAATCATCGATGAAAAGATGTTAAGTAAATAGGTTCTTATAATTTAATCAATTACTTTCTCTTTATCAAAAAATATCTTCTAGAGATATATATCATTAACAAATTTCTTTCTGGTATATATGGAATCATTAAACCTCTCTTTAACTTTGGAAATACCAAACCAAAATCATTTCTTATAAATCACATTGCAAAACCTTATTGAGTAAAAAAGGTCGATATAAATTATACTGATTCTACTCAATATTAATTTATATATTCAACCTTTACTATCCATCGAATAACGGCAAAATCATCTTATAACTTCACGCTGATAGTATGGGTTCCCTCCTTGAAATTTAATACCAAGAATAAGAAGATTATTTCTGTAGAATCCAGGTTGTATTAAATTTGGAAAAAAATTAATCTTTTATACTTCCCACGTTACTGACATTTTGGACCTTATCTATTCCTCGCCCAAGAAAGGGGCCAGGTGAGTCAGGGCACTGGTTTCTGTTAAACATCTCCTTAGTATTAAACACCTCACATCCAAATCCCATGAATAGAAAAATCCACTCTACTCGTCGGCTTTTAGAGCCAAGATTAAATCACTTGATTTTAACAGCTTTTCTTTAAATCATTTATTTAGAAATTTAAAATAAATTATAAAACCACCAAATTTTCTTTAAAATACTAAATTAGTTATTTGAAAAATTTATAAAAGATTTGGGAAAGAATACTTAAGTTTAAAGCCATATTTCAAAAGTTATTAAAAGTGCTGCAAAACGTGCTGCGAATAGTGCTTTTAAGGCTTATTTGATCAAAACAACTTTTTTGATCATTTAGAAGTCCATTTTTATCACTCAATTCTATTTAAAAATAATATTTATAGAATTTATTCCATATTTTAAAGAATTGAAAATATCAATTTTAAAGAATTTATCGCTTTGGTTTCCGAACTACCAAAGCGCGACTATTTTGGAAACTTGAATTGCTCATATTTCGATATCTACTAAATGAAATCTCAATCCTTTTCCTTTGTTTAAAATTATGCTTATAAGAGTTTAGAAAATTCATACTATAAAGAATTCCGACTCCAAATCCATTGTTTAGATGGATTTATACTTTTACGGCGCGAAATCACTAACAACCATTATGCGATGCGCCTATTTTAATTCAATTTTCATATCCTTTCCAAACTTTGTCGAAACACTTTTAAATGTTTATAAAACATTTCTAAATCGTTTAAACCATTTTAAAGAGGTTTAACTATCGCATATACACAATTTCATTTATAAAAGGAAAGTGATTTCCTTTGTGATATTCGACGTGTATTAAACGTGAGTTGTTTCTCATAATTTAACAAACATATTATCATATTCAAACATGATAAACAACCATCATAGCCAAGCATAGCCAAGCATATATATCATCCAATATATCATAATATAAATACAGTTTCTCACTTGATTTTTGATCGGTCTAACTTTAAAATGGCTATAGCTCCGCTATCTCAAAATCGGAGCTCATGACTACTGGCACAATTACTCTTAGGGGGTTCGGCCTTGGTCTTAAAGGCTTCGAAGGTTTCGGCCTTGCTTCGCAAGTGGTGGTGAATGGTGTTGCTGTAGGTTGTAGAGGGGGAAAGGAGTGGATTTGCTTTGCTTTGGAAGAATTTTGATAATATATACTTACTATAAAATTTTAATTTATTTTTTGCCATTATTTTTTGACATAACTTTCTTTACGCAAGAAGCCATTAATGTAGAGATGAAGAGGATGAAGAGCCTTCGAATTTTATGAAGAAGATGCATGAATGAAGTGAAGAGAGGTGGGTGTTATTTATAGGAAAATGTAAGGATGTAATTATCATGATATTTCCATACACACATATCACTATTTCATCACCACCACTCCCCCCTTTTACCTCATCATTCTCGGCTGAACTCCCCTCCATGTGTATAGCCGTGTGCTTGTACTTAGAGTGTAAGAGGTTGACTTTAGTTTTACATAAGGATGAAGTTTTAGGAAAATATCTTGGAAATTTTGTAATATATATATATATACACACATATATATAAGCATATTTGTTTGTATACGTGTGTTTATATGCATGTGAATGTGTTCATGTATACGTACATGTATTTGTGCATACGTATATTTCAAATGATTCACAACATTGCACAGCTTTTCTATGTTGAATCGATATGGATTTCGATTTTCGGTCCTATTTTCACTTCTTATTTAATACACACACACACATTTGTAAACAAAGTTTGATAATAATATTTCTATCATTATATAATAATGAAAAGGGCTTATTTAATAATTAAAATAATTATAAAATCATTTATACTCAATTTAAATTCAAAAATCATTTATTCCAAAATAGTGATATCATTGATGATGTTATAAAGAGATTTTATTTTCAAAACTAAAATAAATAATTTTATTACATATTCTCACTCATATACATAAATGAGTGTATGTATCTAGTTCCATGCATGATGTTGGATGTTCTAAGGCCGTTTGTTGATAAAACGGTTTTCGATTATTTATCGATATATCTTCCAAAGTATATATTTTTGTAAATATTTATTTAAAATACGATTGCTAATTCTATTTATTGTTCAAACCATTATTATTTATGTGGAAAAAAAATCTTATTTTCAATATTTCAAAAAATTTCTTAAGTGATGAATTTTGCTGGTCGTTACAAATTTTATAAGACATTAATATATAAGTACATATGTATATATATACATATATATATTATATGTTTAATAAATATATTTTAGATTTTGATTTTGAATTTCTAGTAAAATTAATTAATACACTTTAATATAATTTAAATGATTTAATATACATATTCATATTTATATACATATATATTTTATAATTTTCATTTATGTGTGCATGTGTGTGTGTGTGTATGTGTATATTTTGTAATATTTTGTATACATGAATTCAAGTATATAAACATACATTTGGATAATATATTTGTGTATTAGATGAGCTAACATGTTCGTTGCAGTGCAAACTCCACCACTTTTACATGGATTGTTATGTTAAACATGCACACACATATACATGTGCATATGATATGCATGTATATATAATATAACATTAATCATATTATAAAATTTGATATAAATTTAAATAAGATAATGATTTAATTTAAAAGAATTTTAGAAATGTTCCAAATAAATTAGACTTCATAGGCCCAACTAAGATCCAAAATGGTAAAAAATTTGAAACTCGACAATTACTTCCACTGCGGATTAGCCCAGTACCAACAATGGTATTAGAGCCCAATAACCTATGCTGTCTAAATGAGTCATGTTTAGGCTTAACTATTAAGGTCACACCCAAATATTATGGTGTCTAGAAAGGTAGTGTCTAGGATTGGGTTTGGATAATTAAGTACTCTACCCTACCCAGCTAACGGCCTAGCTTGAACAGATATGTGAGTCCAAAGGTTGCCCCAAATAGAAAAGGCCCAACTTGAATTGGACCTTAGGCTAGTTTCAAAATTGTTTGAAAATTAAAAGTATAAGGTTTTAAATTTAAAAGTTAAATTTAATAAACACATATTATAAAAGTTATAATATAATAAAATTTATAAAAGTGTTTGAAAATTAAGATAAAGTAATTTCAAAATATTTAAATTTATTAATAAGACTAATAAAATAAAATAATTAAATAAATAAGTTAATTAATGAAAACATATACACTTGTATATTTATTGATATACGTTATGTTGTTTCAAAATGTTGAAAATAACATAAACATACATGAATGTAAATGGATTTGAAATTAATATAATTTAATTAAAATTATTTAATTATATAGATTAAATTAAAATCTTAATTAATTATATAATGCCCACACACATATATATGAGAAATGTGTTATACTATAAAGGTTATAGTATATAATAAATATTAAATATAAATGTTATATTAAATTAATTAAATATTAATTAAATTGTTTATTAATTAAAATTAATTAAATAAGATTTAATTAATATAACATTATACAAAAGATTAGTACATAAGTAATATGAAATATAAAATTTATATAACAATAAAACTTATATAATACGAATGTATAAACTAAAGGTGGAACATTATAGAAACCCTTAAATAGACTTAAGGAATAAATAAATATGTAAATGTACGTATACTATGATTTCCGATGTGTCCGATACTTGAATCACGGAGTAATTTAGAAGAATTACATTATTCCATAAGTTGATAGCACTTAATGTAATATATTGAAGATTATGAATCTTCAATATAATGTTGTCCTCTACTGTGTGTGTGTGTGTTAACAAATTAATTGCATACTGTTTGTACCAAAAATGGGCACAACACTCTTTGGAAGTTTTTGAAGAGATAAAAGTGAAGAAAGAAAATTAAAACTGAGGATTATCTAACAAAAACTCCAAATAACAGAAAGTAAATTGCACAGAAGACAGCGATTTAGAGTGGTTCGGCGTTTCGCCTACGTCCACTATGAAGTTTGATGATTTTATTGCTCGATGCTTGAAGATTACAATTTCTTATAATGTAATACAACTGATTTTCTAAGCTAAGTCTGAAACTAAAGCAGCGGTGGTGATTTGAAGTAAATCTGGCAGAGTCTGGGCGCTCTTTAGCTCTTAGAATTCTCTGACCCCCTTTCTGAATGATCAGGGGCTCTATTTATAGGTGTAGGAGACTGATATTTCGCCTAAATTTCGGGAGACCAGTTCTGGTACGTGAGGGGGGCCCACATGCCCGCTTTCAGGAAATCCGGGCCCACTTTGGGATCGATTCGAAGTCCATTTGAATCAATCAAGAAAACATCCAATCGGGTTGAAATTTGGTGTGGACATTCTTCAACATGTGCTCAAGCTTCTGTGAAAATTTCATAGCATTTGGACTTATAGATCTCAAGTTATGATCGATTCAAGATTGCATTTCCGGTGTACCAGCCTGGTTCGAATCGATCCCCTTCGAATCGATGGTTTGCGCGTGTGAATGGTGACGTGTCGCGCGCGCTTCTCGGGTTGATCCAGCTTTTCCTCCAAGTTTACTGGGTCGAATCCATGGTTTTAGCCGCTTTGACTTGGTGGATTCGAGGCAACGGATTCGAAAGTATGCTCCTTCGAACCGATCGAATGGATGTTTCCTTCATATCGATCAAGGTAGGCCATAGTTGATCGTTACGAAGGATTCTCAACTGAATGGATTCGAAGATAGTCGTGGGATGGAGTCGAAGTTCTTCAACTACATGGATTCGAAGACCTTCCCTTTGATGGATTCGAAGCAGGGAATGGTTCAATGGATTCGAACCATGGCTTGCTCGATGGATTCGAAGCATAGTTATGTTTCGTGGATTCGAAGCAGTGGAAGTTCGATGGAGTCGAACAAAGGTTGTCCCATGGATTCGAACTAGAGCTTGGCCGATGGATTCGAACAAAGGACTTGGCCGATGGATACGAAGCTCGGCCACCTGATGGATTCGAACATAGGCTTTGCCTATGGATTCGAACTTAGGACTGTCTACTCCATTTTTCGTTGGTGATATCTTGAGCATACGAACTCGGATTGACTTGAAATTCGGAATGTTGGCTTTCACGGCTTTGCTTGACGTGTCTTATCAATTGCAGCTCGATCTGGACTTGGACAAAATTCATCGACATTCATAGTAGACCTATGTATAACTGGTTTTCAAGACGAACTGTCCTTGGTTTCTAGTCGAGTTCTTGGTGTCACGGCCTTGCCAAAAGGCGGGATAACATTTGCCCCCCAAAGTACGTCTTGTGTAAACATGACATGCTTTGAAAAACTGCAGGCTCACGTTGGACAATTATGTCATGCTTTGCTGAAACTTGTATTCTGTATCGTTGTAATTGACCGTTGTATGATTGTGATTGGCTGTTTGCCGTCGAAATCATGACGAGATGAGCATTTGATCCCTGTGAACGTCAAAGATCAAATATTAGGCGTGCATATATGTGTTACCTTGACTTCGGTTAAATTTGCGTGTTTGCAAGTCGTAGCCAGTTTAGTTTGTTATCGAATCCTATATCGATCCTTTCCTGAACCGATTTGAGATTCGAGTTAAAACATTGTTTTGATGATTGTCTATGATTATCCTCCGGTATCGATCCTCTCCTGAATCGTTGTAAAAGGTAGACAAGTAATAATTTTTATATCGAAGCGATGCGTTCATCCTCATCGATGGTTTTCGATGGATTCGAAATGATCATTCGAATCGATATTCTTCGAATCGCTACGAGTCGATGGTCGTGAAGTTAGCATTTCGAATCGATGGGACACGGTGACTCCGATTTAGCTTTTGTTGACTTCCTCGAATCGATGAAGCTTCGAATCGATGGGGATTTGTATCGATGCTGCCTTGACGGATTCGAAGCTTTGATGGATTCGAACGTGATGGGTTCGAACGTGGTTGTTCGAATCGATTGGTTTATGACCGGTGGCAATCGGTCAGGTTGAACGGGAGGCGAAGCGTCACCTTTCCTCCTTAGGATCCATATAAATACGTGAGGCATGGCTCATTTTAACTTTTTACTGTTGCTCTGACTCTTTCTTCGTATCGATCCCCCAGAGCTGAGAGAAGCGCTCCTTCGAATCCATCAAATCCTTCAATCTTTCACTCGTAATCACACTAAACCAGGTAACTAATGGATCGAGCCATGTTGAGAATGATTGAACTGGAAATCTTCGCCATCATCTTCAAATTTTTCTTCTGAAAATTTCGAAAGGTTGTGAGATCTGAATGAAATGGGTCGAATCGATGAACGAAGCATGACAAAGTGCTGGAGTTCTCTTGGAGCAGCAGATATTTTGAGGGGTTTCGCCTTTCTTCGCCTCGTATCGATCCGGACTGGAGCAATTCGAATTGATTCTGATTATGGGGCTTCGAATCGATGCTTGTGAAGGGAAGTGGCTCGTACCGATCGATTCAAAGTGATGATTCTACGATCGATTCGAAGGCGTTGAGTTTGATCGATACGAAGTCTTTCTCCTGATGGACTTGAAGCATTCTTTCACTTGATGCTAAGGGTATCGTTCCAAGGACCTACGTCGATACGAAGTGCATCGAGTCGAATTTTTATCGATTCGAAGCACATCGATTCGACTCGATTCGAACATCTTCAGTTCAGGGAATGCAACTCTTCTGACTTGCTCAATGGATTCGAACTATGACCAATTTTTAGTCGAAATTTGACGAACTTAATGAACTTTAGCACACTTGACTCCGACGAGCTTCGGCCTTGCCTAATTGAACTTGACTGTAAGACTATACTTGACTTCCTTTTAAAGCTCGTCGATGGAACCATGACTTAACCAAAAACATAACAGATTTATACTTGAATCGGTCGGTAGCATTTGGATGGCGCTGTTGTGACGGTCAGCGATGACGGTCATTTCCGGTCTGATTTTCAGAGTTTTGTCGTTCGCACATTTTGATTCATTCCGTAAAATTTGCTTAAGTAATGCACAGCACTTGCACTGCACGGCACATTCATACACACTACACTGGGGAATGCACGGGCTTTTTATGAACTTAACGTTGCTTTTTGATAAGTTAGTCAGTTATGGAGTCTTCGAGCTCTTAGCAGCAGGAGATTCAGAGTTCCCCTCCTCCGGTTCTTGTAATTCCAGATATCCCAGCGGATATAGTAGATCCAGCTCCCGACGAGCTACAAGATGCAATATTTATCGAGGATCCTATTGATTCCGTTCAATCTAACATCTCCGAAAACTTGTTGGGTAGGATATGCACAAGACATCATATTTCTTTAGACGATGTGTTATTGCCGAGTTCCAGCGATAGACCTCATTGTCCGCCCGAAGGGTATACTGCCTTTTACCGACATGCTTGTGCGGCCGGAACACTCCCTCCATTCAATTAGTATATTAGGGAGATGTTATCGTTTCTTGGACTCGATCCCTCTCAATTACACCCTAACGGGCATGCGCTACTGAATAGTGCGTTTATTGTATTTATGGACCACCTCTTCCGTCCTCGAAGGCCGACGGAAATCAGATATCTATTTAACTTCAAGAGTAGAGGCGATAGCCCGTCTTTTACATTTTTGGAGGCAGTGAGAAACTGTCAAGTTATTACCGGAGCCTAGACCAGACTTAGTTACTTCAAGAATGAATGGTTCTATGTCCGGTGTCCTCCTGGTTTTGCTAGGCGATGGTTGTCTAGACGTAAGTGTCGTAACCTGTTGACGTTTCTTTGACGAATAGTTTTTGGCATTGGTATTGACATCCTGTTTTTCTTATAGCCATTATCTCCAGACCCGATGGCGGGTATTACAAGGGCATAGTTCAGAGCCTTCAAGGGATCTCGAGCGACTTGCGACACATCGACTCGGTGTTGAATGACTACAACTTAAGAGCTCTTGGCTTGATTGAAATGAAGCAGAGCATAGTGATTGAAGGAATGCTGAAGCCCGTTTCAAAGAAGAAGAAGAACAAGAAGAAGAAAAAGATGGCGAAAAAGACGCTCGGGGTTGTGATAACCGAAGTGAGCGATGAAGAAAGAACTCTCACGGACATAGAGCCGATGGCGGATCTTTCTGGAAATTTTGAAGAGTTGGGAGAAAGACGGAAAAGCAAGACCGCTGTTTCTAAAAAACTTAAATCTAAGGGGTGGAAGTCCGTAGATGTGTCTCCTCCCACCTCCGGAGTTATGATTTCCGAGGCCGCCCCTTCTCAATCGAGAGATACTTTCAAAGGGCTTGACGATATTCCCATCCCTGATTATATATCGATTCCTCACCATTCCGGGTTGGAGGAATTTCAAGATGTTTTAAATATGAGCGAGCCGTTTCCTTTGAGTGCGGTCAACACTTCCGGTTGGTCTGGGGGTTTACACATTTACACACACTTCCACAGCACTACATGATTTCCGCACATTGAACATGGTTTTTGTAGGATTCTAAACTATAGTTTCTTCTTATCGCAGGTGAGATGTCAGGCCGTGGATCCACTTTGGATAGGCTCCGTAATGTACGCCGATCTTCCTCATACTATGAGTCCCGCTGGAGGGAATCAGATAAGGATCAGGGACGAGGCTATAACAATCAGGATCGCTATGATAGAGATCGAGATTATTGGCGTAGCCACTCTGGTCAAGATCGTACTGACAGAGATAGGAGTTATCAGTACCGACCGCGATCTCGTTCTCCTCCGCCTCCTAGGGTCCCTATAGATCCTCCTGAGTCTTCGCATCAACAACAACCTTCTCTATCTTCCAGGCCCGAAACTCAGCGGCAGAGGGATGAACCGTCGGCAGCTGCCATTGTTGAACAGGCTCCGGTTGAATTGACAAGTGAAGGGGCCATCCAGCTTGCTCAAATGAAAAAGGACTTTCCAGAAATCGGTTTGGATGCATATGTCTTCCCTCCCCATCTTAAGAGGATTCCTTCGGATGCCGAAAATATGGCGCATAGTTATATCCGCGACTTTTACGCTCAATACAAGGAGTGGTACAAAGCAGCCGTGAAAGCTTCAAAGGTTGCTTTTGACCGGGCAAAGGTTATTGAGGAGCGTGATGCTGACATTGTCAAGAAATATCGCATCATCCAGGTTCTTCAATTTGAGATGGAGTCATCTCGAAACTCTGAACTCCAAGCGCTTAAAAAGCATGATGATGCTGTGGCGAAAATGGCGAGGATGCAGCAGGCACACTGTGCCTTGGTAGAAGGGATGGGCCACCGCTATACCACTGTCGTAGCTGAGCGAGACATAGCCGTTAAAGAGCTAAATGAGCTCAAGGTCAAATTTGCTGAGGTGGTGAAAGAAAAAGACGATGCTAATACCACCGCTCAGGAGGCATGCGACCAAGCTGTGTCACTTCGAGCCGAACTTGCTGCGGCGGTGTCCAAGACCAAGTCCGTGGAGGTAGAAATCCAGGAAAAGATTATAGCGGAGCAGTCCAAGATGGACGCTGATTTCGATGATCTCCTGGTTACATACAACGCCAACGTGCTGGAGCACAGAAATTTATCATGGCTGGGAGATGACTCTATGATTCTGTATAACGCCTGGACTAGGTTGGTGGAGGAGAAGAAAGCAGCGCATCCGAATGAAACGCTGGATGATTTCGAGCTTGAGATGCGCTTCCTTACTGAGGAAGAGAGGAAAGTTCTTCATGAGGCGGTGATTTCCGTGGCGAAAGAGAGGCTTGGTGTTCAACAGATAGAGACGGGCGAGGGCTCGAGGATTGAGCATCACGAAACAAGTGTCGGAGCTGTAATTCCGACATTGCCTGAAACCATTGGTGCGGTCGATCCCCAGTCCGTCCCCGCTTATAATCCTGACCAGCCGCAATTGTCTTCCGCTGATGCTCCTACCTCTGTATCTGCCCATACTGCGGGCCAGGCTAAGGAAGGTAATTGAACGCCTCTCGTATACACTTAGTGTGGTGAATCTGAATCAATACTCTTAGCTAACAATCTTCGTTTTTTCACATTTCGGTGACTGAAGCCGTTATCTCTGCGCCTCCTGCATCTCAAGCCTCTTATCAAGCGCAGGGTGCTATCGTTACCGAAGATATTACGACATCTACCGTGGTCGGCGAAGAAGGGGAAGCGAACATGTTATCTTTCGACGCTCAGATGATTGAGGAACTCCTCAGTCAACCCAACGATCCCTTCGTCGATCCATCCTTTTCTATGAGCGGGACCACTCCGGCTGTTAGTTCTTTTATGCCAGTCACTAGCATATCCAGCGCGGCCCAAGCACCTCGTAAAGATGAGATTTTGGCTGAGATTGATGCTGAGATGACAGCAGTGACTGCCGGCATGAATCCTTCTGGCCCTGCCCCGCTAATGATGATATCGCCGGGCGGTACCGTGGTCATTGCGAGTGCTCCGGTCCCACTTCCTGTTACAGCCCCTATGCTTCCAGTTCAACCCTCCAAGAGAATCTCCGTCGCCTCAAGCTCCGAGGAATATGTTGATATTATGTCGCCATCGGAGGACAAACCGGAGAAGAGTAAGAGAGTGAGGAGGAAGTCGGGTGGCGGATCCAATGGGACTACCCCGAAGAAGAAACCGAGGAAGAAGAAAGATTGATCTCTTCCTTTCGTTTGTTGTCACATTCGGGGGTAGTGTTTCGTTTTGTTGATTTTTCTATAGCCGTGTATAGATGTGGACTCGGCTCCTACTAGTAGGAATTTTTTGAACCATCTTGTAATCGGATTCTTTTTGTTGATAATGGAAATGAAAGTATATTCTCTTTCATCTTCAATTCGATATTTGTTTTGGTTCTAACCCCAGTCTTGGGGATAAATATGGAGTTGAAGAATGTTTATACTCCGTCTCACACTCTGGGAGTACGGAGTTAAGTAAATGTTCATACTCCGTCTCGCACTTTGGGAGTACGGAGTTAAGTAAATGTTTATACTCCATCTCGCACTCTGGGTGTACGGAGTTGAGTAAATGTTTATACTCCGTCTCGCACTCTGGGAGTACGGAGTTGAGTAAATGTTTATACTCCGCCTCGCACTCTGGGAGTACGGAGTTGAGTAAATGTTTATACTCCGCCTCGCACTCTGGGAGTACGGAGTGTAGTGATTGTTTATACTCCGTCTCGCACACTGGGAGTACGGAGTTGAAGTAATGTTTATACTCCGTCTCGCACTCTGGGAGTACGGAGTCAAGTTAATGTTTATACTCCGTCTCGCACTCTGGGAGTACGGAGTTAAGTTATGTTTATACTCCGTCTCGCACTCTGGAAGTATGGAGTTAAGTGAATGTTTATACTCTATCTCGCACTCTGGGAGTACGGAGTTGAAGTAATGTTTATACTCCGTCTCGCACTTTGGGAGTACGGAGTCAAGTAAATGTTTATACTCCGTCTCGCACTCTGGGAGTACGAAGTTAAGTTATGTTTATACTCCGTCTCGCACTCTGGGAGTACGGAGTTAAGTGAATGTTTATACTCCGTCTCGCACTCTGGGAGTACATAGTTAAGTGAAGGATTGTCGCGTATCAACCCATTTTTAGCCCGATGTGATGGCTTGCCCCCGAGCTCGGGTTTCACTTAGAGAGTGGCCGGTCGTATCACATCCATTCCCTATTTGAATAAATTCCACTGCATGATGGAATTTAGCTCTTCGAGCATCGTGATGTCGTATATCGTATTCAATGAATCACAGCTCTGGCTCGATGACATGTCATTTTATTGCTGAAATAAGAAAATATGGCAAAGTTAGTTGCCTTATTACAAGTTCTAATTTCAAAATGCAGAAACAAATTTTAAAATGGAATTTAAACTAAATAGATAAACATAGCCTGTTATTTGCAGTAGCGACGAAAACTTTTGTTACTCCAGGCCCTTGGTAAAGTTAGACCATCAACGGTTGCTAACTTAAATTTGCCGTCCCCAAGCTTTCACTTAATTTTGTGCGACCTTCTCCACGTTGATCTCATGTGTGGGAGTGCCGGATAATCTTTTTTGGTGACAAGCTCAACGAGTTCAAAAGCTTTAAGTCGGTCCTTGGTATTGCGTAATCGGGCGACTTGATTTCGACGTATGATCGTTCTCAAATCAACCTGGTCGCCCTGGACGACCCCAACTCCGTTGACGGTAGGGAACTTTAAAGTTAAGCACCACGGGGCAATTACGGCCCTGAATTCAGCAAGGGTAGGTCGACCTAAAAAGGCATTATATGGCGAGTCTACATCCAACACCACGAACTGCAATGTCAGAATCGACCTACGTTCTTTGGCTCCCAATTCAACTGGTAATTCCACCATCCCAACAGGTATGGCAGCGCTGCAATTGAATCCATGGAGATGAGTTTGGCAGGGTTTTAGATCCCTAACTTTCATCTTCATTTGATTATAAGCATGTACAAATATGATATTCACAGAGCTCCCACAGTCAATCAGGATCCTCTTCATCCACATCGGACCTACTCGGGTCGATATCACAAGTGGGTCAGTAGTCGGGCTTCCGACGTTGTCAACATCGCTGTCTCGGAAAATGATGTCGTTAGTCATCGCTCTCTTTCGTTTGGTCGAAGGTCTATCGTCCAAGTTACCATCATACTTGAAATTTGTACGTCTAACTAAGTTGTTATATGATTCCATTTCTCCCCAGCTTCGAACCGCTGGATGAGGACCACCACTTACAGCATTAATTACCAGTCTTCCTCCGACACGAGCTGGTTCTTCCTGTCTTTCTTGATTCTGTGCATGATTTTGATTTGAGGGGCCCGCTCCACCAAACTGCGGTGCCCGCAAAAACTGGTCTAACTTTCTCTCCCTGATCAACTTTTCAATGAGGTCTTGCAAATGTCGACACTCATTGGTATCGTGGCCGTAACTTTCGTGAAATCTACAAAACTTCCTTATTTTAATCTACCTCTCCGATGATTGCTTCGGAGCAGGCTTCTTATATTGCACAATGTTGCAAGTTTGCAGATACACGTTTTCCAACGATGTATTCAATGGCGTGTAATTATCAAACATTGGAGTCCTACGTTGTGGGCCTCGATTCTGGTCTCTTTTCTTATCCTGACCATTGTTGACTCTTGGCTGAGTTTGTTTGTTCTGTATATTTAACTGAACTTTTCCGGAACTCTCACCGGACTGCTTAACTGCTACATTACTTTGTATTCCTTCAGTTCTGGGTATCGCATCGTCCTGTTTCCTAGACTGTTTCACGTCCTCTTGTCGCAAGAATTGAGCGGCTTTGGAGTAGAAATGGTCCAACAATGCGGGTGGTTTTCTAGCTAACCAATTTCCAAATTCAGAGTCGGGATCGATCCCTTTGGTTAATGCCATCAAAATCGAGTTATCGTTGGGATTACTAATTTCCTCGCATGTTGCATGGAATCTCTCTAAATAACGTCTGAGTGTCTCTCCCTTAGCTTGGGTGATGCTAGATAGGGTGTTAACGTCTTTAGGTCTGGCGACATGCATACAGAACTTTTTGACAAATTTCTTAGCCAGTTGATCGAACGAAGAGATAGATCTAGGTGGCAACCTTGTGAACCACATTGTTGCGATTCCTCCCAAAGAGATGGGGAAACTTCGGCATTTTACTGCATCATCAGCCCTTGCGGCGCTCATTGACCACTCATACTTCAAAATATGTTGATTGGGATCGGAATTTCCTTCGTACATAGGGAGAGTTGGCATTCTGAATCGCCAAGGAGGATCAGCGTATAATACTTCGTCTGTGAAAGGAGTATGACTACGGGAGATTCCCCAGTCGTCATTGGTAAGCCCTTGGCTTTCGCGAATCATCTGACGTATCATGGTTGAAATATCGGGCATAGCCACATTCTGTGTATGCTGAGCTAAGGTGTGGTCGGGTTCCACAGTGCGAGTTTGGATCGGACGCTGTCGACGGCCTATGTCTCGCCTCCTTGGTTCCACATCTTTTGGGACGTATGGTTCAGGAGTACGCCCACGTTGTTGATTATTCGGATCTGACAGATTCCGGGTATCAACCCTTGTTTCTACCGCGGCGGTCGCAGTGCGATTGTTTGTGGTATGCTGTGGAACAGCACCTCCTTGTGACGAGGGCCCGACCTAGAAGCTAGTTGACGGTCCGACCCTCAATTGTCCTACAGTCAAGCTAGGTTGATGTCCGATAGCTTGTGTATGACTTGCGTCCAATCGGGGACATGTAGATCTGCCGTGATAGTCAGATGAAGCAGAACGTTCAGTGGACGAGTGGGAAGCATCATCCCTCCTGGTCCTCCTGCGCCTTCGGCGGTTTAATTGATTGGTCAATTCAATATTAGCACGCAACTGTTCGGCCAGCTGTTGCCGACTTTGAGTCAATTCCTAGAGCAATACATGGAACTCTTGTCTGGTTACTGGCCCAGACGGATCTGAGTGAGCAGTGTTGTCTTGATTGGATTGTAGCTGCTGTGTAGGATTTTGTCTATCCCGACCTTCTTGATCAGCAGCAGTAGAGGTAGTTCTTATACTAACCATCTTAAGTAGTGGGTTCCTTTCCCAGATTTTATGCAAATCTGAATAGAATGGAAGGATTCTGGATTAGAGATCTGGATCTTCCTCTTGGATTTATGCAATCCGGTATCGATGGTAGATCCAAGGAGCAGGAGAAAAGGCTGGTTTTTCTCAGTGAAAGCACCAAAGTGTTTGTACCAAAAATGGGCACAACACTCTTCGGAAGTTTTTGAAGAGATAAAAGTGAAGAAAGAAAATTAAAACTGAGGATTATCTAACAAAAACTCCAAATAACAGAAAGTAAATTGCACAAAAGACAGCGATTTAGAGTGGTTCGGCGTTTCGCCTACGTCCACTATGAAGTTTGATGATTTTATTGCTTGATGCTTGAAGATTACAATTTCTTATAATGTAATACAACTGATTTTCTAAGCTAAGTCTGAAACTAAAGCAGCGGTGGTGATTTGAAGTAAATCTGGCAGAGTCTGTGTGCTCTTTAGCTCTTAGAATTCTCCGACCCCCTTTCTGAATGATCAGGGGCTCTATTTATAGGTGTAGGAGGCTGATATTTTGCCTAAATTTTGGGAGACCAGTTCTGGTACATGAGGGGGGCCCACATGCCCGCTTTCAGGAAATCCGGGCCCACTTTGGGATCGATTCGAAGTCCATTCGAATCGATCAAGAAAACATCCAAACGGGCTGAAATTTGGTGTGGACATTCTTCAACATGTGCTCAAGCTTCTGTGAAAATTTCATAGCATTTGGACTTATAGATCTCAAGTTATGATCGATTCAAGATTGCATTTCCGGTGTACCAGCCTGGTTCGGATCGATCCCCTTCGAATCGATAGGGTCGAATCGATGGTTTGCGCGTGTGAATGGTGACATGTCGCGCGTGCTTCTCGGGTTGATCCAGCTTTTCCTCCGAGTTTGCTGGGTCGAATCCATGGTTTTAGCCGCTTTGACTTGGTGGATTCGAGGCAACAGATTCGAAAGTATGCTCCTTCGAACCGATCGAATGGATGTTTCCTTTGTATCGATCAAGGTAGGCCATAGTTGATCGTTACGAAGGCTTCTCAACTGAATGGATTCGAAGATAGTCGTGGGATGGAGTCGATGTTCTTCAACTGCATGGATTCGAAGACCTTCCCTTTGATGGATTCGAAGCAGGGAATGGTTCAATGGATTCGAACCATGGCTTGCTCGATGGATTCGAAGCAGGGTTATGTTTCGTGGATTCGAAGCAGAGGAAGTTCGATGGAGTCGAACAAAGGTTGTCCCATGGATTCGAACTAGAGCTTGGCCGATGGATTCGAACAAAGGATTTGGCCGATGGATACGAAGCTCGGCCACCTGATGGATTCGAACATAGGCTTCGCCTATGGATTCGAACTTAGGACTGTCTACTCCATTTTTCGTTGGTGATATCTTGAGCATATGAACTCGGATTGACTTGAAATTCGGAATGTTGGCTTTCACGGCTTTTCTTGACTTGTCTTATCAATTGCAGCCCGATCTGGACTTGGAAAAAATTCATCGACATTCATAGTAGACCTATGTATAACCGGTTTTCAAGACGAACTGTCCTTGGTTTCTAGTCGAGTTCTTGGTGTCACGGCCTTGCCAAAAGGCGGGATAACACATACTCCTTAGTTTTTGAGAAAATTCAAGCTAGTGATGTTATGTGTAGTATTATTAATATATTTAATAGACCAGGTAAGATAACTATACGAATTTGTTGAGGAAACTCAAGGCACCTATATTATACTTAGGCTGTTGCGATATGGTAGGTACAACTGAATAATTTTTTTTCAATTTGTTAAGAAAACTCCAGGTCAAAGTGAAATTAGGACAATGTACCAAGGGTTAGGAGTTGTATATGATACAACCAATAAGGAATTGACCATCGTCCATGGAGCTATGATTTGTTGAACTAACTCTTAGTCATTATTCCAAGACGGACGAGTCCTTACACCCATTAGTGAAGTCGAAAGACTTCTATGTTTCTACTTAGGATTTGGCAAAACATAAAAGACTACAAAGGGCTTATCAGTAAAAAGGAACATAAAGTTTAACCTTACTTTTATTATAAGAACATATATTATGGTGTTGTCTTTATAATCTACCAATTAAAACTTATAAAAATTGTTAACTCCAAAACTATATTCTAATAATGACAAGCTTATTCGACCTAACTATACTGATTGGACAAGAGAAATTAAAATAGCGTTAACATACAAGTGCCTACGATCGGCTATTATATGTGAATCCAAAGAACAATCCACTGATGATGCGGACCCCAAACTAAGACTTGCTTATGAAAAATGGGTTTCAGACCTAGAGATCGGCTAAGTTTTCATGTTGTTTATGTTAGACAAGCCTTTGTAGAAGCAACACAAAAATATGTTTATCCATGTGATATTTGATAGTCTCAAGGCCCTGTTTGGTGAACAGTCATGTTCAGCAAGGTAAGAGCTTATGAAAAAGCTGTTCAGTATCAAAATTACCAAAGGACAGAAATTGGACGATTATATGCTAATGATAAAGGGCTACATTGATAGACTTACACAATTGGATGTATGTATAAGCAATGTATTGCAAGTTCATAATCCTTGGCTTTCTTACTCCTCGGTATGAGCCGTTCATAATGAATTATAATATAAACTGATTAAATGTGAATCTCATAAAGCTCCTCAATATGTTGAGATCAGTCGAGTCTGCATCTAAGGATTAAGGGGCTGTACTTGCTGTTAAGGGTAGCGCATCATCTTCGAAGAGTTCAAAAAAGCAGAAAAGAGAAGGAAAGAAAAACAAGAAAAGTAAAAAGATCGATGACAATGGTGATTGTCACCATTGCCACCAAAAAAGTCATTAGAAAAGGAATTTTCCTGATTACTTAAAGATTATGAGAGAGAAAAAGCATTATGGTTCTACGGCTCCATCAGGTACATTTATGATTCAAAAAAAATTTATATTCAATAAAATATCTTATGTCTTAAATACTGGATCTGGAACTCGTATATATATATATATATATAATTCATTAAGGGGCTTAGGAACTGGCCCATGTGACAAAAGGAGAAATGAGGCTCCAAGTTACTGATGGATTTGTCATAGATGCAACGGTGGTAGAAGACTATATTTATGTTTGCCTAGTGGAGTAGTTTTGATATTAAATAAGTGCTATTTTGTTAAAGACTTTATTTTTGGGATTATTTCTGTTTGTGGATTGTCTAAGACTATATATATATATTTCATAGTGCAAATATTGTTTTAAGCATTAGTTTGAACGAAAATAAAGTCTATGATGATATTCTTGAAAATGGAATTTATGTGATCAATACTAATTATATATGTTCTGTGAATAATTCATTTGACAATATAAATGATAGTTATCTTTGGTACTATAAGATAGGTCATATTAGAGAGAAATGACTGCACAAACTAAAAACTGAAGGTTTTCTCTTGTCACTTGATTCTTGAATCATTTGACACATTGAGTCTTGTCTCACAGGTAAATGACCAAGCACCCCTTCAGTAGGAGCAATGAAACAGTTGATTAACACTTAGGGTTTACATAGTGATGTATGTGACTGGATGCCAGTAATCACTAAAGATAATAGTTCTTACTTTGTTACCTTCACTGATGATTTCTTGAGACCGGGATATGTATATTTTATGGAAAAAAAATCTGATGTCTATAAAATATTTTTTGAATATAAAATTGTAGTAGAAAACCAAACGGGCCATAAGACTATAATTTTTTGATCAGATCGAGGATGTGAGTATGTTGAATGGGAATTCCAATAGTACTTAAAGGTAATGGGATTATCTCTTAGATTACTCTACCTTATACTCCACGACGCAACGTTGTGCCAAAGCTGTTTGCACAAAAAATGGGCAAACACCTCCAAGTCGTATGATTTAGTCGATTTTCTGTTGTTTTTAGTGATCTGGATACTTTATGCAAATATGTAAAAAGCAGGGACTAAACTATAAAAGACACACAGGTTTATAGTGGTTCGGCCAGAATGTGCCTACGTCCACTTTATATCTTATTCTCCTTTACTGTTCAGATTACAAGTACAAAGCTTTGATTACAAGTGTATGAAAGTTGTTTGAAAGTTCTGTCCGTTCTTGAGCTCTCCAACTTGTCCCCCATTGTTGTACCCTTGCCCCTCTATTTATAGAGTGAGGTTGGCAGTAGGGGTCTTGGATGTATGTAGTTGCTGGTGGGCCTGCGCTGATGCAATCTGGCCTAGCAACGTTGGTTCGGTAGTGCTTTGGTTCGGCCATGGGTGGAGGCGTGGATTGATCCGGTAGTAGAGGATTGGTGTTGATTCGGCTTGGCTTTGGAAGCGAGTTGGTCCGGCGATGCCCTGGTCCGGTGGTGAGTGGAGAAATGGGTTAGTCCGGTGGTGGGAGTAGGTGACTGACTCAGTAAGGAGTGGTTCGGTAGGGCCTTGGCTCAGCAGTGAGTGGTCCGGTAGGGAGTGGTTCGGTAGGGCCATGGCTCAGTGGTGAGAATACGCCCAACATTTGCCCCCCAAAGTGGGGCATTTGCCTGCATATGTCGCGCTTTGTTTTCCTTAGTTTTTTTTAGTTTGGATTCTCCCATTCGGCCCAAGTGCTGAACCAGCTGATCCGGTTATCCTATGCTTGCTTATAAGTAAGGGCCTTATGCTCTCGTTATTCCTTACTATCCAAATTCCTGCCTGCCGAATCAACACTTCACCGAACCAGTTTGATTGCCGGACCAGGTGAGCTTTTCTTCCGCCGAATAATCTTTATGCTTGAATTACCGAATGACCTCCTAAGGAACGTAAGTGCCGAATGAACTTCAAGTCTCGAATTACCGAACGGTATTTTTATGTTTTGAACTATAAATGGGACTCCAGACTGTTAGGTATTTGCTTGTTTATATTTCTATACTCCTTGTTCTAACGATACGTTTTCTCGTGTTTGCAGATAATGTCTCATAAAATAGAAACCCGTTCTGATAAAAAGAAATCTAAGGATAAAGGAGAGTCCTCCATCGTGCCCCCAGTCCAGGCAGAACCGGGATGACATGGACCTACCCCGATATCATTAGTGGACGGGTACAGTCCGCAAGAGCTCTTGAACTCACCGCCTGACTGCTTTCCCAGTTCCCTCAAAGATGAACAGCTTGACGCTATATCTAGATCTTTTGGGATTGAAAGGGTGCAGATGAGGTTGCCGGGGAACGGAGTGATGCCGTATAACCCCCCAGAAGGATATTTTGCTTACAGCAGGTATCATTGCATGTGCGGTGCCATTCCTCCGATTAACGCCTGGATAGTCAGCTTCGTCACATACTTGAAGGTGGCCCCTTTCCAGCTTCAGCCTAATTCCTATGCTATCTTGGTGAGTTTGTTTATTATCTTCCAAAGGAGATACGGGCGTCCTCCGTCCAACCGGGAATCCGGTACTTGTACAACTTGAGAGGCTACAAGAAGGGGTCTCCGTATGTTAGCTTAGAGTCGGCTGTGTCCTTCAAGCCAGTCCTGTATTTATATTCGAAATTCAGCATGTTCAAGAAGGAATGATTTTTTGTCAAAGATGACTCCGTTTCCTTCCACCGCTTCACCTCTGGCTGTAAGTTGAATCTCATTTATGATTTTTGTTCTGACTAGAATACTCCTCCTTACGTGCTTTATTTCTTGCTAGCAATAGGTGGCTTTGCGGTTGTAGAGAATGATCGTCTGGTTCGGATGGCTGAGGAAATAGAAGCCATTCCGGAAGGGGAAAGGGCGGCTTCTTATTTGATCAGGAACGCTACTCTTCTGGGGCTCAATCTGATTCTGCCACGTCAGTCTATGGTCAAGCAGAGAGAAACAGCTGAGGAGAGGGCTGCCAAAGCTAAAGGAGGGGCTACGGCGAAGAGCAGTAAAAGGAAACCCTTCTCAAAGTATCCAACTGCCGGGGGGAAGAAACTGAAGAAATCCGATGGACCTCCCCCAGCACATGTCCAGACGTTCCGGAAGAGGAAGATGAGGATGAGGAAAGAGGCGAGGGTGAAGGAGGTGAGGCAGAGAGTGGAAGTGGTGGAGAAGGTGATGGACAGAGTGGTGATGATGGTGGCGACGGACAGAGTGGTGATGGTGCTGGGGCTTTGTCTTCTAAGCAAGCGGGTTTGATCCAGGAGTGGACGGACGATGCTTTCCACCTAGCTTTCGAAGGGCTGGAGGAAGAAACGACTCTGGTAGAGGAGCCTAAGAAAGCTGACAAGGCCAGAGCCGGCGTCGACTCATCTTCCAAAAGTGTTCTAGTTGATGCAGCCCCCGCGACTCAAGGTGAATTTTTTACTTCTGCAGACTCCATTTATGATAAGGATTTAGGAATATTTTATGGTCAGCTCCCGTCCTGGAATGAGATCCAGGACCTATTGCAGTATCCCACTCCTCCCCAAGGTTTTTATAACAAAAGCGTCTCCTTACTTTTCCTAACTTGACATATTTCTTGAATTATAGTTCAATGTCTGCTTGTAACACTTGGTTTTTGTCCCAGGATCGGATAAAGTGGCAAAGACATCGGGTGTTCGGCACCGTCTTGAACAATATAAACTTCTAAGGGCTTCCACTAAGCCAAAGCCTCCGACTAACCGCCCTGGAGACGTAGTCGGCTATCGTCCTCTTCTTGGAGTTATCGAAGAGGATATCCAAAAGAAGAAGAGGAGTCGCTCCTTGTTGGAATCTCCACCTGACCCTCAGCCCCCGACTCAGCCTCTTCAGGATACCACAGAGGAGAATACTGAGCTTATTCCTTCCCCGCACCCGTCTGAAAATACTACCGTTACCCCGATAGACCATCCTGGCTTGGCTCGTAATCCGTTTGTGGGTCATCCGGATCTGGATCCGGGTTCTCACGATATTTCCTTTGATGAGGCTACTAGTGAGCACCTTCTCCCTCGTAATCCCATGGTAAGGGTGCTTGACGAGGCCAAGTCCCTGCACCTTGATCTGCTTACCACTTGGGTTGTAACCTTGGGGGACGAAGCTAAGGCAAACATTGACCGGGTTGCTGAGGAAACCAGGAAGCTGATGGGGCATCATGCTCGACTGGTTAAGGCTGGAGAAGAAATCGGCAGTGCTAACATTCGACTGCGTTTAATGGTTTCCGACCAAGCCAAACAACTCGCTGATCAAGCCATCCGGATCTCTCAACATGAGATCGCATCTAGGCAATTAAAGAAGACCATGGAGGAGGCCAGCAGGGCAGAGATGGTAAAAAATAGAGGCCGTTTGTAAGGAACGGATTGATATGGCTATTGCAACGGTGGATGAGGTTCGGAAAGCGGATCTCGAGCGGGTACAGGAGTTGTCCGGGAAACTTGAGGCTGCGGAGCTTGCTCAAACCAAGTTGAAGGAGGAGATGGAGGCGATGATAAAAACCTTTCAGGCTGATAGCTCGCGATACTAATCGGAGATGGACGCCACCATTGCAAAGCTGTTGGCTTCTGAGGACCGAATAAGGGAGTTTGAGGAGAATGAGGGGATAATGGATGAGATGCTTCAAGATATATACTTTCGCACTTGGAAACAGGGCAACTTATCTTGGATGGATGACTACCCCCGAGTCATGGCTAGGATTTATCTCAGGGCCTTGGAGGAGGCTAAGTCCGATGCAGATAAGGAGGGTGGCGTGGCCTTTAGAATGGATGTGGTTACGGCTAAATTCACCAAGGAGGATAAGGTGGCGGTGAAAGAGGGTATGCGGCTGCTTACTGCTGAGGAGGTTGGTGTGCAACTGGAGGATGATGATCAAGGAGCAGAGGCTGGTAAGTCTTCTCTTTTAGCTTTTTGTAACCTGACCGCTTATCGCTAATCTAATGGATTCTTCTTCTGGATTGAACAGGCGAGACCTCCGAGGTATCGACTACCTCCAGCCAGCATGTTGAGAGTTCTGATCCCGTGGCTAAGTAGATCTTGGAGGGCCGGCAGGATAGAGATGAAGCTCCGATGCAGCTGACTCCCTGACTCGACCTGGATGTCTTTTTGGTTTGTTTGACATTGCTGCCTACGCTAGCTCTGTGATTCCATCGTGTTTGATGCTAGTTTCTTGCTTAATATATAATTTCATACCTTGCAAAGTTAATGTGATGTGCGAATAAATTATAGCTATATATTTATTTACAAGAGAAGAAAGTACCGCCCTTCATGTCTCAGTTGTAGATGGTAGCTTTGAATGTCTTATACGACTGAGTATGGAACGTAGTTGATTGACCTGTCATCCCATTGTGAGTCCTTATCCCCATCGGTGAGCGTCTCCTACTTTGTGTCCTGTACTTTGGGGATCGTTATAGAGGGTAGGAGGAAAGTTTTTAAATAAGATAGAAATATAAGAAAAAGTAAAACTTCCAATCATGGAAGGCCTGTGATGTGCTTAAGTTCGAGGCAAACGGGTTTTGTAGTCACTTTCCCTAGCTGTGGGTCTTGGAAACATTTTTCACCCATCTTACGCCTCCGCGGGGAGTTTATCTTTTTTACCACAGCCGTACTTAAGACACTCGGAGCCGAGATCGCGCACAGTAACTACCCGGGCCATTATGGCCCATAATCGTGGGTATTATTCGATTTATCGTGGCCGGCTAGCGTGGGTGCCGATCGTCAACCATGAACTGCCCCTGGCTGGCCACACCTTATGTTGGGGCTTAAAGTAGCTTCGCGGTTGCCGGCGAGCCGAACGCCGTAATGAGCTGCCTAGGCTATGGTCGGCCTACTCGGTGGCTTATAATCGGCTCATTACAGTTGGCTTTAAGGGCCGATCGCGAGCAATGAGTTAACCTGCAGCAGAAGAATGCTGGAGCAAAAGTGTCTCATTGGCGAGGGCATAGATTCGCATAGTACCTGTTAGGTCTGGTTCAGGTGAAGTCGCGCCGTGATGTGTCTTGAATGGAAATGCCATTGCACAGGATTTCGTTCAACATAAAAGGATAAGGTTAACAAGCAGCCAAGATATAAAGGAACAAGTTAAAAAGAGACAAGTTTTTAAAGTGGTTCGGCATGAAAATGCCTACGTCCACTGATTCTCTTTATTAATTCACTTCATATGGGCAGTACAAGTTAAGAAAAGTATCGACGAAGGTGTTGGATGTTCCATGCCCTCTAGAACACCTCTCCGTCCACTGTTGACAAAATATAAGCTCCGTTGTGGAGATCTTTGTGAATTACATATGGTCCATCCCAGATTGGATCTAGCGCTCCGGGGCACGGGAAGATTCGCTTGAGGACAAGATCTTCTTTTTGTAAGCTACGATGCTTGACTTTGGAGTTGTATTGCGTTGCCACTTTTTGCTTGTGAGCTGCTGCTTTGAGGGCTGCATTATTTCTTCTTTACTCAATTAGATCCAAAGACATGTGAAGGAGTTCTTCGTTCTCTTCTGGGTTATAGTGGATCCTACGGTGGGAAGGCACTATAGTTTCAACTGGGAGCATAGCCTCCGATCTGTATGCCATAGAGAAAGGAGTATGCCCCGTTGATGTTCTGAAAGATGTGCGATAGGCCCAAAGTGCCGTAGGAAGTTCATCCACCCAAGCGCCTTTTGACTTTTCAAGTTTCTTTTTGATTAGAGTTTTGAGAATTTTGTTGACAGCTTTGACTTGTCCGTTTGCCTGGGGATAAGCTACAGATGAGAAACTTTTGTGAATTCCGTGCTCTTGGCACCAGTTGGCGAACTCCTCGCTGTCAAACTGAAGTCCATTGTCCGGAATGATTTTAAGTGGGACTCCGTACCTGCATAGAACATTTTTGATCAAGAAGTTAATAACTTTTGCTGAAGATACTTTATTTAGGGGTTCTGCTTCCACCCATTTGGTGAAATAGTCGACTACCATTATAGCATATTTGGCTCCGCCTCGGCCCATTGGCAGTTCGCCAATCAAGTCAATTCCCTATACTGCAAAGGGCCAAGGGCTGGTCATTTGAGTAATCTCAGTTGTTGGTAGCCGCGGAATCTTACCAAATTTCTGACATTTGTCACATTTTTTGACGAAATCTAAGGCGTCTTTGCTTAAGGTGGGCCAGAAATATCCATATCGGAGAATCTTCTTTGCCAGAGTCTGCCCTCTAGTGTGATCTCCGCAGCTTCCTTGATGGATGTTGGATAAGATTTCCTTTGCTTCCCTTCCAGCGACACACCTTAATAAAGGGTTAGAGAAGCCGCGTCGATAAAGGGTGCCTTCTTGTATTGTGTAGTGGGAAGCTCTCCTCAAGATTTTCTTGACTTTGTTACGCTTGACGGGCAGTGTGTCGTCTTTTAAGTATTTTTAGATGGGAGTCATCCAAGTTTCCTCTTTGATTGCAGCTATCAGATTCACCTGCTCGAAACTCAGGGTCAGTTGCTTTGAGATGGCCACTGCTCCAGAAATAGTTCCGTCTCTCATGCTAGCTTGCTTTGCCAATTCGTCGGCCTCTTAGTTCTCTTCCTGAGGGATGTGTTTGATTAAATAGTGATCCAATTGATCGAGAAGCAGCTTGGTCTTCTTTAGATATGCTGTGAGTCGTTCTTCTCGAGCCTGAAATTGTCCTAGTATTTGTTTTACAATAAGTTGAGAATCACTATGAGGACATAAAGAATTGGCTCCAATCTCTAAGGCAATTTCTAATCCAGCTATCACTGCTTCATACTCTACATCGTTGTTGGTGGCAGCAAATTCCAACTTTAGAGCATAGTGTAGCTTATTTCCCCTGGGAGTGATTATTACCACACCTACCCCCGAGCCTTGTTCGTTTGACGCTCCATCCACAAAGAGATTCCACTTGACGTCTTCTGCTATTTTCGATTTCTCCTTACCTTCGTTGGTAGTGAATTCGGCAATGAAATCGACCATGGCTTGTCCCTTGATGGCGGTGCGAGGGTGGTAGGTGATATCATATTGACTTAGTTCAATGCACCATTTAAGTAGTCGCCTAGAATTGTCGGGACGATGGAGTACCTGCCTTAGCAGTTGATTGGTCAGAACTCTGATGGAATGAGATTGGAAATAGTGACGTAGTTTCCGTGATGTGATTAGTAAACAGTACGCTAGTTTCTCAAGTTTAGGATATCTGGCTTCCGCCCCTGTAAACCTCTTGCTTACAAAGTATACTGGCCGCTGCGTGCATTTGTCTTCTCTCACCAAGGCGGCGCTTAGAGCATGAGATGACACAGCAAGGTATAGGTATAGCTCTTCGCCTTCTTTCGGAGTTGAGAGTACTGGTGGTCTCTGGAGGTGTTCGATTAAGTTAAGGAAAGCTGTTAAGCATTCGTTAGTCCATTCGAACTTTCCTTTGTCTTTCTTTAGAGCTTCGAAGAAGGGGATGCATTTGTCAGTTGCTTTAGAGATGAATCTGCTCAAGGCGGCCACCTTCCCATTTAGGCTTTGCATTTATTTTCGGGTAGAAGGTATCCTGATAGCTTTCAGAGCTCGGACTTGTTCAGGGTTTGCTTCAATCCCTCTAGCATGGACGATGAATCCCAGGAACTTTCCTGATGATACTCCGAAGGAGCACTTTAGAGGATTCAGCTTCATTCCATATTGGCGAAGTACTTGAAACATCTCGCCCAGGTGGCTCACGTGATCGTCGGCTTTCCTTGACTTTACCAGCATGTCATCCACATAAACTTCCATAGTTTGTCCTATTAGCCCTGCAAACATCTTGTTGACGAGGCGCTGATAGGTGGCTCCTGCGTTTTTAAGTCCAAAAGGCATTACTCTGTAGCAGTACAATCCTCGGTCAGTGATGAAACTAGTGTGGTCTTGATCGGGAGCATGCATAGGAATTTGGTTATATCCTGAGTATGCATCCATAAAAGATAAGAGTTCGTGCCCGGTTGTGCTGTCCACAAGCTGATCGATTCGGGGAAGTGGGAAGCAATCCTTCGGGCAGGCGTCATTTAAGTTGGAGAAGTCAATGCATGTTCACCACTTCCCATTAGCCTTCTTTACTAGTACCGGGTTAGCGATCCACTCTGGGTAGATGGCTTCTCGTATGAAGCTATTGGCAAGTAGGTTCTTTACTTCTTCATCGAGGGCTGCTGATCGTTCTGCCCCCATACTTCTCTTTTTCTGTTTTACTGGCGCCTTGGTAGGATCGACGTTTAGTACGTGGCATGCTATGTCTGGGGAGATTCCAGTCATGTCAGCGTGTGTCCATGCAAACACATCCAAGTTGTGACGGAGAAAATCAATGAGTTGTTCCTTCAATTCTGCTTTTAGTTGGGATCCGACTTTCAATAGTCTACTCGAGTCTTGTTTGTCCACAGATATAAATTCCATAGCCTCTGCAGGCTCGGTGGTGGCCTCCTCCTCTTTGTCCCTGGGGTCTAATGCATTTAAAGGGTCACTGGTATATCAAAGAGGAGGGGCTTTCTTTAGTTGCTATGCTTCCAAACTTTTCGTGTAGAGGGCAATCTCTGCACTCTTCCCTTTATCCTTCCTGCGGTTATTGCGAAGTTCAGTTACATAGCAATCTCGAGCAATGTCCTGGTCTCCCTCTACTTCCCCTATTCCATTGTCCGTTGGAAATTTCATCTTTAGGCACCTTGGGGCCAGGACAATTTGGAAGTCAGACAAGGGTGGTCTTCCTAAGAAGGCGTTGTAGGCCGAGTGGTTTTCTATCAGCACAAATGTTTTTTTCCGCATAACGGAGCAGGGATGACTTCCAATTTCAACAAAGAGGTCCAGTCGCCCGAGGGGAATCTTCGCATTCCCAGTAAAACCGTGTAGTGGTTTATTGCAGGGAAGAACATCCTTTAATGACAGCTTCATTTTGTCGAATGCATGCTTGAATAGGATATTCACTGAGCTTCCAGTGTCTACTAGAATTCGGAAAACTTCGGTTGGACCGAGCCGGGCAGAGATAACCATGGGATCCGTGTGAGGGTACTGCCTTCCCTCCAGGTCACGCCTACTAAATGTGATGTCATCATTCTCTATCCGCTTCGGGTGGCGTTCTTCTATAATAGAATTAACACATTCTTCATCGTTTCTAAGTGACTTTCCGTACCTTTCCATCTCTACCCAGCTTCCGTCGGCGATGTGTGGCCCTCCCGAGATGGTATGGACCACTATCTTCTCTTGACTGGAGCCGCTGGTGTTGCGATTTCCTCTGCCTATTTCTGGGGAGGGTAGCCTTGGGTTCTCATTGGCAGGAACTGGAGTCCTGTTCTGACCTTTTACATAACGTTCTAGTCTCCTTCTTCTGATGTGTTCTTCAATCAAGTCCCGGAGATGATGGCATTCATTGGTATCATGCCCATGGGATTCGTGGAAGCGGTAGAATTTTCCAGACTTAATTGCGTTATCTGATTCCTTCTTGTGCGGGGGGCGTTTGTATTTAACTTCGTCTTGAGTGGCCAGGAAGATGTTTTCGATCGTTTCATTCAAAGGGGTGTAAGCGTCAAATCTCGGTCCTGGCCGATATAGACGCTTTTCTCCCTTCTTGCCCCCAACATTGTCTCTAGAGTCATTTCTTCGAACGCCCTTTGCTACAGCGGGTGTGTTGCCGTGAGCTACCTTATTTTGTTGCCCTGACTGCCCCTTAGTGGAAGCGTCTTCAAGTCTCATATATTTCCCAGCTTCATGGAAGAAATCGGGTAAAGTAGCTGGTTTTTCTTTTGTCAATCTTCTAGCAAATTTAGTATCCGGATGCACCCCACTATAGAGGGCCATTAAGATAAGCTTCTCATAGGCATCTTGGACTGTGGCCGTTGCGGCATTGAATCGGGTTAGATATTGATGCACTTTCTCTCTAGGTTTCTATTTGATACTGGATAAGGAATAAGCGTCCTTGGGTTGCTCCACATGAATGCGGAACTGGCTGATGAACTTTTCTTTCAACATCTCCCATGAGCTGATGGATCCTTGGGGTAGATGGCAGAACCAGGAGGTAGCTAGATCTGCTAAGAATAGTGGAAAGCATTTGCACAGTACTCCCTCTGTTGCTCCGCTCATGAGCATATGCTGTGTGTATCTCTGTAAGTGTACAACGGGGTCAGAGGTTCCCTTATAAGGTTCCATTGTTGGCATTTTCCATTCTCGGGGGGTGATGGCAATTTCGATATTGCGGGCGAAAGGGCTGGTTACCCTAGCGCCTATCCCTCGATCTCTTTGATCCCATTGGACGCACTCTCTGAACAAGCGTGCCATCCTTTCATCAGAATTTGGAGCAGATAGAAATGAGTTCGGTTCTTCTCTGTGGGATTGATTCGATCCAGATGACCTATAGGGATGGTATCGTCTATCATTCCTAATATTTTCCAGTGGCTGTCTTTGGTCTTCTGGGAGCATGCTAGGGTCAGCTACAGCTGGCCCTTGCCTTGATCTTCCACTGTTGGGTTCTGATCTAAGCACTTCCTCGGCTCCAACTTCGGGCTGGACTCTAGCTCGGCCCCGTTCATTGGCATTTCCGTGGTTAGGCAGCATGACAGGCTCAGCTACAGTTGACCTCCGCCTGGTACCTCCCCCGTTGGGTTCGGTTCCAAGCGTTTCCTCGGGTCGGCGTTCGGACTGAGTTCGGTCTCGGCTCCTACCATGGCCGCTTCTGTCGTTAGCTTCTTCAAAGAAGGAAGATCTTTGTTGCCTCTGAGATCCTCCAGACTGGGACTCACCCCATGATTCAGTGTTGCGGTTGGACTCTTCAGCATCCCTTAAGCGTGACATGAGTTGGTCCACCAAGGCTTCCTATTGGGATGTGAAGCGGTTAGTCACTTCAGCCACAACCCTGTCTAGATCTTCCCTAGTAATTGCTGTCGGCTGTCCCATGGCAGGGGTTGTCGGATTTGCCCGACCTTCATTTGGTACTGCTGTTGGAATGGGATGATTTACTTGATCTGTGACCACTGGATCTGGAATACTGCTGGTTGTGATGTTTTTCCTTTGTTAACATCTTTCTTCTGCTTGGGAGGCATGTCTTCCAAGCAATGAGTGATGCTGTTAGGAAGAAAGTTAAGTGGGAGAAGCTGAAGTCCGGAGTTCAACATTCTCAGTGAAAACACCAAAAATGTTTGCACAAAAAATGGGCAAACACCTCCAAGTCGTATGATTTAGTCGATTTTCTGTTGTTCTTAGTGATCTGGATACTTTATGCAAATATGTAAAATGCAGGGACTAAACTATAAAAGACACACATGTTTATAGTGGTTCGGCCAGAATGTGCCTACGTCCACTTTATATCTTATTCTCCTTTACTGTTCAGATTTCAAGTACAAAGCTTTGATTACAAGTGTATGAAAGTTGTTTGAAAGTTCTATCCGTTCTTGAGCTCTCCAACTTGTCCCCCATTGTTGTACCCTTGCCCCTCTATTTATAGAGTGAGGTTGGGAGTAGGGGTCTTGGATGTATGTAGCTGCTGGTGGGCCTGGGCTGATGCAATCTGGCCTAGCAACGTTGGTTCGGTAGTGCTTTGGTTCGGCCATGGGTGGAGGCGTGGATTGATCCGGTAGTAGAGGATTGGTGTTGATTCGGCTAGGCTTTGGAAGCGTGTTGGTCCGGCGATGCCCTGGTCCGGTGGTGAGTGGAGAAATGGGTTAGTCTGGTGGTGGGAGTAGGTGACTGACTCGGTAGGGAGTGGTTCGGTAGTGCCTTGGCTCGGTGGTGAGAATACGCCCAACAAAAGCGAAGGAACCGAACCTTATTAGATATGGTTCACACCATGATGAGTAAGGCTGAGTTACCTCTATCATATTGGGAACATGCACTAGAAACTATAGCCATATGTTGAACTTATTACCTAATAAATCTGTGCCTAAAATGCCATATAAGTTGTGGCAAGGTAAGAAACTCCAACTCAAGTATTTGAAGTTGTAGGTTTGTCCGGAGTATGTTAAGAACGTTGGTCCGAATAAATTAGTGGCAAGATCAGTATTGTGTATAGGGATCCCAAAAACTCAATAGGATATACTTTCTACAAACCGAGGAACAAAAGGTCACTATTTCTCAACACATTGTCTTTTTTAGAAAAGGAATTTCTATCAATGAAAATTTACTGCGAAGATGTAGGCTTGGATGAGGTCCAAGAAGTTAACGCTGAGGCCGAACCAGTGGGAGAACCGAGTTTACCCGTATATGAAAACATGCAACATATTAGAAGGTATAGTTAGGAATCTCATGCACTAGAGAGATACTATAGCTTTATCATGGATCGCGAGAAGGAGGACTGTGGCTTAGATGATGATACCCCTCTATCTTTCCAACAAACACTAAAGAGTAAAGACTCTGCACTTTGGCTTGGAGCAATAAAATCTGAGATGGATTCCATTTATGAAAACATGGTATGGACTTTGTGGGACGTACCTAAAAGGATAAATGTAACGACCCGTAAATTTTAACCGTTTTAATAACGCAATTAGTTAAAATTTTGTGAAATTTTAAACGATAAAATTTTGAAATAAAAATTTAATATGTGGAATACGTCTAGTTTAACATAGCAGCTGGTAAATTTTCGTCCGAAAATACGAAAGTTTATTTCGCGCGTAAATTCACTTCAATTTAATCAGTTAAAAAGCGTTGTAAATAAAACGTTTTCAAAACCAAAATATTTTTACATAGAAAATTCTAAACCATCTTCTGAGCAAGATGTCAGTTCGTCATTTTTCCGAATTCGGACATCTATTGCTCCGTCGTTCTTATTTTCTGCAAAATAGCAGTATGCTGGTACCGATATCGATTTTGATCGGATGATCGTACCACTGATTTCTATATACCATTTTGATCGTCTCGTCGTGCTGATCTCTACGGTATATTCGATTGTCAAATTCGGTGTTCCGGTGTACGTTGCACTTTGCGTAACGCCTACCGTATCGGTAACCGGTTACGATCTGCTCTGAGACTTTTCATTATCCTACGTGTAATCCAATAGCCATTCCCTTTAATATCCCACCGTTCAAACCAATGGACAGTATCATTTATTATTTTCAAAAATCAACCGCGTGACTCTTACCATTCTCACTTTTCGTTCCTTTTGAGAAATTTTAACGGGTCTACGCAAGTCACTTTATTATTATTCACTGCATTCATATCCTTCATTTCAAAGAAGAAAAAAAAAATAAGCTTCACATATTTTCTCTTTGCTGTAACCAGACACACCTCCTCTTCACGTCAAATACCTCTCCCTCCTTCATACTTGATTCGCATGCTCAAACCAGAGGACCTCCCTCCTCTCTCTCTCTCTCCACCACCGTTTCCGCCACCATCTCCTGCACCCAATCCGCCAGCCTCCGCCGTGACCAGCACGCATCACCCAGTCCGACCCCACCTCATCTCGGAACTCCACCGCCATCTCCTCCCTACCGCCTCAAACCTTCCAGCCGACCACCCTGCCGTGAAAGCCGCATCCACCACTTCCCTGCCAACCCATAGCCTACTACCGCACCCCTATAGCCACCTGCCACCTTAGCCTAACCTAATCTCCACCGTCTAATTCACTTCCACCTCGGTTCCGCGACCATCTTCCACCTGACGTTTGGTCATCCCACCATAGCCACTGCTCGGTCTCCCCTCCTTGAATCTAACCGAGCCTTGCTTCGCCGCCCACCCACTCCCCAGCGTGAACTGCCTCTCACGTCTCCTCCACCTTCGGCTCCGCCTCACCGAGCGGCGCCACCAACCGAACTACTCCCAAACACCCACTACCCCGCCTTCCTTCCCTCGACTGCCGTTTAACCACCCACGACATCACCAACCATCCGACTCCACTCCACCAGCAGCCTCGGCTCCGAACCCTACCCCGTGCTCCGCCACTGCATCATCCCAAGTTCGCGACAACCACCTAGCAGCTCGCGTCTAGGCACTCTCGTCACCGCTACCGTGCCTGGCTTTTCATTGTTGATAAGGTTGTATATGTATGAAGGTATATATATATTAACATAAGTTACAGTACAAAATTAAAGGTGTGTTATGATATTCATTATATTATAGAAAGTAAAATGCATGTTCACTGTTTTAAAAATCTTCACTGTAAGTATATATTTTAGTTTCAAGGTGTTTATATATATTATTTTATAAAGGAATTCACATATATAGGGCCAGTCATGGTGATTTATATATATTATATACATGTGTAAATAGTTGTTGGTTTATATATATAGTTGTTTTGTATATAAACTGTTAGTATTTCTTAGATCGATTTATTCTATATAGGATCTGTTTAGTAGTAATATATATTTTAAAAGTAAATTACATTTGAAATTGTTTGGAGGGTATTCACGTCAGTTGGTATACGTCAGTTCATATGATTTAAAAAGATAGTGGTATAGTTGTATTTATGTGGTGTGTCTACATATTTGTTTTACTGTATATGTTTAAAACATAGGCTTAGTTCTCACATTTTAGATGTTACAGTATATTAGTGTGTATGTTACATATATTAGTAAATGTGAAAGTTAGGTGTTGGGTTTGTTCACATATTCTGTTACTTAAAATCCTAACTTTTGTAATACTGTTAGTATAAGTATAGTGTGTTTTGGAAGTATAATATATTAGTTATGAGATATCATAGGTCAGGTGAAGTTTTATCATGTGGTCGTCGTGCATTTATGTTCACGTATGGATGGTATTAAGTAAGTGATGCTGAATTTGTAAATATAGGGATTTGTTTTAAAAGTTTATTATTGGTTTTAGATTTTATATATATATAAGTTCACTTATACCATATTATCTTCCTCGACCCCATTCTGATTTGTTTTACCCGTATTCTGATTTATCAGCTTTGTCCGTCAAATTCGTGCCAATCTATTGTTGCTTTGGATCTCGTAACTCATTCCATTGTCGAACTTCTCTAGCCTCGAAAGGTGACCACTCACTCACGATTAACGTTCTTTTATTTATTAAATTTGATTTCAATTGAAACGACAATTGAAATATGCTGCTGTTCGTTAATTACACTGTTATATATGTTATTGCCTATATCAGTTCACCTGTGACATCTGACACCATTATCTGTTAATTATTTATGCGATGATAATACAGTTTGGCTGATAATTGATTGATTGTTGATGTTTATATTGGACGTTAAAATTGTTAATGTTAAATTGATAAATAGTTTGGAATTGAACTTGATATAGGATAATTAAATGTTAAATTTGATTAATGGACATTTGTATAATATGACCCCTTTAACTGTTAAATTTATTGACACGTAGGATTGTTAACTACACCTTGAACCATCAATTGTATGTTGCTTAAATTGATGATGTATGAAATTGTAATATATGACAAGTGAAAACTGTAATGTAATAATCTTTAATCTACATGAAATGATAGTGTAGATTCTAGAAATAATTATGTTAATTCGTACAAATAACAATGCGAATTAATACGGTTATTTCGGGATTATTTGAATTGATTATTGGATTGATATTGTTTGCTGTTATTGCTTGTTTATTTACTTTGACACCATCCCAGTTATCACACTGCAAGTTCCCTTTTATGCTTTGATTTTTAATTGAATTGGAATCGGGTTGAAATGATAAATACCCAAATTAAACTTTGACCTTAGATATAGAGAATTAAATAAAAACTCGATTGGTCAATAATTTGATTTAAAATAAATAAAGATTTTATTTGAATAAATAATATGGTTTGAAATGAAGTTGAAATTTGAATTTTAATGAAAGGAAAATGTTAATATTTAATAAATCTGAAACAAACAATGTAATTGTTGAAAGAAGGTTGTTTAATTTGAGAAATGATTGAATTAAGTTTGAAATGATTTAATAATTAAGTTTGAAATTATAATTAAGTTTGAAATTATTAAACTTTGAAATTATTTAATAATTAAGTTTTGAACTATTTAATAATGAATTATTAAATGATTAAATTGAATTGAAATTCTTTAATAAGAAAAATTGAACTTTTGAATAAGAAAATTTTACTTCGTAAATAATTGAAATTGAGTTTCTTTCTTAATTAAGTTTGGAAAATTATTTAAGTAAGTAAATAAGTGAAATGGAATCTCTTTAACAAGAAATGAAAATGTGATTAATGTAAGACTTGAAATGTAAAGAATTTGATTTGATGAATTTAATTTAATTAAATTTGTAAGTTTTGATTTAATGAAGTTGAATTTAAGAAATTGATTTAATGATTAGGAAATTTAATAGAAATTGTTTTGAATGATAAATTAATTTAACGATATTGAATAAAATTGATAAATGAATTTAAATTGATTTGAATGTTAAATAGAATTTATTTAAATGACTTCGGAATGAAACTTATATACGAACTTGAATCAATATTTGAATTGTTTTAAATAGAAATTGAAATTGAATTATAAGATTTTGAAACGGAAAATTGGAAGTTTTGAAACGAAAATTTGGAAATTGTTTTAGAAAGACAAATGAAATGTTGATTTACGAATTCTATTTGAAATTTATTTGATTTGGTTTTTAAGATATATAACCGACCAATCGGTGTAATAATTACGAAAGTTATTAAAGAGACCGGGATCGGTAATGGATATACTCTCTATCTGAACCGAAACCACTTTAATAACTATACGCGGAGTGTTGATCCAGAACGAAGTGGATGGTTTTGATGAACGCGTTGACTGAAGAAAGAGAACGATTTTGGATGACCCTTGACATGACTAAAACAGGAGCCGCGCCGGGCCATTGAGGATCGCCATCTCTAGCGGACACACTTCTTCGATACCATATCTATTACTTTTGTGATTCGATTTGGGTGCACCCCTCGATTTGGGAGTGTTGTTTCGCGGTGTTGGGGTAGTAGCTGCTATGCCCAACATCAGTCCGGATCACGCAACTACTAGTATCCTAGTTGGTATCGCCTCATGTACCTTGTCATACTGATTATCCTATTCGCGACCACTACGATTTTGATTTGTACCTTTAGTATATGGATTGCCCTCTGGTGACTTCCGGTTTTGGGGAAACTACGGTCTTGTATATGCTTTTGGGAATAAACAGGTTAAGAGGTGTATGGGCCCTGCTTAACCCTACTTTGATATCTTTATATTACTGATAGACATTATCTACTTAGCGTACATTACTACCTAGTAGATAGTTTAACGGATCCTTAAAGGATGGTTATTCCAAACATCCTTTGAGTTACTTGTATTTCAATTGCTATTTCACTTGAGTTGGATTTATTAATATAAGAATGTTAATCCTGACTCGAGTGTCTTGTGTTTTTGCTTTACGCTCGGGTCAGACTGAGTGTACCAGTATTCGAGACTCACCTTTGGAGTTGGAGCTTTGCTTGAAGATCCAGCCATCTATTCTGCTTTCAGTATTCGATGATTCCAGTGATGTATTCTGATTTGTATCTGATGTATCGTATTACTCTTCTGTTGTAAACTTTGATGTATTTTTATATATTCATATAGTAGCTTCATGAACTACTATCTCTTTTATTTCCGCTGCATTTATTACTCTGTGTCTGTGATCTGTGATTATATCTATTTACTGTATATGTTCAGTTTTGCCAAATTTAAATTAACAACGCGGTATTTTGAGCAATTCAACTCCGGCATGAGTGTCTACCTATACACTTATAATGGACGCGAATGGTCCAAAATACTGGGTCGTTACAGTTGGTATCAGAGCTTTGGTAGCTCTAGGCAAAACTTAACATATAGGGTAAATGTATTTACAGAATCACTCTCATTCGAGTTTCAATCTCTTCCTTTGACTCAATTCCTTTGAATTTTGGAACATTCCCCTCGGTTCCGAAATTCATTCGTGTCCTTCACTATACATCTTCTTTCAATCATGGAGCACCCCATAACTCCATTCTGAATGTTATCTATAATAGATCGGCGGTCTCGCCAATCTTCGAATGATTCGTAAAGGAGCAAAACTCCTTTATAATAGGCATCGATTTACCGGAGATTTCTGTATCCTTGGTTTACGATGACCTGCTATACCTGAATTCCATTTCTTGAGATCGAATGTCGATTTACCTTGGAATTCTGCATCGATCTTATTCTCGAAGTCACGGTCAACCCGGTTAAGGTTGCCCGTGAATTAAATAAACTTACCCATCTTCCGATTCTGTCATTGAATTATCTTATCTTCTGTTTCAAACTTATTTTCGAATCAAAATTTTCTTTGATTTGAGTCAATAAAAATTTGAATCCCTATCCTTATTTTGAAAACCCATTCCTGTATCGTCTAGCAAAGAAGTGTATTTGTAAATTAATTTAAAATGATTTATATATTGTGTTGTTTGAGTTATTGATGTTGATTTGGGTTTCCGATCGATTCGTCTGATCAACGCTATCGATAGGATTTCCAAAACACTTGAACAGAGCAAACGGACACAATATTATTTTCAAATTTGGAAAATGAAATAAATTTGTTTGATTATATTGTGAAAATATAAGTAAAATTTTCTAGAATTTAATAGGTTAATGAAATTGTTTGTTTGAAATGATAATATTTGATTATCATTTATTGTTCTAAATAAATTTGTAAATACAGTTTATAAATTGATTTGGAATTTGAAATGAATTAAATTCAGGAATTTGAGAATTTAGTTTCCGGTGATTTCGGACTTTGTTTTTTTTTTTAATTTTAAAGTATATATTATTGAAAGTATTTTCAAATAGAAATCGTTTTCAAAGAATTTTAAAATGTTGAAATCAGTACTCTTCTCTTTGTCGCTGGAAAATAATTTCGGTGATGGCGGCCGCATCATCGACATTCATTTTCGAGTTTCGAAGTGGAGAAACCATTCTGTAGCTTTGCTACGGTTTTGTTTTGAAAATAATAATAATATATATTTTGATTTGAATATCTTCAATATATTTTGATTTATATATATAAGTATCTTATTTTAAAATTTGATTTGATTTGATATAAATACATTATATATATCTCTAAATTGTTTAAGGATAATCGGAAATCTAATTCTTAAATTTTGTTAAAAGATGATTTTAATTATAAATAAAACCAAAATTTGGAATTAATATTTAAACTTGAATAATTGAATTGGGAAATTTTATTTGTATATTGTTCAACTGCATTCTAATACAACTTACCTAAATCATTCAGAAGTTGAATATGTAATTGGATGATATATAAGATAAATTGAATTTACAAATAAAATTGAGTGTTTATAATAAATGTTATACACTGAATTTTGATTATAAAGATGTTAATAGAATTGGATAAGATAATAAGTAAATTCAGTTAATAATGAAATAACTTTGTTTTGAAAGAATTAATAAATTTGTTTTGAAAGAATTAATAAATTGAAATTTGATCAACTTATGAAAATACCTTGAATTTAAAAGAAATTAATAGATGTAAATTAATTTAAATTGAAACTTTTATGTTTAAATTAATTTATATGGGTTAAATATATGTGATTAGATATATTAAGTAGAATAAATTTGGAATAAAGAAGAATTTAAAACTGTTGAAGAAAATATGACTATAATAAAAGACTATTCAAAATTTATTGTTTTAGAATTGTAAATTGAAGAAAATGGGATAATAAGATAATGAATTTAGAAATAGTTGAGGTTTATTTTAGTGAAATCAAATAGATTAAATTAATTATTGAATATCAATTAATTTAAATTTGAATTTATATGGTTTAAATTAATTGTTATTTGTATTTCAAATCTGTTTTTCTTTCTGGTTGTTAATATTCTCCTACCTCGTTCCTTTTCGGGGATGAAAAGTTTTGAGTGGGGGAGAATGTAACGACCCGTAAATTTTAACCGTTTTAATAACGCAATTAGTTAAAATTTTGTGAAATTTTAAACGATAAAATTTTGAAATAAAAATTTAATATGTGGAATACGTCTAGTTTAACATAGCAGCTGGTAAATTTTCGTCCGAAAATACGAAAGTTTATTTCGCGCGTAAATTCACTTCAATTTAATCAGTTAAAAAGCGTTGTAAATAAAACGTTTTCAAAACCAAAATATTTTTACATAGAAAATTCTAAACCATCTTCTGAGCAAGATGTCAGTTCGTCATTTTTCCGAATTCGGACATCTATTGCTCCGTCGTTCTTATTTTCTGCAAAATAGCAGTATGCTGGTACCGATATCGATTTTGATCGGATGATCGTACCACTGATTTCTATATACCATTTTGATCGTCTCGTCGTGCTGATCTCTACGGTATATTCGATTGTCAAATTCGGTGTTCCGGTGTACGTTGCACTTTGCGTAACGCCTACCGTATCGGTAGCCGGTTACGATCTGCTCTGAGACTTTTCATTATCCTGCGTGTAATCCAATAGCCATTCCCTTTAATATCCCACCGTTCAAACCAATGGACAGTATCATTTATTATTTTCAGAAATCAACCGCGTGACTCTTACCATTCTCACTTTTCGTTCCTTTTGAGAAATTTTAACGGGTCTACGCAAGTCACTTTATTATTATTCACTGCATTCATATCCTTCATTTCAAAGAAGAAAAAAAAAATAAGCTTCACATATTTTCTCTTTGCTGTAACCAGACACACCTCCTCTTCACGTCAAATACCTCTCCCTCCTTCATACTTGATTCGCATGCTCAAACCAGAGGACCTCCCTCCTCTCTCTCTCTCTCCACCACCGTTTCCGCCACCATCTCCTGCACCCAATCCGCCAGCCTCCGCCGTGACCAGCACGCATCACCCAGTCCGACCCCACCTCATCTCGGAACTCCACCGCCATCTCCTCCCTACCGCCTCCAACCTTCCAGCCCACCACCCTACCGTGAAAGCCGCATCCACCACTTCCCTGCCAACCCATAGCCTACTACCGCACCCCTATAGCCACCTGCCACCTTAGCCTAACCTAATCTCCACCGTCTAATTCACTTCCACCTCGGTTCCGCGACCATCTTCCACCTGACGTTTGGTCATCCCACCATAGCCACTGCTCGGTCTCCCCTCCTTGAATCTAACCGAGCCTTGCTTCGCCGCCCACCCACTCCCCAGCGTGAACTGCCTCTCACGTCTCCTCCACCTTCGGCTCCGCCTCACCGAGCGGCGCCACCAACCGAACTACTCCCAAACACCCACTACCCCGCCTTCCTTCCCTCGACTGCCGTTTAACCACCCACGACATCACCAACCATCCGACTCCACTCCACCAGCAGCCTCGGCTCCGAACCCTTCCCCGTGCTCCGCCACTGCATCATCCCAAGTTCGCGACAACCACCTAGCAGCTCGCGTCTAGGCACTCTCGTCACCGCTACCGTGCCTGGCTTTTCATTGTTGATAAGGTTGTATATGTATGAAGGTATATATATATATTAACATAAGTTACAGTACAAAATTAAAGGTGTGTTATGATATACATTATACTATAGAAAGTAAAATGCATGTTCACTGTTTTAAAAATCTTCACTGTAAGTATATATTTTAGTTTCAAGGTGTTTATATATATTATTTTATAAAGGAATTCACATATATAGGGCCAGTCATGGTGATTTATATATATTACATACATGTGTAAATAGTTGTTGGTTTATATATATAGTTGTTTTGTATATAAACTGTTAGTATTTCTTAGATCGATTTATTCTATATAGGATCTGTTTAGTAGTAATATATATTTTAAAAGTAAATTACATTTGAAATTGTTTGGAGGGTATTCACGTCAGTTGGTATACGTCAGTTCATATGATTTAAAAAGATAGTGGTATAGTTGTATTTATGTGGTGTGTCTACATATTTGTTTTACTGTATATGTTTAAAACATAGGCTTAGTTCTCACATTTTAGATGTTACAGTATATTAGTGTGTATGTTACATATATTAGTAAATGTGAAAGTTAGGTGTTGGGTTTGTTCACATATTCTGTTACTTAAAATCCTAACTTTTGTAATACTGTTAGTATAAGTATAGTGTGTTTTGGAAGTATAATATATTAGTTATGAGATATCATAGGTCAGGTGAAGTTTTATCATGTGGTCGTCATGCATTTATGTTCACGTATGGATGGTATTAAGTAAGTGATGCTGAATTTGTAAATATAGGGATTTGTTTTAAAAGTTTATTATTGGTTTTAGATTTTATATATATATAAGTTCACTTATACCATATTATCTTCCTCGACCCCATTCTGATTTGTTTTACCCGTATTCTGATTTATCAGCTTTGTCCGTCAAATTCGTGCCAATCTATTGTTGCTTTGGATCTCGTAACTCATTCCATTGTCGAACTTCTCTAGCCTCGAAAGGTGAGCACTCACTCACGATTAACGTTCTTTTATTTATTAAATTTGATTTCAATTGAAACGACAATTGAAATATGCTGCTGTTCGTTAATTACACTGTTATATATTTTATTGCCTATATCAGTTCACCTGTGACATCTGACACCATTATCTGTTAATTATTTATGCGATGATAATACAGTTTGGCTGATAATTGATTGATTGTTGATGTTTATATTGGACGTTAAAATTGTTAATGTTAAATTGATAAATAGTTTGGAATTGAACTTGATATAGGATAATTAAATGTTAAATTTGATTAACGGACATTTGTATAATATGACCCCTTTAACTGTTAAATTTATTGACACGTAGGATTGTTAACTACACCTTGAACCATCAATTGTATGTTGCTTAAATTGATGATGTATGAAATTGTAATAGATGACAAGTGAAAACTGTAATGTAATAATCTTTAATCTACATGAAATGATAGTGTAGATTCTAGAAATAATTATGTTAATTCGTACAAATAACAATGCGAATTAATACGGTTATTTCGGGATTATTTGAATTGATTATTGGATTGATATTGTTTGCTGTTATTGCTTGTTTATTTACTTTGACACCATCCCAGTTATCACACTGCAAGTTCCCTTTTATGCTTTGATTTTTAATTGAATTGGAATCGGGTTGAAATGATAAATACCCAAATTAAACTTTGACCTTAGATATAGAAAATTAAATAAAAACCCGATTGGTCAATAATTTGATTTAAAATAAATAAAGATTTTATTTGAATAAATAATATGGTTTGAAATGAAGTTGAAATTTGAATTTTAATGAAAGGAAAATGTTAATATTTAATAAATCTGAAACAAACAATGTAATTGTTGAAAGAAGGTTGTTTAATTTGAGAAATGATTGAATTAAGTTTGAAATGATTTAATAATTAAGTTTGAAATTATAATTAAGTTTGAAATTATTAAACTTTGAAATTATTTAATAATTAAGTTTTGAACTATTTAATAATGAATTATTAAATGATTAAATTGAATTGAAATTCTTTAATAAGAAAAATTGAACTTTTGAATAAGAAAATTTTACTTCGTAAATAATTGAAATTGAGTTTCTTTCTTAATTAAGTTTGGAAAATTATTTAAGTAAGTAAATAAGTGAAATGGAATCTCTTTAACAAGAAATGAAAATGTGATTAATGTAAGACTTGAAATGTAAAGAATTTGATTTGATGAATTTAATTTAATTAAATTTGTAAGTTTTGATTTAATGAAGTTGAATTTAAGAAATTGATTTAATGATTAGGAAATTTAATAGAAATTGTTTTGAATGATAAATTAATTTAACGATATTGAATAAAATTGATAAATGAATTTAAATTGATTTGAATGTTAAATAGAATTTATTTAAATGATTTCGGAATGAAACTTATATACGAACTTGAATCAATATTTGAATTGTTTTAAATAGAAATTGAAATTGAATTATAAGATTTTGAAACGGAAAATTGGAAGTTTTGAAACGAAAATTTGGAAATTGTTTTAGAAAGACAAATGAAATGTTGATTTACGAATTCTATTTGAAATTTATTTGATTTGGTTTTTAAGATATATAACCGACCAATCGGTGTAATAATTACGAAAGTTATTAAAGAGACCGGGATCGGTAATGGATATACTCTCTATTTGAACCGAAACCACTTTAATAACTATACGCGGAGTGTTGATCCAGAACGAAGTGGATGGTTTTGATGAACGCGTTGACTGAAGAAAGAGAACGATTTTGGATGACCCTTGACATGACTAAAACAGGAGCCGCGCCGGGCCATTGAGGATCGCCATCTCTAGCGGACACACTTCTTCGATACCATATATATTACTTTTGTGATTCGATTTGGGTGCACCCCTCGATTTGGGAGTGTTGTTTCGCGGTGTTGGGGTAGTAGCTGCTATGCCCAACATCAGTCCGGATCATGCAACTACTAGTATCCTAGTTGGTATCGCCTCATGTACCTTGTCATACTGATTATCCTATTCGCGACCACTACGATTTTGATTTGTACCTTTAGTATATGGATTGCCCTCTGGTGACTTCCGGTTTTGGGGAAACTACGGTCTTGTATATGCTTTTGGGAATAAACAGGTTAAGAGGTGTATGGGCCCTGCTTAACCCTACTTTGATATCTTTATATTACTGATAGACATTATCTACTTAGCGTACATTACTACCTAGTAGATAGTTTAACGGATCCTTAAAGGATGGTTATTCCAAACATCCTTTGAGTTACTTGTATTTCAATTGCTATTTCACTTGAGTTGGATTTATTAATATAAGAATGTTAATCCTGACTCGAGTGTCTTGTGTTTTTGCTTTACGCTCGGGTCAGACTGAGTGTACCAGTATTCGAGACTCACCTTTGGAGTTGGAGCTTTGCTTGAAGATCCAGCCATCTATTCTGCTTTCAGTATTCGATGATTCCAGTAATGTATTCTGATTTGTATCTGATGTATCGTATTACTCTTCTGTTGTAAACTCTGATGTATTTTTATATATTCATATAGTAGCTTCATGAACTACTATCTCTTTTATTTCCGCTGCATTTAGTACTCTGTGTCTGTGATCTGTGATTATATCTATTTACTGTATATGTTCAGTTTTGCCAAATTTAAATTAACAACGCGGTATTTTGAGCAAGTCAACTCCGGCATGAGTGTCTACCTATACACTTATAATGGACGCGAATTGTAACAACCCTGTATTTTTCAAATATTTTTAAATTGATTTTTCCAGATTCAAAAGCTTTATTTATGAAAAAGAATAAATTTTGTTATTTTAAGTATAAACTTTGATTTTGATGTGGATTTGAATTCCAAATATGACTAAATTTAATATTTCCAGAAAATGTGAATTTTGGTCAAATAGTCAAACTTTGACTTTTAAATTTAAATTTTAAATAGTTTGAAATTATAAATTTTATCTTTTATTATGAAAATAGATTTAATAACTTGAATACAGCTTTTCGTTTCGTTGGAAACGGAGTTAAATTGTAGAAGTTATGTAATTTTCAATTTTGTGTATAAACTGTTTATTTTGCAATATTATTTATTTTAAATCATATAAATTATATTTTATTTGTCATATTTTGTTCTAATATATGTTAATATTTTATTTTATGTATAATTTTGTCTTTTAATAATTTTAAAGTGATTATAAAATTTTTCCAAAGCTTGTTGAATTTATTTTGTAATTTTAAAGCCTAATTTCTATTTTCTTTGCTATTTTCTTAATTTAACTATATATAATTAAAATTTATTTATTTATTTTATACATTCACTTTATTTTCTGTGTTTTACTTTATTAATATTCACTTTACATGTATTTAGATTAGAATAGATTTTTCCAAAGATTATTTGAATTTGTTTCAGTTTATTTAACCTAGTTTGTATATAGTGTTATTTTTCTTCATTTAATTTAATTAATATAAAATTTATTTATTTATTTTTATTATTTACTTTATTTCTGAGTTTATTTATCTTTAATTTCAGCTATTTTCATATTTATAAAGATATATAAATATATAATGGAAATTTGAAAAGTTTATGTCTCTTCAGTTGCTTAAGGTCCTTTAATCTTCCAACCTTTCATTTTCTCAACCTCCACCTTAATGATTTTTTTTGCCGTGCTTTTTTTTTTCTTTTCCAGCAACATCTTCCTCATTTTTCACGTGAATTCTCACCTCTAACTTGAAAAAAAATGTCGGCCTCTTCCTTATTCAAAGATTTGGTAAAATTCCCTTTCTTTTCCATTGTTTTCTACTTGTTTTGTCGATTTTGCACTTGCTCTCTTCTCCTTTTAGGCTCGGCTCCTCTCAACTCCAGCACCTTGGCTTCCTCCACCACCACCTGAACCTATCACTACCTCCTCCAGCCCAACCCCAATCCCAAGCCGTGGCCTCCCATGATGTTGATCCACACAAAAATGAGCAAACTTCACCTATATCTTCCTAGTCGAGCACCATACATCACCACCACCTCCAACTCCTCCTTGGCCGCCACCTACATCACCACCACCTGCCATAGTTGACCCTGACACCACTGCCACACCTGTACCTAACCCACTACAGACCTGACCATGACTTGTATTGCCTTAGCCGTGACCTTATGTGGCTTAGAAACCATGTAGTTTGCCTTTGTGTTGTAGTTCATGCTCACATATCTTTGCACCATCACCATACATGTTTGGCCAACCCTATGGAACCCAAAACCAGATCCAAACCCACCCCTTAGCCATGCATTTCAGATCTGGAGCTGAAGCATAGATGGTAGAAAGCATGTGCAATCACTTTGGCTTTGGTTCATGCAGTCATTTCTAACATTGTTTTATTGAATTTTGAGTTAAAAACTCATGTTGTCTGTATTTGTTTTGTTTGAATGTGACAAGGGAATTTATCTTTGGCTCTCCCATATCAAATCATATTCGTGTTATCGTGCTTTCGTGCCTCTGGAAATCTTTGTTGTGTGTTTTTGGTCGTCATCGCCAGCTTATACAGGTGAGTTATTCTCACCAGATAATATGTACTTATATAACTGATAAACCGACACCATTTGAATCTGTAAAGTATATCATCATGCTATATCTATTTATATTATTGTCATATGATGTTCACACATGCTTATACACCTGTTATCTCTTATGTTACTGTTATATCATGTTATTCTGTTCATTTTATCAGTTTATCACACTGCAAGTTCCCTGTAGATTAGAAATCACTATGGGTTGAAATGATACATACCCGAACGGACTTTAGAATAGGGAAAGATCGTTATGGGCTGAAATGATAAGCCTAAGCGACTTTTTATTTATTTTATATAACTTGGGATTGCGGGTTTGAAATGATAAAACCCGGTTTTTCTTTGTAAACTGCGGATTGAAATGATAGACATCCGTATCACTTGACCTAGGCTAGAAAATTTTATACAGACCCGTGGTTTATATATTTTTCTAAAACTTATAAAATATTTTAAAATTATAAATATTATGATATTTTGATATAAATTTAAGTAAAAAATGATTTTATAGAAATATTAGTGATTTTCTATAAATTGAATAATGAATTAAGTAAATGATAAAGTAGAATTTGAACTATAAGTAAATTTTGGAATTTATGTTTTGTTTTAAAAAGGAAAATTTATGAAGTAAGAAAATATAATATTTTGATTTAAAAATGTAATTTAAATGATTTTATAAAATCATAATGATTTTTGAATATGTTAAAATGTTAAATAAATGAATGATTAAGTAAATTTTGAAATATAGCTTAAAATTGGAAATTTTGAATCTTTGTTAAAAGTGAAGTTTTATTTAAGTAAAATAAAAGGGAAATAAGCTATATTTTGGGAATTTAAACTTATTGGTTAAGTTAAGAATTTAATTAAAGAAATGGAAATTTAATAATTGAATTTAAATAAGCAAATTGTTATTTAATTTGATTTTGTATGGAAATTTGACTTTATAAAATCATAAGAATAAATGGTATTTAAATGATTGTTTTTAAGTGTGAAATTATATGATTTTATAAGTTAAAAATGATTTATATTAAAAGTTAATTGTTTGTGAAATTGTAATTTAACTCTGAATTTGATTTGACTGCATTTTTGAAATGTAATTGTTTAAAATGAACTAAAGGGGTTAATTTAAACTAAAAGCTATTATAGTACTTTGTAAGTGCTATAGTTGATAAAGATAACTAAAGTTTAGTCGAAAATAAAAGAAACCTATTACAGCACTTAAGCGCTGTCTTTTGTTAAATAACTGTTTTAAACTATAACTTTACGTAGCATTTTATAAGTGCTACGAAAACTATATTTTTGTTGTTTTAATATATTTTAATGAAAATTAATCTTTGGAAAATGATATAACTTTGGAAATTAAATGTTAAATTTCTAAAGATAATGAAGAGACATTTAAATGGTTTTAAATGGAAGAATTTGATTTTAATGTGAGTTTAAAATGGTATTTAAATTTAATAAAATTAATGGATTAAATGCTATTTTAAATGAATTAAAATGAATGATATTTTGATATTTTGAAATGAATTTGAAATGATATTAAATCTTGGAATGAATAATTAAAGTTTATATTAGTATGAAAAATATTTGGTTTACTTGTAATTTGAATCTATTTAAAAGATATTGTACTTATGAAATATAGGATAATAAAGCTTTGGAATTTATTTTATATTTTGAATAGTTATTTTGTGGATTAAATCTATATTTGAAATTTATAAGATTTGAAATGGTCTATGGAAATTTAATTGAAGTAAATGATTGAATTGAATTGAAACTTTGGAAATTTTAATACTTGATTTGAAAGTATAATAAATTCACTTTTAAATGTTTTAAATGAATTATTTTGATTGAAATATAAACTATTTAAAAGGTGACTTGAAATGATAATAAATGAATGATATCTTTAAATTTAAAAAGTATTTAAAGTTGAATATTTAGGTTTGAACTCAAAATTATATTTTGGTATATTAAAATGATTTGAAATAAAGTTTTGAAAGGATATGATATTTTGATATATTAAAATGATTTGGAATGAAGTTTTGGAAAGATATGATATTCTGATATATTGAAATAATTTGAAATAAAGTTTTGAAATAATATGATATTTTAAATATATTGAAATGGTTTGGAATTGATTTAACCTTTATTTTGATAAAGATTTGGATTTGAAATGATATTCTATTTTGAAGTATAAAATACTGTTTTTTAAATTATAACCACGGGTTATAATAACGATTGGTTGTTAAAGAGACCGGGATCGGATATGGACATACTCTCTGTCGATACTGAAAACCACTTTAACAACTGTGTACGCGGTGGAGTTTCCAGAATGAAGTAGGATGGTGGCGACGATCCTAAGGTATATACGTGGACCCAACTCCCGTGAGTTGGCATAAGGTGGCTAAAACAGGAGCGATTGACGGACCAATGAGGTAGCACCTCTGATCGGACACACTTCTTCGATACCATTCTATTACTTGTGATTGATTTGGTGCGCACCCTTGATTTGGGAGTGTTGTTCGAGGTGGGCGGTAGTGGCTGCTATGCGTCACCACCAGTCCGGATGCGTAATTGGTATATCTACCCTGGCATTGCCTAGTTGTGCCGTGTCACCTACCATATCGAGCTTTACTACGATTATGATTTTAAGATCCGACCGCGTTAAGGTTCTCCATCCCCTTAACGCTATTTTCTATATGATTATACTTTACTGATTAGACACTACTGTATATAGCGTATATTACTACATAGTAGATAGTTTAACGGATCCTTAGAGGATGGGCGGTCCCAAGCATCTTCTAAGTTACTTGTACCCTTATTACAGTTCGCTTGAGTTGGTTTACATTATATAAGTATATATTGTCCTGACTCGAGTGTTTTGTGTTTTGCTTTACGCTCGGGTCAGCCTGAGTTATTCACAGATTCGGATTTCACTTTCTGGAGATTTGAATCGCTGGAGATTATCTGCTTGTCTTGTCCTATCTATTTCAGTTCTGTTGTTCTACTCAGCTTGTACTTGGTTATTGTATTTAGACTTCTGTTGTACTCTATCTCTTCTGTTGTATCTTATGTAACTTGTTTATATTTATATAGTAGCTTCATGAACTACTATTTCTTTTACTTCCGCTGCATTATTTTACTCTGTGTCTGTTGTCTGTGATTATATTTATTTACTGTATATTCTGAGATTTGCCAAATTTTATTTACAACGCGGTATTTTGAGCAATTCAACTCCGGCATGAGTGTCTACCTATACACTTATAATGGATGCGAATGGTTGAAAATATCGGGTCGTTACAGTTGGTATCAAAGCTTTGGCTTTGAGGCAAAACTTAGAATGTATGGTAAATTTATTTACAGAATCACTTTCGTTCGAGTTTGAATCTCTTCCTTTGATTCGTTTTCCTTTGAATTTTGGAACGTTCCCTGCGGTTCTGAAATTCATTCGTGTCCCTCACTATTCATCATCTTTTGATTCTGGAGTATCCCATGACTCCACTTCCAATAACTTTATAGTGAATTGGCGGTCTCGCCAATATTCTAATTTTCTTGTAAAAGGGTGAAAATTCTTTATAATCAGCATCGATTCACCAGAGATTTATATTTATCCTTGGTTTAGATGCTAATATCTTTTATTATTCCAAACTCTATCTCTTGAGATTGAAGGTAGATTTACCCCAGAAAATCCACATTTGATCTTATCCATTGAGTCACGGTTGACCCGGTTAAGGTTGTCCGCGATTTATCTAAGCTTACCCATCTCTCTACTCTGTTTAACCATCTTGCCTATTGTTTCTAAATTGTCTCCAAACATTTTGAATCGTACTTGAAAATCTATGTTTCGTTTTATATGTTGTGTTGTTTGGGTTGTTGATGTTGATTTGGGTTTCCGATCGATTCGTCTGATCAACGCTATCGATAGGATTTCAAAAACACTTTGACAGAACAAACTGACACAATATTATTTTAAAATTTGGTTAATGAAATAAATTTGGATATATAATTTTATGGAACTTAATAAATTGATTTAAATTGATAATTTGAAATGATAATACTTGATTTATCATTTATTGTTCTACAAATGAATTTATAAATAGTTGTTTATAAATTTATTTGGGAACTGAAATGAATTTAAAAACAAGAAATTTAAAGAATTTAATTTCCAATGGTTTCAAACCTTGTGTTTAAATTTTTTTAAAAGGATATTATTTAAAGTATTTTGAATAAAAATTTGTCTCTAAAGGATCTTAAAGTTTATAAATTAAGTGCTCTTCTCTTTGTCGTTGGAAAATAATTTCGGTGATGACTGCAGCATCATCGACGTTCATTTTCGAGTTTCGAAGTGAAGATACTGTTCTGTAGTCTTGCTACAGCTTTGTTTTGGAAAATCTAATTGATTTGAATTTCTAAATATGACTGGATTATAATATATATAGATATATGATTTAAATTTGATTTGACATATTATATACATATATTTATTTATCTCTTAGTGGTTTGAAGGGAATCGGAAATTTAATTCTTACATTTTATCTTAAAGAATGATTTCAGTTATAAGAAGAAAATAAAAATTTGAATAAATGATTCAAACTTGAGATAATTGAATTGGAAAGTTTTACTTGTATAACACACAATTTAATTCCAATATAACTTACCTAAATTACACAGAAGTTGAATATGAAATTGGATAATATACAATATAGAAAGGATTTTTATAAATAAAATTTGAGTGGTTATAATAAATGTTATACACTTAAATTTTAGTTATAAAAGATTAACAGAGGTAAATATTGAAAAAGGAATCTAAAGAGATTTTATTTAAATAACTTAATAATCAAATTGATTTAATATGGAACCTTAAGTCTAACCTAGAAATTTTAATAAAGGTTATTTCCTGAAATGAATATGTTGTATAATAAATAATGTATCTTTGAATAGATAAAATAAAATACATTTGAATTAGACATTTTGTAATAAAGTTATTTAACTTGAATTCATAGTTTAATTGATGTCTAAATGAATAAATGTGTAAAGAAATTTGATTGTTATATTTGCTATATAAATATTTTATTTATGAAATAGATATGTCTTGAAAAATGAGTAATTATGATTTAAAGAGTTAAAATGTATTTTAACATCACTAAAATTTGATAATTGAGAATTTGGTTTCCAAATGGAATAATAAGTGTAACTTATTAAAGGAATATCTATTTATGAAATGGGTATTTTAAATAAAGAGTTAGGCTATGTGTTAAATTAAGAGTTAAGTAAAATAGTGAAATTTTGACTTAATAAACGAAGTATAGTTTAATTTAGATATTCTATTTATAAAAGTTTGTTTTAATAAGTCATAAGTTAAATGATATCCAAATGAATATTTTTGAAATTGAACTGATTTGAAATACTAATATATCTACTGTAGCATTTTATAAGTGCTGCTATTTTGAAAAGACAATGTTTTGGAAATTTTTATAATTAAATGAACTTAGAAATGTTACAACTTTAAAATGAATATTATTTGACCTTGAATTAAAATGGTTTAAATGAAGATTTTTTTTAGGGTGTTATGATTTTCTAAGTATTATGTTTTTTTTAAAGAATAACTTTTCCAAAGTGTTATGATTTTAGTAGTGTGATTTCCAAATGATAAACATCCCTAAATTGTTATGATTTCAAAGCATTATGGTTTTAAATTTATTATCTTGTTTTGTTTTTCCAAACTATCTTTTGGTTGTCCTTATTTCTCTTATCTTGTTACAGAATGGGAAGGCTATTGCTTATACCAGTCTATTTAGAAATCTTTCTGTAATCTTTGATAATCTTTGTTACTCATCTGGATTTGAACACTGTTTTTCCATTCATAGACCGTCGGTCAAGTGAAAAGGGAGATTCAGACTCTAGAGGATCTTTTTCGTGCTTATATTCTTGATTTGATCAACTCCATCTTGTTAAACTTACCTATAACGATAGTTATCAGGTGTAATTCCAATCTTCTTATCATCTTGTCTTAATTCTATTTCATTCTATCTTTTTCTGTGCTTTCCCGTACCTCGTTCCTTTTCGGGGACGAAAAGTTTTGAGTGGGGGAGAGTGTAACAACCCTGTATTTTTCAAATATTTTTAAATTGATTTTTCCAGATTCAAAAGCTTTATTTATGAAAAAGAATAAATTTTGTTATTTTAAGTATAAACTTTGATTTTGATGTGGATTTGAATTCCAAATATGACTAAATTTAATATTTCCAGAAAATGTGAATTTTGGTCAAATAGTCAAACTTTGACTTTTAAATTTAAATTTTAAATAGTTTGAAATTATAAATTTTATCTTTTATTATGAAAATAGATTTAATAACTTGAATACAGCTTTTCGTTTCGTTGGAAACGGAGTTAAATTGTAGAAGTTATGTAATTTTCAATTTTGTGTATAAACTGTTTATTTTGCAATATTATTTATTTTAAATCATATAAATTATATTTTATTTGTCATATTTTGTTCTAATATATGTTAATATTTTATTTTATGTATAATTTTGTCTTTTAATAATTTTAAAGTGATTATAAAATTTTTCCAAAGCTTGTTGAATTTATTTTGTAATTTTAAAGCCTAATTTCTATTTTCTTTGCTATTTTCTTAATTTAACTATATATAAATAAAATTTATTTATTTATTTTATACATTCACTTTATTTTCTGTGTTTTACTTTATTAATATTCACTTTACATGTATTTAGATTAGAATAGATTTTTCCAAAGATTATTTGAATTTGTTTCAGTTTATTTAACCTAGTTTGTATATAGTGTTATTTTTCTTCATTTAATTTAATTAATATAAAATTTATTTATTTATTTTTATTATTTACTTTATTTCTGAGTTTATTTATCTTTAATTTCAGCTATTTTCATATTTATAAAGATATATAAATATATAATGGAAATTTGAAAAGTTTATGTCTCTTCAGTTGCTTAAGGTCCTTTAATCTTCCAACCTTTCATTTTCTCAACCTCCACCTTAATGATTTTTTTTGCCGTGCTTTTTTTTTCTTTTCCAGCAACATCTTCCTCATTTTTCACGTGAATTCTCACCTCTAACTTGAAAAAAAATGTCGGCCTCTTCCTTATTCAAAGATTTGGTAAAATTCCCTTTCTTTTCCATTGTTTTCTACTTGTTTTGTCGATTTTGCACTTGCTCTCTTCTCCTTTTAGGCTCGGCTCCTCTCAACTCCAGCACCTTGGCTTCCTCCACCACCACCTGAACCTATCACTACCTCCTCCAGCCCAACCCCAATCCCAAGCCGTGGCCTCCCATGATGTTGATCCACACAAAAATGAGCAAACTTCACCTATATCTTCCTAGTCGAGCACCATACATCACCACCACCTCCAACTCCTCCTTGGCCGCCACCTACATCACCACCACCTGCCATAGTTGACCCTGACACCACTGCCACACCTGTACCTAACCCACTACAGACCTGACCATGACTTGTATTGCCTTAGCCGTGACCTTATGTGGCTTAGAAACCATGTAGTTTGCCTTTGTGTTGTAGTTCATGCTCACATATCTTTGCACCATCACCATACATGTTTGGCCAACCCTATGGAACCCAAAACCAGATCCAAACCCACCCCTTAGCCATGCATTTCAGATCTGGAGCTGAAGCATAGATGGTAGAAAGCATGTGCAATCACTTTGGCTTTGGTTCATGCAGTCATTTCTAACATTGTTTTATTGAATTTTGAGTTAAAAACTCATGTTGTCTGTATTTGTTTTGTTTGAATGTGACAAGGGAATTTATCTTTGGCTCTCCCATATCAAATCATATTCGTGTTATCGTGCTTTCGTGCCTCTGGAAATCTTTGTTGTGTGTTTTTGGTCGTCATCGCCAGCTTATACAGGTGAGTTATTCTCACCAGATAATATGTACTTATATAACTGATAAACCGACACCATTTGAATCTGTAAAGTATATCATCATGCTATATCTATTTATATTATTGTCATATGATGTTCACACATGCTTATACACCTGTTATCTCTTATGTTACTGTTATATCATGTTATTCTGTTCATTTTATCAGTTTATCACACTGCAAGTTCCCTGTAGATTAGAAATCACTATGGGTTGAAATGATACATACCCGAACGGACTTTAGAATAGGGAAAGATCGTTATGGGCTGAAATGATAAGCCTAAGCGACTTTTTATTTATTTTATATAACTTGGGATTGCGGGTTTGAAATGATAAAACCCGGTTTTTCTTTGTAAACTGCGGATTGAAATGATAGACATCCGTATCACTTGACCTAGGCTAGAAAATTTTATACAGACCCGTGGTTTATATATTTTTCTAAAACTTATAAAATATTTTAAAATTATAAATATTATGATATTTTGATATAAATTTAAGTAAAAAATGATTTTATAGAAATATTAGTGATTTTCTATAAATTGAATAATGAATTAAGTAAATGATAAAGTAGAATTTGAACTATAAGTAAATTTTGGAATTTATGTTTTGTTTTAAAAAGGAAAATTTATGAAGTAAGAAAATATAATATTTTGATTTAAAAATGTAATTTAAATGATTTTATAAAATCATAATGATTTTTGAATATGTTAAAATGTTAAATAAATGAATGTTTAAGTAAATTTTGAAATATAGCTTAAAATTGGAAATTTTGAATCTTTGTTAAAAGTGAAGTTTTATTTAAGTAAAATAAAAGGGAAATAAGCTATATTTTGGGAATTTAAACTTATTGGTTAAGTTAAGAATTTAATTAAAGAAATGGAAATTTAATAATTGAATTTAAATAAGCAAATTGTTATTTAATTTGATTTTGTATGGAAATTTGACTTTATAAAATCATAAGAATAAATGGTATTTAAATGATTGTTTTTAAGTGTGAAATTATATGATTTTATAAGTTAAAAATGATTTATATTAAAAGTTAATTGTTTGTGAAATTGTAATTTAACTCTGAATTTGATTTGACTGCATTTTTGAAATGTAATTGTTTAAAATGAACTAAAGGGGTTAATTTAAACTAAAAGCTATTATAGTACTTTGTAAGTGCTATAGTTGATAAAGATAACTAAAGTTTAGTCGAAAATAAAAGAAACCTATTACAGCACTTAAGCGCTGTCTTTTGTTAAATAACTGTTTTAAACTATAACTTTACGTAGCATTTTATAAGTGCTACGAAAACTATATTTTTGTTGTTTTAATATATTTTAATGAAAATTAATCTTTGGAAAATGATATAACTTTGGAAATTAAATGTTAAATTTCTAAAGATAATGAAGAGACATTTAAATGGTTTTAAATGGAAGAATTTGATTTTAATGTGAGTTTAAAATGGTATTTAAATTTAATAAAATTAATGGATTAAATGCTATTTTAAATGAATTAAAATGAATGATATTTTGATATTTTGAAATGAATTTGAAATGATATTAAATCTTGGAATGAATAATTAAAGTTTATATTAGTATGAAAAATATTTGGTTTACTTGTAATTTGAATCTATTTAAAAGATATTGTACTTATGAAATATAGGATAATAAAGCTTTGGAATTTATTTTATATTTTGAATAGTTATTTTGTGGATTAAATCTATATTTGAAATTTATAAGATTTGAAATGGTCTATGGAAATTTAATTGAAGTAAATGATTGAATTGAATTGAAACTTTGGAAATTTTAATACTTGATTTGAAAGTATAATAAATTCACTTTTAAATGTTTTAAATGAATTATTTTGATTGAAATATAAACTATTTAAAAGGTGACTTGAAATGATAATAAATGAATGATATCTTTAAATTTAAAAAGTATTTAAAGTTGAATATTTAGGTTTGAACTCAAAATTATATTTTGGTATATTAAAATGATTTGAAATAAAGTTTTGAAAGGATATGATATTTTGATATATTAAAATGATTTGGAATGAAGTTTTGGAAAGATATGATATTCTGATATATTGAAATAATTTGAAATAAAGTTTTGAAATAATATGATATTTTAAATATATTGAAATGGTTTGGAATTGATTTAACCTTTATTTTGATAAAGATTTGGATTTGAAATGATATTCTATTTTGAAGTATAAAATACTGTTTTTTAAATTATAACCACGGGTTATAATAACGATTGGTTGTTAAAGAGACCGGGATCGGATATGGACATACTCTCTGTCGATACCGAAAACCACTTTAACAACTGTGTACGCGGTGGAGTTTCCAGAATGAAGTAGGATGGTGGCGACGATCCTAAGGTATATACGTGGACCCAACTCCCGTGAGTTGGCATAAGGTGGCTAAAACAGGAGCGATTGACGGACCAATGAGGTAGCACTTCTGATCGGACACACTTCTTCGATACCATTCTATTACTTGTGATTGATTTGGTGCGCACCCTTGATTTGGGAGTGTTGTTCGAGGTGGGCGGTAGTGGCTGCTATGCGTCACCACCAGTCCGGATGCGTAATTGGTATATCTACCCTGGCATTGCCTAGTTGTGCCGTGTCACCTACCATATCGAGCTTTACTACGATTATGATTTTAAGATCCGACCGCGTTAAGGTTCTCCATCCCCTTAACGCTATTTTCTATATGATTATACTTTACTGATTAGACACTACTGTATATAGCGTATATTACTACATAGTAGATAGTTTAACGGATCCTTAGAGGATGGGCGGTCCCAAGCATCTTCTAAGTTACTTGTACCCTTATTACAGTTCGCTTGAGTTGGTTTACATTATATAAGTATATATTGTCCTGACTCGAGTGTTTTGTGTTTTGCTTTACGCTCGGGTCAGCCTGAGTTATTCACAGATTCGGATTTCACTTTCTGGAGATTTGAATCGCTGGAGATTATCTGCTTGTCTTGTCCTATCTATTTCAGTTCTGTTGTTCTACTCAGCTTGTACTTGGTTATTGTATTTAGACTTCTGTTGTACTCTATCTCTTCTGTTGTATCTTATGTAACTTGTTTATATTTATATAGTAGCTTCATGAACTACTATTTCTTTTACTTCCGCTGCATTATTTTACTCTGTGTCTGTTGTCTGTGATTATATTTATTTACTGTATATTCTGAGATTTGCCAAATTTTATTTACAACGCGGTATTTTGAGCAATTCAACTCCGGCATGAGTGTCTACCTATACACTTATAATGGATGCGAATGGTTGAAAATATCGGGTCGTTACACGAATGGTCCAAAATACTGGGTCGTTACAATAAAACCCATCAGTTAAAAATGGATTTTTAAGAAAAAACTAAATATAAATGGAGGAATAGAGACTTACAATTCTAGATTAGTTGCAAAAGGATTAGTCAAATTCATGGTGTTGATTACGACGAGACCTTTTCGTCTATAGCCATGTTTTAGACCATTCGGGTTATGTTGGTTATAATTGTAATCTATGATTATGAAATATGGAAAATGGATGTAAATTCGACATTTCTAAATAGTTATTTAGAAGAAACCATCTATATGTCGCAGCCTAAGGGTTTTGTGGTCAGTGAGAGTGAGGGTAAGGCTTGCAAGTTGTTAAAGTCCATTTATGGACATAAACAAGCTTCAAGAAGTTGGAACAAGTATTTTGATAGGGTAATCAAATAGTTTGGTTTTTATCATAACACAGAGGAAGCATGCATATATAGAAAGGAATAGGGCAATGCTATCATATTCTAGTGCTATATATTGACGATCTATTATTGATAGGCAAAGACATTTCGTTATAGCAATCAGTGAAAGCTTGGCTTTCCAAGAACTTCTCTATGAAGGATTTGGGAGAAGCGATCGACAAAGATCTAAAGAGATAGATCTATGAGGTTTTTGGGATTGTCCCAATCACTATACATAGATACCATATTGAAGAGGTACGATATGGAGAATTCCAAATGTGAAAACATCCCAACGCAGGACGCTCCTCATACCAATGAGAAAAAGGAGCACATGAAGAGGATTCCCTTTCAGCCATAAGATCCAAAATGTATGCTATGTTGTGTACTAGATCGGATGTGGCATATGCATCAAAATGCATAAGCCGATATCAGTCTAATCTTGGAGAAAAACTTTATACAAACTTGAAATGTATATTAAAGTGTTTAAGAAATACTAAGGACTTATTCATTATATACAGTTATGGAGACCTCCTTCAAGAGTATACGAACTCTATCTTTTAAAGTGATGCAGATGGTAGTAAGTCAGTGCCTGGTTATGTCATTACACTTAATAGCAGAGCTGTCGGTTGGAAAAGTTCTAAATAAGAGATAGTAGCTGAATTGACGACCGAAGCCGAGTACATTACCCTCAATGAAGCAGCTAAAGTGGCGGTCAGAAAGCGCAAGATTTTGAGTGAGCTCGAAGTGATTCCTGATATAGAGAATCCTATAGCATTATTTTTCTATAATAGTACAGATTCAAATCGCAAAGGAACCCATAGTACATAAGAAGTCATGATATATTCTTCGAAAGTTCCACCTCATTAGAGAATTCTTTAAAAAAAAGGTCATGATAGAAAGAGTGATACCATGGACAACGTAGGTCCATGCACTAAGGGTCTAGCTTAGTTTTCTCTCAAAAAGCTGATTGAAGGGACGGGATTGAGATTCCATAATTAGCCCCAAGTGCATGTGGAGATTGATAGAGTTAAGGGTATTCCCTAAGAGCAATTCTGCAATTTATTGTAAATTAATAACTCTGCAATCAATTCTCAAAGGTGTTTTTCTTTCTGTTATATGTCTGTTATAATGTGTTATTAATAATAAAATACTTAGTTTAAATATATTTAATAGAAAATCCATAAATGGTGTGTTTGTGATAGTAATTACAAATAGTTGTAATCATGAATGTTGTATCATAATAGAATAAACAGATCAATTTAAATTTTCCTAATCAAAATGCATCGAGACTGGATATTGATGCATTTGTTGAGACTAGAGTATATAACACTCTCCAAATGTTGGGCAATGTATCGCTCATGACTACCGAGGGAACCAAGGGGTTACGTACTGATAGTTATGGGATAACCATGGAATGGCTCACTCGATAGTTTTTCGTTGGTTAATATAACAAACAAAAAGTATCGACATGACTAATTTACACAGTTCTCTTGACTTGAGAATATTGTTGATCTTTAATATGAAAGCTCCACTATGATTATAATCAAATCATGGCATGGCATCCATTGTGTGACTATAGTTAGGTCAACTAGAAGTATTGGAAGTAAACATTATTCAAGAGAGGATTCTTCACCTCGGTTATATAGGGTTTTTATCACGGTCAACTCAAGTCAACTCCAAGTCAAAATCTCTAGCCAGAGTAATTAAGTTAATAATAATTTTTAATATTGAACCCAGGATTTGTATTTGGACTATAGAGTCGAATAGGGACTATATTAGAATTTTGATCATTACCAAATTCCATAAGTCCAAAGTAATATAGTTTTGACAAAGAGAATTGGTGTAAATAATAGTCACAACCGGGTAACGCTTGGTAAAGAAAAGTTGGATTTTATCAAAACCAAGTAAGTGGTAAATTTGATCAAACTGTCACACCACCTGCTAAATGACATGTGAATGTTAATATTCGAATAGTTGGATATAAAGCGCTGACCAAATTTACACCTAATGGGTCACATAATACTCCTTTGACCAAACAATTTAGTTAATTTGTAATTGTTATAAATTAATTGAGTCAATTAATATTGATGAAATATTATTTATAAAATTTTATTTTAATTTGTTGAGAAATATTAATAAATATATTAATAATAGTTATAAATATATTGATCGATACACGATATCGACACGTGTTTAAATTGTATTTAAATGCAAAATATTTTGTTCAGGCTTAAAATTTGTTTGAAGCCTATATGGGGGCTGGTTTGTCTGGGAAAGATAAGGGCATGAAGGGGTGCTGCCATATAATGGCTAGTTGGACTTGGTTTAGATAAATAAGGGATAGAGAATTGGTAAGAGATAAAAAGAGTACAAGATCCTAGCTTGTCTCTAATCTCTCCTCCATCTAAGCATCTCAACCCACACTTACTAAAGAACTTTTTGAAGCCTCCAGGTCTTCTATCTTCGGCCAAAAATCCACTCCTCCATTCCCTCTGTTTTCAAACACAAATCCAATTAAAATAAATATTATACTATAGCTGGTGGTCATTGGATCAGGGACTAGCACTATGCTAGATTGGAAACTAGTTTAAGGAGTATATCTCATCATTTTAAGGTGTACTTATAGGCATTGGTAATATGGTAAGTTTTCTAATCTATTAATGAATATTAATATGTATATAATATTTATTTCACGTATATTGTTTTATTAGTCAGGTGACGATTCTATTATATTAATATATTATCACAATTGGAATATATTGTTTCATGTATAATGTTTTCTATCATTTCATGTTTATAGTGCTAACGACAGAATAAATTATTTTAATATTCATTGGGTCTTTATTTTTTAGCAAGGCTAGCAGAGTTGGCTGGTCCCTTACAAGTTTATTGCAAACACAATAAGCATTAAATCATAACAAGCTATGATCCAAGAAGAAAACTAAAAAAACAACGCATGGTAAGAAAAAAGAAAAACAAGAAAAAAACAGATGCCATACCTCCAATAGTTTAGAATGAACTCATCATATCCAAACTTGCTTATGGCGATTCCATTCTTGATTGCTTGTATTACAACACACCAAAGTTGCATATTAGTTTTTCTTTTCCCATTGAACGCTCTCTTATTCCTTTCTTTCCACATAGCCTATATGAATTTTTTGAGAATTAGCCGGAGCAATAGCTTTGTCCTTCTTTCCACCTTGTTGCCTTGTATATTAGATCCCATTCAATTGCACTATCCTTGTTTATGTTGCTTCGGATAGCTCTAACCATCAACCTGTGCCACAAAGGAAATATGATAGAACAATTGAAATACAAATGCAAATTACTCTCCTCTTCATCAAAACAAAATACACAGGCCCCATCCATATGCATGCCCTTTTGTAATAGTCTAGCTCTGGTGTGAAGTGCATTCCTCATGACTATCCATAGCAGAAAATTATCACTTTCCTTGCTATGTATATTCCATATTCTTTTGTCCCGTGCAAAAGGCCGAAGATCAAAGCTACTAGAGACACATTTATAGATTCTGGAAATGTTTTGGTTAGAACATTTCTAGGATCAAACAACACTTTCATCTTGTGTTATAGGATATAGGATCTATTGTATTTCATTCCATAAACTTCTTATGTCCTGGTGACTGGTAAAAGGAAGGGACACAGCACCTTCATGAACATAGTCTTTGGCTTTAGCATTGAGAGAAATTACAGTCTGAGTGACATGATTGTATGTCAATATATTTTTCAAGATTAGACCTTGCTTTTCCCAAGGGTCCAACCAGAAGTTAGCAACCCTATCAGGTGTAGTTAAAATTCTTAAGTGTGCCAGAGGCCTTAGCCTTACTATTGCACTCCAAACCAAGCTACTATTTTGAGGGATATCCATAAGTCAAAAATCTTTTTTGCATATATTATTCTTGATTGACCAGAGAACCCGGATGTTATCCCTTCTTATTTTGCAAATCATCTAAATGCTTGCTAAAAGAAGGTTTATTCCTGTTGAGCGTGTTGATGATGCCTAATCCACCATATTTCTTTTCATTTCCACTTTATTGAATGCTATGGGCTTCAAGTTAGAGGAGTGCGTATTACTAATCCATAAATAATTACTCATTGCTCTCCTTATCATTAAAATTAGCTTCTTAGGAAGGGGGAAAGTTCTGCTCCAGTGAGTAGTGTAAGCAAAGATGATGGTATTTATTTGCACAATCCAACTAACTTGAGAGAGAAGTTTATTAGACAAGGAATTCATTGTCTTAGTGATTTTAACATAAAGACCATGACACTGAGTAGCGGTATGTTTGGAAGTTGCAATAGGAATTCCAAGGTAAGAGGATGTGTCAAAGATGGACTAAAGGCATGAAATAGAGGAAATACTACTAGCAAGGGCTTCATACACTCCAGCCAATAGTATACTAGATTTATATACATTTATACACAGACTAGAGAACCTGTAGAACTCAAGAAAAACATTAAGTATGCATTGTATTAAAGGGACAATGGGCTTAGTCAAAAGAGTAACATCATCAGCAAACATTAGTGTTGTTATCATGGGGTCCTTACGTTTAGGGTGGAGCAAATAGAGTTTTCAAGCTACATATTAGGATATCATTCTAGTTAGAACTTCCAAGACCAAAATAAACAGGTAGGAGGACATCGGGTCACCATGTCTAATACCCTGTTTACTTCTAAAGTAACTTGCTATAGATCTATTGTAGTTAAATGAGAAGGTGGAAGTGGATATACAAGCATAGATCCAAGTAAAAAAAATGTTTAGGAAATCTCATTCTTGCCATCAATCTATTTATTGAAGTCCATTGAACAAAATCATAGGCCTTCCTAATATCTAATTTTAACATGGCTTTAGGAGAAATGTTTGCATTGTTGTATCATTTAAGAAGTTCATGTGTTATAAGAACATTGTAAAGTATATTTCTTCCTTGCAAGAAGGCAACTTGGCTGTGGGAAATTAAAGAGGGAAGCACAATTTAAGCCTAGTAGCAATTATTTTTTATATTCACTGGCAGATTAAATTGCAATAGGCATTTGGTTTAAATTATGTGACTTTAAAGGGGCGTTTAGATTTTGGGATTAGGGCAAGATTGCTTGCAATGATTCCATTTGTCATTTTACAATGCCTGAAGAAGTTAGACACAGCTCTACTTAGGTATTTATTAATTTTTTCCCAATAGGTTATATAAAAAACTACACTAAATCCATGAGGTACTCCATACGAATGTTTATTCATATTGAAAATGCTATTTCTAACATAAGTAACGTCAGCAGACAACATAGATTAATGTCGAAGTAGACAAAAGGGAGGCCTAAATAAAAAAAGATGTCAAAGTCAGGAGAAAAATTAGAAGAGTTACCCATTAATCCAGTGAAATAGCTCAGGAAGGCTTCTTTAACATGTTAAGGAGAATTAATTTGCTTACCATGCTAGTCTTTTATGTAGTGTATATGAGCTTTAGATTGTTTTATTTTTAGGGGTCATGGTAAAACTTGGTGTTTTAATATCCTTACGCATCCCAGTTATAACTAAGCTTCATGTAAAAGGGTTTTGAGGTACTTGTCATTGAGATCACTTTTCAGAGTTGAAGCATTGGTATCATAGAGATTCGAATTGAGATCACATTGAGCAATCTCCAGCTTTACCTTCAAGACAAAAGAAGAATGAGCTCCATTACCATACTTCTCCTTAGCCCGGTCCCTAAGTTCAGCTTGGTCTTTCTTCATTTTCTGCTGAAAAATATACATAGGTTTACCATATACATAAATAAACCAAGCTTTTTAATAGTAGAAAGGAAATTAGTATTATGTATCCAAGCATTAAAAAATTAAAATAAGGATTTTACTTTAAAAGTAGCTTTCCATGATGAAAGGATTTGAGGGGAGTGGTATGAGATGAGAGGAGGAGGAAGATGGGAGGTGATGGATGGCTATTTGGCAAGGGCGGCTAGATTACAGAAAACATTATCAATTTTGCTAAATGTTCTATGACCACGTCTGCTTCTATTGTTCCAAGAGAATCAAGTGCCGGTGAAAGGAATTTGAACAAGGGAAGAGGAGTTAAAAAATTCATTTAAAGGAGAGATTTCATTTAATGACATAGAAATTTCACCAATTCTATCATCAAGATTTAGTTAGCAGTTGAAGTCTCCAAGAACAAGCCAAGGCTTTCCTGAGAAATATGGGGGAGGTAGTTATAAAGGATTTGCCTAGAACTAGAATTGTTATCAGCATAAATGATGGTTATGTACATTGAGGTGGAAGAGGGGAGATGATACATATGATAGTTTATAAATTGTTTGTTAGATAGGATTGGTTTTAACCTGAAAGTGTGAGGGTCATGCAGGATTATGATTCAGCCATATGGAGCTTCAGCAAGGTTATGAACAAGAGACCAAAGAGGGTTAATGAATTCAGCTGCTTTGAGAGTGAGAAGAAGGTTAAACTTGGTTTCAAGGACAGAAATGAAGTAAAGTTTTTGAGATTTGATACAATCCTTAATATGGTTTGGCTTGATTTCTCTGTGTCCTCCTTTTATATTCTATGCTGGAAGGTTGTGCAATGTTATTAAACTTTACTGGGGATTGTAAGGCTCTATTGTTGCCTTCTCTTTGTTAAAGGAAACTTTGCTACTGCTTTTAGGAGCTGTGTTACTATTAGGGAGGATATTAGCTTCATGCATAGCAGTAGTAGTGGCCTTCTTACGCTTATTATTCTTAGATTGGTTCCATTGTTTTTTGGGATTCAGATTAAAGGCATGAGGAGTTTTGTTGGTTACTTTTGAGGTGGAGGAGGAAGTTTGATAGGCATGAATTTTGACAAAAATCGAAACCCAAGTCCATCATAGCACGAATTGTTGGATTTGGTACCTGCAAATAAGCATGAGCATATTAGAGATTGATAAAAAAACTAAACTCACAACGGAAATAATAATAGGATATAAATATTAACTATGACTACTACCTTGGAATTAATGGTATTCCTTGGATATCAAATCACCACATCAGTTAGAGTGTAACAACCCATAAATTCAGAACACATTTTATGGGAATTTTATTCAAAAAACTTTGAATTTAAAATCATTTAAAAATGTATAAATTGGGATGTTGATATTTATTTTTAGTTTTGGTGTGTAATTTTGGTAAAAAATTATCAACGTTTGACTTCCGCTGACGATTTTAAAATTTGAATTTTGAAAACTTTTATTCTTTTATTTGAAGCGGTATTTGATGCTATTATTTCTCTATATTTTTTCGCTTGTAATATTTTTTGATTTATACTTTTCAAACTGTAATTTTTCAGCGTATTTCACGCGGTTGTTTTCCGTAAATTATTTCCATATTTTATCTTGATTATGGGGTTTGAAATTATTTTGTATTTAGTGTATTCATTTTCGGTAGGCCAATAGTCTAGAATTTTAAGTGGCACAAATGGTCCATTTGGAAACGAGGAAACACTCAAATTCTTTGCCGTTCAAATTTTATGACTATTCATTTTGACACGTTTTCTGGCCTTTGGTTCTCTTGCGTTTCTTTTATTTTTGTTTCTGCTCTTCATTTCCTCATCTTCCACGTTTTCATATGCTTCATTTTTTCGGCCGCGAGACTTCTTTTGTTTACAGTAAGTTAATTATTTTTTATTTCTTCTCTTCTGGATTCTACATTCCCTTCTTCTCCTTTGCTCGGCCACGCACTTTGCTACACCACCACGTTCCCAGGCCGAAACCACAACAGCATCCCATGGCCGAACTTATCTTCGACACCATCGAAACTCGCCATTCCTCCTCCCAAGTGCTCCGCCGTGATCCTCACCACTCCTGCCCCATCAAATTCCCACAGCCGATCACCATTCTCATGTCCTTTCTGTAACCCTTGCCATTATTTTTCTAGCCTAGCCGAGCCTTCCTATGACATCACCACCTCCATCTGACCCCGCCCTGCCGAGAACCCCTTGCCTTGCTTGACCATCATCACCACCATCAGGGCCAAACACTTCATCATCCTCAATTGTCCTGACCATCACTCCACCTCCTCATCAACAAGCAGACCGAACCACCTCACTGCACCATCAGGCCATAACCTCCTCACCACCATTTGCCTTGATAGTTTCCTGTGGCCGAACCCATGGCCATGATGGCCGAACCAAGCATCAGTGTGGCCGAGCATTTCTGATGGCCGAAAATTTTGGCATGGTGGCAGTTCACCTTTGTTGTAGCCGAGCCTGTTATTTTGTGGCTGTGCATTTATTTAGTGGTCGTGCATTTTTGTTAGTGGCCATGCATTTTGACTTCAAGCTATACCTTTCTTTGTGTTGTGAAAATGATATTCAGTGAATCATTTTGTTTGCTGTTGGGTCAAAAATCTTTCCTGTGTTATATAAATATTATTTTGTGCTTTTATTTTCTCTGTTTGGTGTTGAGTTGAAAATCCTTTACGTGTTTTTCAAATCTAGTTTTGTGAAATGATTTGGTTTGTGTTGAGTAAAATTTTCTCTTTTCTATGTTTGTATAAGTTTTAATTCGTGTATTTCATTTTATTTTGCTGTTAAGGAGAAAGAATCTTTCCTATGGTTTTTCAAAAACAGATTTTGTGTATTTAGTTCATTTTGCTGAGCTAAAATTTTCTGTGTTGTATAAGTGACATCTGGGTATTTTGATTTGTTTGTGTTAGTTCAACCTTCTTTTCTGGATTTTGTATAAATTTTATTTTGTGTATTTTAATTTATTTGTTGTTTGATGTTAAGTTAAATTTTTCCATGTGTTTGATAAGTATTAATCTGTGTATACTTATCCTGTTTTGGGTTAAAAATATTTTGTGTATAAACTTTATTTTGTGAAAATTACTTTATATACATATGTTCTATTGAGGTTTTCTTTCATAAAATTTTATTTTATCTTGTCTACTTTATTTTATTTTGGGTTGAACAAATTATTTACATATGCTTATTTTGGTTTCTAATATTTGGATCTTGGCTCTACTTCCACTCAAGTCTAATTCGTGCTTTGTCGTGCTTTCCGGAATTTGTTCTTGTGTTTCGAATTTCCATCTCTAGCCAAGGAAGGTGAGTTTATCACTCTCGACTTCGTACTTATAAACTAGTTAATCGATAACTTGTGAATTGTAATAGTAATATGCCATGTTGATAGTATTTTAACATATTCCTGTGATATGATATTATATGATGTTATAACCTGATGTTATACCTGTTTCATCACCTGATATGATATTATATGATGTTATAACCTAATGCTATACCTCTTTCATCACCTGTTATGATATGCTATACTATATTGTTCATTTTATATTTCTGTTTCTCACACTGCAAGTTCCCTCACTATGGGTTGAAATGATACATACCCGAACGGACTTTAGAATAGGGAAAAGTCGTTATGAGCTGAAATGATAGGCTCGAGCAATTTTTATTTGACTTGGGATTGTGGGTTTGAAATGATCAAACCTGGGATTTTATATTTCGGATTGAAATGATATATATCCATATCGCTTGACCTAGGTTAGAAAATATTATACAGACCCGTGGTTAATTTTTAAATATAAATATTTTTTGAAAATTTTAAGTATTTGGAATTATTAAATTATGGAATTTTTAACTTCAATTTTTTTAAATGATTTAAAAATATATATATTGACTTTCCTATAAGTTGAAGTTTTATAAGTTAATAAATGGTTTAAAAATGTATTTTTAACTTGATATAAGAAAATACAGTTTTAATTGGATATTTTAGTGATAAATTTTATTTACTTGAAATCATAGTTTAATTAATATCCAAATAAATAAGTTTGAAAAGTAAAATAGATCTTATATCATAACTATGGTAAAATATAAGATATGATGTTTTAATATGTTATAATTGAAATTATAAAAGAATTGGTAACATTTCCAAAATGCTATGGTTTTAAGGTTATGTTTTTAAAGTGCTACTATTACTAAAAATATGATGTTTTCAAAATGTTACAATTAAGTGAATGAATTTGAAAATGTTACAACTTTGGAAATGAATATTATTTTTGAAAGATATTGACATCGAATTTAAATGGTTTAAAATGAATATGTTTTGATTTGAAATATAAACCATTTTGAAATTTATAACCACGGGTTATAATAACGATTGGTTGTTGAAGAGACAGGGATCGGATATGGACATACTCTCTGTTGATACCGAAAACCACTTTAACAACTATGTACGCGGTGGAGATTCTAGAATGAAGTAGGATGGTGGCGACGATCCTGAGGTATATTTACGTGGACCTAACTCCCATGAGTTAGCATAAGGTGGCTAAAACAGTAGCGATTCCGGGCCAATGAGGTAGCTCCTCTGATCGGACACATTTCATCGTACACCATTCTATTACTTTGTGATTGATTGGGTGCAACCCTTGATTCTGGAGTGTGGCTCGAGTTGGGCAATTGCTGCGGCTTTGCGTTTCCAACAGTCCGGATGCGTAATTGGTATATCTACCCTGGCATTTCCTAGTTGTGCCATGTCACCTTCCCTAGCGTGCTTTACTACGAGTTTGATTTGTGTCGTACCTATGGAGTATCCTCTGGTAGCTCCAGTTTACGGGGTATTATGGTACTGTATAGACTATTGGTACTATAAAATGCGTTAAGGGGATATGGGTAACGCCTTAATGCTATTTTTAAATAGTTTACTTTACTTTAGACATTATTATAATAGCGTATATTACTACATAGTAGATAGTTTATGTAACGACCTGCCATTTTGAACCATTCACATCCATTATAAGTGTATAGGTAGACACTCATGCCGGAGTTGAATTGCTCAAAATACCGCGTTGTTAATTTAAATTTGGAAAAACTGAACATATAAAATAAATAATCACAGATCACAGACACAGAGTAATAAATGCAGCGGAAATAAAAGAGATAGTAGTTCATGAAGCTACTATATATAAATGTATAAGTTACATCAGAGTTAAACTAGATACAACGGAAGAGTAATACGATACATCAGATACAAATCAGAATACATCACTGGAATCATCGAATACTGAAAGCAGAATAGATGGCTGGATCTTCAAGCAAAGCTCCAACTTCAAAGGTGAGTCTCGAATACTGGATCACTCAGTCTGACCCGAGCGTTAAGCAAAAACACAAGACACTCGAGTCAGGATTAACATTCTTATATCAATAAATCCAACTCAAGTGAAATAGCAATTGAAATACAAGTAACTCAAAGGATGTTTGGAATAACCATCCTTTAAGGATCCGTTAAACTATCTACTATGTAGTAGTGTACGATAAGTAGATAATGTCTATTAGTAATATAAGAAGATATCAAAATAGCGTTAAGTCATGGCCCATTCCACCCTTAACACATTTTTATTCCCAAAAGCATATACAAGACCGTAGTTTCCCTAAAACCGGAAGTCACCAGAGGGCAATCCATATACTAAAGGTACAAATCAAAATCGTAGTGGTCGCGCATAAATGGAATACATGTATGAAAAGGCACATGAGGCAATACCCAAGGTAGTGATACTACCGTTCGCCTGATCCGCACTGGTGAGAACGCAATGCCGCAGCGCCCGCAACACCGTGAAACAACACTCCCAAAATCAAGGGTGCACCAATCGACAACAAGTAATAGTAGTTCGAAGAAGTGTGTCCACTTGAGGTAGCTAATCTTCCATTGGCCCGGCACAGCTCCTGTTTTAGTCATTTCCAATTTGACACAAGTGTCAAGGCTATCCATCATCGTTCTCTTTCTTCAATCATCACGTACACCATTCCAACCACTTCATTCTGGATCATCACTCCGCGTATAGTTATTAAAGTGGTTTTCGGTTTAGATAGAGAGTATATCCATAACCGAATTCCGGTCTCTTTAATAACTTCAGTAATTATTACACCGATTGGTCGTTTATTTACTTCAAAACCAAATCAATTTCAATTTCAATTTCAATTCGTAAATCAACATTTCATTTGTCTTTCGAAATCAAATTCCCAAAATTTTCGTTTCAAAACTTCCAATTTACCATTTCAAAATCTTATAAATCAAATTCAAATTTTATTTTAAACCATTCAAATATTGATTCAAGTTCATATATACGTTTCATTCCGAAATCATTTAAATAAATTTTATTTAACATTTAAATCAATTTAAACTCATTTACCGATTTCATTCAATATTCGTTAAGTTACTCTATCATTCAAAACAATTTCTATTAAATTTCCAATTCATTAAATCAATTCTTAAGTTCAACTTTATTAAATCAAAACTTATAATTTTGAATTAAACTAAATTCGTCAAAACAATTCTTTCAATTACAAGTCTTATATTAATTCCAAAAATATCACATTTTCATTTCTTGTTAAAGAAATTCAATTTCACTTATTTACTTACTTAAATAATTTTCCAAAACTTAATTAATAAAGAAAACTCAATTTCAATTATTTACAAAGTAAAATTCACTTATTCAAAAGTTCAATTTTTCTTAATTAAAATCCAATTCAATTTAATCATTAAATAACTCAATCTTATTTAATTATTAAATAATTCAAAACTTAATTATTAAATAATTTCAAAGTTTAATAATTTCAAACTTAATTATAATTTCAAACTTAATTATATTTCAAACTTAATTCAATAATTTCTCAAATTAAACAACATTCTTTCATCAAGTACATTGTTAATATTTTGTTTCAGATTATTGTATATTAACATTTTCCTTTCATTAAAATTCAAATTTCAACTTCATTTCCAAACATATTATTTATTCAAATAAAATATTCGTTTTATTTTCAAATCAAATTATTTGACCAATCGGGTTTTATTTAATTTTCTATTCTAGGTCAAAGTTCAATTTGGGTATTTATCATTTCAACCCGATTCCAATTCAATTCAAAATCAAAGCATAGTAAAGGGAACTTGCAGTGTGATAACTGGGATGGTGTCAAAGTAAATAAACAAGAAATAACAACAAACAATAACAATCCAATAATCAATTCAAATAATCCCGAAACAACCGTATTAATTCGCATTGTTATTTGTACGAATTAATATAATTATTTCTAGAATCTACACTATCATTTCATGTAGATTAAAGATTATTACATTTTGGTTTTTCACTTGTCATCTATTTACAATTTCATACATCATCAATTTAACAACATACATTCAGTGGTTCAAAATGTAATTAAACAAATCCTATGTGTCAATAAATTCAATAGTTAAAGGGGTCATATTATACAAATGTCATTTAATCAAATTTAACATTTAACTATCCTATATCAAGTTCAATCGCATACTTTTTATCAAATTAACCTTAACAATTTAACGTCCAATATATACATCAACAATCAATCAATTATCAGTTAAACTGTATTATCATCGCATAAATAATTAACAGATAATGGTGTCAGGTGTCACAGGTGAACTGATACAGATAATAGCATATATAATAGTGTAATTAACTAACAGCAGTATATTTCAATTGTCGTTTCAATTGAAATCAAACTTAATATATAAAAGAACATTAATCGTGAGTGATTGCTCACCTTTCGAGGCTAGAGAGATGAACGAGAGAAAATCGAGTTACGGAACACAAGCACGACTTCAAAAGTAAAGCTAGATGACACGAATTCGACGAACAGATCTGATAAGTAAGAATTGACGAAATCAAATCAGAAATGGATCAATATGGCCAAATGGTACAAGTGAACTAATATAAAATTTTATGTAACATATATAAAATCACATTCAAATTTCAACGTATATTCAACTTAATGTATATGTGTCAAAATCAATTTTAAAATCATATATATAAAAATCAACATACGTATATAATACAATTTGAAATAACTAATTATAAAAATAAACAGTATATATGTCACTAACATATAAATTATATATATACCATACATCATATAACTTAATCATAGCCAGCAAATCAAAATATATACATATACAAACAAAACAAATTAAAATATAAAATTACAGTATAAGTATGCAATTAAGCAATATACTCTAAAACTATATAACTTATACACTTTACCTATACAACCAGATACCTGGCATAACTTAAGTACCTTTATATGTGAAAGCTGGAAATATATATATGTTACGATACTTCAAATCAATTATAATATAACAAACTTTTAAAATCTGTAAAGCACTGTCACCAAGTACTAGTCTGATGTGTATGAACAGTAACCTAAGTATATACCATCTTCACTTTTTAAAAAGTAATCACTAATATGTGAAGTCAGTCTATATACAGTAAATATAAATACTTCCTTTTAGATATGCATATTTTAGACGTCCATATATCATATAGTTTACATATCTATATTATTTTATAAAGTTCAACTCAACACAGTACATAAAAAAACTTTATATATCTATATATATACCATTTAAAAATCAATAATTAAATAGACAAATATATTATCTTTCAAAAAATTTCATATATATATTTATATACACATACACATATATTAAACTGTTAAAAACTGAAAGAAAGAAAAACATAAAACAAAGAATCAAAATATACTCAAGCTGTAACATACATATATTCTGCAAGTCATCATAGAAAGAAAGAAGGGAGCATGTCACGTAGAGGGCTGAGGGAGAGCACGAGCAGCTTCCAGGTGGAGGAAACGAAGCGGCGGTGGGATGCTCTGGGTGTAGCGCTGTCAACTGATGGTGGTAGGTGGATGTTGTGGTGGTGGGGTAGGGGAGACGCGGAGACAGGGGTGTGGAAAAAGTACGCTGGCCTGCAAGAGGTAGGGACGTGGTTGCATGGAGAGGCTCTGGCGGCTGTCATTCGGGTTCGGGTGCCTGATTGGAACGGCGGAGGAAGGTGATGAGTTGGAGAGGGATGTCGGCCGATGGAGCTTGGTGGTGTTGAGGAAAGGCTGATATGCTGCTAGGCGTGGGAGGATCGGTGGTCGAAGGGGACGAGGCAAGTGGAAGGCGAAGTCTGGTGGGGATGGCTATTCCGTGGAGTCGTTGAGGTTGAGGTGGCTGACAATAGGGCTATGTGATCGGAGTAGGAGGTCATGACCGGGGTTTGCTTTGGGCAAGGCTATCGGAGTGCTGCCGTTAATGTGAAAGGCGGAGGGAAGCATGGGAGATGGGCGAACTGGGCGGAGGAAGGCAACAGGCGGGTTGGTGGCGATGGGAATGACACCTGCAGCCATGGGGGATGAAGGTCGGCATTCAGGGTTTGGTTGTAATGGATGCGGTGGCTTTGGGAGATAGGCCGCATGGAGATAGGTGTGTTAAAGGACGAGCAGCTTTCATGAAAATATACAAGCTTAATATAATTTGTTATCATCATTATATTTTTTTATATCGAAGTAGCAAAGCAACGAACCAAAAATGAATGGAGGAAGTGAATTGAACAGTAAGTGAAAGCAAATATATTTTGAACCAGTGAAATAGTAAAAGTTAGAAATAAATTCTGGGAATTTAAAAAGTTTAGTGGCTATTGGGTATACGGTGAATAATGGAAAGACACAAGGACGGTGAATAATGGAGGTGTATGTGCGGTTAAGTGGGAGGTGCATGCGCGTTTCTCTGGGAGGAGCGGATGTTCATAAAAAAAATGGAAGTGGGAAGAACAATTAAGGTCACATGGCAGAGAAGTTTAAAAGGAAAAAGGAATGGACGTATACTTTATTAAAGAAACCAGAAAGTGAAACGAACCAGCATATAGCTTGCATTGAGAATAACAAAAGTCAGAAATTTTGAATTCCAAAAGATAATTAATTTTAGTGGCTGACAGCTGGTTGACATTATTAAGCTCTTCAATTCACGTGGGTAAGAAACCAGAAGATTTTAAAACCGGTACCGATACGGTTCAATGTTTTCAGATTCCGCCGTCCATCGAACGTCGAAATACACATATGAATATACCGTGGAGATCAGTACGACGAGACGATCAAAATGGCATACGGATATCAATTGTAGGATTCAATTATAAAAATTCGAATTTTTCTACTGACGGAAAATGCAAGAAAAACACTGAAAAATAAGATCGACGGAGCCAAAGATGTCCGAATTTGGAAAAACGACAAACTGACATCTTGCTCAGAAGATGGTTTAGAATTTTTCTGTGTAAAAATATTTAGGTTTCGGAAACATTTTATTTTCATCGCTTTTTAACTGATTAAATTGAAGTGAATTTACGCGCGAAATAAACTTTCATATTTCCGGACGAAAATTTACCAGTTGCTATTTTTAACTAGACGTATTCCAAATATTAAATTTTTATTTCAAAATTTTATCGTTTAAAATTTCACAAAATTTCAACTAATTACGTTATTAAAACCGTTGAAATTTACGGGTCGTTACACTCTCCCCCACTCAAAACTTTTCGTCCCCGAAAAGGAACGAGGTAGAAGAATAGAAACAACCGGAAAGAAAACAGATTTGAAATACAAAATAACAATTAATTTAAACCATATAAATTCAAATTTAAATTAATTGATATTCAATAATTGATTTAATCCATTTGATTTCACTAAAATAAATCTCAACTATTTCTAAATTGATTATCTTATTATCTAATTATCTTAAATTTACAATTTCTAAAACCATAATTTTGAATAGTCTTTTATTATAATCATATTTTTTCAACAAATTTAATTCTTCTTTATTCCAAATTATAATTAAATTTGTTCCACTAAATATATCTTATTACATATATTTAACCCATATAAATTAATTTAAAACATAAAAGTTTCGTTTTAAATTAATTTATATTCACTAATTGCTTTTAAATTCAAGGTATTTTCATAGGTTGATCAAATTTCGATTTTATTAACTCTTTCAAAACAAATTTATTAATTCTTTCAAAACAAATTTATTTCATTATTAACTGAGTTTTACTTATTATCCTATATAACACTATTAACTAATCAAAATTTAGTGTATAACATTTATTATAAACACTCAAATTTTATTTATAAAATTCAATTTATATTATATATTATCCAATTACATATTCAACTTCTGAATGATTTAGGTAAGTTGTATTAGAATGCAGTTGAACAATACACAAATAAAATTTTCCCAATTCAATTATTCAAGTTTAAATATTTATTCCAAATTTTTGGTTTTATTTATAATTAAAATCATCCTTTAACAAAATTTAAGAATTAGATTTCCGATTAACTTTAAACAATTTAGAGATCTATATAATATATTTATATCAAATCAAATTAAATTTAAAAATAAGATACATATATATATGTAAATCAAAATATACTGAAGAAATTCAAATCAAAATATTTTTTTCAAAACAAAACCGTAGCAAGGCTATAGAATGGTTTCTCCACTTCGAAACTCGAAAATGAAGGTCGATGATGCGGCCGCCATCACCGAAATTATTTTCCAGCGACAAAGAGAAGAGCATTGATTTCAACATTTTAAAAATTCTTTGAAAACGATTTCTATTCGAAAATACTTTCAATAATATATACTTTAAAATTTTAAAAACAAAGTTCGAAATTACCGGAAACTAATAAATTCTCAAATTTCTGAATTAAATTCATTTCAAATTCCAAATCAATTTATAAACCATAATTATAAATTCATTTAGAATAATAATTATAATTTTAAACAACCAATTTAATTAACTTATTAAATTCCAAAAAATATTACTTATATTTTTACAATATAATCAAACAAATTTGAAAACAATATTGTGTCAGTTTGCTCTGCTCAAGTGTTTTGGAAATCCTATCGATAGCGTTGATCAGACGAATCGATCGAAAACCCAAATCAACATCAACAACTCAAACAACACAATATAAAACATTTTAAAATTTTATTTACAAATACACTTCTTCATTTAACGATACAATAATGGATTTCAAAGCAAGGATAGAGATTCAAATTTTTGATAGACTCCAATCAAATAGAATTTCGATTTGAAGATAGGTTTGAAACAAAGACGAGAAAATTAAATAACAAAATAAGGCGATGGATAAGTTTATATAAATCGCGGGCAACCTTAACCGGGTCGACCGTGACTTCAAAATAAGATCGGTGTAGAGTTCCGAGGTAAATCGACATTCGATCTCAAGAAATAGAATTCAGGTATAGCAGGAGATAGATAGCATCGTAAACCGAGGATACAGAAATCTCCGGTAAATCAATGCCTATTGTAAGGAGTTTTGCTCCTTTACGAATCATTCGAAGGTTGGCGAGACCGCCGATTCATTATAAGGGTCATTCGAAGTGGAGTTATGGGATGCTCCAGAATTGAAAGAAGACGAATAGTGAGGGACACGAATGAATTTCGGAACCGAGGGGAACGTTCCAAAATTTCAAAGAAATTGAGTCAAAGGAAGAGATTGAAACTCGAATGAGAGTGATTCTGTAAATACATTTACCCTATATGTTAAGTTTTGCCTAGAGCTACCAAAGCTCCGATACCAACTGTAACGACCCGCCATTTTGAACCATTCGCATCCATTATAAGTGTATAGGTAGACACTCATGCCGGAGTTGAATTGCTCAAAATACCGCGTTGTTAATTTAAATTTGGCAAAACTGAACATATAAAATAAATAATCACAGATCACAGACACAGAGTAATAAATGCAGCGGAAATAAAAGAGATAGTAGTTCATGAAGCTACTATATATAAATGTATAAGTTACATCAGAGTTAAACCAGATACAACGGAAGAGTAATACGATACATCAGATACAAATCAGAATACATCACTGGAATCATCGAATACTGAAAGCAGAATAGATGGCTGGATCTTCAAGCAAAGCTACAACTTCAAAGGTGAGTCTCGAATACTGGATCACTCAATCTGACCCGAGCGTAAAGCAAAAACACAAGACACTCGAGTCAGGATTAACATTCTTATATCAATAAATCCAACTCAAGTGAAATAGCAATTGAAATACAAGTAACTCAAAGGATGTTTGGAATAACCATCCTTTAAGGATCCGTTAAACTATCTACTATGTAGTAGTGTACGATAAGTAGATAATGTCTATCAGTAATATAAGAAGATATCAAAATAGCGTTAAGTCATGGCCCATTCCACCCTTAACACATTTTTATTCCCAAAAGCATATACAAGACCGTAGTTTCCCCAAAACCGGAACTCACCAGAGGGCAATCCATATACTAAAGGTACAAATCAAAATCGTAGTGGTCGCGCATAAATGGAATACAAGTATGACAAGGCACATGAGGCAATACCCAAGGTAGTGATACTACCGTTCGCCTGATCCGGACTGGTGAGAACGCAACGCCGCAGCGCCCGCAACACCGTGAAACAACACTCCCAAAATCAAGGGTGCACCAATCGACAACAAGTAATAGTAGTTCGAAGAAGTGTGTCCACTTGAGGTAGCTAATCCTCCATTGGCCCGACACAGCTCCTGTTTTAGTCATTTCCAATTTGACACAAGTGTCAAGGCTATCCATCATCGTTCTCTTTCTTCAATCATCACGTACACCATTCCAACCACTTCATTCTGGATCATCACTCCGCGTATAGTTATTAAAGTGGTTTTCGGTTTAGATAGAGAGTATATCCATAACCGAATTCCGGTCCCTTTAATAACTTCCGTAATTATTACACCGATTGGTCGTTTATTTATTTCAAAACCAAATCAATTTCAATTTCAATTTCAATTCGTAAATCAACATTTCATTTGTCTTTCGAAATCAAATTCCCAAAATTTTCGTTTCAAAACTTCCAATTTACCATTTCAAAATCTTATAAATCAAATTCAAATTTTATTTTAAACCATTCAAATATTGATTCAAGTTCATATATACGTTTCATTCCGAAATCATTTAAATAAATTTTATTTAACATTCAAATCAATTTAAACTCATTTACCGATTTCATTCAATATTCGTTAAGTTACTCTATCATTCAAAACAATTTCTATTAAATTTCCAATTCATTAAATCAATTCTTAAGTTCAACTTTATTAAATCAAAACTTACAATTTTGAATTAAACTAAATTCGTCAAAATAATTCTTTCAATTACAAGTCTTATATTAATTCCAAAAATATCACATTTTCATTTCTTGTTAAAGAAATTCAATTTCACTTATTTACTTACTTAAATAATTTTCCAAAACTTAATTAATAAAGAAAACTCAATTTCAATTATTTACAAAGTAAAATTCACTTATTCAAAAGTTCAATTTTTCTTAATTAAAATCCAATTCAATTTAATCATTAAATAACTCAATCTTATTTAATTATTAAATAATTCAAAACTTAATTATTAAATAATTTCAAAGTTTAATAATTTCAAACTTAATTATAATTTCAAACTTAATTATATTTCAAACTTAATTCAATAATTTCTCAAATTAAACAACATTCTTTCATCAAGTACATTGTTAATATTTTGTTTCAGATTATTGTATATTAACATTTTCCTTTCATTAAAATTCAAATTTCAACTTCATTTCAAAACATATTATTTATTCAAATAAAATATTCGTTTTATTTTCAAATCAAATTATTTGACCAATCGGGTTTTATTTAATTTTCTATTCTAGGTCAAAGTTCAATTTGGGTATTTATCATTTCAACCCGATTCCAATTCAATTCAAAATCAAAGCATAGTAAAGGGAACTTGCAGTGTGATAACTGGGATGGTGTCAAAGTAAATAAACAAGCAATAACAACAAACAATAACAATCCAATAATCAATTCAAATAATCCCAAAACAACCGTATTAATTCGCATTGTTATTTGTACGAATTAATATAATTATTTCTAGAATCTACACTATCATTTCATGTAGATTAAAGATTATTACATTTCGGTTTTTCACTTTTCATCTATTTACAATTTCATACATCATCAATTTAACAACATACATTCAGTGGTTCAAAATGTAATTAAACAAATCCTACGTGTCAATAAATTCAACAGTTAAAGGGGTCATATTATACAAATGTCATTTAATCAAATTTAACATTTAACTATCCTATATCAAGTTCAATCGCATACTTTTTATCAAATTAACCTTAACAATTTAACGTCCAATATATACATCAACAATCAATCAATTATCAATTAAACTGTATTATCATCGCATAAATAATTAACAGATAATGGTGTCAGATGTCACAGGTGAACTGATACAGATAATAGCATATATAATAGTGTAATTAACTAACAGCAGTATATTTCAATTGTCGTTTCAATTGAAATCAAACTTAATAAATAAAAGAACATTAATCGTGAGTGATTGCTCACCTTTCGAGGCTAGAGAGATGAACGAGAGAAAATCGAGTTACGGAACACAAGCACGACTTCAAAAGTAAAGCTAGATGACATGAATTCGACGAACAGATCTGATAAGTAAGAATTGACGAAATCAAATCAGAAATGGATCAATATGGCCAAATGGTACAAGTGAACTAATATAAAATTTTATGTAACATATATAAAATCACATTCAAATTTCAACGTATATTCAACTTAATGTATATGTGTCAAAATCAATTTTAAAATCATATATATAAAAATCAACATACGTATATAATACAATTTGAGATAACTAATTATAAAAATCAACAGTATATATGTCACTAACATATAAATTATATATATACCATACATCATATAACTTAATCATAGCCAGCAAATCAAAATATATACATATACAAACAAAACAAATTAAAATATAAAATTACAGTATAAGTATGCAATTAAGCAATATACTCTAAAACTATATAACTTATACACTTTACCTATACATCCAGATACCTGGCATAACTTAAGTACCTTTATATGTGAAAGCTGGAAATATATATATGTTACGATACTTCAAATCAATTATAATATAACAAACTTTTAAAATCTGTAAAGCACTGTCACCAAGTACTAGTCTGATGTGTATGAACAGTAACCTATGTATATATCATCTTCACTTTTTAAAAAGTAATCACTAATATGTGAAGTCAGTCTATATACAGTAAATATAAATACTTCTTTTTAGATATGCATATTTTAGACGTCCATATATCATATAGTTTACATATCTATATTATTTTATAAAGTTCAACTCAACACAGTACATAGAAAAAAACTTTATATATCTATATATATACAATTTAAAAATCAATAATTAAATAGACAAATATATTATCTTTCAAAAAATTTCATATATATATTTATATACACATACACATACACATATATTAAACTGTTAAAAACTGAAAGAAAGAAAAACATAAAACAAAGAATCAAAATATACTCAAGCTGTAACATACATATATTCTGCAAGTCATCATAGAAAGAAAGAAGGGAGCATGTCACGTAGAGGGCTGAGGGAGAGCACGAGCAGCTTCCAGGTGGAGGAAACGAAGCGGCGGTGGGATGCTCTGGGTGTAGCGCTGTCAACTGATGGTGGTAGGTGGATGTTGTGGTGGTGGGGTAGGGGAGACGCGGAGACAGGGGTGTGGAAAAAGTACGCTGGCCTGCAAGAGGTAGGGACGTGGTTGCATGGAGAGGCTCTGACGGCTGTCATTCGGGTTCGGGTGCCTGATTGGAACGGCGGAGGAAGGTGATGAGTTGGAGAGGGATGTCGGCCGATGGAGCTTGGTGGTGTTGAGGAAAGGCTGATAGGCTGCTAGGTGTGGGAGGATCGGTGGTCGAAGGGGACGAGGCAAGTGGAAGGCGAAGTCTGGTGGGGATGGCTATTCCGTGGAGTCGTTGAGGTTGAGGTGGCTGACAATAGGGCTATGTGATCGGAGTAGGAGGTCATGACCGGGGTTTGCTTTGGGCAAGGCTATCGGAGTGCTGCCGTTGATGTGAAAGGCGGAGGGAAGCATGGGAGATGGGCAAACTGGGCGGAGGAAGGCAACAGGCGGGTTGGTGGCGATGGGAATGACACCTGCGGCCATGGGCGATGAAGGTCGGCATTCAGGGTTTGGTTGTAATGGATGCGGTGGCTTTGGGAGATAGGCCGCGTGGAGATAGGTGTGTTAAAAGACGAGCAACTTTCATGAAAATATACAAGCTTAATATAATTTGTTATCATCATTATATTTTTTTATATCGAAGTAGCAAAGCAATGAACCAAAAATGAATGGAGGAAGTGAATTGAACAGTAAGTGAAAGCAAATATATTTTGAACCAGTGAAATAGTAAAAGTTAGAAATAAATTCTGGGAATTTAAAAAGTTTAGTGGCTATTGGGTATACGGTGAATAATGGAAAGACACAAGGACGGTGAATAATGGAGGTGTGTGTGCGGTTAAGTAGGAGGTGCATGCGCGTTTCTCTGGGAGGAGCGGATGTTCATAAAAAAAAGGGAAGTGGGAAGAACAATTAAGGTCACATGGCAGTGAAGTTTAAAAGGAAAAAGGAATGGACGTATACTTTATTAAAGAAACCAGAAAGTGAAACGAACCAGCATATAGCTTGCATTGAGAATAACAAAAGTCATAAATTTTGAATTCCAAAAGATAATTAATTTTAGTGGCTGACAGCTGGTTGACATTATTAAGCTCTTCAATTCACGTGGGTAAGAAACCAGAAGATTTTAAAACCGGTACCGATACGGTTCAATGTTTTCAGATTCAGCCGTCCATCGAACGTCGAAATACACATATGAATATTCCATGGAGATCAGTACGACGAGACGATCAAAACGGCATACGGATATCAGTTGTAGGATTCAATTATAAAAATTCGAATTTTTCTACTGACGGAAAATGCAAGAAAAACGCTGAAAAATAAGATCGACGGAGCCAAAGATGTCCGAATTTGGAAAAACGACAAAATGACATCTTGCTCAGAAGATGGTTTAGAATTTTTCTATTTAAAAATATTTAGGTTTCGGAAACATTTTATTTTCATCGCTTTTTAACTGATTAAATTGAAGTGAATTTACGCGCGAAATAAACTTTCATATTTCCGGACGAAAATTTACCAGTTGCTATTTTTAACTAGACGTATTCCAAATATTAAATTTTTATTTCAAAATTATCGTTTAAAATTTCACAAAATTTCAACTAATTATGTTATTAAAACCGTTGAAATTTACGGGTCGTTACAGTTTAACGGATCCTTAAAGGATGGGCGATCCCAAGCATCCTTTAAGTTATTGATGCATTTCTATTATAGTTCACCTGAGTTGATTTACATTTTATAAGTATGTATGTCCTGACTCGAGTGTTTTGTGTTTTGCTATACGCTCGGGTCAGCCTGAGTATCACAGCTTTGGATTCATCTTCTGGAGCTAGAGATTTGATGGAGTTTATCTGTCTATCTGTTCATCTATTTCCATTTCAGTTATTTCCTATTCAGCTTTGCTTATGTATTAGTGAACTTATGTATTCAGACTTCTGTTGTATCTGTTTTCAGACTATGGTATTTTGTATCTGTTTTGAGACTGTGTATTGTAGTAGCTTCATGAACTACTATGTATTTTATTTCCACTGCGAGTTATTCTGATATTCTGTGTCTGTGATTCCGTGATTGGTTTTATTTGCTCCAAATTTATTTACAATCTATTGTTTTGAATTATTCAAGTCCGACATGTGTGGTTTTATTGTCGATTTGAATGGTCCAAAATAGAGGGTCGTTACATAGAGCATGAGAAATAAGAAGACTTCTCAAATAACCAATCACGTCCAACGCCAATGACCCATTCCTCTAAATCTATCCTGTAGGTTGTAATGAGGAGGGGTCAGAACTACGTTTTAGTGATTAGAAAATCTATACAGTTTCCATAATATAAATTTATACCAATTGGTTTCCATTTAGTTGTTTTGTCTACTGTTTTAAGGTTAACCAAATTAACCTAATATTGCAAACATGGTATTCCTACCTATCATGATTCACCTACCTACCTTTCCCAAGGTATAAAATACTAATATAAGTCTATCAACCACTCAATACTTCCAAATATGAAGCAAACTCCTAGCATCATCCTTGTTGGTATATTGGTCCTAGCTACATAGACCTTTGACCATCGTTTATGCCTTTATAATATATAATGGCCATACTACAAACACCTCTATCGTCATTAAAGTCTTAGCCATGTGAGAGACAATACCTAAGCCACTTAATACCTTATTAATATGGATTAGGCAGACCCCTCACCATTTAATACCTATATTCTAGGCAGGCTTTTATCATTTAATGCCTAACCCTAAAGACGGACTCCTCACTTGTACTATCTAGCTGACATCTCTTGGAATCTCACTTATATATTTAACACTACTTTATAGGAGAGAGGTGGATCCTATATCAATCACTTAATACCTCAAACCCAAAGCAGACCCTTTTCGAGAAGTCCACTACCGCTCCTAATTGTTAATTAGGACCATTTGATACTTTTTAATTATGAAAGAGGCAGACCCTAATACAACCACTTGATACCTCTAATCCCTAAGAAGATTCTATTATTCCCATAATAGTTTCCCATGGATCCTATGGTTGGTGATGTCTCATATTAGTAATGAGTGTACACAACTGCTGATAGCCTCTGAGTGAAGGGCAGACTTCCGTGGTGTCATTTTACTGACCTCGCTCCCAATCTTCTAAGCCAAACTAATTATTCTATGGGTTCTATGGTTAAATATGTCTCACATCAGTAGGAAGTGTACACAAATGCTGGTAACCTCAAAGTGAAGGGCATACTTCTATTATGTAAATCTACTAACCTCGCATCCCAATCTTCTAAGCCAAATTAATTATTCTAAGCTTTACTAATTTAAGCCATGTTAGCCTAGGCTTTATTATTACTAAGTTTATCATCCTAAGTTGGATATTAGACTTAGCTTACTAACCTCCTTTTATTTATTTAAGGCTATAGAATTTACCTTAAATATTCAATTACTCATAAATCTCCTTTATTTGCTTCTTCCGTAAATTTCAATTTGTCCATGACAAAGAATATCATCCTAAGGACATTTCATAAGACATTTATGTATATTTACTAATTTTCAGTTAGTAACCTTTCCTAACTATTCCATAGTTATTAACCTAACTTCTTTATTTATCAGTCTTATTAATCCACTTACCTTATTAATTACTTGTAACTCTCAAGTTAGTTTCAGATTTTTTGTTACCCATTAACTGGAGTTACAACCTTTCCAAACTTTCTTCCAATTTTCTATCTGTAATTCAACCCTATTTCTATATATAACTAATATCCTAAGTGAGTATTATGCATAAATCATCACTATTAGTTAAGTATCTATTAATGCATATAAATACCTACTTCCACCAAATATATTCTACTTACAAATCTTTAACTAGAATATTCTTTCCATATTTAATTTGCTGAAATTACATTTCTTAGGCAGATTCTCTGATGTGATTTCTATAAATTAATTTAAAACAAAAGATCAAAAATAAAAGGAATGATTTGCCTCGTTTGAAATTACAAGGAATGATTATTTTCTACTTATTGGAATAGCAGTGTAAACTACGAAAAATAAATTAGTACTTTACACATCTTTTCCTTTTCATTTGAATATATTCCTTATTAAATCAAACGTTGTATTTTCTATGCAAGTTGGGCATATAAATAAATTTATAAGAATCAAATGGATATTCTTCCCATAAATTAAACTATGGAAAATTTCCAATCCAACATAATTAGGGTAATAACCAAAATCATACTAATAATATACAATCCAATTCTAGATCTGGAATAAATTTCATATCTACTCAATGTTCATATTTACAATTTTTGGGACTGATTTCCAGATCAAGGTGTAACAATAATTCCAATCAGATCTCTTAAGAATATGCAGGCGATGTTTAATACATTCAATTTTAGCCTACAATTCACATATATTTATTCGTTTGGCATAAAAATCAAACGTATGCCAACGTAAAATTTCCAACTCACCCTCTAAAAGCATTCCAAATCTCTAGATCTGAAGTAAAGCCTTCGATTCAACTCCATTTCCTTCTTATTCCAAGAAATATGTATAAAAAGGGCGTATACAACTATAGATATATTAAATTATAGATCTAAGAAGAGATTTGGGGTTGGAGGGAAATATAAATTATATAAATACAAATATATACACACACACATACATATATTACCTTTACATCGTGTGGTGTTGATTCGCTTCTCTTCTTCTCTTAATTGAATTATGTTCTTCTTCAATTTGTATATATACAAATATTAATATTATATTTTTTAATTTAGAAACTATAGAAGAAGAGCAGACAATAGAGCTTTGCTACTATTGCAAAAAAATTGTGAGAAGAGAAGAGAGGATTAGGCCTGAATTTATAGGCACTCAACTCAAATACAACCATTAGAATTAATTATATAAAATCTGGGCCGTTTGGCCAAGGCAAACCCAAGCTGCATATGGTTTGACCGATCGACCACTCCTCTCAAGGGGGTTGACCACTACTGGTCGACCTGCCCAATAAAGGCGGTCGACCGGTGGGTCTGGGTATTTATTATATAAGCGTTAAATTTTTCTAATTTAATTATTTTCATTTCGAATTTATTTTTTATCTGTAACTTCTTCGTTTGGACTCCGATCATAAAACTCTAAATATGAAAGTTACTCAGAATTCTGCCACAAACACAATGTTGAAATTGTCATGGTAAAATTCCACCGTTTACATAAATTCCATTTTTGGAGCCTAATCAACTAATTAAACAACTAACTGTAAAATTTGTGGGTTGTTACAGATTGTGAGAGGAACAAAAGTTTGCTACATTATAGTTTTTCCAACCTAGAGGGGCATGAATATGGTGGTAAGGCTCTTTTGGAGATGATTTCAATACATTAAGCATAATGTCACCTTGAGAATTTGGATTCAGGTGTGTTACAGATGGTTTGACAAATAGAGGAGTTGGTTGAGAATAAGTTGCTTGCACAATAGGATTAAGGCCGATATTAAATAAGTGATTATTGTTTGAGTTTGCATGTGTAACGGCCCGAAGATTTTTGACCCCGAAAATCGACACTAATACGTTCATTGTATAGAGTGCCGAACAATCGTGTGCCGGAAATCCCAGACTGTTAGGGTTAAGAAGAAAAGGAGGTAGAATAAGAAACAGAAAACAACAGCACATAATCTCACAATCACAACAGATCAAAATATAATATGAAATAACAGCATTTTTTATAAAAGAAAGCTGTAACTATCAATATACATACAAGATATCAAAGTACAACAAATCTGGATAGTTATAATAACTTGTCCCTGAATACTGTCTATACAGCATACTACACAGCGGAATATAATCAATACGTTTCTGCCATCCAGCACGTCTCTTGAGCTCTAGAACGTCCTAACCTGAAAATCTGTAATACTCGGTTTGACCCGAGCATTACAATAAAGTAACACCCGAGTCAGGCTGGAAACCAGCGTGAGTAAACCCATTTAATATGAAATACTTAAGTTATAAAACTTCTTTGAACCAGGGTAACTCGTACATCACTATGAGTTTTTATCTTGTTATAGCCAAACACTTATTTCACTAATCCATTTTTATTTAAAATGATATCTAAGTACTGTTCTAAATTTAAATGGTTAGATTCACCCAATTTTATGCAATTCCAACCTATAAGATTCTATAATCAAATCCGTAAAGGTAGTGCTTATTAAATCGAAGTGGTTCCGAATATCGCAGATATCCGATCCCGGACTCCTCGGATCAGGCATTAAATTTTTAAAAAAGGTAAATCGTTCAAAATAAACAATTTATTATTTGGGATGACATTATTCAAATATGGGGATCTCTCATACATTTTTATTCAATAAACCGTAACATCTTTTAAATTTACTATTAACTTATCGGACCATTGATGATTACAGACAAGAATAATTGAATTAACCACCAATAGAATTAAGGCAAAATATAGATTGTTATTAATTTATGATCGATAACAAATATCATACAAATCCCGTATTATTGATTTATTAACTTTACTTGACCGAATCCACTTATAGCTTTATCCAAATTACTACAATTAAAGAAAAGACAATCTATTATTAGTTAATAGGGGTTTACCACTTGATCCCATGTCTACTTGGTTAATTTATATAAATTTTTAAATTAAATAATGATGTAATTAATTACCTTTTAAATTAGGAAATATTATTGGGCTTTAAATTTTGGAGTTTTAAATTAAAAATAGATTTTCAAAGAAAATATAATCTTCATGTAAATAAATTAGTAAATCCTACTTCGTCTTCTTATTTTTCCCTTTTTTCCCTTCTCTTCTTTCTTTTCTCTATTCCTTTATTTTTTTCTGGCCCAAATAATTTCCGTCCCATTCCTCCTTTACTTCTCCCCTTCCCCTTTTTCCAGTTCCCTCTCCCTCCTTCTTAACTCACTTGGAAGCACTATACCCGTGCATGCACGTATCCGTGCACGTACCCCGATGACCGACGATCGAAACCCTACCACCGAGCATCTCCATCGGTTGCCTAGCACCTCGGCGTCCTAACGACACACTAGAAACATGTCACCCGAGCCCAGTTCAAATTTTCAAATGCAACCCAAACCATGAACAGAGTCGAGCTACCACCCCTGCCTCCCTACGCCACCACGCGCCACCATAAACCACAAAACTTCACCGCGACGCTCGTCACGACCTTCCCCATCTTTCCTCCCTCCTACCGCACATCTCACTCGCCTCCTCCACATCGTCGTTTTCTTCCCAAACGAAACACGAAAGTATGCCTCTAAATCCCTAGTTTGACCGTGTCCCCCTTCCACACTCCACCAGAAATCGTCACACCATTTTTCTTGTGCGCCCCACCACCCAACTCTCCTCCACGCCGAACCCCATGCCCCATAATAGCCTTGGTCGCCAGAATTCCCCACATTCCCAATTTTCGTTCATCCCACCTTTTCTTCCTCCATACTAAATTAAAAATCTCCAAACCAAAACTAAAATTCCTACTTTTCAACAACTAACAGATTCATGTAACTCGCTCATAAAACCGAGATACTCAAATTTTAACAATCTTGAGTTATTTTCTATAAAATATGATTTTCCCCTATCCATTCTTTGTGAAATTTAGTGAACCCAATTTTAAAATATTCTACACTCTAAAATAATCAACTTCTGTTTTAAAATCAACGGTTAAAACTAGTTAGTTGGTAAGCATTTGATTTTTGAAGATGGTGTTAACTGTTTTTGAACCAAAACTAACCTGACATAGAAGTTTTTGGAAGAAGTACAGTGTCTTGGTGTGTAATGCCCCAAAATTTTGAGGAAAATTATTTAAATAAAATAATTCAGTTCTAAAATATTTAGATTAAATGTTGAAGGATTTCTTGATGAAATGATGTGCAAGAGTATGTGTGCATATGCACATTGGAAATGGCACAAGGAAAAGGTTTAAGATCTCTGGAAAAAAAATGATGATAATAAAATAAATAAACAAAGAAAGGAAGCATTTCAAATATGATTTTGAAATGTGAATTATTAATCCAATTAAAATATGTTTTTCTGTATACATTGAAATTAAATACTCTTTACGAAATTGGATATGTATACATACTGAAATTAAAAATATGTTTGTATATTGAAATTAAATATATGAAACATATGCATATGAATATTTTTACAGGAAGTAAGGAAGAATTAAATAAATACATATATGTCTATACATAGGTACATTTTTCTTTGAGCAGAAATATATTGGAACTAAGCAAGAAAAATAACATAAAAATGGTATGAGATATAATATAAGCAAGTATGTTATGTATAGTCAAAAATAGAAAGAGGGGGATTTCCAGAAATAAACAAATGATTAAATTTAGTTTAGTCACACACTTTTCACATGACTTAGGTGAGTGGCCATTTTCTGAAAAAGTAAAGAAAAGAAAATGCAACCTTAACTAACTGATATGGCGGGGTAATCAAGGATGAAAATATGAAAACATAAAATGCAAAATACATGATGTTAGTCAGGACAAAAATGGAATTCTGCCTTGAAAAAAGAAAAGAAAACCCTAGTGAAAATGCTTATAAATAAGTAGTTATAGCCAGGGAAATCATTTTTACCCGAGATACTTAAAAATAAGAAAGGAAGAAAACATTTTAAAGGAAGGGAAAAATACTCAGGGATTTTCTAAATCAACTAAAAGGGGATACTTAGGTGAGTAATCTCACTAGATTCATGGCATTAAGACCTGATATGAGGCAGCCAAACTTTTATGTTGCTATTGATATTTTTTGGTTTTTGTTAAACAAAGTTTTATTAATATTCTTTGAATGGTTTTGATTTGATATAATGTTTTGTTATGGATGCTCTTTGGATGGCCTAGATCTGATAAGATGTTTTATTATGGATGTGCATGCTACAGTTTTATTATATTCTGAAAAGCTAAGGCATCGGATCTTGAAATCAGGGGAAGAATACTTATAACTGATATGGAATCATGGCAAGTAAATCTCAACAGAGAAAATAAAATAAGCTGCAATATACATTGTATAAGTGCTGAGGCTTTAGAAAAGGTATTAGGGGTGCAATAGAGATTTCTATGTGCTGAGTCCCTGATCAAATAGAAAAAATCTATTAGACAAAAATTATGATTCAGCTAGATCTTGAATCTGTCTCAATCATAGTTATTTGCAGATCATAATAATTCATTATGCCATGTTTCTATTCTCAGTGTAAATATTCTTGTACTTGATTCAAAGACAAGATATATGTTAGCAATATTCTTGAAAATAATTATTTGTTTGCCTTTGGAAAATATGCTTGCAGTATTACAGGGGTGTTTCAATGAACATAGTGACATGTTCACTTACCTATCTGATGATAGGATTAAATAAATACAAATTAGTAAATGAACTAGGAACTGTGAGCCAAGAAGGCCGCTGGAGTGCTTGTCATATTTGAAGTATGCAAGTTTGGCACATGGTTTGTTTAAGCCCTGAGATCTTTGTGCAATGATGTGAATTAGTTCATTGCAATGTGTCCCTGTGATTCCTTGATAGTATATGAGGCTAGGATTTAAGTGATATATATGTAAAGGCTATGCATAAATTATGAAATAAGAGTATGAGTATTTCTTAGATTTGTTGAATTGGAACCATGATTGTTCCAGGGCATCTAAGTGCTGCAGATTGATGTGAATGCTTGCATAACAATTTATTTGAAACATAGTAATATAGTTGATTTAATAAAATTGCTTCAGCAACTAGCTAGTATTCATGTATCATTTATTAGCTTAATATCATGAATATATTGATGTTGCACATACCAGATCATAGATCTGACCCTTGTTTGGTCATGGCATATGTGGGTGTCTCATTTTAAATGATGCAGCCACCAATGCTCTTTCAGGAAATGCAGGAACTAAGTAGAAAGTGAAGTTATGGCTAATGAGAAGGAATGAATGAACATGCTTGCTAGTTTTAATAAGAGCCTGTAATGATTTTATCTGCATGTATTCATGAGAGAGTTATGTTTGAATTTGCTGATATGTAATGAACTTACTATGTTTGATTAAACTAGTTGTTTTCTGTTGAGTCTTGCTAAGTATTAAAGTTTGAAAATTAAAAGATCATCTGAGTTGAATCAAGGAAAATAAGCTTAAAAGTTACCTGTGAAAATCTGAGAGAATAATAAAATTGTATTGAGCATTTGTCATACAAAAATTTATATGTATTAGTCAAGTTTCATTCATTCAAAAGCAGTTAGTTATGAAGTTAAAATCTGGCTTTAAACCTAAAGAATATTTTTAAGTATTTAGTAGCTTTTTATTGAAATATTTTGTAGAAAGACCAAGTTCACTTATAAGTTGTTTTAAAAAGAAAACATATCTAAAGAAGGCTTAGGTGCTTTGCAACTAAATGGTATTCCAATTGCCATGACCAAAGTGTCTGGCTGATCATGTAGGTCAGTGATTTGATAAGCAAGTGCTCTTTAAAAATCCTTAGTTCATTTTGGTAAATGTTGTACTAAACTCTTCTTCAAGTATTATTGACTAATATGCATATTAACTGGTTTGCATTATCAAACCAGTAAATACTTTTTAATTAAGATTTGGTTCATCCCAAAATATAGTGGTTATATACTTATAAATCATTTTCAAGACAAGTATTCTTATCATCTCTAACTCAGAAGCCAATGATTAAATGACCAGTTTAAGGTAGTGTCAAATTGATGGAATCAGAAACAAGAGAGATGCAAAAGGCAAAACCATGAAAAAGGAAAATATCATTTTCTAAGAATAATAAAATAGTTTTAATTTCTGAGATAATTCCATCAAGATAAATTATTGAAATTCTTAGATAATACAAGCAGGATTACTATTTTAAACAAGATTTAAGCAGGATCTACCTATATAAATAACAAGTAACAAAGAAAAATATTTAAGTGGAGATTTAGATTTAAATTTAAATTAAATTCAAATCAAACAGAATATGCTCTTGTTTAGAAAAAAAAATTATATTACTCTGATTTAAACAAGAGGAACACATACATCCTCATATGTATGTGCATATCTTTTTGAACATACTGATATATCTATATTAGTGGTAATTTTGAATCCTGGATAAATTGTTTGAAAAGAAAATGACCCCGAGAATTAAATTGAATTGTGAATGTAAAAAAAAATCCTAGAAAATATAGGTAAAATCTGGAGGGTCATTTCAGTTGGTATCAGAGCAAATGGTTGCATTGATTGTTGAGTACTATAGAAATGTATTATATCTGTTTGTTTTGGATGAAATAATTTAGATAGGAAAATATTAACTATAGAAAATACTCACAGTACACTAATACTATCTGCCCATAACTTGGTTAGCAAACCATGGTAGGAAGGGGATCACATCATGTAGGAACAAGTGCACCACAAATGCTTGATGTGCAAGAGTTTGTAAGGGTTTTAAGGGATGGAATTGGGCATAGGCCTGAGAATCCACATGAGGAACTTTCAAAACTATTAAAGGCTTATACAAACTTGGGAGGTAAGAGTTTTGAAGGGACTGAGAATGTGATGGAAATTCAAGCATGGTTGAGAACACTGGATAGGATTTTCAATGACATGCAGCTTGATGATCAGAGGAAGAGGCAAGTGGCTTCAAGACAGCTGAAAGGAGTAGCTTTAGGCTAGTGGGAGGTGATCATAGCTGGGAGAATTGAAAATGAAATCACTTGGAATCAATTCAAGGAGATGTTGGAGGCAAGATTTGTACCAGCATCAGCTAAGACCACATTACTTGAAGAATTTATTAGACTCAGGCAGGGAAATTGGAATGTCACTGAGTATACTCAAAAGTTTGAGGGATTATCCAAATATGGAGCAATGCTAGTGGCAGATGAAGCATCCAAAAATGATAGGTACATTAAAGGTTTGAACCCAGGACTTAGCAGAGCCATGTTACCATATGCAGATATGACTTTTGATCAAGTAATAGATCTGGCATTGAAATTGGAACAGCATGACAAGGAAAGAGAGAAGTACAGGAATTTTAAGAACCAAAATAACAAGAAGAATAAGGGAAGATATCACCCTTATGATAAAAAGAAGGAGGAGACAGACAACAAGAAGGCCAATGACACCAAGGCTAATGATGCTAAGAAGAAATTGGTCTGCCATCATTGTGGAAAGGAAGGACACATTAAACCGAGGTTCCCAGAGTTAAAAGGAGGAGCCTTCAAATGCTACCTATGTGGGAAAAAGGGGCATATGAAGAGGAACTGTCTTGAGTACAAGCAGCAAGGGAGGTTAGCAAATCTGGAGGGCAAAAGCAAATCTACAGTGGAAATTAATGCTGAAAATCATAGCCAAGTGGAAGGTACATTACTTATTTGTACCATACCCATAACAGTAGTATATGATATTGGGGCAACTCACTCTTTGATTTCTTATGAATTAGTTAAAATGCTAAAATTGAGTTGCATATTGGTTGAAACTCCATTGCTTATACAAAGTCCACTGGGGAGTTCTAGTGTTTTAGATATGATTTGTGTGGATGTGGAATTAAACATAGGTGGAAACATTTTCATTTCCAATTTATATGTTTTAAACTACCCAAATATAGGTGTTATATTGGGGGTAGACTGGTTAAGGCAATTTAAAGCCATAATTAACTTAGAATCAACCACCATATCATTGCAAAATCTTAGAGGCCAGAGAATGATAATTTTATGTGAAGTAGCTAAAGAAAGGAAATTATATCATATAATTGACTTGGAAAAAGATTCCAGTGAACTTACTATTGAAGAAATTCCCATAGTCAATAAATACTTGGATGTGTTTGGGGAGGTTAAGGGTGTTCCCCACCATAGACCAGTAGAGTTTCAAATCAATCTTATTCCTGGAGCAAGCCCAATAATAAAGAAACCCTATAGAATGGGGCCAAGTGAACTAAAAGAATTGAAAAATCAGTTAGAAGAATTAGAAAGCAAAGGATTTATATGGCCAAGTAATTCATTCTAGGGTGCTCCAGTAGTGTTTGTAAGAAAACATGATGGTACTTTGAGAATGTGTACAGATTACAGAGAGCTAAATAAAGTTACTATTAAGAACAAATACCCATTGCCTAGAATTGATGATCTCTTTGATCAACTCAGTGGAGCCAAAATATTTTCTAGGTTAGACTTACCATCTGGGTTCCATCAGATGAAGGTTGAGGACTCAAGTGTTAAGTACACTGCATTTAACACCAGATATGGTTTGTATGAGTTTCTAGTTATGCCATTTGGGCTGACAAATGCCCCTTCATATTTTGTAGATTTAATGAATAGAATATTCAGAGATTATTTAGACAAGTTTGTGCTGATTTTTATTGATGATATTTTGGTTTATTCTAAAATAGTAGAAGAGCATAAAAATCATTTGCATCTGGTTTCGTCTAGATTGAGGGAAAAATATTTAAAGACAAAAATTTCAAAATGTGCATTTTGGAAAGAGGAAGTACATTTCCTTGGCCATGTCATTTCTGCAAAAGGAATTTCAGTGAACCCCAATAAGGTTGTAGCAATTCAAGCATGGAAAAGACCAAGCACAGTGAGTGAGGTTAGATCATTTATGGGGATGGCAGGATATTATAGGAGATTTATAAAAGATTTTTCTAAAATGTCATCACCACTTACAAATTTAACTTGAAAGAATCAAGTGTTTATATAGACTGAAAAATGTGAGAAAGCTTTTATCAAGATAAAAGAAGCCTTAGTTAATGCACCAGTGTTGAGAGTGCCTGAAGGAAATAAGGGATTAATTGTGTATACTGATGCAAGTGGCTCTGGGCTAGGGGCTGTGTTGATGCAACAAGACCAAGTAATAGCCTATGCATCTAGGCAATTAAAGCCACATGAAACTAGGTATGCAACCCATGATCTTGAACTAGCAGCAGTAGTGTATGCTTTGAAGCTTTGGAGACATTATTTATTAGGTGCCAAATTTATTTTGTACACTAATCATAAGGCACTGAAATATCTATTCTCACAAAAAGATTTAAACATAAGGCAACATAGGTGGGTGGAGTTTCTAGCTGCCTATGACTTGGACATACTCTATACACCAGGTAAAGCGAACAAAGTTGCTGATGCTCTAAGTAGACAACATGCTAAGTTAGCTATGATGATGATAGAAGAATTTAAGGACTTGTCTTTACTTGCTGAATTAGAAATTGGGGAGAATGGCTGTATGCACATGGATGTACATGTGCATGGTGCACAGGAAAATAGAGGGAAGTTGAGCTTGATGACACTTCAATCTGAATTAATTTTGAAGGTAAGTAAAATACAAGACCAAGACCCTATTATAGTTGAGAAGAAAATTCTCATATCAAAAGGGGAAGAAGTGACAAATTACCATATTGATAAAAATGGTTATTTAAGGAACAAGAATAGGTTATGTGTTCCAGAAAACACAGAATTGAAGGAGGAAATATTAAATGATTATCATAGGAGTAAGTACTCGATACACCCAGGCAGTACAAAGATGTATCAAAATTTAAAAAGAAATTTTTGGTGGAAGGGAATGAAATCAGATGGAGCCAAATATGTTGCAAGGTGTATGACTTGCCAACAAGTTAAGGCAGAAACACAAAGACCATCAGGGTTGTTACAACCTCTAAGCATACCACAGTGGAAATGGGAAGATATATCTATGGATTTCATAGATGGACTGCCTAGATCTAAAAGAGGAAACACAAGTATATGAGTGATAGTAGATAAGCTAACTAAAGTGGCACATTTCATTCCAGTCAAATCAGAAAGGAATGCTCCAAAATTAGCACAAGTATTTATGAAGGAGGTGGTAAGATTGCATGGCATTCCCAAAACCATTGTGAGTGATAGGGATACCATCTTCACCTCAAGATTCTGGAAAAGTTTCAAGAAGCCATGGGGAGTGAATTATGCTTAAGCACTGCCTACCATCCACAATCAGATGGACAAACTGAGGTGGTGAACAAAGTTCTAGAAGACTTATTGAGAGCATGTGCATTGGATTTTGGAGGCAACTGGGAGGATCATCTCCATCTAGCTGAGTTTACATACAATAACAGCTATCAAAGCACCATAGGGATGACTCCATTTGAAGCCTTATATGGCAAGCCATGTTTATCACCTGTATGTTGGGTAGAGATAGGACAGAGGGCTATTTTAGGGCCTGAATATGTAAAAGAGACTACAGAGAAAATTGGGCTAATAAGAAAAAGGATGGAAGCAGCTCAAGACAGGTAAAAGAAGTTTGCAGACATGAAGAGAAAGCGGGTGGAATATGAAGTGGGAGACTTTGTTTTCATCAAGGTTTCACCTATGAAAAAGGTCCTGAGATTTGGCAAGCAAGGAAAGCTCACACCAAGGTATGTTGGACCCTATAAAATTTTGGAAAGAATAGGCTCATTAGCATACAAATTAGAACTGCCAGAAGAAATGAAAGTAATGCACAATGTGTTTCATGTATCAAAACTTAGAAGATGGGTACATGATAAGGAAGAGATTTTGGAGAAACCCACTCAAGTCCAGATCAACCTTGACATGGTTTATGAGAAGGAACCAGTGGGGATTTTAGCTAAAGAAGAAAAGAAATTAAGAAGTAAAATTTTGAAACTGGTGAAGATCTAGTGGAGTCTTGATCCAAATGACTGTGCATGGGAGTTAGAGGACAAGATTAGGATAGATTATCCTAAGCTGTTTGCAGATTAAGGGTAATTTTAAAAATTTCTGGAAAATTAATATATATGGTTGTTATGATTTAATTTGTTTGCTTATGCATATGTTTGATAGATTCCTTAGAATCAGTAAATGCTTGTTATAAGTATTAGAAAAATTGTGAGGACACAATTCCTAAAAGGAGGGGTTAATGTAATGCCCCAAAATTTTGAGGAAAATTATTTTAATAAAATAATTCAGTTCTAAAATATTTAGATTAAATGTTGAAGGATTTCTTGATGAAATGATGTGCAAGAGTATGTGTGCATATGCACACTGGAAATCGCACAAGGAAAAGGTTTAAGATCTCTGGAAAAAAAATGATGATAGTAAAATAAATAAACAAAGAAAGGAAGCATTTCAAATATGATTTTGAAATGTGAATTATTAATCCAATTAAAATATGTTTTTCTGTATACATTGAAATTAAATACTCTTTATGAAATTGGATATGTATACATACTGAAATTAAAAATATGTTTGTATATTGAAATTAAAAATATGAAACATATGCATATGAATATTTTTACAGGAAGTAAGGAAGAATTAAATAAATACATATATGTCTATACACAGGTACATTTTTCTTTGAGCAGAAATATATTGGAACTAAGCAAGAAAAATAACATAAAAATGGTATGAGATATAATATAAGCAAGTATGTTATGTATAGTCAAAAATAGAAAGAGGGGGATTTCCAGAAATAAACAAATGAGTAAATTTAGTTTAGTCGCACACTTTTCACATGACTTAGGTGAGTGGCCATTTTCTGAAAAAGTAAAGAAAAGAAAATGCAGCCTTAACTAACTGATATGGCCGGGGTAATCAAGGATGAAAATATGAAAACATAAAATGCAAAATACATGATGTTAGTCAGGACAAAAATGTAATTCTGCCTTGAAAAAAAAAAACTAGTGAAAATGCTTATAAATAAGTAGTTATAGCCAGGGAAACCATTTTTACCAGAGATACTTAAAAATAAGAAAGGAAGAAAACATTTTAAAGGAATTGAAAAATACTCAGGGATTTTCTGAATCAACTAGAAGGGGATACTTAGGTGAGTAATCTCACTAGATTCATGGCATTAAGACCTGATATGAGGCAGCCAAACTTTTATGTTGCTATTGATATTTTCTGGTTTTTGTTAAACACAGTTTTATTAATATTCTTTGAATGGTTTTTATTTGATATAATGTTTTGTTATGGATGCTCTTTGAATGGCCTTGATCTAATAAGATGTTTTATTATGGATGTGCATGCTACAGTTTTATTATATTCTGAAAAGCTAAGGCATCAGATCTTGAAATCAGGGGAAGAATACTTATAACTGATATGGAATCATGGCAAGTAAATCTCAACCGAGAAAATAAAATAAGCTGCAATATACATTGTATAAGTGCTGAGGCTTTAGAAAATGTATTAGGGGTGCAATAGAGATTTCTATGTGCTGAGTCCCTGATCAAATAGCAAAAATCTACAAGACAAAAATTATGATTTAGCTAGATCTTGAATCTGGCTCAATCATAGTTATTTGCATATCATAATAATTCATTATGACATGTTTCTATTCTCAGTGTAAATATTCTTGTACTTGATTCAAAGACAAGATATATGTTAGCAATATTCTTGAAAATAATTATTTGTTTGCCTTTGGAAAATATGCTTGCAGTATTACAAGGGTGTTTCAATGAACACAGTGACATGTTCACTTACCTATCTGATGATAAGATTAAATAAATACAAATTAGTAAATGAACTAGGAACTATGAGCCAAGAAGGCTGCTGGAGTGCTTGTCATATTTGAAGTATGCAAGTTTGGCACATGGTTTGTTTAAGCCCTGAGATCTTTGTGCAATGATGTGAATTAGTTCATTGCAATGTGTCCCTATGATTCCTTGATAGTAGATGAGGCTAGGATTTAAGTTATATATATGTAAATGCTATGCATAAATTATGAAATAAGAGTATGAGTATTTCTTAGATTTGTTGAATTGGAACCATGATTGTTCCAGGGCATCTAAGTGCTGCAGATTGATGTGAATGCTTGCATAACAATTTATTTGAAACATAGTAATATAGTTGATTTAAGAAAATTGCTTAAGCAACTGGCTAGTATTCATGTATCATTTATTTGCTTAATATCATGAATATATTGATGTTGCACATACCAGATCATAGATCTGACCCTTGTTTGCTCATGGCATATGGGGGTGTCTCATTTTAAATGAGGCAGCTACCAATGCTCTTTCAGGAAATGCAGGAACTAAGTAGAAAGTGAAGTTATGGCTAATGAGAAGGAATGAATGAACATGCTTGCTAGTTTTAATAAGAGCCTGTAATGATTTTATCTGCATGTATTCATGAGAGAGTTATGTTTGAATTTGCTGATATGTAATGAACTTACTATGTTTGATTAAACTAGTTGTTTTCTATTGAGTCTTGCTAAGTATTAAAGTTTGAAAATTAAAAGATCATCTGAGTTGAATCAAGGAAAATAAGCTTAAAAGTTACCTGTGAAAATCTGAGAGAATAATAAAATTGTATTGAGCATTTGTCATACAAAAATTTATATGTATTAGTCAAGTTTCATTCATTCAAAAGCAGTTAGTTATGAAGTTAAAATCTGGCTTTAAACTTAAAGAATATTTTTAAGTATTTAGTAGCTTTTTATTGAAATATTTTGTAGAAAGTTCAAGTTCACTGATAAGTTGTTTTAAAAAGAAAACATATCTAAAGAAGGATTAGGTACATTGCAACTAAATGGTATTCCAATTGCCATGACCAAAGTGTCTGGCTGATCATGTAGATCAGTGATTTGATAAGCAAGTGCTCTTTAAAAATCCTTAGTTCATTTTGGTAAATGTTGTACTAAACTCTTCTTCAAGTATTATTGACTAATATGCATATTAACTGGTTTGAATTATCAAACCAGTAAATACTTTTTAATTAAGATTTGGTTCATCCCAAAATATAGTGGTTATTTTACTTATAAATCATTTTCAAGACAAGTATTCTTATCATCTCAAACTCAGAAGCCAATGATTAAATGACCAGTTTAAGGTAGTGTCAAATTGATGGAATCAGAAACAAGAGAGACGCAAAAGGCAAAACCATGAATTGAAAATGATAAAGGCAAATATCATTTTCTGAGAATAATAAAATAGCTTTAATTTCTGAGATAATTCGATCAAGATAAATTATTGAAATTCTTAGATAAAACAAGCAGGATTACTACTTTAAACAAGATTTAAGCAGAATCTACCTATATAAATAACAAGTAACAAAGAAAAATATTAAAGTGGAGATTTAGATTTAAATTTAAATTAAATTCAAATCAAACAGAATATGCTCTTGTTTAGAAAAAAAAATTTATATTACTATGATTTAAACAAGAGGAACACATACATCCTCATATGTATGTGCATATCTTTTTGAACATACTGATATATCTATATTAGTGGTAATTTTGAATCCTGGATAAATTGTTTGAAAAGAAAATGACTCTGAGAATTAAATTGAATTGTGAATGTAAAAAAAAACCCTAGAAAATATAGGTAAAATCTGGAAGGTCATTTCATGGTGGCACTGATCTATGTAGAAAACAAACATACATACACGTATATACAATATACATACCATTGACCCATTGTTTCCATTGTATGATACTCATGGAAGAAATACAGTGTTTATCTTTGTGTGGTAGGTGTAATTATCTATATCTAATACGTTCATACAAGTACACATTCACCTAGCAAATTACACAACATTTAAACATATATCAATGATACCTGTATATCCACGGATATAATATAAGATAGGTAGCCTCCTAATAACAAGAGGGAAGTGTTTACTCACCTGTTTCCAATTTATTGCTGCTCTGTTTCTTCCTCTGTTTCCAGGCTTTTGATTATATTTTAAATGACAGCATTCTTGTTTATATGTTTGTACCAATGTGGACAATGTAGGTGTTTATATATATAGATGGAGAAATAAAGGTGTATAGTGCAAGCCAGAAGAGGAGATGTATACCTGTCCAGCCACTTTTCACGATTTATTTTCATCTCATTCTTTCCTTTTATTTATTTTGATTTGAAATATGTGGATTTGATTTGAAAAAGATGATTTGATTTCATAAAAGATTTGATGTATTATGGCTTGAGTTGAAATTTTATATGTTTGCATTTAATTCTTGTCATGATGATGTTTCTTGCATATATACATTTATATGTACAGGTATGTATATAGTTATGCATTTGTATTTGTTATCACCATGCACATATATATTCATACATATTTTCATTTACTCACATATATATTTACATTCTCCACCATCACTATTTTATATAACCTATATACATATAAATATACTTCTATATTTCTATATACTTTTAAATATACCCATGTTATATACATTTACACGTTCAACATATATACTTATGCATATTATATATCCTAGTATATATATATCTCGCATTATTTCCTATTTACCTACAAATTTGCTTCCTATGGGTATACATACATACTTTTATATGTATATACTTATATATATATATATATATATTCAAACATCCTAAAGTTTGTATATATTTATCTATATATATTTAAGGGTATTTTATCTTAATCTAAATGGTGAAATATATATTATTTATTTTCTACGGGATTTATCCTATCTAGAGATTTATAAGCCAATATTTATTATAGTTTTTAAACCATTTATATATCCATTATTTTAATTATCAGAAATTTATTTATTTGACTAATTAAAACTAATATTCAAATAATTACATCAGTTAACCCCTCAATATTCGATGGTCCAAAAAAAATCCGGGTCGTTACATTCTTCCCCCCTTTAGAACTTTTCATCCTCGAAAAGGAATGAAATGAAAATTTTAATTTTTGATGTTTATTATTAATTTAAATTATTCTTTAAACATTTTAACTCTTATTCTTTTAATTATACAAATTTTAAAACACTTTAAAATTTATAGTATTACCAAACTAGCTTTATATAAAAATACTTTTTATAACTCGATGTCCAAACAAGTCCATCCTTGTTCTCACAGAAATTCAGTCATATGTTGATCAGGCGCAGGACTGAAAATCTATAAGTACTTAGTAAATCCGTTTTCAACACCCAGTGAAAATACTTAAGAAAATACTTTTGTGAGAATGCTCTGGAAATCATCACCCCCTCCATGGATCGCAGTTAGCACGATGATTACGTCGCCCTCCCAGCGAAAACCATCGAAAACTTTAGGCATCTGCACCCCTCGACTTTCGCAATGGAAACTGCACAGATCGCAGCTACACTCAGGGTTACATTGCTATCGCAGCAAAAACCTGTGTAACTGTAGGCATCAACACCCCTCGAATTATGCTGCCAAATGAAACTTCTCCACATAGATCGCAGACTACACAAAGTGATGTCACTGTTCCAGGGGAACTAGTGTAGGCTGTAGGCACTCACTGCCACATGAATTTCGCTATGGAACCAACCACATAGATCGCAATCTACCGATGTTACGTCGCTATCCCAGCGAAATCAAACGTAGATTGTAGGCAATCACTACCACTCGACTTACGCTATGGAACGACCATAGATCGTAGTTACACCAGAGTTACACTGCCGTCACAGCATAACCCCAATATATCTATAGGCATTAGCGCCCCACGAATTACGCTAAACCAATCACAATCCTCAGGAACTACAGTTTAGTCCGGACGTCCTCTAGGATCAAAATTTAGAACCCCCCTTAGGGCTCAAGGTAGAACCATCCAGTGGATCTCCTACTATAAGTTGCAACTCTAAATGGGAGTGCCTTTTTCCCCATAGCATCCTCAAAACATTTCATACTATACACTTATAGCATCTTTCAAATCATATTCTTTATATATATCACATATAAATCCCATTTACACAAAATCGATATACCAAAATCGATAATCCTCAACTTTGGTTTCCAAATTCCAAAAAATTAAAAAAAAAATTCCAAATCAAAAGCTTTCAAAATCAACGAGTTTCAAAAACCTTTTCAGTTCCATTCTCATGAAATCATTTTTATATATATAAGCTTATTCTTTCATTTGAAATTTTTTCGGATCACTTCATAAATTCCATTTTATATTTCAACCATCTTTCAAAGGTCACTTCTTCTGGTTATAGATTCAACAAGGAGAGTTTATCATATATAACAAATATATATATATATATATATATATGTAATTTTATTTATGCCAAATCAACATTTAGGTTCGATTTCCTTTATAAAGTTATTTGCCACATTACTTACTCATTATAAAGTGAGTTTCAGGTATAGTGCTACCCCGCTTTTATTTTTAATCATCATATTTTCCTCAAAATATACTATTTCACTTTACAATCATTTTAGCCTCAATATCCAATTTGGTTGCACTTAAGAATTGTCTCAATTTCCCACTTGGATTATAATTTCCAATTCAACCCAATTAGTATCTAAATCCATGGTTCAAATATAAACAATTTCCATTCTGACCAGTTTGAATTTAGAAAACAACTTTAAAAAAAATTAAAATAGTTAAATGGTTGTAAAATAGTTAGATAGTTGCAAAATAGTTGAGAAATAGTTAAATAGTAAGTATAGGATCGTTTGGGTATTAAAAGAAGGGTTTGTATAGTAAGTAGCTTGGAAAATCAAAATAGTTTGAATATTTAAGAAACTAGATTTTAGACAGTTTATATATTAAAATAGTTTGTTTAAAAATAATTTCCGAGTCAAACTGGATCAGTTTCCAATACCTACCTCAATAAATTTTCAATTTCCACTTCCATTAAATTGATTCACCTCCAATTCAATTTGAATTAACTTCGATCCGATTCAAATTCAACTCAATTCCCAACTGAATTTTAAACTTATTCTAGTTTAAATTAATTCCAATTTCATTCTCAAATTTTAAACCATCTCGATTTTTATAAATTTGAATTCGGTTTTCAAATACCAATTTAATTACTTAAATCAAATTAACCTTTAACATTTAATTTAACAGCCTAAGTCTTTAATGGTTCAATTCTGAGTCCAAATTCAAATATTCATTTTAAATTACCTTTACTTAACTTACTTTCAAGGTTCCAGTAGGAGTCCAAATCTTTTTAATCAAATCAACTTTCAGAATTCAATTGATTTCCTAATTATACTTCAAACTTTAAAACCAATTTCTTAACCAATTCTAGTTGACAAGTTCATTTTTTTTCATTTAAATCTTAAGCTCAAAGTGATTCCATTTCCATAATTTTCAATTTTATTTCTAAAAATCAAAATCATTTAAATAAGTTCAAATTAAAGTTTTAATTCCACTTAATTTCAGCAATGGATATATATCATTTCAATCGACTTCTTAATTTGTTCAAAACAATCCAATTTATAGTTTTACAGATTATTAATAACAACATGATGATAGCAGGGTATGTCAAAATAAATAAACATTCAAATTATCTAAAACATCAATCAATAGTATCCATCACCTATTTCCAGAACTCAGAACCGGTTTATATTTCAAAAGCTGTTTGAAATCATTCATACACAACCTCTTATCAAATCCATACTTTTCGTTCCAATTTAATCTATTTAACATCCCTAAGTTAAATCTTAATTTCACCTTGAAATTTCCATTTCAAATTATAAGCTCAAAACTTAGTTAACTTACCCTGAGTTAAATTTCCAATTCATTTAATCCATTTTACTTCTCAATTTAATTTTTTCACTCCAAATTTAAATTTTTATCAATATCCCTTCCCACTTATAAGTTCAAAAACTTATTTTTCTTAAGGTTATACTTCATATTCTCAGGGGAATTTCAGAATTCAAACATCAATTTTGAAATCACATATATTCACATATATATATACACACATATTTGTCTTGTAACGACCCGACTTTCCAGACCCGGAAAATCGAACCATTTTAGTTAAGAAGAAGAGGTAGAAGAAGAAAAATAGAAAACAACATCAGAATCTAACCATCGCAGCGGAATAAAATATAATATATATATCAACAGATCTTTACACAAATCAAAAACTATATCTGTTTATACAATTCATCATCAGAATACATCATCAGAGTACATCAACATCCATAACATACAACTGACTACACAGCAGAAAAATAATAGCAAGTACGAGAGTACGTATCGTCATCCAGCTCGTCTCCTGAGCTCCACGGTATCATATCCTAAACCTGTTTATCTCGGTCTGACCCGAGCATCATATAAAACAATACCCGAGTCAGTCTGGAATACCAGCGTGAGAAAATCACACTCAATTGATTATTAAAGTTTCAAAATCCTTTGAAAACAAAAGCATCTCGTAAGACCACGCCACAAATAAACATGTCGGGTTTTTACCTTACGATAGCTAAAACACTTTTTATAAAAATCCTCTGATATTATAATAGTGTCTATTTACAAATACTTATTAAAATAGCCGAAATTGTAACATTCATTAAATTCCAGCATACTAGGTATACAAACAAATACCGTACAAGGCACGTAGGGAGAATGGATTTCCAACGAATGACTAGGCATTGGGGTACCACCTGTCACAGTACGTGGCCTAGATCACAGTACCGAGGACCCACCCTAAGTCCCCTGCAACACAAGGCCGGAACCACCTATGGGTAATTCCGAATATGATCACCCCGCGGTTGGGATCATCAACCGCACCACTAAGCCGAAATAAAAGGGACATCTAGACAGGGATGACCACACTCTCCAGTGGGCGCTACCCACGAAGCCTTGCTGCATAACCCCTGATTTTCAGTCATTCCCAGTTGATGAGGCTTGAGGTTTTGCGTTACCTTTACAGAACATTTCACTTTGAATGCCCATCGTCCACCTGACGATGTCACGAAAGCATTCGTCCATACAAGTCCGTCCCGGGTCCGAACGGAACCGAAGGCACTATTCCTACTACATCCATTTTGGAAATATCCTCAAGATTAGTAGCGACTAGCCCTTGCACTTCATTGCTCCATCTTCGACTCCGAACACGTTTCACGCAACGTACAAACCGGATCGAAGTGGTTTTCGAGAAATAAATCTCGATCCCGGTCTCTTCGAAACGATCAGCGCATTTGGCCAATATTGCTAGTCGGTTATTTAACTATCAATTAACATCCACAAGCAACCATCACACAATAAATAATTTACCACATTATTTATTAACCTCAAATATCTTTCCAAGATATATTTCTATTTTCAAACTCCTTTTGAAAACAATTTCAAACAGTTTCCGCTTACGGAATACATTTCCCCAAATATTTATTTCTCTGAAACACCAAGTACAAAATACTTTAGATTTAAAAATAATTTAAAAGCACTTATCATAAATATATTTTATAATATTGAACTTAAACTACTTTAATACTTTATTAAAAATATATACTCTGAAATAAACCACTTTATAATATAAACTAAATTTCTCCTTTTAAAACATAATAGCAAATCACTTTTATATAATTACTACAATAATAGATTTTGAAAATCTTACTTTAAAGTTTAAACATTTAAAAAGAATAGATTTTTCCAAACATACTTACTTAGGAAATTAACATTTAGAAATAATCAATTTCCTAAAACATGCTTTTAAAAACACAATTAGAACTTTTAACTTATTTTAAAAATTGCTTTGAAAACGTACTTGGCTATCCAGAGAAATACACTTCTCATTTCCATCTTTTTAAAAATAAATCAACATTTATTTTTAAACCAAACCATATCCTTTTATAAATTCCCACCTTGAATTTATATTTCAAATATCCACTGATATTCCATTTCACTTTATAAACCCAGTTTATATCTCCAAAATCTCATTTCTCTTTAAATTTCCAATCCCAAAGTATTTAAATCAATTTACAATTGATTTTCCAATTTACTTTGAAATAAATTTCCTTACTTAATCCATTTATTTCCAAATTCATTAACTTCCAGATTTTATTTCTCATTATGATTTAAAATCTTTAAACCGAAACACAAGTTTCAGATTTCCCAAATTCCTTCTTTCTTTTTAATTACATTTAAACATTGAATTAAAATAAATTATTTATTCCTTTAAATAATATCACATAAGTTTTCTTTAAATTCAATATTTCTCTGTTTATTCAAAATTCCTCTTTTCCATATTTAATTTATTCGAATTCACTAGAATTGCTTAACTTAAATTTTATTCTTTTATTTCTTTCCAAAAATCCAATTCAATTGCTTTTGATAACTCATTATACTGGGAAATTCAATCCAACCAGATTATCCAATATAAATCATCACAGGATATCAACAATCATATCACAGAATATTTAAACAAAATTAAATATTTTGAGGAATCCAGTCGGATCCCTCCAACCTGTTTCCCTACATCCACACATGTTAGCACAATACCAATTCCACTTCGAGGTAGAATATCGCGGTATATGGGTTTTATAAAATATCATCCGCTATTATGCGGCGCATAGGGTCTTATCCGCTATATAATGCGGGAATCTCAACAACTCCAATATATATATATATCTCATCAATCAAATCAATCAAATCAATCATCCATCAATATTTAAATTTAACCAATTAAATTTAAATTATAATTTAACTGAGTGAGATTAACTCACCTTTGCCTCTAAATTTTTCAATCCACTCCAGACCAGCTTATTTCCTTCTAGATTTCAAACCTTGAATAAATATTACGTGATTTTATTAATATTCACACTAATCGAACAATCAATTGTCATTTATTAATTTAATCTAAACTAATAAATTTTGCTTTAAATTAATAATTAAATTTTAAACAAAATTTGCTTTTAGTAAAATATTTTAGTGGCTGCCATAATTAAATAAGTTTATCATATGGATTAATCTTAATACATTATTATTATTATATTATTATACATATTTTTTTTATATATATTTACTAAAAACTGCTATTTATCTTACTGTAAATATAAAATTCCCTTTTTACTATATACATATATTCATAAATGAGTATTATTAAATTTTAAATTAAAACATATACCTCACTGTCGAATTCGAGACGCTCCACGCTCGCCTCTCACTCAAATACCAGGTCGCGACTCTGCATCAGCTTCCTCCACGAGCCTGCCTCACGAATCACGCACCGCCACCCTCATCACCCATCGCCGCAGCTCTTCCATGCCAGTCGCGATTCACCCCAGGTCGAATCGACCTTGCCGCCCTTGCTCGCGAGTCGCACATCACCATCGAGAGTCCCCCTTCCTGTCGCGGCTCCAATCGGCCCCTCCACGCGAAATCCCAACAACCTGAAACCCTTCGAACTGCCTTCGATCGAAATGAGCCCCTGATCCAAGTCGCGATTCCCCTTTGTCCGCCATTTATTTTTATTGTTATATTTTTTTTCGAATGGAAGGGACTAGTACGCGAAAGGGAAAGGGAAATGGAGTTATTCGAATTCGTGAAATTAGAAGAGGGAAAAATATTGTTTCGATTTCTGAATGAATTCTTGAGAGGGAGCTCGGCCATTATATTATATTTTTCATTTAATAATGACTGGAATTGAATTGAATAAACGAGGAAGGAACTAGCAGTTTTTAGAAGGAACGAGAAGTGTACGATGGAAGATAAGGGTAGCGTGTTAAAGTGAAGATGAGATGGCGTATACAAGAAGCTTGACTAATTAAATTATTACCAATTAAATTTTCAGCGTGTTTATATATCGTACACTCACACACTAATTCCGATCAATACGAAATTTGAAATCCGATAATAACTCAATATTACGGACCCAATAAAACTGGTTTCGTCGAATTCCGAGACTGTGCTCCGGAAGGATATTTTTAAATTCAATTTAAACGATATATTTTCAAAACCGATCAAAACACCTTTAAATTCAATTCTATCACTTTTATTATCTTCAGTATTATCAATATAAATTTTACAAGCCTTCAGATTATTTTTATCAAGTTTAAAATTCCCGATTCAATAATTTACCCAATTTCCAATTGTTAAATCCAATAATTTAATTATCCAGTAAATGGTGATATTTGAAATTAAAGTTAATACTTATCTTTTGAATATTTAAAATTAATTAAATATTCCTATTTCAAATGCTCAAAAATTCCGGGTGGTCACATTCCTCCCCCCTTAAAAGAATTTCGTCCCCGAAATTACTAGTTAGGAAGAATGATTCAATCCCCGTTAACTATTTCCCAAATTCAAACAGTTTTAACAATACCCAAACAATCTTTTATTAATGATACACTAATCATCTTTTAACTTTCCAAACTTATTCATAAGTTCACCCCATACCACCTACTTATCCATTCAAATTTAAATTTGAATTCAAATTTTGAATTATCAAAATTTTCCAAAATTTTTCTAACTTCCTAAATTTCCGAAAAATTTCGCCAGCGTCTCCTTTGCGCGGCTAGCTCGGTACAACTACAAAATGGCTCTACGGCCTCCCAATCTCAAAAAGAAAACAAAAAGCCAAGTGGCTGGATCAAAAACCCAATCAAATTTCATATAGAAATTCAAATACATACCTTTTTCCGGCCATTAAATTTTATCTTCCAAAATCAAAAATCCCAATTATCCATTGCTTTTATACACCTGTATATCCTACTAAGCAATAATATTCAATCACAATTCCAAAGTCATTTTATACTTTTCTTTACAAATTTACAATATTTGTTTTACCTAAGTCTGTAGGATGTATATATATCATCCGTACGCAATATCACATTCGATCGCTCACTCGATCACACAATTTCACTTCCGAACTAGTATCGTCCACCCGACTTCCGAGTGCGGACTCAGATCTAGTTTCTTGATCATAAACCGTCATTCTCCTTGCATAGCCACCAACTATGATAGAGAATATCCAGAATCAATCAACAATCCATATCCAGGCTCGCCGTTGAAAATCGAGTGAAAAATTCCAACTCGGATCGATATATCTATCTCGAAATTCTGTGTTCGACATCTGGACCAAATAGCTATGCGAATAAAATAATATACGTACACCTTACGTAATTAGCCCAATTGATTATCAATTACATCAATTCTCCTTTATTCACATTCATTTGATTGTTATTCACTTATCCACAATTTCCTCATTTCACAACTTCCAATTCTAAATCTTTATTCAATTATTCAACTAGAATAATTTTTTTTCAGTACCACATTTACTTAAGAATTTCACCATTCATTTCTTAAGTTCAAGATAAACATTTTATATACTTCTTGGATTTATTTTACTTCATTCTTGAAGTTTATATTCAATTTTATTCACTTTTGTCTTTACAATTCCATTTGAATACAATTTGGTTCCTACTTTGAAGTTTCAATTGGTTACACTTACTAATTAATTTAAATCTCAACTAAAATTTATTTACAAACTTTACTTTTCTTAGTTCCTTCGATTGCACTTCACTTTACATTCAGATTTGAATTAGATTTCAATATCCGATATAAATTTATTTGCTTAGCAAATTTAAATCATTTATCGTTAATGAAAATTTTCAAAAATTTTCTAACTCCCAAAATTTACGAAATTTTTTGGCAGAGTCTCCCTTGTACGGAGGGACTTCTGCGATATCGCAGGATGCACAAATATATATATACATCGGCCTCAGGCCGGAAATCACAATATATATATCAATATAAACAGTTAATATTTCCTATTTTGAATTTTTGTGTAAGCGTACCTTATTTTAGCATTTTTAAGCAAGCGGTTATTTATTTAAGCAATTAGCGCTGTCAAATCCAGCCAAATGGTTTTTCCTGAACCTGTACTAACTTAATTTAAACAGGTTAATGACAAATATTCAAAGTTTGTTATCATTTCAATTAATTTCAATAGCTAACACATACAACATAAGCAATATTCGCTAAACACTTCCATAAGTGAATTTATTAGGCCTAACACAAATTAAATGCTTCCATTTAAATGGTTTACACTTCATTACTTACATTCTATTCATTTTAATCCAAATGAATATGTATTTATTACGATTGATTAAAAATCAATTATATTTCCTTTCTATCAATTCATAGAATTTTATTTAACCTCGTTTTACATCAAACGATCCATCTTCTAATACAATTCGACAATATCAATGTGAATAAATGATTACTTCAGCTTTAGAACCATTTAGGTTAAATCCAACTTAACTTACATTTAACCCATTCCATTTTAAATTTATTCACAGCTTTCATTGTATTTCTTCCATACCCAAAGTTTGATTCCAAACCATTTTATTAAACTCAGCCACCAATATATCAATAACCATCACACAATTTTACTTAAGTTATTTATTTTCTTCAAACAATTCCACCCAATAACATAAGTTTATTTTATTCAACAACTTCCATTCAAATCCTTTTCCCTCGGAATTATACATCTAATTTAGCCATGTATACCTTTACTCCAATAGTTTCAATTATTTTATAAGCCATCGAAATCTATTTATTACAATTCAATTTTGTAAGTTTCTATAAGTTCCCCAATTTACTTATCCTCTATTTATTTACTTCTTTTAATTTACTACAATTAATTGGCTTATATTCTAACTTATTTTCATTTTCTTACTTACTTCAAATTTTGTAAGTGTCCAAACTTTATTTATTATCCCATAAACATTTTAAATAAAGTTCCAGAGCTTTACAAATTTTCAAAATTCCAAAATTCTTTGGCAATTCAACTATTCCTTTGAATTTTCAAAACCAAATCCAGTTCGCAAACAAATCTCATTTCAAACAACTCGGTAGCAATTTCTCTCCTAGAAACTCGAAAATGAACATCGATGATGCTGCAGTCATCACCGAAGTTATTTTCCAGCGACCGAAAGAGAGTAAATGCTTTTATCTCTTTAAAATCCCTCCAAAACCATTTTGAAACCATTTCCAACTGAAAGGAAATTTAAACTTCACAAAATTCCAAATTTAAAACCCATCCAGTTTTATATCCATCGTTACTCTGGAATTTTATCTCATTCCAATTTTAAATATTTCTCTGGGACTTCATCTTAATTTCAATTATATATGACATTTAGTTTACATTAACATATCTCATTTGCATATGAACTTATTTCTTAGCTGTTAGTTATGATTTCAATTTCTTATTCAATTTTACACTTAAATGATAATGATTTAAATATATCACTCCCTAACAACCAAGCATCCATATATATCTATAATTATTTCTGAAAATTATTTCTTTCATATACAAAAATAATTTGGGTAAAATTATTTCATTTACCCTATTTTTTAAAAACCATACTATGTCGATTTACCTAGTTTAAGGGTTTAGAAATCCCTATCGATATTGTGGCATCCCACACATCGACCAGAATCTATAAACACTCAACCGATAAGTCAACACAATATAAAACCTGTAAAGACCCAAAAATCGGCCTTCGAAAATCGGCACCCGTACTTCACTTGTACTCAAAATGCCGTAGATTCAAATGCCAAATCTGGTTCTCCGGAGCTTATAACACAGTTAAGTAAATAACACGGCGGGATAAAAGAATAATACATTGATATACAATATCTGATACAATATCCAGATACAATGATGATACAAGGAATATCTATATACATCAGAGATATGATACAACAAATAGCAACGGAATAGAAAACGATAACACCAGCAGCGGATAGAATGTCTCCAATAGAATGCTCCAAGATAAGCAACGTCAGTCCATGAACTCCAAGAACTGAACTAGCTCCAGATAATCTACTAAACCTGAATATCTGAAAAACCCAACTCTAGACTGCCCGTGTGGAAAATAGTGGGCACCCAGAGTTTAGGAAGGGAACAATAAACTCCGGATCAGTCATGGGACTGGTGTGAGCAACAAAAACAGTTTATCTTTAAAAACAAATAGTAGAGAATTTTAAAGTAAATTCGCAATGCTTTTGGAAAATGAAACTACCATAAGACCTCCCGCCACACACACAATGCAAACGCAGACTTGGAGGAGATTTCTTCTTATGATAGTCAAAGATGCTTACTACGCAAAAATCAAATTCTTTTTGATATTATTATTAGTGCATAGTGTAGAAAGTATTTCGAAAGTAGAATATTAATCTTAGCCGACATAGGTACCATTATAGTATGCCTACTATAGCTACCATATTAAATGGCAGGTTCTACAACTAAAACCGTACAAGGCTCGTATTGTTTCTTTGGATTTCCAACAAATGGTCAGGCTAAGGAACTTCCTATCCACGGTGGATACGTCCCTGGAATAGACGACCCGAGAACCTAACCGGATCTCTGCCAACACAAGGCCGGGTTACCTCTGCAAAAATAGGTAACTACTGACACGCGTATGCCATCCCCCGATCGTCACCGATCTTCCCGAGGATCCCCGATTTCCAACAAACCACAAAGTAATAAACTTGCAGCAACCACAGAGGTTAAGTATCTGGGCTCCATACCATGATACCACCTTTATCCAGAAGGAATGACATACACTAAGGGGCGCTACTCCCTAGAACCTTGCTGCATCTTTCCTGTTTTGGCCATTTCCGGGGTGTGAGGTTCGACGAAGTCTCGTCCACAAAGCTACGCTTTGTCACAAAGCCATGCTTCGGGTCAAACAAATGATCAACCTATGATCACAAAGATATAAGATCAAACAAATGATCATATCACAAATGATCAAACACTGATCATCACACAGCAACACTCAGCATGCCACATTACCAAATTGGGATATATCGCTGATAAATTTCAACTACATAACCTCTGAGCTCGTACGTCTCAGAGAAGGGTGTTAAGCTAAGAGAATAAATTCTCCGCCACCAACAGATATGTATTTGAAAGAAATCGGCTTTATATCTCAAAGTGTAATGTCAGACATGTATCCATACAAGTCTGTTCCGGGTTCGAACAGAACCGAAGGCACTTCTCACGAAGCCCTTGCAATTCCGGATAACTTTCAATCACGTCCGGACTTCCCGTCACAAAAGAGTGATATAAATCTCTATACCGGCGCGACTCAGTGCTGTAACGACCCGCCATTTTGGACCATTCGCGTCCATTATAAGTGTATAGGTAGACACTCATGCCGGAGTTGAATTGCTCAAAATACCGCGTTGTTAATTTAAATTGGCAAAACTGAACATATACAATAAATAAATAATCACAGATCACAGACACAGAGTAATAAATGCAGCGGAATTAAAAGAGATAGTAGTTCATGAAGCTACTATATGAATATATAAATTACATCAGAGTTTACAACAAAAGAGTAAAACGATACATCAGAGTTAAACCGGATACAATGGAAGAGTAACACGATACATCAGATACGAATCAGAATACATCACTGGAATCATCGAATACTGAAAGCAGAATAGATGGCTGGATCTTCAAGCAAAGCTCCAACTTCAAAAGGTGAGTCTCGAATACTGGTACACTCAGTCTGACCCGAGCGTAAAGCAAAATACAAAACACTCGAGTCAGGATTAACATTCTTATATTAATAAATCCAACTCAAGTGAAATAGCAATTGAAATACAAGTAACTCAAAGGATGTTTGGAATAACCATCCTTTAAGGATCCGTTAAACTATCTACTATGTAGTAATGTACGCTAAGTAGATAATGTCTTTCAGTAATATAAGAAGATATCAAAATAGCGTTAAGTCATGGCCCATTCCACCCTTAACACATTTTTATTCCCAAAAGCATATACAAGACCGTAGTTTCCCCAAAACCGGAAGTCACCAGAGGGCAATCCATATACTAAAGGTACAAATCAAAATCGTAGTGGTCGCGCATAAATGGAATACAAGTATGACAAGGCACATGAGGCTATACCCAAGGTAGTGATACTACCGTTCGCCTGATCCGGACTGGTGAGAACGCAACGCCGCAGCGCCCGCAACACCGTGAAACAACACTCCCAAAATCAAGGGTGCACCAATCGACAACAAGTATAAGTAGTTCGAAGAAGTGTGTCCACTTGAGGTATCAATCCTCCATTGGCCCGGCACAGCTCCTGTTTTAGTCATTTCAAATTTGACACAAGTGTCAAGGCTATCCATTATCGTTCTCTTTCTTCAGTCAACACGTACATCATTCCAACCACTTCATTCTAGATCATCACTCCGCGCATAGTTATTAAAGTGGTTTTCGGTTTAGATAGAGAGTATACCCATAACCGAATTCCGGTCTCTTTAATAGCTTTCGTAATTATTACACCGATTGGTCGTTTATATATTCCAAAAACCAAATCAATTTCAATTTCAATTTCAATTCGTAAACCAACATTTCATTTGTCTTTCTAAATCAATTTCCAATATTTACGTTTCAACTTCCAAATTCATTTCAAAATCCTATAATTCAAATTCAATTTCTACTTAAACAATCCAAATTTTAACTCAAGTTCGAATATAAGTTTCATTTCGAAAACATTTAAATTAATTTAATTTAACATTTAAATCAATTTAAATTCAGTTATCAATTTCATTCAATATCGTTAAATTAATTTATCATTCAAAACAATTTCTATTAAACTTCCAATTCATTAAATCCAATATTTAAATTCAACTTCATTATATCAAAACTTACAAATTTAATTAAATTAAATTCATCAAACTGAATTCTTTAAATTTCAAGTCTTATATTAATTTCCATAAATCACATTTTATTTCTTGTTAAAGAAATTCAATTTCACTTATTTACTTACTTAAATAATTTTCCAAAACTTAATTAATAAAGAAACTCAATTTCAATTATTTACGAAGTAAAATTTACTTATTCAAAAATTCAATTTTCTTATTAAAGAATCCAATTAAATTTAATCATTAAATAATTCAATCTTATTTAATTATTAAATAATTCAAACTTAATTATTAAGTAATTTCAAAGTTTTATAATTTCAAACTTAATTATAATTTCAAACTTAATTATTAAATCATTTCAAAGTTAATTCAATCATTTCTCAAATTAAACATCGTTCTTTCATCAATTTCATTTTTAATATTTTGTTTCAGATTTTTAAATATTAACATTTTCCTTTCATTAAAAATTCAAATTTCAACTTCATTTCAAAACCATATTATTTATTCAAATAAAATCTTCATTTTATTTTAAATCAAATTATTGACCAATCGGGTTTTATTTAATTTCCTATCCTAGGTCAAAGTTCAATTTGGGTATTTATCATTTCAACCCGATTCCAATTCAATTCAAAATCAAAGCATAACAAAGGGAACTTGCAGTGTGATAATTGGGATGGTGTCAAAATAAATAAACAAGTAATAGCAACAATCAATAACAATCCAATAATCAATTTAAATAATCCCGAAATAACCGTATTAATTCGCATCGTTATTTGTACGAATTAATATAATTATTTCTAGAATCCACACTATCATTTCATGCAGATTAAAGATTATTCCACTAATTATTTATACGGTTTTACACTTGTCATTCAATTACAATTTTATACTACAACAATTAATCCAACATACGTCGATGGTTCAAAGTGTAATTATCGCTATTTTATATGTCAATTAATTTAACAATTAAAAGGGGTCATATTATGCAAATGTCATCAAATCAAATTTAACACATATATCAAATTTAACTATCCTACGTCGATTTCAATTTCAAATTATTTATCACTTTCAACATTAACAATTTAACGTTCAATGTCAACATCAACAATCAATCAATTAACAACCAAACTGGATTATCATTACATATATAATAGATAATGGTGTCAGATGTCACAGGTGAACTGATATAGGTAATAGCATATATAACAGTGTAATTTTCTAACAGCAGCATATTTCAATTGTCGTTTCAATTGAAATCAAATTTAATAAATAAAAGAACGTTAATCGTGAGTGAGTGCTCACCTTTCGAGGCTAGAGATTTGACACTGAAATTGGGTTACGAAATGCAAGCACGGCTTCCAAAACAAGCTAGATTGGCACGAATTGACGAACAAAGCTGATAGACCAGAATTGATGGAAACGAATCAGAACTATCTTGATATAACCGGAACAAGTATATATTATAAGTTTTCTCCAAAACCAATTTCTTAAACCTATGTTTAAAATAAGATATATATCAAATCAATATTTCAACATTAACATCAATAAACAAAATCAAAAATCTATGTACAATATATTATATAACTACCGATATTTAGTTAATATGTGGTATATACATAGCTTAACTTACTATTACATACTTTACACAAAATCGTATTGCATACATAAAAAAAAAAAAAATCTTTAAAACTCTGGACACACTTCTCCAACCCGTAAGAAACCAATATAAGACCCATGTATACATTTCAAAATTTAAACCCATACAAAACGTATTAAAAAAAAAAATCTGACATACGTAGACAATGTACATAGTCATGTGATACTTCGTATAACTACAAAACCTTTTCATAATAATTGGAGACTAACAAAATAAACTAAACAATATATAGCAGATATCATATTTTTATACATTTCAACTATCAACATAACTCATAACTGTATATTTATTTTAAACGTATAATATAACCCTTAAACTATGTACCAATATATACTAATATATATAAGCCTACACTATATAAAGCAAATATTGTAATACATATATACAGCTAATCATATTGTTATATAACATACAAGCCTTAACATACTTTATATTCTTTCTTACTTTATGAAAGAGCAGAGCCATCAGGCATGACTTACAATATAATATAATATTTAGAATAGTACTTTATAAAGTAGAAGAATGTATAAGTTATATGCATGTAAAATTCGCATGTTATAAGTAAGAACACTAAAAACTTGTATATATAAACTACTAAAATGTTGCAATCAGACCAACAGTTTTTGAAATTGATAAAATAGAATACTATATGTTATCTTTAAACGATACTTATATTTTATATAACCAACAGCCTTTAAAAACTTAAGTACATAAAATGGTATGCTTATATATATAAGTAGTTAACACTTTCAAAAGCAAAAACATAAAGAAGACAAATGCAGTTAACAAATAAGCATGCAACTTATAAAGCTTATATATACACTTTACTAACCTTTACCCACACGCAGCCTAGGGAAGAAAGGGAAGAACAGGTGGCCGAATTTTGAACAAAACAAGTCGGAGCATTGGTGGCGGTGGCGGAAGGGAGCACGGCTGGCCGAGAGTGAGACTGGCGAACCGGAAACTAGGTGGAAAGACGCTGGAGTGTGGTCAGGTGGACTTTGGCCTCGGCGAGTGGGGAGGTTGGGTTGTTCGGAGTGTTGGCGCTAGGGTGTACACGGGGTGGACAGTGAACATGGCGGGGTTGGTAGCTGGGCCTAGGGAAGAACGTGGCAGAGGTCAGAGCAGGTGGTGGAGGCATGAGAGGGTCGAGGCGGATCTGGACGTATGGGCTTGGTCGGAGAGGCAATGGAAAGGATGTCGAGCGGAGGTGGTTATTGACCGGTTGATGTTGATTGCCATTCGTCATGGAGGGAGGAAGAGAAACTTGCGGCCTCAGGTGGTTGCGCCGAAGTCAGATGGGAAAGCATGGTGGTCGACAGAGAAGAGGGATAACTTGATGAAATAAAAGAATGAACAGAACAAAAATTTAAGATGTGGCATTTTGAAATTTCTTTGAACAGAAGAAAAAAAATGAAAATCAAAGGTTATTTTGAAGATAGCGAAAGCCAATAGTCACATTGATAAAATTATAAATGCAATAGGCTATACGGTTTTCAATGGATAGACCAATGGTCACAAGAAGACACTAGTTCAAAACAAACTGATACGGAAATCGTTTTACTGATTTCACCGTGTACCGGACTCTGAAATACGCAAACGAATATACTGTAGAGATCAGCACGACGAGACGATCAAAACGATATACAGATATCAGTGGTACGATCATCCGATAAAAATCGATATCGGTACCAGAATACTGCTATTTTGCAGAAAATAAGAACGACGGAGCCAAAGATGTCCGAATTTGGAAAAACGACGAACTGATATTTTGCTCAGAAGATGGTTTAGAATTTTTCTATGTAAAAATATTTTGGTTTCGAAAACATTATATTTCCATTACTTTTTAACTGATTAAATTGAAGTGAATTTACGCGCGAAATAAACTTTCGTATTTTCGGACGAAAATTTACCAGTTGCTATGTTTAACTAGACGTATTCCAAATATTAAATTTTTATTTCAAAATTTTATCGTTTAAAATTTCACAAAATTTCAACTAATTACGTTATTAAAACAGTTGAAATTTACGGGTCGTTACACTCTCCCCCACTCAAAACTTTTCGTCCCCGAAAAGGAACGAGGTAGAAGAATGGAAACAACCAGAAAGAAAAACAGATTTGAAATACAAAATAACAATTAGTTTAAACCATATAAATTCAAATTTAAATTAATTGATATTCAATAATTGATTTAATCCATTTGATTTCACTAAAATCAATCTCTACTATTTCTAAATTCATTATCTTATTATCCAATTATCTCAAATTTACAATTTCTAAACCATAAATTTGAATAGTCTTTTATTATAATCATATTTTTCCAGCAATTTAAATTCTTCTTTTATTCCAAATTATAATTAAATTTGTTTCGTTAAATATATCTTATTACATATATTTAACCCATATAAATTAATTTAAACATAAAAGTTTCGATTTAAATTAATTTATATTTACTAGTTGCTTTTAAATTCAAAGTATTTTCATAGGTTGATCAAATTTCATTTTATATATTCTTTCAAAACAAATTTATTTCATTATTGACTGAGTTTACTAATTATCAAATCTAACTCTATTAACATCAAAATTTAGTGTATAACATTTATTATAAACACTCAAATTTTTATTTATAAGTTCAATTTATCTTATATGTTATCCAATTACATTTTAACTTCTGAATGATTTGGGTAAGTTATTTTGAAATGTAATTTAGTACTATACGAATAAAATTTTCAAATTCAACTATTTCAAGTTTAAATATTTATCCAAAATTTAGCTTTATTTATAATTGAAAACATTCTTTAACATAATTTTAAGAATTAAATTTCCGTTTAACTTTAAACAATTTAGAGATATATATAATATATTTATACCAAATCAAATTCAATTTTAAAATAAGATACCTATATATATGTAAATCAAAATATACTGAAGAAATTCAAATCAAAATATTTTTTTTCTCAAAACAATACTGTAGCAAAGCTACAGAATGGTTCCTCCACTTCGAAACTCGAAAATGAATGTCGATGATGCGGCCGCCATCACCGAAATTATTTTCCAGCGACAAAGAGAAGAGCACTGATTTCAACATTTTAAAATTCTTTGAAAACGATTTCTATTCGAAAATACTTTCAATAATATATACTTTAAAATTTTAAAAAAAACCAAAGTTCGAAATCACCGGAAACTAAATTCTCAAATTTCTGAATTAGATTCATTTCAAATTCAAAATCAATTTATAAATCGTATTAATAAATTTATTTAGAACAATAAATGATAATCAAATATTATCATTTCAAACAAACAATTTAATTAACCTATTAAATTCCAGGAAATTTTACTTATATTTTCACAACATAATCAAACAGATTTATTTCATTTTCCAAATTTGGAAATAATATTGTGTCAGTTTGCTCTGTTCAAGTGTTTTGGAAATCCTATCGATAGCGTTGATCAGACGAATCGATCGGAAACCCAAATCAACATCAACAACTCAAACAACACAATATATTTTAAAACGTTTTAAATATTAATTTACAAATACATTTCTTTGCTCGACTATACATGAATGAATTTTCAAAATAAGGATAGGGTTTCAAATTTGATGGACTTAAATCAAAGAGAAATTTGATTCGAAGATAAGTTCGAAACAAGATATGATGATTAATAGCAAAGTAGGAAGATTGATAAGTTTATATAAATCGCGGGCAACCTTAACCGGATCGACCGTGAATTCAAGAATAAGATCGTTGTAGAATTCCGAGGTAAATCAACATTCGATCTCAAGAGATGAATTCAGGTATAGCAGGGAATAGATAACATCGTAAACCGAGGATACAGAAATCTCCGGTAAATCGATGCCTATTATAAAGGAGTTTACTCCTTTACGAATTATTCGAAGATTGGCGAGACCGCCGATCTATTATAGATATCATTCAAAATGGAGTTATGGGGTGCTCCAGGATTGAAAGAAGACGAATAGTGAAGGACACGAATGAATTTCAGAACCGAAGGGAATGTTCCAGAATTCAAAGGAAGAGATTGAAACTCGAATGAGAGTGATTCTGTAAATACATTTACCCTATATGTTAAGTTTTGCCTAGAGCTACCAAAGCTCTGATACCAACTGTAACGACCCGCCATTTTGGACCATTCGCGTCCATTATAAGTGTATAGGTAGACACTCATGCCGGAGTTGAATTGCTCAAAATACCGCGTTGTTAATTTAAATTGGCAAAACTGAACATATACAATAAATAAATAATCACAGATCACAGACACAGAGTAATAAATGCAGCGGAATTAAAAGAGATAGTAGTTCATGAAGCTACTATATGAATATATAAATTACATCAGAGTTTACAACAGAAGAGTAAAACGATACATCAGAGTTAAACCGGATACAATGGAAGAGTAACACGATACATCAGATACGAATCAGAATACATCACTGGAATCATCGAATACTAAAAGCAGAATAGATGGCTGGATCTTCAAGCAAAGCTCCAACTTCAAAAGGTGAGTCTCGAATACTGGTACACTCAGTCTGACCCGAGCGTAAAGCAAAATACAAAACACTCGAGTCAGGATTAACATTCTTATATTAATAAATCCAACTCAAGTGAAATAGCAATTGAAATACAAGTAACTCAAAGGATGTTTGGAATAACCATCCTTTAAGGATCCGTTAAACTATCTACTATGTAGTAATGTATGCTAAGTAGATAATGTCTATCAGTAATATAAGAAGATATCAAAATAGCGTTAAGTCATGGCCCATTCCACCCTTAACACATTTTTATTCCCAAAAGCATATACAAGACCGTAGTTTCCCCAAAACCGGAAGTCACCAGAGGGCAATCCATATACTAAAGGTACAAATCAAAATCGTAGTGGTCGCGCATAAATGGAATACAAGTATGACAAGGCACATGAGGCTATACCCAAGGTAGTGATACTACCGTTCGCCTGATCCGGACTGGTGAGAACGCAACGCCGCAGCGCCCGCAACACCGTGAAACAACACTCCCAAAATCAAGGGTGCACCAATCGACAACAAGTATAAGTAGTTCGAAGAAGTGTGTCCACTTGAGGTATCAATCCTCCATTGGCCCGGCACAGCTCCTGTTTTAGTCATTTCAAATTTGACACAAGTGTCAAGGCTATCCATTATCGTTCTCTTTCTTCAGTCAACACGTACATCATTCCAACCACTTCATTCTGGATCATCACTCCGCGCATAGTTATTAAAGTGGTTTTCGGTTTAGATAGAGAGTATACCCATAACCGAATTCCGGTCTCTTTAATAACTTTCGTAATTATTACACCGATTGGTCGTTTATATATTTCAAAAACCAAATCAATTTCAATTTCAATTTCAATTCGTAAACCAACATTTCATTTGTCTTTCTAAATCAATTTCCAATATTTACGTTTCAACTTCCAAATTCATTTCAAAATCCTATAATTCAAATTCAATTTCTACTTAAACAATCCAAATTTTAACTCAAGTTCGAATATAAGTTTCATTTCGAAAACATTTAAATTAATTTAATTTAACATTTAAATCAATTTAAATTCAGTTATCAATTTCATTCAATATCGTTAAATTAATTTATCATTCAAAACAATTTCTATTAAACTTCCAATTCATTAAATCCAATATTTAAATTCAACTTCATTATATCAAAACTTACAAATTTAATTAAATTAAATTCATCAAACTGAATTCTTTAAATTTCAAGTCTTATATTAATTTCCATAAATCACATTTTATTTCTTGTTAAAGAAATTTAATTTCACTTATTTACTTACTTAAATAATTTTCCAAAACTTAATTAATAAAGAAACTCAATTTCAATTATTTACGAAGTAAAATTTACTTATTCAAAAATTCAATTTTCTTATTAAAGAATCCAATTAAATTTAATCATTAAATAATTCAATCTTATTTAATTATTAAATAATTCAAACTTAATTATTAAGTAATTTCAAAGTTTTATAATTTCAAACTTAATTATAATTTCAAACTTAATTATTAAATCATTTCAAAGTTAATTCAATCATTTCTCAAATTAAACATCGTTCTTTCATCAATTTCATTTTTAATGTTTTGTTTCAGATTTTTAAATATTAACATTTTCCTTTCATTAAAAATTCAAATTTCAACTTCATTTCAAAACCATATTATTTATTCAAATAAAATCTTCATTTTATTTTAAATCAAATTATTGACCAATCGGGTTTTATTTAATTTCCTATCCTAGGTCAAAGTTCAATTTGGGTATTTATCATTTCAACCCGATTCCAATTCAATTCAAAATCAAAGCATAACAAAGGGAACTTGCAGTGTGATAATTGGGATGGTGTCAAAATAAATAAACAAGCAATAGCAACAATCAATAACAATCCAATAATCAATTTAAATAATCCCGAAATAACCGTATTAATTCGCATCGTTATTTGTACGAATTAATATAATTATTTCTAGAATCCACACTATCATTTCATGCAGATTAAAGATTATTCCACTAATTATTTATACGGTTTTACACTTGTCATTCAATTACAATTTTATACTACAACAATTAATCCAACATACGTCGATGGTTCAAAGTGTAATTATCGCTATTTTATATGTCAATTAATTTAACAATTAAAAGGGGTCATATTATGCAAATGTCATCAAATCAAATTTAACACATATATCAAATTTAACTATCCTACGTCGATTTCAATTTCAAATTATTTATCACTTTCAACATTAACAATTTAACGTTCAATGTCAACATCAACAATCAATCAATTAACAACCAAACTGGATTATCATTACATATATAATAGATAATGGTGTCAGATGTCACAGGTGAACTGATATAGGTAATAGCATATATAACAGTGTAATTTTCTAACAGCAACATATTTCAATTGTCGTTTCAATTGAAATCAAATTTAATAAATAAAAGAACGTTAATCGTGAGTGAGTGCTCACCTTTCGAGGCTAGAGATTTGACACTGAAATTGGGTTACGAAATGCAAGCACGGCTTCCAAAACAAGCTAGATTTGCACGAATTGACGAACAAAGCTGATAGACCAGAATTGATGGAAACGAATCAGAACTATCTTGATATAACCGGAACAAGTATATATTATAAGTTTTCTCCAAAACCAATTTCTTAAACCTATGTTTAAAATAAGATATATATCAAATCAATATTTCAACATTAACATCAATAAACAAAATCAAAAATCTATGTACAATATATTATATAACTACCGATATTTAGTTAATATGTGGTATATACATAGCTTAACTTACTATTACATACTTTACACAAAATCGTATTGCATACATAAAAAAAAAAAAATCTTTAAAACTCTGGACACACTTCTCCAACCCGTAAGAAACCAATATAAGACCCATGTATACATTTCAAAATTTAAACCCATACAAAACGTATTAAAAAAAAAATCTGACATACGTAGACAATGTACATAGTCATGTGATACTTCGTATAACTACAAAACCTTTTCATAATAATTGGAGACTAACAAAATAAACTAAACAATATATAGCAGATATCATATTTTTATACATTTCAACTATCAACATAACTCATAACTGTATATTTATTTTAAACGTATAATATAACCCTTAAACTATGTACCAATATATACTAATATATATAAGCCTACACTATATAAAGCAAATATTGTAATACATATATACAGCTAATCATATTGTTATATAACATACAAGCCTTAACATACTTTATATTCTTTCTTACTTTATGAAAGAGCAGAGCCATCAGGCATGACTTACAATATAATATAATATTTAGAATAGTACTTTATAAAGTAGAAGAATGTATAAGTTATATGCATGTAAAATTCGCATGTTATAAGTAAGAACACTAAAAACTTGTATATATAAACTACTAAAATGTTGCAATCAGACCAACAGTTTTTGAAATTGATAAAATAGAATACTATATGTTATCTTTAAACGATACTTATATTTTATATAACCAACAGCCTTTAAAAACTTAAGTACATAAAATGGTATGCTTATATATATAAGTAGTTAACACTTTCAAAAGCAAAAACATAAAGAAGACAAATGCAGTTAACAAATAAGCATGCAACTTATAAAGCTTATATATACACTTTACTAACCTTTACCCACACGCAGCCTAGGGAAGAAAGGGAAGAACAGGTGGCCGAATTTTGAACAAAACAAGTCGGAGCATTGGTGGCGGTGGCGGAAGGGAGCACGGCTGGCCGAGAGTGAGACTGGCGAACCGGAAACTAGGTGGAAAGACGCTGGAGTGTGGTCAGGTGGACTTTGGCCTCGGCGAGTGCGGAGGTTGGGTTGTTCGGAGTGTTGGCGCTAGGGTGTACGCGGGGTGGACAGTGGACATGGCGGGGTTGGTAGCTGGGCCTAGGGAAGAACGTGGCAGAGGTCAGAGCAGGTGGTGGAGGCATGGGAGGGTCGAGGCGGATCTGGACGTGTGGGCTTGGTCGGAGAGGCAATGGAAAGGATGTCGAGCGGAGGTGGTTATCGACCGGTTGATGTTGATTGCCATTTGTCATGGAGGGAGGAAGAGAAACTTGCGGCCTCAGGTGGTTGCGCCGAAGTCAGATGGGAAAGCATGGTGGTCGACAGAGAAGAGGGATAACTTGATGAAATAAAAGAATGAACAGAACAAAAATTTAAGATGTGGCATTTTGAAATTTCTTTGAACAGAAGAAAAAAAATGAAAATCAAAGGTTATTTTGAAGATAGCGAAAGCCAATAGTCACATTGATAAAATTATAAATGCAATAGGCTATACGGTTTTCAATGGATAGACCAATGGTCACAAGAAGACACTAGTTCAAAACAAACCGATACGGAAATCGTTTTACTGATTTCACCGTGTATCGGACTCTGAAATACGCAAACGAATATACTGTAGAGATCAGCACGACGAGACGATCAAAACGATATACAGATATCAGTGGTACGATCATCCGATAAAAATCGATATCGGTACCAGAATACTGCTATTTTGCAGAAAATAAGAACGACGGAGCCAAAGATGTCCGAATTTGGAAAAACGACGAACTGATATTTTGCTCAGAAGATGGTTTAGAATTTTTCTATGTAAAAATATTTTGGTTTCGAAAACATTATATTTCCATTACTTTTTAACTGATTAAATTGAAGTGAATTTACGCGCGAAATAAACTTTCGTATTTTCGGACGAAAATTTACCAGTTGCTATGTTTAACTAGACGTATTCCAAATATTAAATTTTTATTTCAAAATTTTATCGTTTAAAATTTCACAAAATTTCAACTAATTACGTTATTAAAACAGTTGAAATTTACGGGTCGTTACAAGTGCAGAGACATTCGACAGGTTGTCCTTTCATTTTCGAAAAATATCCGGTCTTCAACACCGGTCTTCAAATGCGATCCATATACGACGTATCACTATTCGGAATGGGTTATATGACACAATTGTCTTTTCCCGGCTAACCCGAATAGTGAGCGAAATATTTGAAAATATATGGATGTTGGGATTTCAATTAAGTCACAATTTAAACCCAAACTTTTTCTTCAAATGGTTTAACAAATTACCATTTTAATCTTTTTAAACAAAAAGATTCAATTCACAAAGTTCACTTAATTTCACAGATTTCATTCACAAATTTTCCAAATCAATTTCCCTTTCAATTTGATTAATTCGTTAAATCTTTAAATCAAAGATTTAACTCATATCTTTCAAAACAATTTCATTTCGAATGGTTTAAACAAATCATCATTTTTAAATCTGTTAAAAATAAACAGATTTAATTCATAGCTTTCAAAAACAATTCATTCATAACTTGGAAAATCCATTTTTCAATTCACTTGAAATTCCTTTGATTTAAACTGGAATTTCTTTTCTTATCTAAAAGCTTTTATCATTCGAAAACAACAGTTTTCAATTTGGAAATCTGATTCATTCATACGAGTTGAAATCCTTGGTTTAAATTCAAATTCCCAAATTAATACTTTAAAATGGTTTAATTCATACAAACACATTTATATCATCTTTTATCCCTAGTTTCCAAATCATAGATTTAATTTCAAACTTGAATTCAAATTTAAATCTAATTATTTAAATTTTCAAAACTCGATTAAGTTATTCAAAATAACTTTTATCTTTGAAATTCTATTTCAAAAGCTTTTTACTTTAAACCCAAATTTCCGATTTCAAAATCGATTGAAATTAAAATTTCAATTTCAAAATATTAAATTTAAATTATCTGTGACTTAACCGATTTCCACGTGAAATCCATATTTGTGTGTGTAACAGTGTGGTCCAGGGGTTTTACACACAATAGTGCAGCATCAATCATCACAGATATATCGATAAGCGGTATAATCGATATCGCTTATCTTCATTCACAGATTCATAGATAAAATAAATTTATCGGTCACAAAGATTCACAATTATAATTCGATGTGGGTTTCGGATAACCAACTGAAATCTGACTCCCTGTCGCATCGAAATTCAAGTGCCGTTTTACGGGTCAAAAAGGTTTTCACATTCACATAGTAATATATCACGGAAACAGAAAATCTCAGATCACAACATAAATCAGGATGTATCACAAAGCATCATATATCAGGGATATCATACAATTCAAATCATCCAATAGAATCCAAATATTCATAAGTAAGATCAATTTAATTATCTGATTAATTTAAACAGATTAATTTCTAATCTAGGTTAATTATCAATTCCTAAATTAATTATCTTAATTAATTTATTCTTAATTAGTCATATTAATTAAATTAACCTTTAAACCAATTACATAATTAATTAACCCCTTTATTACTTAGTTTATTGATTATTTATTCTTATTACCTAAGTTAACTATTGATCATATATTAGTTAACTTAAATTAGTTACTTTAAAAACTCTTAGTTACAAACTAATTAAACTCTTCATTATTAATTAATTCATCTTTAATAACAAATTTATAAATCTCAATTTACTTAGTAAATTCCAATTATCAATTTATAAACATTCTTAATCACCTTGCAATATAAATTAAATCATTTATCTTTTATTTGAAAAATCTTTCTTCCATAATTTTAAATAAATTTGTTTCTAACTTACAACTAAATTGTTAACTTAAAGTTAAAAATCAAAATATTAATTAAGACTAATACTTAACTGTTTAAGGTGATTAACTAAAATTTTCACATACTTAAACTAGTTGCAAAATGATTCACAACTAAATTTGATTAGGCTTAAAACCCTGAAACAATACCCGAGAAAACCTTATGTTCACTCGAGTTGAAACTCGAGTTCCTTCACCATTCTCCCCGAGATTTCCTTCTTCTTCCTATTTCCTTTTTCAAACCAGCAAGAACACGAGCCATCCCAGAACTAACTCGAACTAGTCACTTCTTCTCCCAGGCACGCTCTCGAGAACCCGAACCCAAAACACTCAGACGTGCACACGATCAACTGTGCACGTGCACCTCTACCCCGACCATCTTCGATCGAATCGCCACCCACCACCAAGTCGATGGTATCCCCCTTGACCAACCTAGACACCCAGATCACTCAAATTCGTCGCCGATCAAAATCGAGTAGCCTGACTAAATCTGGAACAAAGTCGAACCACCTAAAATCATCTCGTTTCGCCACCAAGGGTCACTGGAGGCCACGCGAACTCGTTCAGAACCTCGCCGCGACACCACGCCTTGTTTCCCCCACATGCGATCGTCACCAGACTTCCCACGGCTTCGCAAAAAGCCTCGATACCTCTTTGTCAAAATAACTCGAAAAACCCTAGTTTCATTCAAATCTTAAATTATGGTGAATTAAAAAATCTTCTTATATTTTTCTAACAATCTATAATCACACTAGCATCTCCATGCCAAATTTCGATTTCCAAAAACTAGCCGATTATCAGAAATCGACCAGACAACAAATTTCAGTCGAACCCAAAATTCACATTCAATACCTCACTTAAAATCGTGATTTTGATTTCAAAAAACATAATTTCCCAAGCTAATTCAAGTTGTGTATTTAAATTAAAGAATTGTATCAATTGGTTTTTTTTTTTACTTATTGATAAACTTTTACTGTTATTTCTATTTCTAGAAATTTTCTTGTCAGATACACATAACAATATATTTTAAAATTAGTATTAAACTGTTGGCATCAACTTTTATTCAAAGGTTATAACCTTAAAACAAATTGAGGAAGAAGTATTTGTTTTGTTCTATGGGTTTAGTCTGTTAAAATTTTAAACAGAGGAAGAAGAAAAAGAAGATATCCCTGTAACAAACATATATGTATTTACAGACATATCTATATAAACATAACTATACTCATACCACTCGCACTTAAACAACATCCAGGCATATTAACAATCATTCCAGATCATCATCAATACAATATTAAAGAGTATAGGCAAAGGAAAGTGGGATTGCTCACTTTGATGGGTTTGATGAAGAAAAATTGTGACGACCGCCCATGACCCCTGCACCGAATCTAGAGATAGTGCGCTGTAAAGTGTGCCAGGCGACCATGGACGATTGTCAAGGTAAGATTTAAAACGAAAGAATCTATCGTATTACTCACAGCGCATGGACAAAATACAATAGAACATATGTATAGTGAAGCTTTACAGAACAAAATGACATCATATAAAACTCCATAATAGTTGAATACAAGCATCCACATAGTCAATACATCCAGCCTCACTACATATCTCTCAGAGAATACAAAACAGCGGAATATCCAGTACATATAATAAGAAGATAATATGCAACCCTCTAGCTCGTCTTCGATATCAGCATCGTGAGAAGAGAACAGCACCTGTCACCTGCTACCTAGTCTGCCCGTCCCAAAATGGACGAACAGCCCAAGGCAATAAGAATTAAAACATAAAGCCTTGAGTCAGACAACAGTCTTAGTGAGCAGTAAATTAACTAACAACATACCAAAAGAGCATAAAGGAAAAGGAATAGGAATACAACCCTCCCACTCCAACCTCATTCTACAGTGATAGCCCCCAGACACACATTAAGCAGAAGCAAACATAGCAGAGCATACAATTTAAAGTAAAGCAATTTTCACTCGAGTCAAGAGCGATGTTTTCCAAGTACAAATCCCAAGGTCTAAAACCAAGGTCAGATAAGCACCCAGGAAATACCGCTCTTGAGACCGAATGACGATACAACCAAACATCCATGACTCGGCTATCACTGTTATCATTGTTGCGATATCACCGTTAATTGAATGACCGGCACATTCTTTCAGCCGTCCGTCAAGGGCTAATGGTAACCCCGGTTCTAGACATAACTCCCGCACGTCATCGTGACCCGTGCCTAGGATTATCGAATCTACCCAGAGTACTCGACCATCAACTTAGTCTTTTGGGCGTCCCCATGTACTCTTGCTTAGAGCATGCTAGAACCTTCAACAACGATGAGATCTCAACCTCCTAGTCATCCTCCTCGACGACTATTGCCATACTAGCTCAAGCGCCTCTCGAGCATCCATTATCCTCAACTCGAATCATATCACCGAGTTATCAACATGCTTGGAATGATCCCGCCTGGATTAGACCAAGTCTTCATCATATGATGCCTCGCTTCATTACATCCTCGCAAAGCTTCATCTCAACTTCACATCATCAAATCTATGCATAGGAGCTTCATCATCCCGCTACATATGCCACGAGCAGCTTTTCCAATTCAAGAGCCTTTCCCTTAGCTTTTGAATCACCTTCGATCTAAATCTAATCATCAATCATCTAGTTCATAACAATCAATCAAATCAAACATCAATCTAAGCAATCAAGCATTCAAAAATGATCTAAGTAGACAATTATAACAATAATGGCATTTTCGTAATTAAAGAGTTGAAAGTCCAATAAGCATGAAAACATAGGTTATATCTCTACAAACTTGATGAATGAACTTGCATAGGTTAACATATGATAAAATGGATGTAACATCATCATGAACAATGGATCTATATGGATCTACACATAGGATGAAGAAAATGCATGGAAATCACTATTTTAACACCATAACGAGCCAACAATCCGATATACTCCTTTGGATCCGTGTGAGAGATAATCACCACTCACCAAATCTCCTAAACAATCCAAAAGATAACAACTTCAGATCTGGACAGCGAAGAACTAAGCTAGATCCGACAAGATCTCACTTCAAACGAAGAAATCTCTCTTGAAAAGATGAAGATCTTCAATCTAAGCTCTTGAATCTTCAACCTTGATCTTCGATTTGGATGGATGGAAGCACTAGATTAGAGTGGAGAAAAGAAGTGAAGAAGTGTAGAAGTCGAGCTCTCAAAATGGCAGCACTTCGTCGCTTCAAAAATCCGGATCCCAAAAAGTGAGAACAACCCCTCCTATTTATAGCTGAAATCTGTCCTTAAGTCGAAATCTGGCTATCTCCCTAAGTCGCTTCCGACTTACGACTTACGACTCTTGCCGACCTAACACTCACCGACCTAAGCCTCTCCGACCTAACAGATGAACGACTTAACTCCTCAGCGACCTAACAGTTGACGACCTAAGACAATGCGCTTCCTTCGACCTACGACTTAGTTGGGTTGCGACCTAACCACTTAGGCTTCTACGCGACCTAACACTTGGCAAAACCCAGCGACCTAACCCTAAAGCCAACACGCGACCTAACTAAAAGCAGAACTCACGACCTAACCCTTAGGTCGCTAACAAGCTAACTCCTTAGGTCGTCCCAACCGACCTAACAACTTAATTACTAAGTCGCTAACCCGGAACCACTAGGTCGCTAGCTTTCCCAGTCGACCTAACACTTAACAAAAACTTAGGTTGCTCACAACATTTCCTTAGGTCGTTGCCGACCTAACTCTACCCCACGACCTAACCCCAGAATGCTTAGGTCGCCTACTACTCTTGAGTCGGTCGCGACTTATCACCTAGGTCGGTCACTACCTTAAGTCGGTTAACCCCACTTTCTTAACTCGGCAACGACTTAACAAACACTGGTCAGACGACTCAACTAGGCTTACGACTTAAGACTTAGTAGGTATACGACTCATCCCTCAACTCGTCCAGAACTCTTAAGTCTTCCCTCCTAAGCCGTCTACGACCTAAACACTTGGTCATTCACTCGCCCAGACGTGATTCCTATACGACTTAAGCTTCCACACGCTCTTAAGTCGTTCAACCTATAAGTCGGTTGCGACTTATCTCTTAGGTCGTTCGCGACCTAGGACTTAGAAAAATCTCAACCAAAATCTGAAACAACCTAAAAAGTTGAAAATTCCAGATTCGAACGAACTTTCCGATCCGTGAAAATACGGGTCGTTACATTCTCTCCCCCTTAGGAATTTCGCCCCCGAAATTCCAAACAAACAAAGCAATCAAAAGCTATTCTGCACGCCTACCATCCATAGCAATCAACAAACCAAGCATCCAATTCTAGCTTAGCATGCAGAATTCTAAAACTAGAACAAGTTACAATATCGCGAGATGTCACGACGCCTTTGGGTCATACCTCGAAGAGTTCAGGATGAGCTGCTTTCATCCTCTCTTCCACCTCCCACGTACAGTCGTTATCATCATCACTCCATTGTACCTTGAGCAACTTGACCACTTTCCTCCTAAGCTGTTTCGTGTCGGTTTCAACAACACGAAGCGGCTTACGAGGTCTTCTATCAACAGGATCAACTTCGAAATCCTCATAGCTATCAACAGAAACCACCGTATTCGAGTCGTGCACATACTTCCGTAGATACGATACGTGAAAAACATTGTGCACACTCGACATTTTCTCTGGTAATTCCAATCTGTAAGCGAGCTTTCCAATTCGCTCGATAATCGGGAATGGTCCAACAAATCTCGGAGTCAATTTTCCTTTCTTCCCGAATCGAATAACATTCTTCAGTGGAGAAATCTTCACAAAAACCATATCTCCAACGTCGGATTCCAAATCTTTACGACGCTTATCGGTATAACTCTTCTGACGGTCTTGGGCTGCCTTCATTCGTTGCCGAATGATCTCTATACAATCTGAAGTCTGACGAATCATCTCTGGCCCAAGCATCAGCTTTTCTCCAGTTTCCAACCAACATGTCGGAGAGTTACACGGTCTTCCATACAATGCCTCATACGGTGCCATACCAATGCTTGACTGGTAACTGTTGTTGTACGCAAACTCCACCAAATGAAGGTGATCTTCCCATGATCCTCCGAAGTCCAAAACACAAGCTCTGAGGAGATCTTCCAAAACTCGGTTGACTCTCTCAGTCTGACCATCTGTTTGAGGGTGATAAGCTGTACTCAAACACAACTCGGTTCCCAAAACTTCCTGGAAGCTCTTCCAAAATCCACTAGTGAACAATGGGTCTCGATCGCTCACTATACTCTTCGGAATACCATGGAATCGAACTATCCACTTAACATACAACTCAGCCAACTTTGATGCAGTCCTAGTCGATCGAACAGGAATAAATCGTGCACTCTTGGTCAAACGATCTACAATGACCCAAATCCCTTCATTCCCTGTTCTGGTTCTAGGCAATCCATCGATAAAATCCATCGATATCTGCTCCCACTTCCATGTAGGAACTTTTAATGGCTGAAGCAATCCACTTGGCTTCTTCTGTTCGGCTTTTACCAACTGGCAGTTCATGCATTTGGAAATAAAATTTCCAACATCTTTCTTCATACCTTCCCAGTAGTAGGTTCTCCTCATATCCCGATACATCTTATTTCCACCTGGATGAATTGTCAACTTCGAGTGATGACTTTCCCTCAAAACTTCACTCCTCAATTCATCTATATCGGGAACAACTAGTCGTCCTTGCTTCCGAAGCCAACCCTCTCGATCGACCTCGAATCCTTTATCCTTTTCTGGATCCAATCCAGATTCCAATTCACGGATAATCTTGACAAGCTTATCATCTCGCTTTTGGCTCTCACCAATCCTTTCCACAAGAGTGGGTCTTATTGATAAGTTTGCCAAAATCTCAGGTTCCAATTCGCATCTAGGCCTGAAGTCAAATCCAGCTAAATACTCAAGACTCTTCCATTCTGAAAACATGGCTCCCAATCCCGCATGTCTTCGACTTAACGCATCTGCCACTGCGTTACCTTTTCCCGGAGTATAAGCTATACCAAAATCATATGATGCCAAAAACTCTAGCCAACGTTGCTGCCGAAGATTCAAATCCTTTTGGGAGAAAAGATACTTCAACGACTTGTGATCCGTAAACAACTCGAATCGAACTCCCAACAGATAATGCCTCCACATCTTCAGAGCAAATACAATCGCCGCTAACTCCAAATCATGAGTTGGGTAATTCCTTTCATGCGGCTTCAGTTGTCGACTGGCATACGCAACAACTTTATCCTTCTGCATCAGCACTGCTCCAAGTCCAGTACCACATGCGTCGGTGTAAACCACCATCTCATCATTCCCACTAGGAATAGTCAAAACAGGAGCACTCGTCAATCTCTCTTTCAGGATTCCGAAAGCTTGCTCACACTTAGCATTCCAACAGAACACTTGGTTCTTCTTCGTCAATCCTGTTAACGGTGCAGCTATCTTGGAGAAGTCTTTGATAAACCGTCGATAATATCCTGCTAATCCAAGAAAACTTCTCACATCAGATGCATTCTTAGGTTTAACCCAATCCTGGATTGCTGCCACCTTAGCGGGATCAACCGCTATTCCATTTCCAGAAATCACATGGCCTAAGAACCTCACTTCACTCTTCCAGAAGTGACACTTCGAAAACTTAGCCTTTAGCTGATGTTTCCGTAAGATATCCAAAACAATACGCAAGTGCGTCTTGTGCTCTTCTTCCGTTCTGGAATAAATCAGAATATCATCCACGAACACAAGTACGAACTTGTTCAATTGATCTCTGAACACTCTATTCATAAGATCCACAAAATATGCTGGCGCGTTAGTCAATCCAAACGGCATTACCAGCCACTCAAAGAAACCGGATGGTGTCCTAAAAGCAGTCTTCGGCACACTATCCTTAGCTACTCTCAATTGGTGAAATCCCGTTGCCAAATCCATCTGAGAAAACACCTTAGCTTCGTGAAGCTGATCAAACAAGTCATCTATTCTCGGCAATGGATACTTGTTTTTCTTAGTCACCTTATTCAGCTCACGATAATCCACACACAATCTCAACGACCCATCTGCCTTGGTTGCAAACACAACTGGTGCACCCCACTCGGACACACTACGCCGAATGAATCCTTTCTGCAAAAGGTCATCAACTTGCACCCTCAACTCTTGCTGTTCCCTAGGCGCCATCCGCCTAAGAGGCATCACAACAGGTCTGGCTCCTTCAACTAGATCTATACGAAACTCGATCTCTCTATGCGGCGGCAACCCTTTGACTTCGTCAAAGACATCCTCGAATCCATTTGCGATTGGCACTAAAGACAGTCCATCCCGTGGAACAACTAGCGAATACATGAAGCTCATGAAGACGCCTTCCTCATGCTTACATCGTATCACAATCTTTCGCCCTTCCACATTCTCGACTGTCACCTCCAGCCTCTCACAATCAACCTTAGCCGCATACTTCCTAAGCCAGTCCATACCCAAGATAATTCCGAATCCCGCAAAGTTCAGAACAAAGCAATCACAAACAAAAGAGCAACCATGACTCGATACAACTAGACCACGTCATAACATACACAAACAAGACGAACCCCCAACTGGATTAGTCACAACCAATGGCCTATCAACAATATCCGACTTCAAATCTAACCGGCCTACTAGATCACTACAAACAAACGAGTGCGACGCTCCGGTATCAAACAAGACTCTATCAGGAACACCTCATAGGAAAAGAGTACCTTGAACCACCACACTCTTTCCCTTCTCTTCTGCGGTAGGAGCTTTTGAAGATGACGGAACAGCTCCCAAAGCATAGGCCTGCACAGTCTGCTTGTCCCTACTCGGTTCTGGACAATTCTTCCTGAAATGCCCTGGCTTGTCACAGTTGTGGCACTTCGCCGGCGCCTTCGGATTCTTGCAATCCTTGGAGAGATGGCCTTTCTGCTGACAGTTGTAGCAAGTCACTTCGCCTTTCGGCTTCTTCTGACCATCCTTACCCTTCTGCTGCTGCTGCTCCCTCTTCTTGTTTCTACCCTGCTGGGGTTTAGACTCTTCCCTGGTCACAGCAACAACAGATCCTTCCTTAGGAAACAGATTCTCATGTCTGAGAGCTTCCTCCACAAGCTTCCTAAATGAATCGTCCAAGTGATCCATCAATCTTGGAGCCTGTACTTGATCTCCAACATCTACTGATGGCCCCGGGGCTGTCATCCTTCTCCTGATCGAAGTCATCATGGTTTCGAACATAGCAACATAATCAGCAGCCCCTTCAGTAGCACGGCCTTCCCTAGCAGCTGGTCTCCCTCCTTGACTCATTCTCAATATCTACAAAAAGGAATGATCAACATACCGAGAGAAACAACTGCATAAAGGACTCAAACTCTACTAAGCTACTATATTATATATAGTAATCATCCATCAAAATATAATTACGTCTCTCATACGTAGTTACTTCAGCGAGCGTTGGGTAAAATCGATTAACCAAGGCTCTGATACCAAATGTGACGACCGCCCATGACCCCTGCACCGAATCTAGAGATAGTGCGCTGTAAAGTGTGCCAGGCGACCATGGACGATTGTCAAGGTAAGATTTAAAACGAAAGAATCTATCGTATTACTCACAGCGCATGGACAAAATACAATAGAACATATGTATAGTGAAGCTTTACAGAACAAAATGACATCATATAAAACTCCATAATAGTTGAATACAAGCATCCACATAGTCAATACATCCAGCCTCACTACATATCTCTCAGAGAATACAAAACAGCGGAATATCCAGTACATATAATAAGAAGATAATATGCAACCCTCTAGCTCGTCTTCGATATCAGCATCGTGAGAAGAGAACAGCACCTGTCACCTGCTACCTAGTCTGCCCGTCCCAAAATGGACGAACAGCCCAAGGCAATAAGAATTAAAACATAAAGCCTTGAGTCAGACAACAGTCTTAGTGAGCAGTAAATTAACTAACAACATACCAAAAGAGCATAAAGGAAAAGGAATAGGAATACAACCCTCCCACTCCAACCTCATTCTACAGTGATAGCCCCCAGACACACATTAAGCAGAAGCAAACATAGCAGAGCATACAATTTAAAGTAAAGCAATTTTCACTCGAGTCAAGAGCGATGTTTTCCAAGTACAAATCCCAAGGTCTAAAACCAAGGTCAGATAAGCACCCAGGAAATACCGCTCTTGAGACCGAATGACGATACAACCAAACATCCATGACTCGGCTATCACTGTTATCATTGTTGCGATATCACCGTTAATTGAATGACCGGCACATTCTTTCAGCCGTCCGTCAAGGGCTAATGGTAACCCCGGTTCTAGACATAACTCCCGCACGTCATCGTGACCCGTGCCTAGGATTATCGAATCTACCCAGAGTACTCGACCATCAACTTAGTCTTTTGGGCGTCCCCATGTACTCTTGCTTAGAGCATGCTAGAACCTTCAACAACGATGAGATCTCAACCTCCTAGTCATCCTCCTCGACGACTATTGCCATACTAGCTCAAGCGCCTCTCGAGCATCCATTATCCTCAACTCGAATCATATCACCGAGTTATCAACATGCTTGGAATGATCCCGCCTGGATTAGACCAAGTCTTCATCATATGATGCCTCGCTTCATTACATCCTCGCAAAGCTTCATCTCAACTTCACATCATCAAATCTATGCATAGGAGCTTCATCATCCCGCTACATATGCCACGAGCAGCTTTTCCAATTCAAGAGCCTTTCCCTTAGCTTTTGAATCACCTTCGATCTAAATCTAATCATCAATCATCTAGTTCATAACAATCAATCAAATCAAACATCAATCTAAGCAATCAAGCATTCAAAAATGATCTAAGTAGACAATTATAACAATAATGGCATTTTCGTAATTAAAGAGTTGAAAGTCCAATAAGCATGAAAACATAGGTTATATCTCTACAAACTTGATGAATGAACTTGCATAGGTTAACATATGATAAAATGGATGTAACATCATCATGAACAATGGATCTATATGGATCTACACATAGGATGAAGAAAATGCATGGAAATCACTATTTTAACACCATAACGAGCCAACAATCCGATATACTCCTTTGGATCCGTGTGAGAGATAATCACCACTCACCAAATCTCCTAAACAATCCAAAAGATAACAACTTCAGATCTGGACAGCGAAGAACTAAGCTAGATCCGACAAGATCTCACTTCAAACGAAGAAATCTCTCTTGAAAAGATGAAGATCTTCAATCTAAGCTCTTGAATCTTCAACCTTGATCTTCGATTTGGATGGATGGAAGCACTAGATTAGAGTGGAGAAAAGAAGTGAAGAAGTGTAGAAGTCGAGCTCTCAAAATGGCAGCACTTCGTCGCTTCAAAAATCCGGATCCCAAAAAGTGAGAACAACCCCTCCTATTTATAGCTGAAATCTGTCCTTAAGTCGAAATCTGGCTATCTCCCTAAGTCGCTTCCGACTTACGACTTACGACTCTTGCCGACCTAACACTCACCGACCTAAGCCTCTCCGACCTAACAGATGAACGACTTAACTCCTCAGCGACCTAACAGTTGACGACCTAAGACAATGCGCTTCCTTCGACCTACGACTTAGTTGGGTTGCGACCTAACCACTTAGGCTTCTACGCGACCTAACACTTGGCAAAACCCAGCGACCTAACCCTAAAGCCAACACGCGACCTAACTAAAAGCAGAACTCACGACCTAACCCTTAGGTCGCTAACAAGCTAACTCCTTAGGTCGTCCCAACCGACCTAACAACTTAATTACTAAGTCGCTAACCCGGAACCACTAGGTCGCTAGCTTTCCCAGTCGACCTAACACTTAACAAAAACTTAGGTTGCTCACAACATTTCCTTAGGTCGTTGCCGACCTAACTCTACCCCACGACCTAACCCCAGAATGCTTAGGTCGCCTACTACTCTTGAGTCGGTCGCGACTTATCACCTAGGTCGGTCACTACCTTAAGTCGGTTAACCCCACTTTCTTAACTCGGCAACGACTTAACAAACACTGGTCAGACGACTCAACTAGGCTTACGACTTAAGACTTAGTAGGTATACGACTCATCCCTCAACTCGTCCAGAACTCTTAAGTCTTCCCTCCTAAGCCGTCTACGACCTAAACACTTGGTCATTCACTCGCCCAGACGTGATTCCTATACGACTTAAGCTTCCACACGCTCTTAAGTCGTTCAACCTATAAGTCGGTTGCGACTTATCTCTTAGGTCGTTCGCGACCTAGGACTTAGAAAAATCTCAACCAAAATCTGAAACAACCTAAAAAGTTGAAAATTCCAGATTCGAACGAACTTTCCGATCCGTGAAAATACGGGTCGTTACAAAAATGGAAAACAGGAACAGAGGAGAACTTGAAATGATGTTGAACTGGAAACACTGAATTTAATTGCATTGATCTGATTTGCTTTTCAAGTTGAAGTTGTTCCAGATCTCGGCTTGGCTTTAAACCAGGCTTTTAAATCTCCCCGAGATGGCCGAGATGAAAAATCCGAGATATCAGCCAAAATCCGAGATTTGGCAGCCTATTTAGTTATAAGTGTTTTAAATATCGCTCGAGATAGCCGAGATATTTTCCCGAGATATTGGCCAAAATCCGAGATTTAAAACACTGCTTTAAACTCCCTAGTTTTCATTTTACTTTGATTTATTTTCCAGGCTGAAGTTTGATTGTATTGCTTAAGTTGAATGGTTTGTTTACTTCAGATTTCTTTTTAGTTTCGAATGAATAAAAACTGAGATGAAGATGTTGATAGATATAAAAGAAAACTTACCAAGTGATGTTATCTGTATAGGGTGATAAAATATTGCTTGTACAACAGGTAAGGCTGAAATGTTTGTATTAAATGCATGAGTCCTTTATCACTTTTCTATGTTTTGTTTAGTAAAATAGGCATGGCTGGTAGGCTGTTTTCGGTGGCTAAGGAGGTTTGCATTTATTGCTTTGTACTTAGATGTTTTCATACTTGTCTTCTTTTCTATTCTTGCCTGCATAACATTTCTTTGCTATTTGGTTTGTCTTACTTAATATATGAATATGAATATACGGTTTGGTTTTGTTTACTTTGTATTTTTTTCTTTCGGCTGAGAAGATATTGAGATAGTGTGGTGGCTTCATTTATTAGCTTTGTACTTGTTTTCATGTTATTCTTTTATTCATAGATGTATATTTAGTTTCATTTGTTTGTACATTGCTTATTTGTTTCTTTTGCCTTGTTTATTTTTTTTCCAAGTTGTATACTTTTCTTATGGCTTAATAATATAAGTAGATTTCTATTTTTATTTGTTTTCTCTATTTTTCTTACTACTTTGAAATGTAAAGAAGTTCTACTTTAAATTGTTGTTAGATTTTTAACAAATGTTCTACTTCTATTTTTATTTAAAACTTACCTTATATAAATTTCAATTTCTAGTTCAAATATTAATTATCATTATTTACTTAATATTTATTGTCTTATATTTATTTTATAAACTCAAACCATCTTTAACCATCAATTAAAATATATATATTAAATTTGCTCGTATATACTTAAAGATATATATACATTAAATAGATATACACATATACTCACATATACACTATTTATAATATTTTAATCTCAAATGATTTATACAGAATATACTTGGATATCGGGGAAACTCGCTCTCAATTTTATCTATTTATTTTACTAATTTTATCCAAAAATTTATTTAATTACTCAATTTAATTCAAAAATTCATTTATTTATTAATTTAAATAAATTTAAATTTCGGGGTCGTTACAAACTTCCCCCCTTAAAAGAATTTCGTCCTCGAAATTCGCAGGCACGAAAACACAAAGATAGATAGATTCGATCTCCTATAACTCTTCAAACTCAAGATACGGATTCCGAATTCAAGTCGGAATATCACAGAATACATACCAATTCGTCCCTCTTCGGACTTCGGTATTCAAAAGAAATTACAATAGAATTTCAAATTCGGTTTTAAACGAAATCGTTTTAATTGATTCAATTCAATTTACCCTCATATTTTATTAGTCAATTTAATTCAATTTAAAATTCCAATTTCAAATTCATTAAGGTTTAAATCCAAAAGGCTGATAAGAAACCGATGAAAATACGAAGTAAGAATTTTCTACAACTTCTTCTTGTAGCTGATACGAAGAAATGAAAAGAATTTGGAAACGAATCAAAGAAAATTGATAGAGAAAGATTGTTTCCACTGTTGCAGGGTATTGACCATTTATAGTCGTATTTCCTGTCCCCTATCTCGTCCTCTTCTTGCACTCATATCTACTATCAGTGGATAGTAAGAGAATTTACTGAGACGTTTAAACGGATATCTGAGAATATACTCATTCTAGAGTTTACTTCACTCTATCTCTAATGAGCTACTTAACGTGTTATACTCCTGAGCTAAAATTCAACCTTAGCTCTGATACCAAATGTAAAGACCCAAAAATCGGCCTTCGAAAATCGGCACCCGTACTTCACTTGTACTCAAAATGCCGTAGATTCAAATGCCAAATCTGGTTCTCCGGAGCTTATAACACAGTTAAGTAAATAACACGGCGGGATAAAAGAATAATACATTGATATACAATATCTGATACAATATCCAGATACAATGATGATACAAGGAATATCTATATACATCAGAGATATGATACAACAAATAGCAGCGGAATAGAAAACGATAACACCAGCAGCGGATAGAATGTCTCCAATAGAATGCTCCAAGATAAGCAACGTCAGTCCATGAACTCCAAGAACTGAACTAGCTCCAGATAATCTACTAAACCTGAATATCTGAAAAACCCAACTCTAGACTGCCCGTGTGGAAAATAGTGGGCACCCAGAGTTTAGGAAGGGAACAATAAACTCCGGATCATTCATGGGACTGGTGTGAGCAACAAAAACAGTTTATCTTTAAAAACAAATAGTAGAGAATTTTAAAGTAAATTCGCAATGCTTTTGGAAAATGAAACTACCATAAGACCTCCTGCCACACACACAATGCAAACGCAGACTTGGAGGAGATTTCTTCTTATGATAGTCAAAGATGCTTACTACGCAAAAATCAAATTCTTTTTGATATTATTATTAGTGCATAGTGTAGAAAGTATTTCGAAAGTAGAATATTAATCTTAGCCGACATAGGTACCATTATAGTATGCCTACTATAGCTACCATATTAAATGGCAGGTTCTACAACTAAAACCGTACAAGGCTCGTATTGTTTCTTTGGATTTCCAACAAATGGTCAGGCTAAGGAACTTCCTATCCACGGTGGGTACGTCCCTGGAATAGACGACCCGAGAACCTAACTGGATCTCTGCCAACACAAGGCCGGGTTACCTCTGCAAAAATAGGTAACTACTGACACGCGTATGCCATCCCCCGATCGTCACCGATCTTCCCGAGGATCCCCGATTTCCAACAAACCACAAAGTAATAAACTTGCAGCAACCACAGAGGTTAAGTATCTGGGCTCCATACCATGATACCACCTTTATCCAGAAGGAATGACATACACTAAGGGGCGCTACTCCCTAGAACCTTGCTGCATCTTTCCTGTTTTGACCATTTCCGGGGTGTGAGGTTCGACGAAGTCTCGTCCACAAAGCTACGCTTTGTCACAAAGCCATGCTTCGGGTCAAACAAATGATCAACCTATGATCACAAAGATATAAGATCAAACAAATGATCATATCACAAATGATCAAACACTGATCATCACACAGCAACACTCAGCATGCCACATTACCAAATTGGGATATATCGCTGATAAATTTCAACTACATAACCTCTGAGCTCGTACGTCTCAGAGAAGGGTGTTAAGCTAAGAGAATAAATTCTCCGCCACCAACAGATATGTATTTGAAAGAAATCGGCTTTATATCTCAAAGTGTAATGTCACGTCCTTGAATTTTCGACTTTCGAAAATTCAACATCGATACTCACTTAATCGACTGCCGAGAAATCGAGTGCCGGAAACTCCAATAGTGAGGGTTTTAGAAAGAAGAAAAAGTAAGAAGAAGAAGAACAGAGAAGAACAACAAGAAAAGCAAGAGCAGAAACAGAAAACAATATCAGAATCTCACATATCGCAGCGGAACAATATATAATAGATAAATGAATATCATTTAAAAACAAAAGAATTATATCTGTTATTACATTACATCACATCATATCATCAGAGTCAATAAACAACAATGGACAGTTATATAACTTGTCCTCATACAGAATACACAGCGGAATAAATATATCAGATACAAATACTACGTCTCGTCATCCAGCTTATCTCCAAGCTCCAGAATATCCAGAATATCCTGATAACATAACTCTAGACTGCCCGTGTGGAAATTGGTGGGCACCCAGAGTTTAGAAGGGAACAATAAACTCCGAGTCAGTCATGGTGACTGGTGTGAGATCGTAAAACAGTTATCTTTAAAATAAACAACAGAAGAATTTTAAAGTCAATTCGCAATGCTTTTGGAAAATGAAACTACCATAAGACCTCCCGCCACACACACAATGCAAACGCAGACTTGGAGGAGATTTCTTCTTATGATAGTCAAAGATGCTTACTACGCGAAAATCAAATTCTTTTTGATATTATTATTAGTGCATAGTGTAGAAAACATTTCGAAAGTATAATATAAATCTTAGCCAGCATAGGTACCATTATAGTATGCTTGCTATAGCTGCCATATTAGATGGCAGGTTCTACAACTAAAACCGTACAAGTCACGTATTGTTTCTTTGGATTTCCAACAAATGGTCAGGCTAAGGAACTTCCTATCCACGATGGGTACGTCCCTGGAATAGACGACCCGAGAACCTAACCGGATCTCTGCCAACACAAGGCCGGGTTACCTCTGCAAAAATAGGTAACTACTGACACGCGTATGCCATCCCCCGATCGTCACCGATCTTCCCGAGGATCCCCGATTCGCAACAACCACAAAGAAATAAATTTTGCAGCAACCACAGAGGTTAAGTATCTGGGCTCCATACCATGATACCACCTTTATCCAGAAGGAATGACATACACTAAGGGGCGCTACTCCCTAGAACCTTGCCGCATTCGTCCTGTTTCGACCATTTCCGGGGTGTGAGGCTCGACGAAGTCTCGTCCACAAAGCTACGCTTTCTCAAAAAGCCCTGCTTCGGGTCAAACAAAATGATCAACCTATGATCACAAAGATATAAGATCAAACAAATGATCATATCGCAAATGATCAAACACTGATCATTTCACAGCAACACTCAGTATGCCACGTTACCAAATTGGGATATATCGCTGATAAATTTCAACTACATAACCTCTGAGCTCGTACGTCTCAGAGAAGGGTGTTAAGCTAAGAGAATAAATTCTCCGCCACCAACAGAAATGTATTTGAAAGAAATCAGCTTTATATTTCAAATTGTAACGTCAGACACACAATCCATACAAGTCTGTTCCGGGATCGAACAGAACCGAAGGCACTTCTCACGAAGCCCTTGCATATCCGGATAAATTTCTAATCACGTCCGGACTTCCCGTCACTAAGGGTGATAAAACCTCTAAATCGGAGATCAGCCGATGTAGAGTAACTCGACGGTAATCCTTCCGTTTTCAAAAATATCCGGTCTTCAACACCGGTCTTCAAATGCAATTCATAACGACGTATCACATATTCGGAATGGGTTATACGACCCCATGGTCCTTTCCCGGTTAACCCGAATAGTGAGCGATTATTCAAAATAAGTGTGGCATTCAAATTCATCCAATTCACAACAAATACCTATCTAAAGGTAATTATTGATAGTCGGTTATTTAACTATCAATAAAGATGCGCAACATCATCAGATTCCAAATAATTCTCCAAATTATTTTATTCTTCAAAAATATCTTTATAAGATATAAAATTTCCACACTTAACCATTTGAAAACAATTTCAAATATTCACTTTTCAATTTATCTTTAAAAGATAAAAACTCAAACAGTTCATTTCACATTGGGAAAAGCATTTCCATACTTATTTAAAAATAAGTAATTCACAAATCATTTATTTTCAACATTTGAAAATATTCGATATACTTAAATCAATATTAAGTATATATTTCTTCTTTAAGGAAATCATAAATTTCAACGCCTATTTGAGTCAAAACGAATGTTGCGTAAAACATCGTTACGACGACTCGAAGTCACTAGTATAGGGATTCGGATTTAGATAGATATATAAATCCCAATACTACATAAAAACATTTCCTTTCGGAAATCATCTACTATAACAACAGTGTTATAGTTCACCATTTCCTTAAATTTCTCGAAAACGTCTATTTCAACAAGAACTGTTGAAATCTATGTTTTCGATATTTAACACATTTTTAAAACATCGTTAAAAACAGTTTAACTTCATTTTTAAAATATCCCTTCTTCAAAAATGAATCCATTTTATTCAATAATATATTCACTGTCCAAAATCGTGAATATATCTTCTTTAATAACCTTTTATAATTCACTTATCAAATTTAATCGATTCCGAATTTATAAACACTGTTATAAATTCTATTTCCATTTTAATAACAACTTCGACTTATAAATCTTCTTTTATTAACTTCTATATTCAACTCATCAAAATAAGTGATTCCGGATTTATAAACAACTTTTATAAATTTCAATTCTATTCTTCTAACAACTTCGATTTATAAATTACTTTTATTAACAAATTCAATTTATAACTCGATATAAATATCACAAGTCCATATTATAAGTTAATAACTTATCATTCATTTTCAACTTCACAATTTATAAATCTATAAATTTCAGTCACTTACGGATTCCATAATATTTCATTTTTCACACTTATAAAAACTCATTTTATAATTTCACCATTCTTAATTTTGTAGATATCAATCTCATAAATCTTTTATATAAACCGTTTACAGAAATTTAAAAAAAATCTCAATTTAAACCATTTCATAAATCAGTCAACTATTTATTCCAAAAATAACTTTTCGGTTATATTTCCCAAATCTATAAATTTTTGTAACTTTAAAATTTGAACGTTTATTTATTTAAAATAAATCACTTCAAAAATCCCATAAAACGTATATTTTCAAAAATCACTTTAAAATCTTTTTAAAGTAACAGTCGTTATTTTTACATTTCAAAACTGAATCCGATGATGCTACAGCACCAATTGGTCAATCACAACAGTCAATATCATATATCAATATGATAACAGAATATATCAACATATCTGTAAATAATCAATACGGTGAGGAATCCAGTTGGATCCCTCCAACCTGTTTCCCTGCATCCAAAGACGTCAGCACAATACCAATTCCGCTCCAGTGCGGAATTATCGCGGTATATAGGTTTTTATAAATCCGCTTACTAACGGCGCAATAGGGTCTCATCCGCTATACGAGGCGGGAAATCATCAATCCAATATATACATATGCCAATATGTATATACTGCTATATATAGATATATATCCTATCATATCTAATAGCACATTCAAACAAATCAATCAATAACTGCAAAATTAAATTTTTCCTTCGAGTGAGAAAATCTCACCTTAGCTTTTTAATTTGCCGTCCAATTTCCATCTTGACTCGATTTCTTGATTTATACCTTGTATAAACAATTTTATAATGTTTCATTAATACTCGAAATAAATCGAATAACAAATTTTCATTTTGTAATTTTAAACTAAAAGATTCACTTTGAACTTATTAAATAGATTTTTAAACTAAACTTCTTATAATAAATAAATTTTCCTCAGAAATTAAAATAGATTGAATATGTTTATTAAATTTTTATTTAAACTAATAGTTTTAAATTTAAATAAAATTTCCTTTATATTACCCTGCATATTATTTTTATAAAAATTCATTTTCTTTTCACTGTAAACTAAAATTTCATTTTACAAATATTTTTACATGTGTATATATATCTTTTTGAATCTGAAAAAGAAAATAAATTATACTTTAAACTATTCTATATAAATTTCTTACTGTAAAAATTTATATTTTCTATTTATCCATATATGAATATATCTATTGTAATAAAATTCCATTTTAACTAATTATTTTACCTTAATCTAATATCTTTAAATAAATCTGTTTAACTTAAACTTAAATTAAATTAATACCTTACTGCCATTCGCGAATGCCTCCTTCTGCCGCAAACCCTAACGGCGACGATCTTGAAATCGTGCCCTACATTACAGCGTCGAAGGGCCGACATCGTGTCGAACTCCATGTCGTAACCTCCTTCCAGCTCGAGAACGACCCCCTCCGATCCTTTTCCACGCTCGCTTGATCGAACGCTACCCAGTGCCACATACAACTTCGTCGCCGCCCCTCCTTCAACTCGATAATCCCACTCGCAGCTCCCAGAATCGCTTCGAACCACCTGGTCCACATCCCCATCGCCAAATCGCCACGCGCGCTGCCAATCCCGTCACTAACCCAAGCGACGCCGCAGACCTCGACGAAGCTGCCTCCAGTTGGCCTCGCGTCGAAGATCCATCGCCACTCTCGAGTTCGAATCGAACTCGTTCGTCTTTCCGCCCACGATGCTGCCGAGTCCATGCGAGCATGTCCCTTTTCGTGATTTCGATTTTAATTTCGTTTGAATGAGGAAGGGGCTGGAGGTACGCGGTTTTAATTTTGAGGAGGGGAGATTTTTTTTCCTCTGCGAATTTGTTTTTGAACGAAGGAAGATGGTTATTTTCTTTTGAACGAGATATGGGGTAGAAGTACGCGGCCATTACTTTGCACGATTCTGCATCGCGATTTTAGGCGTGAACAACGGGGCGTGTTTAAAGGAGGAAAGTAGCTGATGTGACTAGATTTTTAAATTTTAAATTTAAATCGAATTTGATTTAATTTTCAACGCGTTTACTTACCGTATGCTCTCATATCAACTCCGGTAATTACGAAAATTGAAATCCGGCAATAACAAACTATTTCGGACCAAATGAAACTGGTTTCGTCGAATTCCGAGACTGTGCCTCGGACGGCTATTTTTAAATATCGATCGAACGATATAAATTTCAAATCTGATCAAATCGAAATCAATTTCGATTCTGAAGCTTCTATTATATTCAGTACTATCAATACGAAGTTTAAAAGCTTTTGAAATATTTTTCTTCAGCTTAAAACTGAAGATACAAATTTTTATTCGACTATCAATAGATTAAATTCTGTAACTTAACCGCAAATTTCAAAGTTTTATTCGGGATTCAAATTAAATTATCGTTCAAATATTTAAAATTAATTAAATATTTCCAATTTAATTCGTTCAAAATTCTGGGTCGTTACATGTAATGTCAGACATGTATCCATACAAGTCTGTTCCGGGTTCGAACAGAACCGAAGGCACTTCTCACGAAGCCCTTGCAATTCCGGATAACTTTCAAATTAACTAACTTAATTAATTAAACTTAAATTAATTAACTTAATTAATTAAACTTAATTAATTAACTTAACTAATCAAATTAACTTCAATTAATTACAATAAGTAATTAATTCTTAATTACTTCCATTAAGTAATTCCATTTAAACAATTTCACAAATGATTATCTTTAAATTAATTAATCTAATTAATTATTAAAATTAATTACATAAATTAATTATTTAATAATCCATAGTTAATGACCTTCATTAACAATTATTTAATTACTTTTCTTAAATAATTAACTTATATTAATTATTATTAATTTCAAATTAATAAATCTTAATAACCAATTAATTAAACATTAATTATTTAATTAATTAAGTATTAACCATAACTTAATTAATCTTTAATTACTTATTAATTAATTCCTAACCCTTAATTAATACTCTAATTTATAATCCTTAATTACAATTTAATTATTCTAATTAATAAATCTTAATCATTAATTAATTAGTATAAACCTTTAATTACCTATTTAATTAATCCAAATGATTAATTAATCAAACAATTTAATTATCCATTAAATTTCCTAATTAATTTAATGAACACAAATCTTTAATTACTTTAAGATAAAACTTTATTCTTATTGATAAACAAGTTATCATTTACCATTCATATTTGAAACATCCATTTCAAATCTACTTTTAAATTTCATTTTAAATTCTGTATTTAAAATGAATACCAATTTATTTTTAACTAAGTTTTTAAAACCAAATTAAAAACTTTTACTTATTAAAAATCTTATATTTTCTAAGAAGTTTTTAAAAGAACTTAAATCAAATTTCTTCTTAGATTTAAGATTTAAACATATCTACACTTAACCTATTTAAACATTTAAATTCATAAACTAATTTATTTCCAATCTAAGATTTAAACTAAACCTGAATCCATATATTTAAACTTTGATTTAAATTCCTGTTTTTATATTTCTTCACAAATTTAAATTCAGTTTAAATTTAAACAAACAGGTTTTTAAAAACCTGGCAACACTAATGTACTCGAGCTCCACCCTAATTACTTCGAGTCGCATCCCCTAAAACCTCGAGTCTCCCTCGAAATAACTCGAACAAAAACGCGAGACCTTCCTCTGTAAAAACAGACTTCACCCAGATACAATCTTCGATCTCGTGCACGTGCACGGTCACCTACGGCAACTCCGGTCATCGACGACATCTTCCATCAGTCCACGTTCATCCACATACTAGAAAACGATCATCCTATCTTCGATTCATTCATCAAATCAAAATCGAACCCTAAAATCAAAAACCTGGAACAGAACCATCACCACTGACCAAACCTGGCACATCGCTCGTGCTCGCGATTCCGATCATCAGAGAAACTAATTCTCTGGCCATGACTACGTCTATACCTAAACTTCCATCTGCCAAATCCTCGTTCAACTCGATCGACTACAGATCCCATTTCGATCATCTTTCCCTAACCCAGTAAAACTAGGTTTAAAAATTTCAAACCTAAATCATTTCTGTCTTACTACCTTAAAAATTCTCCTGACAATTTTCCTATCATCCATGATCATTCCACTACCATTACTAAAAATTTCGAACTTCCAATTTCACTGAGATGATCAAAATCACCAGAACTTCATCTCTAACATAAACCAGAACTGCTCTTATTATACTAGACTAAAAACTATGATATTCATGCTAAAAATCATATTATCATTTATGTTTTCGATTTATAAGTCTGAATATATAAATTATAAAGTTCAAATTTTCACTTTATTATAACATGCCTCTGTTGTTTTAGATTACAGGGGCAACCAGGTATGAATTTTGACTTAACTAGGCTTTTTAAACCTTAGTATATGATAATTAAACAATACTTATAAGTTAAATCCTAATAAAAACTAAATCAAGTAGAAAGAGATTTAAAGGAGAATTCTGGAGTCTGGCAATAAACAGATCAGAGAACAATATCATACATGCACACTTATATACATTCATGTATATACAAAATCATCAACAAACATTCACATCCAAACAATATTTATCACCGGGTTAAACATGCATCATGATTTCCTAATTTAATTTTAAGTAAAAATGTCACTCACCAGGCAAAACAGAGACAGAGCCTTATATTTTGAAAATCTTGAAACTGGGAACTTGAATTCCTTAGCTTTTGAAACTCTAAAATCTGAATGCCTTTATTTGATTTAAAAACTTGAGTTATTGAAGCTTTACTTTGCTTTGAATTACATGCATGCTGGTTTCCAGGTTTGAGAAGAATGCAAACAGGCTACAGACTTGAATAAACTACATGCATGTTTGCTCTTGATTTTCAAAGTTGATTCCAGATTGAAAAAATGAATGCAACAGGGCTTTTGATTGTTTAGCTTGAGGGGTTTTGATTTGAAAATGAGATTATAGGGATTGATTTTGGTTTGAGGCATTTGATTACTGATTTTAGATTAGAGGATTGTTTTGATATATGGTTACTGATTTTAATCTCAGATTTTTGTTTGAGAAAGGAGTTTATCTTGTTTTGAAAAGGAGAATAGAAAGAATCAAGTAAAGGGAATGCATATGTTTATATAAGTGAATTTGTGATTTTATAAAAATAAAAGAAAAAGAACATAATTAAGACACTTGTCATTTTGAGTTTATCTTTTATTTACACATGTTAAGACAAGGCTTTAGGAAAATGACACTTGTCCTTTAAGTAATTTTTACATATTTATATTTATTTTTAAATGCAAATAAAATGCCTTTTCTTATTATTTAAATACTTATCTATATATATAAATCACTTTTTAAACAAACAAACTAATTATATTTATAAATAAAAGTTATACAAATATTCTAAATCCAAATCAATTTAAATATTTATTCTTTTGAATTTCAAAACTTAAATTCAAATTCAAATTAAATTAAATCCTAAGATTCAATTTAATAATTAAGTTATATATATTTACATACACTATTTATTCCATTTAAAATAACAATTCCTTTTAGCATTAAAATTCATACATATTAAAAATAATACATTATACTTATTATTTGAAATTAACATATTTTATAATTTAAACAAGAGATTATATTATCAAGAAATATTTAAAAGAAATAAAACAAACCAATTTTGTAAATCTTATTTAAACTTAAGTTAAAAATATCTTAAACCAATTAAAATATTTACCTGAAGTATTTTAAAACTATAAAATTACTTATTTAAATATCTTTGAAAAGTCCAGATTAAATTAAATCTAAATTTCCAATTTACCAAAGCTTCTATTTACAATATATATAAATAAATATATATATATATATATCCAAATAGAAATATCTTATTAACTTTTAAAAGATAAAATCATCAATTAAATACTAATTTAATCAGATTATTAAATTAAATTCAAATCTTATTATCAAAGATTATCCATATCAATTTAATTATTCAACAGATTATTAAATTGATATTGTCAAAATTTCCGGGATATTACATTCCTCCCCCCTTAAAATAATTTCGTCCCCGAAATTTAAACAAAGGTAATTTAATAATCTTATTAAAGATTTTAATTTAAAACACAAGCATATACTATCATCCATATGCTAGCAACCATAGCAACCAAATCATCCAATCAAACAATTCTAACTATCTAGACTAAATTCTAGATAAAATTCCTCGAGTTTCCCCAAGTATATATATATACCGGGATACTCGCTCTACAAACAATCTAAACTACTAAGCTATAGATCTCCTACTCATCTAGATCTACAGAACTAAACAGAATATCAGACTACAGACGAGTCTGACTCAACTACCAAACTTCCCAAACTGCAGATTCTAAAACCAAAGATAGATCAAATACGTATTCCCTCAGAGATACGTAAAACTCAATGAATTCCAATTATCCAAACTGACAATTCAACCAAGTAGACCAATTACCTATCCAAATCAGAACACAGACGAGATCCAAACATAACTCTACCTCACAACATTAGTAGATTCCAAACTTACTTCTCCCATCCAGAGATACACTCCAAACTGCTTTCGCTGCTCAATTCTGATATGAGGTAGAACACAAGCACAGACTGGACAACTCATTCCAGAAATAAGGTTCACTGATCCATAAAGAAAACTTGGATACTCCAGCAAAACTTGAGTTGCTTCGCCAACTCCATCTCTAGGAAACATCCTTCCACTAGACTGTACTACCGGTACTACTCCTGGAATCCAAGTCGATAAGAAAACTCAACCTTCAGATGCGGACAAACTTCTGACTTCTCTGAAGACATCCAGAAAAATTCTGACAACCCAAGAGAACACTCAGACAATCGCAAGTCACTTTTGCGATCAACCCAACCTAATTCCAAAGAAAAACTGTTCCTCTTTACCAATCAGAACAGCTTACACTTATTTATCCAATTTATCGAAGAAATGGATCCACTCTGCTGCTTCTGAACTTCACTTCCAGAAAAACTGCTCAGCTAGAAAACTTCTTGCCATCACAGAACACTCCGAGTAGCACTGCTGACACTGATGCTCCTATCCAAAGCTCTTCGAGAAACTCGAACTCCAAACCAAAGCAGAAACACCATGCTGAACTCAACGACAACACCGAAACAGACACACTTCCTTAATCTTGTTCCAAAGAAAACATCTTCAGGAACATCCATAGTCACTGCATCTCATCATACAGCTACTATTACCTGAGGTATCAAGGTACCATCACTCACTTCTGCCTCATCGACAGATCCAACTCTACTCATCCACACTTCAAAGATAAACTCCGAACCATTACAGTTTCCTTCGGAGATCGATGAAATCCTTCACCACAGCAAAGCTTACTCGAGACAGTATTAGGTTTACAGTCTCGACAGATACACTTCCAACCTCAACATTCAAACTCCAACCATTGGTAGTCGTGTTTCACACACCACCACCCTATCTACCTTTATATCCTATATTGGAAAACCTGTACGGGTAACCCAACAAATAGGTAGAATAGATATATATATATATATATATATATATATATAATTACAAATACGCTCTCTCACGATAGACACCACTCTAGAGCTTAGGTATTCACTCAACCTACCGCTCTGATACCACGTGTGACGACCCGACTTTCCACTCCCGGAAAATCGCATCGACAGTAAGAAAGAAAGGGGTGAGAAGTAGAAAAGAGAAGAAGAGAAAAGAAAACAAACACAAATACTCACAGCGGAAACGAACAAAATATAATATATCACATAACTATTACATAGTATCATATACATCACTTATCAGAGTTACACAGATTACACATCATATACTAGACAGTTATAAACATCTGTCTAGTTATTACATATCAATACAAAACAAAGATCTAAACAAGATCAACACAGCGGAAACTACTATCTATCTACAACGCCGAAGCCTCCTGCTCCATTGCTCCTCCACAATTCGTCAAGGCTAACCTGAATTCCCTTGGCTACTCGTAAAAATTTGAGTACCCAAGAGTTTATAAAACAGAAATAAACAACTTGGGTCAGACATGGGTCTGGTGTGAGTAACAGGTTAAACTTGCTTAACTTCAAAACCTTTTGAAAGAAAAGGTATCACGTAAGACTTCCCATACATAAACATGGGTAAGTTTTTACCTTACGCTAACCAAAACATTTGATAGGAAATTCGATTGTATTATAATAGGGTCTAGGGTTTTCAAATAAATATGAAATAGCTGAAATTGTTACATTATTAAATTCCAGCATACTAGCCACAAAGTGGGTTATACAATCAAAACCGTAGGGTGTCGTAGGAAGAATGGATTTCCATACAATGGCAGGGCTACTGGGGTACCGCCCGTCACAGTACGTGGCCTAGATCACCGTACCGAGGATCACTCCCAATCCCCTGCAACACAAGGTCGGAACATCCCTTACTGGATAATTCCCGCACAAGATACCTCACGGTTGGGATCAGCAACCGCACCACTAAGTCGAAAATAGAAAGGGACATCTAGACAGAGGTAATCTTGTCCTACTTGGGTGCTACCCACTAACCTTGCTGCACCTCCCCTGTTTTAGCCATTCCCGGTTTGTGAGGCTTGAGGTCACGATTACCTTAGAAAAGAACACATCACTTAGAATGCTCATCGTCCACCTGACGATGTTCTGAAAGCATTCAATCCATATAAGTTCGTTCCGGGTTCGAACGAAACCGAAGGCATTATCTCGTTACACTCGTTTTGGAATCACCCTCAGAGTTAACGACAATAACCCTTGCACTCTGAATCTTCATCTTCACTTGATTCACGACCTATCGTTAATTTGGATCGATGTGGTATTCGGGTCTCCAGACCTGGAAATCCGGTATACGGAAACCCGATCCCGGTCTCATCGAAATCCAAAGCGTATCTTTTAAGGCCAAGTTGTTTTAAAGTTAAAACAATTCAATTCAATTATCTTTATACACATAGAAGGATAATTCACAATAGATAATCAACATTATCAGATAATCCATATTATCATCACAATTCAACTAAACATCCATATCACACAGCATATATCTCATCAGAGATATCAATCAATGCAAAGCATTCAATATTATCATCCATTCTTAAGTAATGATTTATACCATTTCTAATTAATTTAAAATGAATTAAATTAATTACTTCATTCTATAAATCCTGCTTACTTAATCATTAATTAATTACAAATTAATTAATTATCCTTTAATTACCCTTTAATTCCATTCAGGTAATTTATCTTTAATTAATTACTTAAATTAATTATCCTTAACCACTTATAGTAATTAACCTTTAATTACTTCATTAATTAATTAACTATAATATAATTAAATTAATCAACTATAATTAATTACATTAATCCTTAATTAATTACATTAATTAATCACTTCAATTATTAATTATTACTTAATTAATCAATCTTAGTTACATCATTAATTATATTAATTTATGATCCTTAATTACAACTTAATTATTAATTACTCAATTAAATTAATTACATTAAGTAATTAATCTTTAATTAAACAACATTTATTAATCACCTTGATTAATCTTTAATCAGTAATTAACTACCCTTAATTACTTTCATTAACTAAATTAATTATTCCTTAATTAATTTCTTAATTAATCCCTTGATTAATTCACAAGTAATTAAACTCAAATTACTTCCATTAATAATATCATTATTCACTTAATTACTTCCAGTAATTATTTATTATTAACTTCCCTAAATAATCTTACCTTAATAATTACATTAAGTAATTATTTATCAAATCAACTCTTGATTATTCTAAATTAATTAAACTTAATTAATTAACTTAACTAATCAAATTAACTTCAATTAATTACAATAAGTAATTAATTCTTAATTACTTCCATTAAGTAATTCCATTTAAACAATTTCATAAATGATTATCTTTAAATTAATTAATCTAATTAATTATTAAAATTAATTACATAAATTAATTATTTAATAATCCATAGTTAATGACCTTCATTAACAATTATTTAATTACTTTTCTTAAATAATTAACTTATATTAATTATTATTAATTTCAAATTAATAAATCTTAATAACCAATTAATTAAACATTAATTATTTAATTAATTAAGTATTAACCATAACTTAATTAATCTTTAATTACTTATTAATTAATTCCTAACCCTTAATTAATACTCTAATTTATAATCCTTAATTACAATTTAATTATTCTAATTAATAAATCTTAATCATTAATTAATTAGTATAAACCTTTAATTACCTATTTAATTAATCCAAATGATTAATTAATCAAACAATTTAATTATCCATTAAATTTCCTAATTAATTTAATGAACACAAATCTTTAATTACTTTAAGATAAAACTTTATTCTTATTGATAAACAAGTTATCATTTACCATTCATATTTGAAACATCCATTTCAAATCTACTTTTAAATTTCATTTTAAATTCTGTATTTAAAATGAATACCAATTTATTTTTAACTAAGTTTTTAAAACCAAATTAAAAACTTTTACTTATTAAAAATCTTATATTTTCTAAGAAGTTTTTAAAAGAACTTAAATCAAATTTCTTCTTAGATTTAAGATTTAAACATATCTACACTTAACCTATTTAAACATTTAAATTCATAAACTAATTTATTTCCAATCTAAGATTTAAACTAAACCTGAATCCATATATTTAAACTTTGATTTAAATTCCTGTTTTTATATTTCTTCACAAATTTAAATTCAGTTTAAATTTAAACAAACAGGTTTTTAAAAACCTGGCAACACTAATGTACTCGAGCTCCACCCTAATTACTTCGAGTCGCATCCCCTAAAACCTCGAGTCTCCCTCGAAATAACTCGAACAAAAACGCGAGACCTTCCTCTGTAAAAACAGACTTCACCCAGATACAATCTTCGATCTCGTGCACGTGCACGGTCACCTACGGCAACTCCGGTCATCGACGACATCTTCCATCAGTCCACGTTCATCCACATACTAGAAAACGATCATCCTATCTTCGATTCATTCATCAAATCAAAATCGAACCCTAAAATCAAAAACCTGGAACAGAACCATCACCACTGACCAAACCTGGCACATCGCTCGTGCTCGCGATTCCGATCATCAGAGAAACTAATTCTCTGGCCATGACTACGTCTATACCTAAACTTCCATCTGCCAAATCCTCGTTCAACTCGATCGACTACAGATCCCATTTCGATCATCTTTCCCTAACCCAGTAAAACTAGGTTTAAAAATTTCAAACCTAAATCATTTCTGTCTTACTACCTTAAAAATTCTCCTGACAATTTTCCTATCATCCATGATCATTCCACTACCATTACTAAAAATTTCGAACTTCCAATTTCACTGAGATGATCAAAATCACCAGAACTTCATCTCTAACATAAACCAGAACTGCTCTTATTATACTAGACTAAAAACTATGATATTCATGCTAAAAATCATATTATCATTTATGTTTTCGATTTATAAGTCTGAATATATAAATTATAAAGTTCAAATTTTCACTTTATTATAACATGCCTCTGTTGTTTTAGATTACAGGGGCAACCAGGTATGAATTTTGACTTAACTAGGCTTTTTAAACCTTAGTATATGATAATTAAACAATACTTATAAGTTAAATCCTAATAAAAACTAAATCAAGTAGAAAGAGATTTAAAGGAGAATTCTGGAGTCTGGCAATAAACAGATCAGAGAACAATATCATACATGCACACTTATATACATTCATGTATATACAAAATCATCAACAAACATTCACATCCAAACAATATTTATCACCGGGTTAAACATGCATCATGATTTCCTAATTTAATTTTAAGTAAAAATGTCACTCACCAGGCAAAACAGAGACAGAGCCTTATATTTTGAAAATCTTGAAACTAGGAACTTGAATTCCTTAGCTTTTGAAACTCTAAAATCTGAATGCCTTTATTTGATTTAAAAACTTGAGTTATTGAAGCTTTACTTTGCTTTGAATTACATGCATGCTGGTTTCCAGGTTTGAGAAGAATGCAAACAGGCTACAGACTTGAATAAACTACATGCATGTTTGCTCTTGATTTTCAAAGTTGATTCCAGATTGAAAAAATGAATGCAACAGGGCTTTTGATTGTTTAGCTTGAGGGGTTTTGATTTGAAAATGAGATTATAGGGATTGATTTTGGTTTGAGGCATTTGATTACTGATTTTAGATTAGAGGATTGTTTTGATATATGGTTACTGATTTTAATCTCAGATTTTTGTTTGAGAAAGGAGTTTATCTTGTTTTGAAAAGGAGAATAGAAAGAATCAAGTAAAGGGAATGCATATGTTTATATAAGTGAATTTGTGATTTTATAAAAATAAAAGAAAAAGAACATAATTAAGACACTTGTCATTTTGAGTTTATCTTTTATTTACACATGTTAAGACAAGGCTTTAGGAAAATGACACTTGTCCTTTAAGTAATTTTTACATATTTATATTTATTTTTAAATGCAAATAAAATGCCTTTTCTTATTATTTAAATACTTATCTATATATATAAATCACTTTTTAAACAAACAAACTAATTATATTTATAAATAAAAGTTATACAAATATTCTAAATCCAAATCAATTTAAATATTTATTCTTTTGAATTTCAAAACTTAAATTCAAATTCAAATTAAATTAAATCCTAAGATTCAATTTAATAATTAAGTTATATATATTTACATACACTATTTATTCCATTTAAAATAACAATTCCTTTTAGCATTAAAATTCATACATATTAAAAATAATACATTATACTTATTATTTGAAATTAACATATTTTATAATTTAAACAAGAGATTATATTATCAAGAAATATTTAAAAGAAATAAAACAAACCAATTTTGTAAATCTTATTTAAACTTAAGTTAAAAATATCTTAAACCAATTAAAATATTTACCTGAAGTATTTTAAAACTATAAAATTACTTATTTAAATATCTTTGAAAAGTCCAGATTAAATTAAATCTAAATTTCCAATTTACCAAAGCTTCTATTTACAATATATATAAATAAATATATATATATATATATATATCCAAATAGAAATATCTTATTAACTTTTAAAAGATAAAATCATCAATTAAATACTAATTTAATCAGATTATTAAATTAAATTCAAATCTTATTATCAAAGATTATCCATATCAATTTAATTATTCAACAGATTATTAAATTGATATTGTCAAAATTTCCGGGATATTACATTTTTATTGTTATATTTTTTTTCGAATGGAAGGGACTAGTACGCGAAAGGGAAAGGGAAATGGAGTTATTCGAATTCGTGAAATTAGAAGAGGGAAAAATATTGTTTCGATTTCTGAATGAATTCTTGAGAGGGAGCTCGGCCATTATATTATATTTTTCGTTTAATAATGACTGGAATTGAATTGAATAAACGAGGAAGGAACTAGCAGTTTTTAGAAGGAACGAGAAGTGTACGATGGAAGATAAGGGTAGCGTGTTAAAGTGAAGATGAGATGGCGTATACAAGAAGCTTGACTAATTAAATTATTACCAATTAAATTTTCAGCGTGCTTATATATCGTACACTCACACACTAATTCCGATCAATACGAAATTTGAAATCCGATAATAACTCAATATTACGGACCCAATAAAACTGGTTTCGTCGAATTCCGAGACTATGCTCCGGAAGGATATTTTTAAATTCAATTTAAACGATATATTTTCAAAACCGGTCAAAACACCTTTAAATTCGATTCTATCACTTTTATTATCTTCAGTATTATCAATATAAATTTTACAAGCCTTCAGATTATTTTTATCAGGTTTAAAATTCCCGATTCAATAATTTACCCAATTTCCAATTGTTAAATCCAATAATTTAATTATCCAGTAAATGGTGATATTTGAAATTAAAGTTAATACTTATCTTTTGAATATTTAAAATTAATTAAATATTCCTATTTCAAATGCTCAAAAATTCCGGGTCGTCACATGTCTCATTTGTACACCAAGTCATACTTCAATTTTAAACCATTCTTGGTTTTTAATTCAAAACAATTTCTTTTGAAATTTTCAAATCAACTTTTGTTTTAAACAAGTTTCCTACATTCAAAACATCCTGAATAATATTATATATTATATCATTGACACTTTGAGACAAATTCCAAAATTTTCTGGCCTTAGATTTTAAAATTTAACAAATTAAATCCATTTCAATTTATAAGTCATACTTATATAAATTTTTATTTCCTTAAAACTTTTCATTTTGCTTTATCCTTGTTTGTTTCAAAGATAATCATCTCTTTATTTAGACACAACAACCATTTTATGATAATAATATCATATCTAGAAACCAGACACAGCATAAATTTTATCATAATCTACTGGAAAAATATAATCAGGTTAACTTATTTCAAATACCTTGAAAATTCCTTTGAATTTTCCAGGATTTAAATTCAGGTTTGGATCCATTCTTAGCTTAACTTATTTGTATAGTTAATCTTCACCCAATTTCTATTTGGTTATATATATTACCACTAAATTTTTATAATCTTATTTAATTTCAATAATCAACACCCAATTACCTTTATATATATAATAATTAGAAAAATTATTTCCTTATATATATCAAAATATAATCTTATATAAAAATCATTTTTAAAATTATTATATAAGAAAATAACAAGTATGCCCTCATATAATACTCTCAACTCATTCTAGGGTACTACTATCCCTATCTCTAATGATTAATCCCCACCAAAGCCAAGGTTCTCGCTTAACCTTCCGCTCTGATACCAACTGTAACGGCCCGAAGATTTTCGACCCCGAAAATCGACACTAATACGTTCACTGTATAGAGTGCCGAACAATCGTGTGCCGGAAATCCCAGACTGTTAGGGTTAAGAAGAAAAAAGAGGTAGAATAAGAAACAGAAAACAACAGCACAGAATCTCACAATCGCAGCAGATCAAAATATAATATGAAATAACAGCATTTTATACAAAAAAGCTGTAACTATCAATATACATACAAGATATCAGAGTACAACAAATCTGGGCAGTTATAATAACTTGTCCCTGAATACTGTCTATACAGCATACTACACAGCAGAATATAATCAATACGTCTCTGCCATCCAGCTCGTCTCCTGAGCTCTAGAACGTCATAACCTGAAAATCTGTAATACTCGGTCTGACCCGAGCATTACAATAAAGTAACACACGAGTCAGGCTGGAAACCAGCATGAGTAAACCCGTTTAATATGAAATACTTAAGTTATAAAATTTCTTTGAACCAGGGTAACTCGTACATCACTACGAGTTTTTATCTTGTTATAGCCAAACACCTATTTCACAAATCCATTGTTATTTAAAATGATATCTAAGTACCGTTCTAAATTTAAATGGTCAGATTCACCCAATTTTATGCAATTCCAGCCTATAAGATTCTATAATCAAATCCGTAAAGGTAGTGCTTATTAAATCGAAGTGGTTCCGGATATCGCTGATATTCGATCCCGGCCTCCTCGAATCAAGCATTAAATTTTTAAAAAAGGTAAATCGTTCAAAATAAAAAATTTATTATTTGGGATGACATTATTCAAATATGGGGATCTCTCATAGATTTTTATTCAATAAACCGTAACATCTTTTTAATTTACTATTAACTTGTCGGACCATTGATGATTACAGACAAGAATAATTGAATTAACTGCCAATAGAATTAAGGCAAAATATATATATTGTTATCAATTTACGATCGATAACAAATTTCATACAAATCCCGTATTTTTTATTTATTAACTTTACTTGACCGAATCCACTTATAGCTTTATCCAAATTACTACAATTAAAGAAAAGACAATATATTATTAGTTAATAGGGGTTTACCACTTGATCTCATGTCTACTTGGTTAATTTATATAAATTTTTAAATTAAATAATGATGTAATTAATTACCTTTTAAATTAGGAAATATTATTGGGCTTTAAATTTTGGATTTTTAAATAAAAAATAGATTTTCAAAGAAAATATAATCTTCATGTAAATAAATTAGTAAAGCCCACTTCGTCTTCTTATTTTTCCCTTTTTTCCCTTCTCTTCTTAATTTTCTCTATTCCTTTTTTTTTCTGGCCCAAATAATTTCTGGCCCATTCCTCCTTTACTTCTCCCTTTCCCCTTTTTCCAGTTCCCTCTCCCTCCTTCTTTACTCTCTTGATATAACTATACTCGTGCACGCACGTATACGTGCACGTACCCCGATGACCGACGATCGAAACCCTACCGCGGAGCATCTCCATCGGTTTCCTAGCACCTCCGCGTCCTAACGGCACACCAGAAACACGTCACCCGAGCCCAGTTCAAATTTTCGACTGCAACCCAAACCATGAACAGAGTCGAGCTACCACCCCTGCCTCCCTACGCCACCAAGCGCCACCGTAAACCACAAAACTTCACTGCGACGCTCGTCACGACCTTCCCCATCTTTCCCCCTCTTACCGCACATCTCACTCACCTCCTCCATATCGTCATTTGCATCCCAACCGAAACACGAAAGTACGCCTCTAAAACCCTAGTTTGACCGTGTCCCCCTTCCACACTCCACTAGAAATCCCTACACCATTTTTCTTGTGCGCCACACCACCCAACTCTCCTCCACGCCGAACCCCATGCCCCATAATAGCCTTGGTCGCCGGAATTCCCTACATTCCCAATTTCCGTTCATCCCACCTTTTCTTCCTCCATACTAAATTAAAAATATCCAAACCAAAACTAAAATTCCTACTTTTCAACAACTAACAGATTCATGTAACTCGCTCATAAAACCGAGAAACTCAAATTTTACCAATCTTGAGTTATTTTCTATAAAATATGATTTTCCCCTATCCATTCTTTGTGAAATTTAGTGAACCTAATTTTAAAATATTCTACACTCTAAAATAATCAACTTCTGTTTTAAAATCATCGGTTAAAACTAGTTAGTTGGTAAGCATTTGATTTTTGAAGATGGTCTTAACTATTTTTGAACCAAAACTAACCTGACATAGGAGTTTTTGGAAGAAGTACAGTGTCTTAGTGGCACTGATCTATGTCGAAAACAAACATACATACACTTATATACAATATACATGCCATTGACCCATTGTTAATCAAGTGTATATGTAACATCCCGAAAATTTTCGACTTTCGAAAATTCAACATCGATACTCACTTTATCGACTGCTGAGCCATCGAATGCCGGAAACCCGAAAAGTTATGGTTTTAAGAATGAAGAAAAAGGTAGAAGAAGAAGATAGAAGAAAAAGAAAGAAGAACAACAACAGAACAAGAGCAGAAACAGAAACAGAAAACAATATCAGAATCTCACATATCGCAGCGGAACAATATATAATAGATAAATCAGTAATCTTTAAAACAAAGAACTATATCATTTTATACATACATCAATCATCAGAGTCAATATACAACAATGGACAGTTATATAACTTGTCCTCATACAGAATACACAGCGGAATAAATACTATCAGATACAAATACTACGTCTCGTCATCCAGCTTGCTTCCAAAGCTCCAGAATATCCTGGTAACTAAACTCTAGACTGCCCGTGTGGAAATTTGTGGGCACCCAGAGTTTAGAAGGGAACAATAAACTCCGAGTCAGTCATGGTGACTGGTGTGAGATCGTAAAACAGTTATTCTTTAAAAATAAACAGCAGAAAGATTTTAAAGTAAATTCGCAATGCTTTTGGAAAATGAAACTACCATAAGACCTCCCACCACACACACAATGCAAACGCAGACTTGGAGGAGATTTCTTCTTATGATAGTCAAAGATGCTTACTACGCAAAATCAAATTCTTTTTGATATTATTATTAGTGCATAGTGGAAAACATTTCGAAAGTAGAATATAAATCCTAGCCAGCATAGGTACCATTATATTATGCCTGCTATAGCTGCCTCCTGAGGAGACAGGTTATACAATTGAAATCGTAAAGGCTCGTATTGTTTCTTTGGATTTCCAACAAATGGTCAGGCCAAGGAACTTCCTATCCACGATGGGTACGTCCCTGGAATAGACGACCCGAGAACCTAACCGGATCTCTGCCAACACAAGGCCGGGTTACCTCTGCAAAAATAGGTAACTACTGACACGCGTATGCCATCCCCCGATCGTCACCGATCTTCCCGAGGATCCCCGATTCGCAACAAACCACATAGATAATAATAATGCAGTAACCACAGAGGTTAAGTATCTGGGCTCCATACCATGATACCACCTTTATCCAGAAGGAATGACATACACTAAGGGGCGCTACTCCCTAGAACCTTGCCGCATCCTTCCTGTTTCGACCATTTCCGGGGTGTGAGGCTCGACGAAGTCTCGTCCACAAAGCTACGCTTTCTCAAAAAGCCCTGCTTCGGGTCAAACAAAATGATCAACCTATGATCACAAAGATATAAGATCAAACAAATGATCATATCACAAATGATCAAACACTGATCATGTCACAGCAACACTCAGTATGCCACGTTACCAAATTGGGATATATCGCTGATAAATTTCAACTACATAACCTCTGAGCTCATACGTCTCAGAGAAGGGTGTTAAGCTAAGAGAATAAATTCTCCGCCACCAACAGAAATGTATTTGAAAGAAATCAGCTTTATATCTCAAATTGTAACGTCAGACACACAATCCATACAAGTCTGTTCCGGGATCGAACAGAACCGAAGGCACTTCTCACGAAGCCCTTGCAATTCCGGATAATTTCCAATCACGTCAGGACTTCCCGTCACTAAGGGTGATAAAACCTCTAAATCGAAGATCAGTCGATGTAGAGTAACTCGACGGTAATCCTTCCGTTTTCAAAAATATCCGGTCTTCAACACCGGTCTTCAAATGCGATTCATAACGACGTATCACATATTCGGAATGGGTTATACGACCCCATGGTCCTTTCCCGGCTAACCCGAATAGTGAGCGCTTATTTAAAAATAAGTGTGGCATTCAAATTCATCCAATTCACAACAAATACCTATCTAAAGGTAATTATTGATAGTCGGTTATTTAACTACCAATAAAGATGCGCAACATCATCAGATTCCAAATAATTTTCCAAATTATTTTATCTTCCAAAATATCTTTTCTAGATATAAAATTTCCACACTTAACCATTTGAAAACAATTTCAAATCAATTTCCCATTTCATTTTATCTTTGAAGATAAAATCTCAAAACAGTTCATTTCATATTGGAAAAACATTTCCCTACTTATTTAAAAATAAGTATTTCACAAATCATTTATTTTCAACATTTGAAAATATTCGATATACTTAAATCAAAATTTAAGTATATATTTCATTCTTTAAGGAAATCAAAAATTTTAACAACATCTATTTGAGTCAAAACAAATGTTACGTAAAACATCGTTACGACGACTCAAAATCACTAGTATAGGGATTCGAAATTTAGATAGATATATAAATCCCAAAACTACATCAAAAACATTTCCTTTCGGAAATCATTTACTATAACAACAGTGTTATAGTCCACCATTTCCTTATTTCTCGAAAACGCCTATTTCAACAAGAACTGTTGAAATCTATGATTTCGATATTCAATATATTTTAAAACATCGTTTAAAACAATTAACTTCATTTCAAATATCACTTTTCCAAAATTATATCCATTTTACTTAACAATATATTCACTGTCCAAAATCGTGAATATACTTCACTAATCACATTTCACTATTTAATTCGTCAAATTCAATTTATTCCGAATTTATAAATCAACGCTTATAAATTCCATTTCTGTTTTAAAACAACTTCGGTTTATAAATCTCCTTTTATTAATTTCTATAATACACTTATTAAAATAAGTGATTTCAGATTTATAAAACAACGTTTATAAATTCAACCTCATATTTCACAATAACTTTGATTTATAAATCCCATTTATTAACAAGTTCGATCAACACTCCCTTTAAAGGCAAAAATCCAGCTTTATAAGTTAATTTCTTATAAATCTTCCATTTTACAATTTCATTCATTTTAACTTCACAATTTATAAATCTATAAATTTCATTCTTTTTAACTTTACAATTTATACATCTATAAATTTCATATCAATTTTCCAAATTCGCTTTAATTTTTCAATTAAATTTCTAATTGGACTTCCCACTTATTTCTTTTTAAATAAATTCCTTTTAAAGAAAATCAATTTCTTTGTCTCTTTCAATCTATTTAAAAATCCAAATTTAAATTAAATTCTTCAATTTAAAATCACTGTTTTATGAAATTCTTTTATTTAGCAATTTCACTTCATTCTGGAATAAATTCGATAACACTATAAAAATCAGCTTTTATACTTTTAAATTTTCCTCTTCAAAATTTATTCAATTTCTAAAATTGATTCATTTAAAAATTTCTATTTTGATTTCAAAAATCCAATTTCGTATATTTTGGAATCCAATGATATCAAACATCCATTCGGCCAATTTTTGTTTTTCAAACAATTCCCAATCATCAATATCATCGATCGTATCAATATACTCATTCACAGAATTATCATATCACAATATAATAAATTCACAACAATATTGAGGGGTCCAGTTGGATCCCTCCAACCTGTTTCCCTGCATCCAAAGACGTTAGCACAATACCAATTCCGCTCCAGTACGGAATTATCGCGGTATATAGGTTTTTATAAATCCGCTTACTAACGGCGCAATAGGGTCTCATCCGCTATACGAGGCGGGAAATCAATCAATCCAATATATACATATGCCAATATGTATATACTGCTATATATATAGATATATCCTATCATATCTAATAGCACATTCAAACAAATCAGTCAATAACTGCAAAAATTCCACATTCAATTTTGAGTGAGAAAAATCTCACCTTAGCTTTTAATTTGCCATCCATTCCAAATCCAGATTTATTTGTCTTCGTTGTATTCGACCTTGTATAAACAATTATACAATTTTATTAATATTCGAAATAAATCGAATTCCCATTTTCGTTTGGTATTTTTCTTTATCTAACAATTTTGATTTTAACCAATTTCCGTTTTTAATTGTTAAATCTTGATAGTTCGTTCTAAACCAATTTCTAAATTAATAAATTTTATTTAACCACCATTTAAATTTCTTTAAACCATTCCCTTTTATAAATTTAACTAAAATTAAATTTAAACAATTAAACTTTCCTTTTAAATAAATCCAACTAATATAATTTGACTTTAATAAATCCCCTTTTAATAAAAATATCCTTCGGTAACTAAAACAAATAAATAAGTTTTATTAACAAATTATTTGACAAATGAATTCAATTTATCCAATAATTCAATTTTATAAATAACCATCTTTTAAACAAAAATACTAATTTTTTCTTTATATATATACGCATACATTCATCCAATTCAAAACTAATAACTACTTTACTGCATATATATGTTTATACTTCTCACTGTTATGTTTTTTTTTTATAAATTAAAACTGCATATACACGTTATTATTATTTTCCATGTACAAATTTTGAATCAACAATTATTTCAATTTACTAAATTTAAAACAATGATATACCAGTTATTTAACTATCAATAAAATTAAATAATTTTAAAACAAGATAAAATACCTAACTGCAAACCGACGAACCCCAATTCACTGTCAAACAACTGCGACATCGACACCTCGAGCTCACGAATGCCGCCATCGCGACCCACCCCGCAATCGCCTTCACCCTTCAGCATCTCGTCGTCGACGCTCCTCCATCTACCTCGACCTACGCGCGCGCCTTCGACAGCCAAGACTTCGACGCCACCGTTCTATCGCGACACCCCCAAATCCCAGGCAACCCTCAGTCGTGCCGCGACTAGTCGCCGTCCACCTTCACGCCATCGCGCTGCCCCCCTTGAATCGCGAACTCCTATCGCACGCGAATTCGAGAGCGCCCCTCTGTTGATTCCAGTTGCCGTGCGTGCGCGAGCACTACCAGCTCGAACTCGAGCTTCCTGGATTCGCGCCTAAGTTTTGAAGAGGAACGAGATTTTGATGAGGGATTTTCGTTTTCTTTTGAATCTTATTTGGACTGGGACGAACAGATAAAGGTAGAGAGAAGAGGGGTATTTGAAACTGAAAGAGGTATTGATCGCGTGATGGGTTGCACGTTTAGTTTCGCGATTACAGGCGCGATTTTAGGGGAAGAACATGCTGCCGGTTGACCCATTTAAAAATTTACATTCGAATTAATTCCGACGCGTTTATCTATCGTGTGTTCACATAACAGTCCCAATCAATACGAAATTTGAAATCCTATAATAATTTAATATTACGGACCCAATGGAACTGGTTTCGTCGAATTCCGAGACTGTTTGAAAATTGACTATTTTATAAATATCGGTTCGAGTGATTATTTTCAAAACTGAACAAAACAGTTCGAAATTAAATTCTGAAGCTTCCATCATCTTCAGTATTGTCAATACGAATTTTAAAAGCTTTCGAAATATTTTTCTTCAGCTTAAAACTGAAGATACAATTTTTATTCAACTCTCAATCGATTAAATTTCACAATTTAATTGTCAGTTTCAAAGTTATATCCGGGATTCGAATTAAATTACCGTTCAAATATTTAAAATAAATTAAATATTCTCAATTTAATTCGTTCAAAATTCTGGGTCGTTACAAACTTCCCTCCTTAAAAGAATTTCGTCCTCGAAATTACAAGTTAGGGAAAAAGAGTCCTTAACACGTCTACTATTTTTCACAATTCAATAGTTCTCTCAAATTTTCAAAACAAATCTTTCTAATAAAGATTCGTTATCTTTCAACTCGTTTTCCAACTTCAATTATAAGTTTCAAACACATTGTTTAACTTCAAAATTCAAATTCGAGTTTAAATTCAACTTTTAAACTTTCAAAATTTCTCAAAAATTTTCTAACGCCCTAAATTTCCGAAAAATTTCGCCAGCGTCTCCTTTGCGCGGCTAATACGGTACGACTACAAAACGTCCCTACGGACTCTCAGATTTCAAAAAGAAAAAGAAAAAGCCAAGCGGCTAGAGAGAAATCATCAAAAACTCATATTAAAACTCAAATACATACCTTTTTCGAGCAAATTCAAATTCATCTTTAAAGGTCAAATCCAATTTATAACACCTGTATATCTACTAGCCATAATATCTAGTTACATATATTCAAACCATTTCATACATTCAATTACAAAATTTTCAATATATGCTTATATATTTACGGTTGAAGTTACATTCGTTTTTAAACAAAATGAATTCATATCCATTCTAGTTTATAACCAATTTAAATTGATACAAATTCAATTTATTTTAATTCTACTTCATTTGCAATTGATTCCATTCAATTTAATTTGCATTTCATATTTTCATTCGGTTTATTCCATAAACCAAACAACCTTCATTCATAATTGCTCTTCTAGCTTAGTTTCAATTACTAACTCATTACAACTTCCAATTCACTTACAATTTCAAATTTGTCTTCAATTCCATTTACAATTGCAAATTATTCATTCATCCACTAATTCATTCATTTTCAATTTAAATCTCATTTCTATCAAATTACCAAATATTTTATAAGTTATCAACTTATTTACATTCCACTATGAATTTTATCTTTTATTCATCTTTCATTTATAATTATTCAATTCAATTCATTTCTTACAAATTTGAAACGAATTTCAATTTTCAATCTCATTTTATTTAATTGATTCACTTGCAATTGCAAACTTATTCATTCATTCACGATTTTATTCTCATAATTCAATACTCAATTCCAGAGTCTTTTCAACCTTTTCAAAACCATCTTTGAAAACAATTCAAATCATCCTTTGAATTTTCTAAAACAAAATCCAACTTCGCAAAACAACTTCCATTTAAACAAATTGGGCAGCAATTTCTCTTTTGGAAACCCGAAAATGAACACCGATGATGTCGCGATCATCATCGGAATTATTTTCCAGCGACCGAAAAGAGTTTAGAGCTTTTCATCTCTCTAAAATACTTTTCAAAACCTTTGTAATTCATTTTCAACTCCAAAAAGAATTTAAACTTCAAAATCCTCAAAATTTTCAAATTCTTTTCAAAACATTTCCAAAAACTTCTCTGGAATCTCGTTTTAAATTACAATTCACATTTATAATTTACCTTCTTTAAATTTCATTTGTATATGTGAATTTTATTTCTTAACTTTGGAGTTTATAATTCCAATTTCTTATTCAATTTCAGTGATGATAATTCACTATTATTATTTCCTAACATCCATGCAACCATATACTATAGTACTTCATAGAAAAACATTTCTTTTATATATACAAAAATAGTTTTGGGCAAAATTATCTCATTTACCCAATTTAAAACAATACTGTGCCGAATTGTTCTATTCGAGTGTTTAGAGATCCCTATCAATGATCGTTAATTACTCGTATTGACCAGAATCCATATACCACTCAACAAATCAATCATCACAATATAAAACAATTTTATATTCAAATAACAAATACGCGCTCATATCTATTATTACACTCAAACTCATTCTAGAGTACTACTGACTCTATCTCTAATGAGTAACACCCAACAGAGCAGGGTTGTCGCTTAACCATATGCTCTGATACCACTTGTAACATCCCGAAAATTTTCGACTTTCGAAAATTCAACATCGATACTCACTTTATCGACTGCTGAGCCATCGAATGCCGGAAACCCGAAAAGTTATGGTTTTAAGAATGAAGAAAAAGGTAGAAGAAGAAGATAGAAGAAAAAGAAAGAAGAACAACAACAGAACAAGAGCAGAAACAGAAACAGAAAACAATATCAGAATCTCACATATCGCAGCGGAACAATATATAATAGATAAATCAGTAATCTTTAAAACAAAGAACTATATCATTTTATACATACATCAATCATCAGAGTCAATATACAACAATGGACAGTTATATAACTTGTCCTCATACAGAATACACAGCGGAATAAATACTATCAGATACAAATACTACGTCTCGTCATCCAGCTTGCTTCCAAAGCTCCAGAATATCCTGGTAACTAAACTCTAGACTGCCCGTGTGGAAATTTGTGGGCACCCAGAGTTTAGAAGGGAACAATAAACTCCGAGTCAGTCATGGTGACTGGTGTGAGATCGTAAAACAGTTATTCTTTAAAAATAAACAGCAGAAAGATTTTAAAGTAAATTCGCAATGCTTTTGGAAAATGAAACTACCATAAGACCTCCCACCACACACACAATGCAAACGCAGACTTGGAGGAGATTTCTTCTTATGATAGTCAAAGATGCTTACTACGCAAAATCAAATTCTTTTTGATATTATTATTAGTGCATAGTGGAAAACATTTCGAAAGTAGAATATAAATCCTAGCCAGCATAGGTACCATTATATTATGCCTGCTATAGCTGCCTCCTGAGGAGACAGGTTATACAATTGAAATCGTAAAGGCTCGTATTGTTTCTTTGGATTTCCAACAAATGGTCAGGCCAAGGAACTTCCTATCCACGATGGGTACGTCCCTGGAATAGACGACCCGAGAACCTAACCGGATCTCTGCCAACACAAGGCCGGGTTACCTCTGCAAAAATAGGTAACTACTGACACGCGTATGCCATCCCCCGATCGTCACCGATCTTCCCGAGGATCCCCGATTCGCAACAAACCACATAGATAATAATAATGCAGTAACCACAGAGGTTAAGTATCTGGGCTCCATACCATGATACCACCTTTATCCAGAAGGAATGACATACACTAAGGGGCGCTACTCCCTAGAACCTTGCCGCATCCTTCCTGTTTCGACCATTTCCGGGGTGTGAGGCTCGACGAAGTCTCGTCCACAAAGCTACGCTTTCTCAAAAAGCCCTGCTTCGGGTCAAACAAAATGATCAACCTATGATCACAAAGATATAAGATCAAACAAATGATCATATCACAAATGATCAAACACTGATCATGTCACAGCAACACTCAGTATGCCACGTTACCAAATTGGGATATATCGCTGATAAATTTCAACTACATAACCTCTGAGCTCATACGTCTCAGAGAAGGGTGTTAAGCTAAGAGAATAAATTCTCCGCCACCAACAGAAATGTATTTGAAAGAAATCAGCTTTATATCTCAAATTGTAACGTCAGACACACAATCCATACAAGTCTGTTCCGGGATCGAACAGAACCGAAGGCACTTCTCACGAAGCCCTTGCAATTCCGGATAATTTCCAATCACGTCAGGACTTCCCGTCACTAAGGGTGATAAAACCTCTAAATCGAAGATCAGTCGATGTAGAGTAACTCGACGGTAATCCTTCCGTTTTCAAAAATATCCGGTCTTCAACACCGGTCTTCAAATGCGATTCATAACGACGTATCACATATTCGGAATGGGTTATACGACCCCATGGTCCTTTCCCGGCTAACCCGAATAGTGAGCGCTTATTTAAAAATAAGTGTGGCATTCAAATTCATCCAATTCACAACAAATACCTATCTAAAGGTAATTATTGATAGTCGGTTATTTAACTACCAATAAAGATGCGCAACATCATCAGATTCCAAATAATTTTCCAAATTATTTTATCTTCCAAAATATCTTTTCTAGATATAAAATTTCCACACTTAACCATTTGAAAACAATTTCAAATCAATTTCCCATTTCATTTTATCTTTGAAGATAAAATCTCAAAACAGTTCATTTCATATTGGAAAAACATTTCCCTACTTATTTAAAAATAAGTATTTCACAAATCATTTATTTTCAACATTTGAAAATATTCGATATACTTAAATCAAAATTTAAGTATATATTTCATTCTTTAAGGAAATCAAAAATTTTAACAACATCTATTTGAGTCAAAACAAATGTTACGTAAAACATCGTTACGACGACTCAAAATCACTAGTATAGGGATTCGAAATTTAGATACATATATAAATCCCAAAACTACATCAAAAACATTTCCTTTCGGAAATCATTTACTATAACAACAGTGTTATAGTCCACCATTTCCTTATTTCTCGAAAACGCCTATTTCAACAAGAACTGTTGAAATCTATGATTTCGATATTCAATATATTTTAAAACATCGTTTAAAACAATTAACTTCATTTCAAATATCACTTTTCCAAAATTATATCCATTTTACTTAACAATATATTCACTGTCCAAAATCGTGAATATACTTCACTAATCACATTTCACTATTTAATTCGTCAAATTCAATTTATTCCGAATTTATAAATCAACGCTTATAAATTCCATTTCTGTTTTAAAACAACTTCGGTTTATAAATCTCCTTTTATTAATTTCTATAATACACTTATTAAAATAAGTGATTTCAGATTTATAAAACAACGTTTATAAATTCAACCTCATATTTCACAATAACTTTGATTTATAAATCCCATTTATTAACAAGTTCGATCAACACTCCCTTTAAAGGCAAAAATCCAGCTTTATAAGTTAATTTCTTATAAATCTTCCATTTTACAATTTCATTCATTTTAACTTCACAATTTATAAATCTATAAATTTCATTCTTTTTAACTTTACAATTTATACATCTATAAATTTCATATCAATTTTCCAAATTCGCTTTAATTTTTCAATTAAATTTCTAATTGGACTTCCCACTTATTTCTTTTTAAATAAATTCCTTTTAAAGAAAATGAATTTCTTTGTCTCTTTCAATCTATTTAAAAATCCAAATTTAAATTAAATTCTTCAATTTAAAATCACTGTTTTATGAAATTCTTTTATTTAGCAATTTCACTTCATTCTGGAATAAATTCGATAACACTATAAAAATCAGCTTTTATACTTTTAAATTTTCCTCTTCAAAATTTATTCAATTTCTAAAATTGATTCATTTAAAAATTTCTATTTTGATTTCAAAAATCCAATTTCGTATATTTTGGAATCCAATGATATCAAACATCCATTCGGCCAATTTTTGTTTTTCAAACAATTCCCAATCATCAATATCATCGATCGTATCAATATACTCATTCACAGAATTATCATATCACAATATAATAAATTCACAACAATATTGAGGGGTCCAGTTGGATCCCTCCAACCTGTTTCCCTGCATCCAAAGACGTTAGCACAATACCAATTCCGCTCCAGTACGGAATTATCGCGGTATATAGGTTTTTATAAATCCGCTTACTAACGGCGCAATAGGGTCTCATCCGCTATACGAGGCGGGAAATCAATCAATCCAATATATACATATGCCAATATGTATATACTGCTATATATATAGATATATCCTATCATATCTAATAGCACATTCAAACAAATCAGTCAATAACTGCAAAAATTCCACATTCAATTTTGAGTGAGAAAAATCTCACCTTAGCTTTTAATTTGCCATCCATTCCAAATCCAGATTTATTTGTCTTCGTTGTATTCGACCTTGTATAAACAATTATACAATTTTATTAATATTCGAAATAAATCGAATTCCCATTTTCGTTTGGTATTTTTCTTTATCTAACAATTTTGATTTTAACCAATTTCCGTTTTTAATTGTTAAATCTTGATAGTTCGTTCTAAACCAATTTCTAAATTAATAAATTTTATTTAACCACCATTTAAATTTCTTTAAACCATTCCCTTTTATAAATTTAACTAAAATTAAATTTAAACAATTAAACTTTCCTTTTAAATAAATCCAACTAATATAATTTGACTTTAATAAATCCCCTTTTAATAAAAATATCCTTCGGTAACTAAAACAAATAAATAAGTTTTATTAACAAATTATTTGACAAATGAATTCAATTTATCCAATAATTCAATTTTATAAATAACCATCTTTTAAACAAAAATACTAATTTTTTCTTTATATATATACGCATACATTCATCCAATTCAAAACTAATAACTACTTTACTGCATATATATGTTTATACTTCTCACTGTTATGTTTTTTTTTTATAAATTAAAACTGCATATACACGTTATTATTATTTTCCATGTACAAATTTTGAATCAACAATTATTTCAATTTACTAAATTTAAAACAATGATATACCAGTTATTTAACTATCAATAAAATTAAATAATTTTAAAACAAGATAAAATACCTAACTGCAAACCGACGAACCCCAATTCACTGTCAAACAACTGCGACATCGACACCTCGAGCTCACGAATGCCGCCATCGCGACCCACCCCGCAATCGCCTTCACCCTTCAGCATCTCGTCGTCGACGCTCCTCCATCTACCTCGACCTACGCGCGCGCCTTCGACAGCCAAGACTTCGACGCCACCGTTCTATCGCGACACCCCCAAATCCCAGGCAACCCTCAGTCGTGCCGCGACTAGTCGCCGTCCACCTTCACGCCATCGCGCTGCCCCCCTTGAATCGCGAACTCCTATCGCACGCGAATTCGAGAGCGCCCCTCTGTTGATTCCAGTTGCCGTGCGTGCGCGAGCACTACCAGCTCGAACTCGAGCTTCCTGGATTCGCGCCTAAGTTTTGAAGAGGAACGAGATTTTGATGAGGGATTTTCGTTTTCTTTTGAATCTTATTTGGACTGGGACGAACAGATAAAGGTAGAGAGAAGAGGGGTATTTGAAACTGAAAGAGGTATTGATCGCGTGATGGGTTGCACGTTTAGTTTCGCGATTACAGGCGCGATTTTAGGGGAAGAACATGCTGCCGGTTGACCCATTTAAAAATTTACATTCGAATTAATTCCGACGCGTTTATCTATCGTGTGTTCACATAACAGTCCCAATCAATACGAAATTTGAAATCCTATAATAATTTAATATTACGGACCCAATGGAACTGGTTTCGTCGAATTCCGAGACTGTTTGAAAATTGACTATTTTATAAATATCGGTTCGAGTGATTATTTTCAAAACTGAACAAAACAGTTCGAAATTAAATTCTGAAGCTTCCATCATCTTCAGTATTGTCAATACGAATTTTAAAAGCTTTCGAAATATTTTTCTTCAGCTTAAAACTGAAGATACAATTTTTATTCAACTCTCAATCGATTAAATTTCACAATTTAATTGTCAGTTTCAAAGTTATATCCGGGATTCGAATTAAATTACCGTTCAAATATTTAAAATAAATTAAATATTCTCAATTTAATTCGTTCAAAATTCTGGGTCGTTACAAACTTCCCTCCTTAAAAGAATTTCGTCCTCGAAATTACAAGTTAGGGAAAAAGAGTCCTTAACACGTCTACTATTTTTCACAATTCAATAGTTCTCTCAAATTTTCAAAACAAATCTTTCTAATAAAGATTCGTTATCTTTCAACTCGTTTTCCAACTTCAATTATAAGTTTCAAACACATTGTTTAACTTCAAAATTCAAATTCGAGTTTAAATTCAACTTTTAAACTTTCAAAATTTCTCAAAAATTTTCTAACGCCCTAAATTTCCGAAAAATTTCGCCAGCGTCTCCTTTGCGCGGCTAATACGGTACGACTACAAAACGTCCCTACGGACTCTCAGATTTCAAAAAGAAAAAGAAAAAGCCAAGCGGCTAGAGAGAAATCATCAAAAACTCATATTAAAACTCAAATACATACCTTTTTCGAGCAAATTCAAATTCATCTTTAAAGGTCAAATCCAATTTATAACACCTGTATATCTACTAGCCATAATATCTAGTTACATATATTCAAACCATTTCATACATTCAATTACAAAATTTTCAATATATGCTTATATATTTACGGTTGAAGTTACATTCGTTTTTAAACAAAATGAATTCATATCCATTCTAGTTTATAACCAATTTAAATTGATACAAATTCAATTTATTTTAATTCTACTTCATTTGCAATTGATTCCATTCAATTTAATTTGCATTTCATATTTTCATTCGGTTTATTCCATAAACCAAACAACCTTCATTCATAATTGCTCTTCTAGCTTAGTTTCAATTACTAACTCATTACAACTTCCAATTCACTTACAATTTCAAATTTGTCTTCAATTCCATTTACAATTGCAAATTATTCATTCATCCACTAATTCATTCATTTTCAATTTAAATCTCATTTCTATCAAATTACCAAATATTTTATAAGTTATCAACTTATTTACATTCCACTATGAATTTTATCTTTTATTCATCTTTCATTTATAATTATTCAATTCAATTCATTTCTTACAAATTTGAAACGAATTTCAATTTTCAATCTCATTTTATTTAATTGATTCACTTGCAATTGCAAACTTATTCATTCATTCACGATTTTATTCTCATAATTCAATACTCAATTCCAGAGTCTTTTCAACCTTTTCAAAACCATCTTTGAAAACAATTCAAATCATCCTTTGAATTTTCTAAAACAAAATCCAACTTCGCAAAACAACTTCCATTTAAACAAATTGGGCAGCAATTTCTCTTTTGGAAACCCGAAAATGAACACCGATGATGTCGCGATCATCATCGGAATTATTTTCCAGCGACCGAAAAGAGTTTAGAGCTTTTCATCTCTCTAAAATACTTTTCAAAACCTTTGTAATTCATTTTCAACTCCAAAAAGAATTTAAACTTCAAAATCCTCAAAATTTTCAAATTCTTTTCAAAACATTTCCAAAAACTTCTCTGGAATCTCGTTTTAAATTACAATTCACATTTATAATTTACCTTCTTTAAATTTCATTTGTATATGTGAATTTTATTTCTTAACTTTGGAGTTTATAATTCCAATTTCTTATTCAATTTCAGTGATGATAATTCACTATTATTATTTCCTAACATCCATGCAACCATATACTATAGTACTTCATAGAAAAACATTTCTTTTATATATACAAAAATAGTTTTGGGCAAAATTATCTCATTTACCCAATTTAAAACAATACTGTGCCGAATTGTTCTATTCGAGTGTTTAGAGATCCCTATCAATGATCGTTAATTACTCGTATTGACCAGAATCCATATACCACTCAACAAATCAATCATCACAATATAAAACAATTTTATATTCAAATAACAAATACGCGCTCATATCTATTATTACACTCAAACTCATTCTAGAGTACTACTGACTCTATCTCTAATGAGTAACACCCAACAGAGCAGGGTTGTCGCTTAACCATATGCTCTGATACCACTTGTAACATCCCGAAAATTTTCGACTTTCGAAAATTCAACATCGATACTCACTTTATCGACTGCTGAGCCATCGAATGCCGGAAACCCGAAAAGTTATGGTTTTAAGAATGAAGAAAAAGGTAGAAGAAGAAGATAGAAGAAAAAGAAAGAAGAACAACAACAGAACAAGAGCAGAAACAGAAACAGAAAACAATATCAGAATCTCACATATCGCAGCGGAACAATATATAATAGATAAATCAGTAATCTTTAAAACAAAGAACTATATCATTTTATACATACATCAATCATCAGAGTCAATATACAACAATGGACAGTTATATAACTTGTCCTCATACAGAATACACAGCGGAATAAATACTATCAGATACAAATACTACGTCTCGTCATCCAGCTTGCTTCCAAAGCTCCAGAATATCCTGGTAACTAAACTCTAGACTGCCCGTGTGGAAATTTGTGGGCACCCAGAGTTTAGAAGGGAACAATAAACTCCGAGTCAGTCATGGTGACTGGTGTGAGATCGTAAAACAGTTATTCTTTAAAAATAAACAGCAGAAAGATTTTAAAGTAAATTCGCAATGCTTTTGGAAAATGAAACTACCATAAGACCTCCCACCACACACACAATGCAAACGCAGACTTGGAGGAGATTTCTTCTTATGATAGTCAAAGATGCTTACTACGCAAAATCAAATTCTTTTTGATATTATTATTAGTGCATAGTGGAAAACATTTCGAAAGTAGAATATAAATCCTAGCCAGCATAGGTACCATTATATTATGCCTGCTATAGCTGCCTCCTGAGGAGACAGGTTATACAATTGAAATCGTAAAGGCTCGTATTGTTTCTTTGGATTTCCAACAAATGGTCAGGCCAAGGAACTTCCTATCCACGATGGGTACGTCCCTGGAATAGACGACCCGAGAACCTAACCGGATCTCTGCCAACACAAGGCCGGGTTACCTCTGCAAAAATAGGTAACTACTGACACGCGTATGCCATCCCCCGATCGTCACCGATCTTCCCGAGGATCCCCGATTCGCAACAAACCACATAGATAATAATAATGCAGTAACCACAGAGGTTAAGTATCTGGGCTCCATACCATGATACCACCTTTATCCAGAAGGAATGACATACACTAAGGGGCGCTACTCCCTAGAACCTTGCCGCATCCTTCCTGTTTCGACCATTTCCGGGGTGTGAGGCTCGACGAAGTCTCGTCCACAAAGCTACGCTTTCTCAAAAAGCCCTGCTTCGGGTCAAACAAAATGATCAACCTATGATCACAAAGATATAAGATCAAACAAATGATCATATCACAAATGATCAAACACTGATCATGTCACAGCAACACTCAGTATGCCACGTTACCAAATTGGGATATATCGCTGATAAATTTCAACTACATAACCTCTGAGCTCATACGTCTCAGAGAAGGGTGTTAAGCTAAGAGAATAAATTCTCCGCCACCAACAGAAATGTATTTGAAAGAAATCAGCTTTATATCTCAAATTGTAACGTCAGACACACAATCCATACAAGTCTGTTCCGGGATCGAACAGAACCGAAGGCACTTCTCACGAAGCCCTTGCAATTCCGGATAATTTCCAATCACGTCAGGACTTCCCGTCACTAAGGGTGATAAAACCTCTAAATCGAAGATCAGTCGATGTAGAGTAACTCGACGGTAATCCTTCCGTTTTCAAAAATATCCGGTCTTCAACACCGGTCTTCAAATGCGATTCATAACGACGTATCACATATTCGGAATGGGTTATACGACCCCATGGTCCTTTCCCGGCTAACCCGAATAGTGAGCGCTTATTTAAAAATAAGTGTGGCATTCAAATTCATCCAATTCACAACAAATACCTATCTAAAGGTAATTATTGATAGTCGGTTATTTAACTACCAATAAAGATGCGCAACATCATCAGATTCCAAATAATTTTCCAAATTATTTTATCTTCCAAAATATCTTTTCTAGATATAAAATTTCCACACTTAACCATTTGAAAACAATTTCAAATCAATTTCCCATTTCATTTTATCTTTGAAGATAAAATCTCAAAACAGTTCATTTCATATTGGAAAAACATTTCCCTACTTATTTAAAAATAAGTATTTCACAAATCATTTATTTTCAACATTTGAAAATATTCGATATACTTAAATCAAAATTTAAGTATATATTTCATTCTTTAAGGAAATCAAAAATTTTAACAACATCTATTTGAGTCAAAACAAATGTTACGTAAAACATCGTTACGACGACTCAAAATCACTAGTATAGGGATTCGAAATTTAGATAGATATATAAATCCCAAAACTACATCAAAAACATTTCCTTTCGGAAATCATTTACTATAACAACAGTGTTATAGTCCACCATTTCCTTATTTCTCGAAAACGCCTATTTCAACAAGAACTGTTGAAATCTATGATTTCGATATTCAATATATTTTAAAACATCGTTTAAAACAATTAACTTCATTTCAAATATCACTTTTCCAAAATTATATCCATTTTACTTAACAATATATTCACTGTCCAAAATCGTGAATATACTTCACTAATCACATTTCACTATTTAATTCGTCAAATTCAATTTATTCCGAATTTATAAATCAACGCTTATAAATTCCATTTCTGTTTTAAAACAACTTCGGTTTATAAATCTCCTTTTATTAATTTCTATAATACACTTATTAAAATAAGTGATTTCAGATTTATAAAACAACGTTTATAAATTCAACCTCATATTTCACAATAACTTTGATTTATAAATCCCATTTATTAACAAGTTCGATCAACACTCCCTTTAAAGGCAAAAATCCAGCTTTATAAGTTAATTTCTTATAAATCTTCCATTTTACAATTTCATTCATTTTAACTTCACAATTTATAAATCTATAAATTTCATTCTTTTTAACTTTACAATTTATACATCTATAAATTTCATATCAATTTTCCAAATTCGCTTTAATTTTTCAATTAAATTTCTAATTGGACTTCCCACTTATTTCTTTTTAAATAAATTCCTTTTAAAGAAAATCAATTTCTTTGTCTCTTTCAATCTATTTAAAAATCCAAATTTAAATTAAATTCTTCAATTTAAAATCACTGTTTTATGAAATTCTTTTATTTAGCAATTTCACTTCATTCTGGAATAAATTCGATAACACTATAAAAATCAGCTTTTATACTTTTAAATTTTCCTCTTCAAAATTTATTCAATTTCTAAAATTGATTCATTTAAAAATTTCTATTTTGATTTCAAAAATCCAATTTCGTATATTTTGGAATCCAATGATATCAAACATCCATTCGGCCAATTTTTGTTTTTCAAACAATTCCCAATCATCAATATCATCGATCGTATCAATATACTCATTCACAGAATTATCATATCACAATATAATAAATTCACAACAATATTGAGGGGTCCAGTTGGATCCCTCCAACCTGTTTCCCTGCATCCAAAGACGTTAGCACAATACCAATTCCGCTCCAGTACGGAATTATCGCGGTATATAGGTTTTTATAAATCCGCTTACTAACGGCGCAATAGGGTCTCATCCGCTATACGAGGCGGGAAATCAATCAATCCAATATATACATATGCCAATATGTATATACTGCTATATATATAGATATATCCTATCATATCTAATAGCACATTCAAACAAATCAGTCAATAACTGCAAAAATTCCACATTCAATTTTGAGTGAGAAAAATCTCACCTTAGCTTTTAATTTGCCATCCATTCCAAATCCAGATTTATTTGTCTTCGTTGTATTCGACCTTGTATAAACAATTATACAATTTTATTAATATTCGAAATAAATCGAATTCCCATTTTCGTTTGGTATTTTTCTTTATCTAACAATTTTGATTTTAACCAATTTCCGTTTTTAATTGTTAAATCTTGATAGTTCGTTCTAAACCAATTTCTAAATTAATAAATTTTATTTAACCACCATTTAAATTTCTTTAAACCATTCCCTTTTATAAATTTAACTAAAATTAAATTTAAACAATTAAACTTTCCTTTTAAATAAATCCAACTAATATAATTTGACTTTAATAAATCCCCTTTTAATAAAAATATCCTTCGGTAACTAAAACAAATAAATAAGTTTTATTAACAAATTATTTGACAAATGAATTCAATTTATCCAATAATTCAATTTTATAAATAACCATCTTTTAAACAAAAATACTAATTTTTTCTTTATATATATACGCATACATTCATCCAATTCAAAACTAATAACTACTTTACTGCATATATATGTTTATACTTCTCACTGTTATGTTTTTTTTTTTATAAATTAAAACTGCATATACACGTTATTATTATTTTCCATGTACAAATTTTGAATCAACAATTATTTCAATTTACTAAATTTAAAACAATGATATACCAGTTATTTAACTATCAATAAAATTAAATAATTTTAAAACAAGATAAAATACCTAACTGCAAACCGACGAACCCCAATTCACTGTCAAACAACTGCGACATCGACACCTCGAGCTCACGAATGCCGCCATCGCGACCCACCCCGCAATCGCCTTCACCCTTCAGCATCTCGTCGTCGACGCTCCTCCATCTACCTCGGCCTACGCGCGCGCCTTCGACAGCCAAGACTTCGACGCCGCCGTTCTATCGCGACACCCCCAAATCCCAGGCAACCCTCAGTCGTGCCGCGACTAGTCGCCGTCCACCTTCACGCCATCGCGCTGCCCCCCTTGAATCGCGAACTCCTATCGCACGCGAATTCGAGAGCGCCCCTCTGTTGATTCCAGTTGCCGTGCGTGCGCGAGCACTACCAGCTCGAACTCGAGCTTCCTGGATTCGCGCCTAAGTTTTGAAGAGGAACGAGATTTTGATGAGGGATTTTCGTTTTCTTTTGAATCTTATTTGGACTGGGACGAACAGATAAAGGTAGAGAGAAGAGGGGTATTTGAAACTGAAAGAGGTATTGATCGCGTGATGGGTTGCACGTTTAGTTTCGCGATTACAGGCGCGATTTTAGGGGAAGAACATGCTGCCGGTTGACCCATTTAAAAATTTACATTCGAATTAATTCCGACGCGTTTATCTATCGTGTGTTCACATAACAGTCCCAATCAATACGAAATTTGAAATCCTATAATAATTTAATATTACGGACCCAATGGAACTGGTTTCGTCGAATTCCGAGACTGTTTGAAAATTGACTATTTTATAAATATCGGTTCGAGTGATTATTTTCAAAACTGAACAAAACAGTTCGAAATTAAATTCTGAAGCTTCCATCATCTTCAGTATTGTCAATACGAATTTTAAAAGCTTTCGAAATATTTTTCTTCAGCTTAAAACTGAAGATACAATTTTTATTCAACTCTCAATCGATTAAATTTCACAATTTAATTGTCAGTTTCAAAGTTATATCCGGGATTCGAATTAAATTACCGTTCAAATATTTAAAATAAATTAAATATTCTCAATTTAATTCGTTCAAAATTCTGGGTCGTTACAGTATATATATATATATATAATGACACTTAAACAAGGCTTAGGATGTTTTTGTTTCCATTATATGATACTCATGGAAGAAATACAGTGTTTATCTTTGTATGGTAGGTGTAATTATCTATATCTAATACGTTCATACAAGTACACATTCACCTAGCAAATTACACAACATTTAAACATAGATCAATGATACCTGTATATCCACAGATATAATATAAAATATATAGCCTCCTAATAACAAGAGGGAAGTGTTTACTCACCTGTTTCCAATTTGTTGCTGCTTTGTTTCTCCCTCTGTTTCCAGTCTTTTGATTATATTTTAAATGACAGCATTCTTGTTTATATGTTTGTACTAGTGTGGACAATGTAGCTGTTTATATATATATATATGGAGAAATAAAGTTGTACAGTGCAAGCCAGAAGAGGAGATGTATACCTGTCCAACCACTTTTCACGATTTATTTTCATCTCATTCTTTTCTTTTATTTATTTTGATTTGAAATATGTGGATTTTATTTGAAAAAGGATGATTTGATTTCATAAAAGATTTGATGTATTATGGCTTGAGTTGAAATTTTATATGTTTGCATTTAATTCTTGTCATGATGATGTTTCTTGCATATATACATTTATATGTACAGGTATTGTAACAACCCGCCACTCATTCTACAGAATGACGAATCATTAATAAGAAAGAAAGGGGTGAGAAAAGAGAAAGAAGAGAAGAAAGAACAACAACACATTAGAAATCTCACAGCGGAACGAGAAATATATTATCACATAAGATATTACATAGTATCATATACATCAGAGTACACAATTTATACATCACAGAATAGACAGTTATAAACTTCTGTCTATTATACAACACAAGTACATCAGTACTATATAGACTAATACAAACACAGCGGAAACTCTATATATCTACTCGTTGAAGCCTCCTGCTCCTCAGCTCCTCCAGTATTCGTCAAGACTAACCTGAATCCCTCGACTACTCAATAAAATATTGAGTACCCAAGAGTTTAATAAAACAGAAAATAAACACTTGGGTCAGACATGGGTCTGGTGTGAGTAAACGGTTTAAATTGCTTAACTTTGAAAACCTTTGAAAACAAAAGTAACACGTAAGACTCCCCACACATAAACATGGGTAAGTTTTTTCCTTACGCTAACTAAAACATTTGATAGGAAATCCGATTGTATTATAATAGGGTCTAGGGTTTTCAAATAAATACTCATATAGCTGAAATTGTTACATTATTAAATTCCAGCATACTAGCCACAAAGTGGGTTATACAATCAAAACCGTAAGGGCACGTAGGAAGAATGGGTTTCCATACAATGGCAGGGCTACTGGGGTACCGCCCGTCACAGTACGTGGCCTAGATCACCGTACCGAGGAGTACGCCCGCTCCCCTGCAACACAAAGCCGGAACCATCCCTTACTGGATGATTCCGAACAAGACAATCCCGTAGTTGGCGCGACCAACCACACACTAAACCGAATAAAAGAAAAGGGACCTCTAGACAGGGATCTATCTTGCTCTCAGTGGGTGCTACCCACGAAGTCTTGCTGCACCTCCCCTGTTTTAGCCATTCCCGGTTGATGAGGCTTGAGGTTACGATTACCTTTAATCAGAACATATCACTTAGAATGCTCATCGTCCGCCTGACGATGTGCTGAAAGCATTCAATCCATACAAGTTCGTTCCGGGTTCGAACGAAACCGAAGGCATTATCTCGTTACACTCGTTTTGGAATCACCCTCAGAGTTAACGACAATAACCCTTGCACTCTAAATCTTCATCTTCACTTGAGATTCACGACCTATCGTTAATTTGGATCGATGTGGTATTCGGGTCTCCAGACCTGGAATCCCGGTATACGGAAACCCGATCCCGGTCTCATCGAAATCCAAAACGTATCTTTTAAGGGCCAAGTTGTTTTAAGGTTAAAACAATTCAATTCTTATCTATATACACAAAGATAGATAATTCAATAGATAATCTACATTATCATCCCAAACAGATAATTCACATTATTATTATAATTCAACCAAACATCCATATCATATATCAATCATATCTCATCAGAGATATCAAACAATGAAATACATTCAATCTCATTCATCCATTCTTAAGCAATGATTTATATTATCTAATTAATTTAAAGTGAATTAAACTAATTACTTCATTCTATAAATCCTGCTTACTTAATTATTAATTAAACCAATTAATTAATCATTACTCTAAGTATCCATCTTAATTAATCATTCCTGATTAATAATCCTTTAATTACTTTAAGTAATTAATACTTAATTAATTTCACAAATTAATTATCTTAAACCATTCAGTAATTAATCTTTAATTACTTCATTAATTAATTAATTATAATCAATTACTTTAATCCTTAATTAATTACAATTAATTAGTTATTCTATAATCACTTATCATTGATTAATTAATCTTAATTACTCAAGTCTTAATTACATCATTAATTAATTATAACTAATGATCCTTAATTACATCTTTAATTATTCATTCTATTTAAATTAATTACATTAAGTTATTAACCTTAATTAAACCACAATTATTAATCACCTTTGATTAATCTAATCCAGTAATTAACTTTCCTTAATTACTTCCCTTAATTAATTACTTTTTAATTAATTATCTTAACTAAAAATTTATTACCTTATTAATTAACCTTAATCCTTTTATTAACTTTATTAACTAAATTATTAAATTAATAACACTAGGTAATTAACCCTTAATCATTTCTATTTAATTACTTTCATAAAATAATTATCCTCTAATTACTTTATTAAATAATTTACCTTTATTTAATTACATCCAGTAATTATTCCTTAATTACTTCATCAAGTAATTACACTTAATTAATTTATAAGTGATTATCTTTAATTAATCACTAATTAATTACTTAGTTAATTATTAAATTAATTATTTAAATTTAATTAAATAATTTCTTAACTATTTATACTTAAAGATCTTAATTAAGAAAACCATTTATCTTAATTAAATTATTATCTATTCTTAAATCATTTTCAATAAATGAATTATCCTTATTAATTTCACATATTAATTTCCTTTAATAAATCAATCTTAATTACTTAAGATAAATTCTTGTTATAATTAAACAATTACAACATTTAATTTTTACCTCTAAAATCTTTGAAGCTTTTCAAAGTTATTAATTAACTTTAATACAAAGATCATTTGAAAATCTATTTTCCTATTCTTCTTTTAAACTTATTTATTTTAAATTATTTTAAACTTGTTAAAACAATTATTCTAGAAAACAATTTTGTTTAGTAGTTAAAATCTTGGTTTAACTTTATTTTAAAACTCAGAAAACACTACAATATAAATTTCTTTTGTTTTAAAAACTTTAAAACACTTCCTGGAAAATTCTAAAAACTAGCTAATCCCAAACCCGAGAAAACTCGTAGAAATCTCGAAGCGAACGCGAGACGAATCCATTTCTTCCCTGCTTCGCGTAAATCTCGAGTATACTCGAATGAAACCCGAGAACAAGCTTCTTCCCCAACCCAACTTCCAGACTCCCAGATATGTTAACGTGCACGTTAACGTGCACACCCACGCCAGTCGACGGCGAACTCCACTCCGGCCTCCAACAAGTCACGTTCGACCTCGACAACCCATCGTGCAACCCAGAAACCCAAACTTCGATCGAACATCGATTTTCATCCTCAAACCCAACTGCTTGAAAACCCATCACCAGAAAAATCAACGTCCACGGCAACCCAAAGCTTCGAGGAGACCCACGACTTCCACCGTAGCTACGCCACAACCTCCAGAACTTACGACAATGATCGCGATCGCCTCCGGTGGCGTTATGATGCCGCGAAACTCAATTAAACATCAACGAGTATACCAGGGTATTAAACCCTATCTCTTCGAACCCAAGACTATTTGATCATCTAGAAAATTTTGCACAATTTTACCATCGACCAGCAACACATTATCTATCTTCAGACTCAAATTCGAAGCTTACCTCCATGTTGATTGTCGGGAATTGACGATTTTATATTTTCCGTTCATCTCGGAATTTCTCATTATATCCAATACTAAAAATCATGGCATTCATACCAAAAATCCTCATTTTCCATTTCGAAACTGATTGTATAATCAAAACTTGAAATTTAATCATTCGATTTTATGACTAAATGTTAATCAACATTATGATATCTTAATTTAAAAATAACTGTTTAATATAAATGCTTGAGATTATTTTTAAATTTTGAATCTAGTTGATGCTAACATTTTTCATTTATACATCAGATCCTAAAAGAGACTATGGAAAGAGGAATTTAAATTTGTTCTATTTTTATTTTAAACCTGTTAACATATAACAGAGAACTGAGTATATACCAGACATGCAAGCAATTTTACACATACATACATATATATATTCAGACAATATTTCATTCATATCACCATCTTACTTTAGAAATTAATCACAAGATCAAGTTATATAATAGATCCAGGTCTTAAAATGAAAGTTTTGTTCATCAGGTAATATTGAACAGAGAACAGTATATATAAAATCAAACATCTCACCTACATACCTATGCAAATCCAGATAAATTCTAACTGAAGAATTCAATATAATCCAATATCATCACATGCAATTTAGTTAAACCAGATTAAACTGTTTTTAAAAATAAAATTTACTCACCAGAAACTTTGAACAGAGAACAGTTTCCAGGCTTGTTCCAGATTTTAAACTTCTTGAATTTCTTTTGCTATTGAATATTATCTGAAATTGATCTTTGAATTTAGTTGCTTGTTGATTGATTAAATCCTCTGATTGCATGTCTTCAGATTCAATTGAAGATTTGAAGCTGCTGTTTGGAATTGCTTTTCATCTTCTTATCTCAGATTTGCATTTGAATTTTCAGATTTATTTTCTCTTTGAATTTTGATTCCAGGTTTTACTTATCTTTAGATTCGAATTGTTCTTAGTGGAGAAAGAATTTGAAGAAACGAAAATTTTTAAACTGAAAAATGAAAACAGATTTCCTCTTACATAAATTTTACAACTTGGAGAAAAGAAAATAGATAAAGCCACTTGTCCCTTTTTAGTTAACTTACACATATGCTATTTAAATTACAAATTACTTATTTTCTTACAAATGTCTTCACACCACTCTAATATGCTAACAAGTGTACATTCATGTTTTTAATTAATTTATTTAAGTTATACATATGTATTTATGAAATATTTACATATATATAATGTATTTACCTTTTATAAATAAGCTTTTAGATCCTATATAAATATACAAATATGAATTCATGTAAAAATTTATTTATAATAACTTATGCTTTGATCAAATAAATATAACATATTTTTATATGCTTGAGAAACTTATTTTAACTTTATATATATTTTTACAAATCAATTTATCTTATGTTTGAATTTTATAACATAACTCCAATCACAATATATATACATATATATTATAATTTGAAAACATATCCTTTATTAAATTAAAGACTCCCTATTTATAATATATACATCAATATATATACATTATAAATAGAAAACATTTATATAAGCTTTGGAAGATAAATCTTACCAATTTTAAATTGTTTAGAAAAGATATTAATAAGTATTGCCAATTTAAAATATTATTAACTTTTAAAAGAATTAAACTTGTCAATTTATAAAATAAAATCAACAAATCAATTTAATTATTAATAAAGATTATTAAATTGATATTGCCAAAATTCCGGGATATCACATTCCTTCCCCCTTAAAATAATTTCATCCCCGAAATTTAAAAGCAAAGATAATTTAATAACCCAGCAAATTTTTAATTTTAAACAGCAATCATACATATCAATCATATTCTAACAACCATAGCAAACAATTTAATCAAACAAATTTAACTATCCAGTCAAAATCTGGATAGAATTTACTCGAGTTTCCCCAAGTATATATATATACCGGGAGACTCGTTCTACAGGATCTAAACTAACTATCTACAATAATCTAGAAGTCCTTCCTTTCTAGATCACAAATCTGAACAAGATATCAGACTAACTCAAAACCATCCCAACTATCCTTCTGAACTGCTGATTCCATCACTCGATGAATCATACACATATTCCTCAGAGATATGTGAAATAAAATGAATTCCAGTTATCCGAACTGGCAACTCAATCCTGGGGATCAAAATCTAATCTCCAAAGAACACAGAAAAATCTCATAATACTTCCGGAGCTTACTCTCCAGTCTTACCAAATCTTATATCTCCTTTGATCGGAGAAAAACTTAAACAATATCCAATTTCAACATCAATTTCCAAATTCCATCAATTCTAAACTGCATAACTCCTTTGACGATCCTGAGTCACTTCATTCTTCCTGATCAGCTTAACCCTTGCTGATGCTTCTTGAAACAGATTAGACCAACATCAAACCAATTTCCGGATCCTACTCAACAAAATGGTTTCTCAAAAATATGCCGAAATCCAAAACACAACTCTACTCTACAAACATTAGAGAACTTCGCACTACCTCTCCTATCTGAAATAGTCAAAACAGTTGCACTTGACAACTTTACCTCCAAATCCCGAAAATTTCTTCACACTTAGAGATACACTTGAATTTCCTATAGAAATCCTCTACTCGAAGAAAATTACAACTCTCGGTTGCTTCCACTCTAGAATAGCTGCTATCTTGCTTTCGCTGCACAATTCTGATCTTGAACAGATGAGAATGCCATCGGAGAAACTCGAGCACAAACTTGATCATCCACAGTTCACCATATCTATAAAATCTTAGTGAACCATTCTACTTGGTCAAAACACCTTAACAGAATCCTCACCAGAAAATTAGGTGTGGTCAATCCCTCTCCAAAGAATCCTGAGCTGCTTCACCAAATTATTCTCTAGGAGACATCCTTCTACTAAGCTGAACTTCTGGTAACTCCACGAATCAAGTCGATACGGAATCTCAATCTCCAATAATCCCAAGAGAATACTTAAACAATCGCAAGTCACTTTTGCGATCAGCTCGGCCTAATTTCCAAAGATAACTGTTCTCTCTTCACTAATCAGAACAGCTTATATTTGACTAACCAATCCATCGAAGAAATGGATTCACTCTACTGATTTTGAACTTCACCTTCAGAAAAACTGCTCAGCCAGAAACTTTCTGCCAACATAGAACACTCCGAGTCGCACTGCTGCCACAAACCAAAGACTTCTTATCCGAAACTCCTCGAGAAACTCGGACCTCAAAGCAAATAGAAACACCCCACTGGACTCAGCCACAGCACTGAAACAGACTCACTTCTTCAAACTTGTTCCAGAAGAAACATCTTCAGAAACGTCCATAGCCACCGTGTCTCATCACACAGCTACTACTTCCTGAGGTTACCAAAATACCATCACTCTCTTCAGCTCATCCAATAGATCTACTCTATTCATCCAACTTCAAAGATAAACTCTAAACCATAACTGGTTTCCTTTAGAGATCGGTGAAATCTTTACACCACAACAAAGTTCACTCGAGACAGTATTAGGTCTACAGTCTCGTCAGATATACTTCCAACCTCAACACTCAAATTCTAACTATTGGTAGTCGTGTTACTCACACTACCACCTTATCTACCTTTATAACTTATATTGGAAAACCCGAACAGGTAACCCAACAAATAGGTAGAAATATATATATTTAAAATGATACTTTTTATATAGAAATTATTTCTGGGTAAAATTATTTCATTTACCTCTTTAAAACAATATTGTGTCCGTTGGCCTGGTCTAAGTGTTTAGAGATCCCTATCAATAACGTTAGCTACTCGTATTGACCAGAATCCATATACCACTCAACCGATCAATTAACACAATATAAAACCATTTTTATATAACTAACAATTACGCGCTCTCAAGATAGACACCACTTCAGAGCCTAGGTATTCACTCAACCTACTGCTCTGATACCACTGTAACAACCCGCCACTCATTCTACAGAATGACGAATCATTAATAAGAAAGAAAGGGGTGAGAAAAGAGAAAGAAGAGAAGAAAGAACAACAACACATTAGAAATCTCACAGCGGAACGAGAAATATATTATCACATAAGATATTACATAGTATCATATACATCAGAGTACACAATTTATACATCATAGAATAGACAGTTATAAACTTCTGTCTATTATACAACACAAGTACATCAGTACTATATAGACTAATACAAACACAGCGGAAACTCTATATATCTACTCGCTGAAGCCTCCTGCTCCTCAGCTCCTCCAGTATTCGTCAAGACTAACCTGAATCCCTCGACTACTCAATAAAATATTGAGTACCCAAGAGTTTAATAAAACAGAAAATAAACACTTGGGTCAGACATGGGTCTGGTGTGAGTAAACGGTTTAAATTGCTTAACTTTGAAAACCTTTGAAAACAAAAGTATCACGTAAGACTCCCCACACATAAACATGGGTAAGTTTTTTCCTTACGCTAACTAAAACATTTGATAGGAAATCCGATTGTATTATAATAGGGTCTAGGGTTTTCAAATAAATACTCATATAGCTGAAATTGTTACATTATTAAATTCCAGTATACTAGCCACAAAGTGGGTTATACAATCAAAACCGTAAGGGCACGTAGGAAGAATGGGTTTCCATACAATGGCAGGGCTACTGGGGTACCGCCCGTCACAGTACGTGGCCTAGATCACCGTACCGAGGAGTACGCCCGCTCCCCTGCAACACAAAGCCGGAACCATCCCTTACTGGATGATTCCGAACAAGACAATCCCGTAGTTGGCGCGACCAACCACACACTAAACCGAATAAAAGAAAAGGGACCTCTAGACAGGGATCTATCTTGCTCTCAGTGGGTGCTACCCACGAAGTCTTGCTGCACCTCCCCTGTTTTAGCCATTCCCGGTTGATGAGGCTTGAGGTTACGATTACCTTTAATCAGAACATATCACTTAGAATGCTCATCATCCGCCTAACGATGTGCTGAAAGCATTCAATCCATACAAGTTCGTTCCGGGTTCGAACGAAACCGAAGGCATTATCTCGTTACACTCGTTTTGGAATCACCCTCAGAGTTAACGACAATAACCCTTGCACTCTAAATCTTCATCTTCACTTGAGATTCACGACCTATCGTTAATTTGGATCGATGTGGTATTCGGGTCTCCAGACCTGGAATCCCGGTATACGGAAACCCGATCCCGGTCTCATCGAAATCCAAAACGTATCTTTTAAGGGCCAAGTTGTTTTAAGGTTAAAACAATTCAATTCTTATCTATATACACAAAGATAGATAATTCAATAGATAATCTACATTATCATCCCAAACAGATAATTCACATTATTATTATAATTCAACCAAACATCCATATCATATATCAATCATATCTCATCAGAGATATCAAACAATGAAATACATTCAATCTCATTCATCCATTCTTAAGCAATGATTTATATCATCTAATTAATTTAAAGTGAATTAAACTAATTACTTCATTCTATAAATCCTGCTTACTTAATTATTAATTAAACCAATTAATTAATCATTACTCTAAGTATCCATCTTAATTAATCATTCCTGATTAATAATCCTTTAATTACTTTAAGTAATTAATACTTAATTAATTTCACAAATTAATTATCTTAAACCATTCAGTAATTAATCTTTAATTACTTCATTAATTAATTAATTATAATCAATTACTTTAATCCTTAATTAATTACAATTAATTAGTTATTCTATAATCACTTATCATTGATTAATTAATCTTAATTACTCAAGTCTTAATTACATCATTAATTAATTATAACTAATGATCCTTAATTACATCTTTAATTATTCATTCTATTTAAATTAATTACATTAAGTTATTAACCTTAATTAAACCACAATTATTAATCACCTTTGATTAATCTAATCCAGTAATTAACTTTCCTTAATTACTTCCCTTAATTAATTACTTTTTAATTAATTATCTTAACTAAAAATTTATTACCTTATTAATTAACCTTAATCCTTTTATTAACTTTATTAACTAAATTATTAAATTAATAACACTAGGTAATTAACCCTTAATCATTTCTATTTAATTACTTTCATAAAATAATTATCCTCTAATTACTTTATTAAATAATTTACCTTTATTTAATTACATCCAGTAATTATTCCTTAATTACTTCATCAAGTAATTACACTTAATTAATTTATAAGTGATTATCTTTAATTAATCACTAATTAATTACTTAGTTAATTATTAAATTAATTATTTAAATTTAATTAAATAATTTCTTAACTATTTATACTTAAAGATCTTAATTAAGAAAACCATTTATCTTAATTAAACTATTATCTATTCTTAAATCATTTTCAATAAATGAATTATCCTTATTAATTTCACATATTAATTTCCTTTAATAAATCAAAATCTTAATTACTTAAGATAAATTCTTGTTATAATTAAACAATTACAACATTTAAATTTTACCTCTAAAATCTTTGAAGCTTTTCAAAGTTATTAATTAACTTTAATACAAAGATCATTTGAAAATCTATTTTCCTATTCTTCTTTTAAACTTATTTATTTTAAATTATTTTAAACTTGTTAAAACAATTATTCTAGAAAACAATTTTGTTTAGTAGTTAAGATCTTGGTTTAACTTTATTTTAAAACTCAGAAAACACTACAATATAAATTTCTTTTGTTTTAAAAACTTTAAAAGACTTCCTGGAAAATTCTAAAAACTAGCTAATCCCAAACCCGAGAAAACTCGTAGAAATCTCGAAGCGAACGCGAGACGAATCCATTTCTTCCCTGCTTCGCGTAAATCTCGAGTATACTCGAATGAAACCCGAGAACAAGCTTCTTCCCCAACCCAACTTCCAGACTCCCAGATATGTTAACGTGCACGTTAACGTGCACACCCACGCCAGTCGACGGCGAACTCCACTCCGGCCTCCAACAAGTCACGTTCGACCTCGACAACCCATCGCGCAACCCAGAAACCCAAACTTCGATCGAACATCGATTTTCATCCTCAAACCCAACTGCTTGAAAACCCATCACCAGAAAAATCAACGTCCACGGCAACCCAAAGCTTCGAGGAGACCCACGACTTCCACCGTAGCTACGCCACAACCTCCAGAACTTACGACAATGATCGCGATCGCCTCCGGTGGCGTTATGATGCCGCGAAACTCAATTAAACATCAACGAGTATACCAGGGTATTAAACCCTATCTCTTCGAACCCAAGACTATTTGATCATCTAGAAAATTTCGCACAATTTTACCATCGACCAGCATCACATTATCTATCTTCAGACTCAAATTCGAAGCTTACCTCCATGTTGATTGTCGGGAATTGACGATTTTATATTTTCCGTTCATCTTGGAATTTCTCATTATATCCAATACTAAAAATCATGGCATTCATACCAAAAATCCTCATTTTCCATTTCGAAACTGATTGTATAATCAAAACTTGAAATTTAATCATTCGATTTTATGACTAAATGTTAATCAACATTATGATATCTTAATTTAAAAATAACTGTTTAATATAAATGCTTGAGATTATTTTTAAATTTTGAATCTAGTTGATGCTAACATTTTTCATTTATACATCAGATCCTAAAAGAGACTATGGAAAGAGGAATTTAAATTTGTTCTATTTTTATTTTAAACCTGTTAACATATAACAGAGAACTGAGTATATACCAGACATGCAAGCAATTTTACACATACATACATATATATATTCAAACAATATTTCATTCATATCACCATCTTACTTTAGAAATTAATCACAAGATCAAGTTATATAATAGATCCAGGTCTTAAAATGAAAGTTTTGTTCATCAGGTAATATTGAACAGAGAACAGTATATATAAAATCAAACATCTCACCTACATACCTATGCAAATCCAGATAAATTCTAACTGAAGAATTCAATATAATCCAATATCATCACATGCAATTTAGTTAAACCAGATTAAACTGTTTTTAAAAATAAAATTTACTCACCAGAAACTTTGAACAGAGAACAGTTTCCAGGCTTGTTCCAGATTTTAAACTTCTTGAATTTCTTTTGCTATTGAATATTATCTGAAATTGATCTTTGAATTTAGTTGCTTGTTGATTGATTAAATCCTCTGATTGCATGTCTTCAGATTCAATTGAAGATTTGAAGCTGCTGTTTGGAATTGCTTTTCATCTTCTTATCTCAGATTTGCATTTGAATTTTCAGATTTATTTTCTCTTTGAATTTTGATTCCATGTTTTACTTATCTTTAGATTCGAATTGTTCTTAGTGGAGAAAGAATTTGAAGAAACGAAAATTTTTAAACTGAAAAATGAAAACAGATTTCCTCTTACATAAATTTTACAACTTGGAGAAAAGAAAATAGATAAAGCCACTTGTCCCTTTTTAGTTAACTTACACATATGCTATTTAAATTACAAATTACTTATTTTCTTACAAATGTCGTCACACCACTCTAATATGCTAACAAGTGTACATTCATGTTTTTAATTAATTTATTTAAGTTATACATATGTATTTATGAAATATTTACATATATATAATGTATTTACCTTTTATAAATAAGCTTTTAGATCCTATATAAATATACAAATATGAATTCATGTAAAAATTTATTTATAATAACTTATGCTTTGATCAAATAAATATAACATATTTTTATATGCTTGAGAAACTTATTTTAACTTTATATATATTTTTACAAATCAATTTATCTTATGTTTGAATTTTATAACATAACTCCAATCACAATATATATACATATATATTATAATTTGAAAACATATCCTTTATTAAATTAAAGACTCCCTATTTATAATATATACATCAATATATATACATTATAAATAGAAAACATTTATATAAGCTTTGGAAGATAAATCTTACCAATTTTAAATTGTTTAGAAAAGATATTAATAAGTATTGCCAATTTAAAATATTATTAACTTTTAAAAGAATTAAACTTGTCAATTTATAAAATAAAATCAACAAATCAATTTAATTATTAATAAAGATTATTAAATTGATATTGCCAAAATTCCGGGATATCACAGGTATGTATATAGTTATGCATTTGTATTTGTTATCACCATGCACATATATATTCATACATATTTTCATTTACTCACATATATATTTACATTTTCCACCATCACTATTTTATATAACCTATATACATATAAATATACTTCTATATTTCTATATACTTTTAAATATACTCATGTTATATACAGTTACACGTTCAACATATATACTTATGCATATTATATATCCTCGTATATATTTATCTCGCATTATTTCCTATTTACCTACAAATTTGCTTCCAATGGGTATACATACATACTTTTATATGTATACACTTATATATATATATATTCAAACATCCTAAAGTTTGTAAATATTTATCAATATATATTTATGGGTATTTTAACTTAATCTAAATGGTGAAATATTTATTATTTATTTTCTATGGGATTTATCCTATCCAGAGATTTATAAGCCAATATTTATTATAGTTTTTAAACAATTTATATATCCAATATTTTAATTATCAAAAATTTATTTATTTGACTAATTAAAACTAATATTAAAATAATTACATCAGTTAACCCCTCAATATTCGATGGTCCAAAAAAAATCCGGGTCGTTATAGCATGTATGAGAGATGTGTAACACCTCTAATTTTTTAAACATTATTCAAGGAATTTAATTAGATAAATTAAATATAATAATTTGAGGTGATAAGAAGAATGAGATTTGTTAATTAATTTTGGTTAGGCCTTAATTAATCAATTAATTAGATTATTTTAACATAGAATTGAAAGGGATTCATGAGAGTGGTATAATGGGGATAACTCCTTATTTCATTCCTTGAACCATTCCTCTATCATTCATTTTCATTTTCATTTTCATTTTCTAAATCAAAACAAAATATAAGAAGGGGCTGACCATTACTTAAAGAAAAAGGAAAAAGAAAGCTAAGGAATTCGAAGGGGAAAGCTTAGGGAAATTTATCTACATCAAATCTCAGTCTCTCTTCTTTGATCTAAGGTCAACAAAAGTTGACACCTCATTTGTTAATGTTTATTCTCGGATTTATGATTGATTTCCGAATTGATTATGATAATATATCATGTTTAGAATGATAATATCATTATGGGATTGAACGATGATTTGGTGGAATGTTACGAAACATTATATTGGGATTTAAAGGAAAAAACCTAAGTTTTGATCTTCTATTAACTTGAAATTTGAATGTGTTGTGTGAAACATTATTTTGGAGATGGGTTTTCAATTTAATAATTTTTCAAGTTCATATGAACATATTAATTTAATATTTTGGTTCCGAAATTTTTATGTATGGAAGAAGATGGAAATTTTGTGTTTTAGTGATTTTTGGGGAATTTTCGCTAATTGTTATAATTTTCTATGAATTTATTATTCTAGAAAAGTGTTTAACTAATATTAGTTAAACATGTTAATTATAAGGATTTGTAAAGATATTTGAGAAAGTGGAACATGATCTTCCATCAATTTCTCAAAAGAATATGTAAAGTATTTCGATAACTAGACAAAATGCAAGAGTTAATAGAGAGTATTATCTTTAAAGATAAATAAATCAGTTTTTTAATAAATTATAGAACTGTCATTGTCGACAAAGTATAGGGGATTGATACCCTAAGGTCCTAAATATTTGGTAGCTATAAGGGACGATGCATGCGATAGCTATTTGATAGCTATGTGATTTATCCGCCTTAATATTAGGATTTGACGACAAGTGTCTTTAGGGATACAATACCTCATGGTTATAGAGGTTCGACAACTCATGGTTTCTATACTCGATAACTTTGTTTTCTTTTTCCTCGGTACTCTGAAAATTTTAGAGGTTCGATACCTTATGTATTTTAGAGGCATAGTAACCATGTGGTTTTGAGACCGAACACCATTTTTTCTAAAGTTCGGCATACTCGGGTTTTCAGTGGTTTGGCACCCTCAAGTGTAAGGAATCGGCATCCCTAAATGTTTTAAACTCGATATCTCCTATCTATTGTTACCCGATATCTACCATGTAGCTATTCGATATCTATGTTTTTGCGACATAACTGCCTTATGTTTCAAAACCCAAATCACTATGTTTTAGATGTTTAACATCTATGTTTTAGCAGCTTAAGAGCCATATGTTTTATAAACAAAATAGTATAATTTTATAGTCTCGATATAGAGACTCGATAACTATATTTTAGTGGCATGGTTGTCGTTTGTTTTATAAACAAGAGCTATGTTTTAGAGATTCGATAGCCCTATATTTTAATGGGTCAACAACCTTATTTCGATAATAGTTGTTTCGAAAGCTATGTAAACATGTTAGCGCTTCGGCACAAGATTTTGGCTAAGTGTTTGGGCTATGTTTTCCTTGTTGTAAAGAATGGTTTGAAGTGGTTAATCATTTCTAAAGATGAATGCTTCCAAGGAAATGAAATGGTGTTTTGACCTAAATTTTATATGGATTTTGCCAAAGGAAATTATTACTTAAACCTAAGCAATTTTGTTATGGATATGATTGATTGAACATATTTTGATGGATGATATTATATGTTTTTGGTATCACTTAATCAGTTAAATTTTCATATTTTTATCATTTCATACTCACATCTGCATTACCCATAATTGCACCTTGGGAGAACTCTGAGTTAGGTCGTTCCAGTAGTGAGTATGGTCAGACTAAACTTCTGAGTGAGTAGAATTGCATCTGGGAGATCGGATAGATTAATTGTGTTAGGATGCCTTGAACTAATCAAAGAAATATGACTCATGAACTTAAAAGCAGATAAGATTAATTTGGGACTGGTGTAGGGTCGCATCTTATGCTTCAGCCATTGGCTCCCAACTGGTAATGCTCTATGAATCTAGTGGGGTTTTGTCCGTAGTGAGACTAAAAGGATGTTTATGCACAGAAAGGAACTCGTAGTTCTATATGCTTATAGGAAAAGATTATTGGTTCGCATGTAAAACCATTAGGTTCATAGTGACCCTAGGAAAACTATGATTCTGACAGACGGTCCAGTTTCCTCCTAACCGTATTTGTAGACCTCCTAATCGCATTTGGATATTTTGGTATATCTGGTTAAGTTTCGGCTTGAGTTAGCCAGATATGTTATTGGTTGGCCTGCAACACAATAGGTTCATAATGATCCTAGGAAAACTATGATTGAAGACAGATAGTCTATATCATGGGTTGGGTAAACATTGGGAATGCATAACCCTATAATGAAAGACTAGTCACACTTATCCATATTGCACGCATATGATCATATCATGTTTTTTTCAACCATTGTTGTCACAATGCATGATTTATGTTTAGATTGACATATTTGATAAGATATAAGTGGGAGGAAAACCCGTTCCGTTCTACAACGTGTTTTCACTAGATATCTATTTTTGGTTCGAGATGGTATATTATTATTTACATCAAACTTTTTATCTGGTCTGATGTTTTTGTTTTTCCCCGTAAACTCTCACGTACTTATTTGAATAGTTCGGGAGTAGGGTTTTCAGGTTAGACGAATAAGCCTCCAAGGACGTGCAAGAACCAAGATAATATTAAACACTGCGTTGTTTGAAGTTTATACTTTTTTTAAATTGATGTAATGAAAGAAATTATAACTATCAAGTTGTTAGATTCTGATCATCCAAGAGGGCGTCTTCATATGTTGCATTTGGAATATATTTGTAATTATTTTATTTACCCTAGATAAGGAATCAATGGGATTACATAATATATGTGAAAATTATTAATGAAATGTTTCTAAAATGTTCGTATTCATGTGCTTCTGATGTTATAGATACGATTAACTGATCACGTTTATTCACCGAGAATTAGTGCTATGGTTGACTGCAGTATCCGTAGCACTTAGTTTCGGGTCTCAAAATAGTGGATGTTGCAACATGGTATCATATCATAGGTTTATGTAAACTTAAAAGATTTTTATGAAATAAAACTTAAAAGATTTTGAAAATATAGTCCTAATAAATCAGAGAATAAGATTGAAGTATGAGATAATGCTATAGTAACATACTTGTTATTTTCTATATATAAGTATGTATGCTATCTCTATTCTCCCCTCTCTTAGACCATTCTTTTTTATCTTATAAAGACTCGTATCTAGATTATGAGAAAGCAAGATATGGAAGCATGGAATGTAAGAGTGAATCTAGGTGGAGGAAGTACCACAACTAATGGAAATGTTCGACCCAATACTCGAAGGAATATGGCTCAACGAGTAAATTCTAACTCAAATGTAAATGCCAATATGAGTGTTGAAACCCCACCAATATATATGGGTACAATGTGTAACATCCCGATATTTTCAACCATTCGCATCCGCACATGTCGGACTTGAATTACTCAAAATATCAGATTGTTAATTTAAAATTTGGCTAAACTCAACATATACAGTAAATAAAATAATCACAGAATCACAAACACAGAGTAATATAACAATAATGCAGCGGAATAGACAAATAGTAGTTCATGAAGATACTACATAAACAGATTTTGAAATAAAATACAGCATAATATCTCAAATATAGACTGATGACATCTCAGAACAAATCAATTGGAGAAGCTGAAAGCTGAATCGATAGTTGGATCTCCAAGCGAAGCTCCAAACTTCAAAGGTGAGTCTCAAATACTGTATCACTCAGTCTGACCCGAGCGTAAGGCAAAACACAAAACACTCGAGTCGAGATTAACATTCTTATATCAATAAATCCAACTCAAGTGAAATATCAACTGAAATACAATTAACTTAAAGGATGTTTGGGATAACCATCCTCTAAGGATCCGAGGAAGTATCTACTATGTAGAAATATACACTATTAACAACTAAACGTCATTATAACACTGTGGTCATTTCAAAATAATTTATACTTCAAAACCAAAATATCATTCACATTTGAAATATATATATATTTCCAAATTATAGCACTTTCAAAACTAAGTTGATAATTTCATAAATATCCTATTTTAACTTCATTATTATTTAGTTTTGAAATATTCACTTAATAAATCCATTATCATTTAAATAACCTTAAATTACATTAAACTAAATATTTCCTTTGATTTATTTAAAACTTGAAATATCCATTTAATCACTTTAAACCAAAATCAATATTTATTAACCAATATATTTCTTTCCAAATCCATAGGAATCATTTTCAAAATATTTATATATATATATATAGACCAATGGTGTCTGTATAAAATTTTCTATCCAATGGTCAAGTGATACATATATTTATCATTTCAATCCGTAATTTAATTTATATACGGGTATATATCATTTTAACCCGCAATCCCAAATTCAATGCAATGAAAATCGCTTGGGTTTATCATTTCAACCCATAACGATTCTCTCCTATTCTACAGATCGTTCGGGTATGTATCATTTCAACCCATAGTGAATTCTATACTAACATGGAACTTGCAGAGTGATAACAGAGATGATAATATTATAACAATCAGTAACATGCATATATCATCAGTGATAAATAACAGATAATGGTGTCAGATGTCATAGGTGAACAAATACAGGTAATGACATATATATATATCAATGTAAATAACTAACAACAGCATATTTCAATTGTCGTTTCAATTGAAATCAAATTTAATAAATATAAGAACATTAATCGTGAGTGATTGCTCACCTTCCGAAGCTAGAGGAGTTTGACACAGAACCAACTACGAATTCAAGCACGAATTCCAAAGCAGGGCAAGATTGGCACGAATTCGATAGGCTGATAAATAAGGGATCGATGAGAAGAATCAATCAGTTTGATAGAGACATAAATTTTATTATTATTATTTTATAAAATCAATATTTTAATTTTAATACCAACGACATAAAATCTAAGTTAAATTTAGAAATACACATTTCTAAAAATAGAATCTCCATATGATATATTTAAACATAATATATTAACAACAATATATGTATATGTATATATTATATTACACAATCACTTCTTAATTTAAAGCACATATATTTTAAAATCAAACATATACATTAGAACTTAAAGTTTTATATAACCAATATAGATTCAAACTTATAATAAAACTGCTAAAACTATGTATACTAATATGCACTGATGCAAAACAGATAATATAAAATATGAATATACATATTATATGCAGACTCACATACATATAATCTTAACACAGCTTATATAAACTATCCTATGCAAAACAATATATAACCAAACCCAAAAGATTATGTAAATTAGTAATATATATAAGATAACACTTTAAATATATAAACATATACCTCCTATACTGTTACACATGTATGTACATTTATAGTCGACTATTATATCCATATACATAAAACATAAACAAACTAATACAAACTTATATAAACTAATATAGTACACTTTAAGGTCCCCAAATATTATAAAATCAATAAAAAATTTAAAGCACATACCTATTAAAATCTACGCATATCCAATCCTATACATAGTACATATAAAAAAATATATAAATTAAATAATATAGACCGATTAGATATATATATATATATATATATTATTCTATATACAGTACACAAATATGCTTTGTTGTAAAATTCTACTAAACTCTGGATAAAATGTATATAACTACCTTTAAACACCTATATATATAACACTATACGGTATATATATCGAAACACCATTTTAAAAATATTACAAACTACATCATTCAGTATCTTATTACTAGCCTATATATTATATTACAGACTATAGGAAATGAACAAGCAGACCAAAACTTATAATATAATATATAAAACTTTCTTATATAATATATATATCAACATACCAAAGGAGGAAGCTGCAAATGGCCAGAGCAAGCCAATGAAGTGGCCAGAGTTGGAGGAGATCGCGGCGTTGGAGGGTGGCTGCGTCGGTCAGCGGTGAGGCGAGAGGGGTTGTGTGGCATGTCGGAGGTGATCTAGTGTGGATTCGGCTGCACGGAAAGTGGATAGGAATGGCGTCAAAGGGGAGAGGAGATGGGTGCGAGGCCAGGGGCTATGGCGTTTTGTTTCTCGGTCGATGGCGGAGGCTTCAGGCGATGGGAGGAGTGGTAGGCTCGGTCAAGGGAAATGGTCGGGTTGGGTTCGAAGGATTGAACTGAGGGGGACGGACAGGAAGCAGCCTAGGGTCGGCTTCGGGTAAGGAGAATGGAAACTCGGTGCACGACTCAAAAATTGAAGCTGCCGAAAGAGAAAAATAAAAAAATAATAACTATACTATTATAAAGTTTCTCAAGCAAAGAAGATGTAACCCAGGGAGGAACATGAAGCAGGCAAGTTATAGAAGAAATAAAATATATATAACGTTATAAAAATCAAGAACAGTGAAGAAACGAAGAGTCCCAAAATGAACGCACCCGAAATTTAATAAATTGAAGTGATGGGATGCTAGCTATCAATTTCAGGTAACACAATTTAAAGCAATTTATTAGATTGCTTGGGCTGCACGTTTAAAATTCGAAAAGCAAAGAAAGCTAACGGTCACAATTTATGGAACTGATACGACGCACCGTTTTATCGTTACCGTCGCTTATCGGACTTCAAAATACAGAAATGAATATACTGCGAAGATCGGCATGAAGAGACGATCAAAACGGTATACAGATATCAGTAGTATGATCATCCTATCAAAAGTCGATAATCGGTACCGAAAATGCTGCTATTTTGTCGAAAATAAGATCGACAGAGCAATAACAGTCCAAATTTGATGAAACGAAATATGACGTCTCACTAAGAAGATGGTTTACAAATTTACTATAGAAAAATATTTAGGTTTGGAAAGCATTTTATTATCATCAAATATCAACTGATTTGAATTGAAATAAAATTACACAAGAAAATAAACTTCCATATTATCGGATGAAAATTTACTATTTGCTATGTTTAATTAGACGTATTCCAAATATCAAATTTTCATTTAATTACGTTTAAAACTATTAAAATTTCCGGGTTGTTACACTGACACTGATATACGTTGTTATCCCGTACGGAAAAATCCAAACGGAGCTAGAAACATTCGAATTTCGCGAAACGGATTACGCAGTCTTATTCAGAGTGTTCTAAATAAATTTTCTCATGTTGACATATTTAGGTTTCGGAACACTTTTAAATCCAACTGCTATCAACTGATTTAAACTGAATTTCCAGCGACTGATAGAACACCTATATTATTCGACGAAAATTTGCCATTCGCTATGTGTAGATGGACGCATAGCAGATATCAAATTTCCGTCATAAAATTCTATTGTTTATTTTAAATGGTAGATTTCAGTTTATTATATTCAATAAAATTCACCTTTATTTAATTCCAAAATAAAATATATTTCAAATTAATATAATTGAATATTCATTTGTTTATAATTTCTAGTTCCTTAATTAAAATGCTAATATTAACTAATGCAGTATTAAATTCTCAATTTTCTCAATTTTTGAATCATTTAACTAATTAAGTCTTATTAAATTAAAATTTATATTTCTTTCCTTTCATGTAAAATCAAATTATACTAAATTTTATTAACAAATTAATTTCAATAGGTTGATATGTAAGATGAGCAAAACCCAAGACTAAAGTTTAAATAAGTTTGAATACATAATTATACATTTATTGTTTACAAATAGATTAGAAGTTAATTTACAAATAAAACCCAATTCCAGTTAATTATAAATCTATTTCATGCTTTACACAATATTAAATCTATCCAATTAAACTTTTATTTAACCATACGTTTGAAATCACATAAAATAGTTGTCACTTTATTAAATCAAAATCAGATGTTATAATTCAAAGTAAATTTTATTTAAAATCATAAATTTTTAATTTCTTACTGTATTAAATTCTAAAATATGAATTTTCATCTTTCTCGAAAAATATGGGTCGTTACACAATGTATCAGTTCTTCGTGAATATGATGCAAGCTGAGCTACTGCTAGTTTGGCGGGAGGAAATACTAGTAATGTGGGAGGTGCTAAGTCTGAGGTACATGCTTGCAATAATTATCCCGTGTTGAGTCGTGATCATACCAGACTGGGAAGAAAACCTTTTATAGGAATAGAAAATTGAAGTTGAGAATTGTTGTTGCACTATGAAAGGAACTTTGTTGACTTAGGATTGAATGATGAGCATAAGAGAAGGTTGGCATCTAGACATATGCAAGGAGCTGCTTTGTACTGGTGGAATGGTGTGACTGTATGAGTGCCAAAGGAGAATTTGACTTGAGCTGAATTTAGAAGGAGATTTGAGGAAAGGTTTTGTATGAGATAACTAGGTCAACTTTGCTCAGAAAGTTCATGGAATTGGAGCAGGGAGAGATGTTTGTACTGTAGTTTGCAACTAAGTTTGATGAGTTGTCCAAGTACGGATATGCTATTGTTGAAGCTATTATTAAAAGGAACAAGAAGTTAATTCATGGATTGAAGCCCAAGATTGCCTGGGCAATAATGCCACATCTCGGAGATCCATATGATGAGGTGGTGGAGATGGTGTAAAGGAATGAGGATACACTTTCGATATTTGGAAGAGACAAGTCTATAAAGACTAAAAGTTTTCAAGGCAAGAAGAGGAAGTACTTTAATAAGAAGGGAGCTCGGAAGGGCAAAGCATCCAAGAAAGGAAAGGTTAATTTTGTTTGCTCTAAGTACGATAAGAAAAGGCCCTTCACTAATGAGTGCCAATCTGGTGATGGAAAGAAGGGCGTGAAGTGTTACAACTACAACCAGATGGGGCATTACAAGAAGGGATGTCGAGAAACGGCCAAGGCCGATAATGTAATTACCCTAATTTAGACTAACATTATTTAGAACATTTAATTAGATAAATCATATGAAATAATGTAGATAGCTAAGGGGTGGAGATATGTTAATTTAGAAGGAGATATGCCTTAATGAATGTATTAGAAAAAGAGAATGGAAATAAGTAAGTAGAAGGAATATGGTAATGGTATAATAGGAATAGTCTTTATTCTTATACCCTAAACCCTTCTATTCGTCATTCCTTATTCATTTTAACATTCACAAACAAAACTAAAACCCTACTGAGCTTGATCGGCCACCATTAAGAAGATTAAAGGAGAAGAAAAGCTAGGATTCAAGTAGAAAGCTTAAGAAAATCAATCTAAGGTAAAATCTCAACCTTCTTAACATAAAGCTAAGGTTAATAATTAACTTACATCTCACTTTTGACATATATTTCGGTTTCAACTTAGATACAAATTATTATTGCAAGTTATATGCAATGTTTGTGTTTGATTAAATGGATATATGTATGTTGTGATTTATATTATTTCATATAGATTTTATGATAAGTTTAGATTGGAAAACCTATTAAATGACATCCATACGCGTTTTTGATATATTGTCAAAAACATTATTTTAGAAGTGAGTTTCAAGTTTCATAATTTTCCAAGTAATTATGGATTTATTATGGATTTTCTAAGATAGAAAATAGAGAATTTCAAATTTAAATTGTTTAAGGCAATTAAATATTGTTTTTTGGTTGGAAATCCATATACGCTAGAAAACAAATTCAAAGTGAATTATTGTGATTTTTGGGAATTTTTCCTAAGTATTTTACTATGATTAATAAATTATTCAAGTTAGAGGACTTGAATGTTTTATTTATTTTATAAAGGGAAGGACTTATTTGTTAAATGCTTCCAATTGCTAATTTTGAATTCGACAGCCTTTTTAGAAAAGAATTTTGATAAAGAATTGGCAGCCAATCATATTTTGTCAAATTAGGCAAGTTAGGTGAAAAGGAATTACTTTGAAAGGCATAAAACTAGTTTTGTTTAGAATTACAACATTTCCACTTCCATTGTGAGCTTTCGCCACCATTCCCGTAGGCCTTTCACACTCATTCTAAACCAAAGAACTTGGTATCAAGCAATTGATACGTTTTGCATTGGAGAAAGGTGAAAGGGACCATGTCGAAGGTAATCTTTCGACGGGGTTAGAGCCATTTACTTACCATGTTTATAAAAGATGCTTTCGAAGGGGTTGGAGCCATTTACTTACCTTATTTATAAAAAATGATTTTGAAGGGGTTGATTATAAGTATTTGAATCAATCATCTTGCTTTTGCTTTTAAAAAAGGTGCATTCGAAAGAGTTGCCGCCTTTGAACCTATTCAAAACCTAACTGTCGCATTCATACCTTTTGAATCCGTTAGAGGCCTCTTTTCTTTTAAATTTATATATGCAAAAAGGGGGTGTCGCTCCCATACCTTTGGGCATGGTTGAAGCCGCTTGCTTAAACTTAAGTATACATGCGGAAGTATGTTGCCATCATCACAGGCCTTTCGAAAGAGAAGCTTTCGAATGTGTTCTCTCGTACACTTTGTGTTTTGTTATGTTTTTAAAACTATGGTTTCAAATGTTATACTTTTATATAGTTTTGAAGCTATATTTCCACAAATTCTTACTTGGACCCAATGCGTTCAAATGGTGTTTTAAGTATTTTGAAAGGTATGTTTTAATGGTTTTGACAGAGGATTTCTAAGGTTTTAAGTAATGATTTCAAAAGGAATTTTTTGCGGTCTTAAGCAATGGTTTCGAAAGAAAGGTTTTGGCTTTATAGCTTAATGTTTTCTAAGTTAAAAAGGGTTTTAACTTATTTTAAAGGGATATATAACCCTATGGATTTAGATGTTTATCAACATTGTTTTGTGTAAAGCATGTATCATGGCATAAGCATTTTGAGTAAGCAAAGGGTATAATTTCCTTATTTTAAAAAGATATGGTTTCAAAGGTAAATCATTTGAAAAGATTTTTTTAAGGAAACGAAATTTGAATTTGGTGGTTAGCCCAAATGTTTGCTAAAAGAACGACTCAGATATTAGAATATCAGATGGGATTGGTATGGGGTCGCGCCCTATACTTTAACTAGTAGCCCTAGCTAATATAGTCCAAAATTCCAGTGTGTAAGGCTTTGTCGTAGATGGGACTAAAATAATGTTACATATAGAAGGGAATATACAGAGTAAAGATAGGTTATTGGTGAGTCCACAAAACCATTATGATTTGTTGGTCCTAGAAGAAGTAGGTTAAGGACATAGCGTCTAGTGTTGTATCTAACAGAAGTTAGAGTATTTATTATGTTTGGTAGGCCTGAGTCAGCCAATGGATAATAGTTAGCCAAATAAAACTATGATGTTCGGACAAATATTCCATTGATTACCTGATTTCTATGCACATATGTTATTGCTATTTTTGTTATAATAAGTTTGATTGTAGGTTTTTGATTTGCAAAAGATATGCTTTAAAAAAAATATTAGTGAGGGTAAACCCGTTCCGCTAATCAGCATGGTCTCACTTAATACCAGTAAATCGAGATGTGATTGAATTATTCACACCAGGCTTTATGTCTGACTCGAAGTTTATATTTTCCCCTTAAACTCTCGGGTGCTCAAAATTTGACTTAAGTAGATTGAGATTTAAGGACTTTTCAAGTTTAGTAGTTTGGACGAATAAGCTTCCGAAGACGTGCATGAGGCAAAGCTAGCTATGTAGGAGTTATTTAGTGTTATTTCCACTGTGATGTATTTATGACTGATATGTCTATCTATTTAGTAGTCTGATCATTCAAGGGGGCATCTTCATATATCGCTCTTGGCGTAATTTATAATAATTATATTCGATCAATACCTGGGGACTGTTTTGGGATTATGTAATTGAATATGAAATATTGATTTGAAATGTAATCAGAAAAGCTATTTTGAATTCTATGATGATTTTATTTAATATTCATGTGCTTATGATATCATGGATACCATTAACATTACCATATTTTGTCACCAGAAGTTAATACTATAGATGATAGTAGCATCCGTAGCGCTTAGCTTTGTGCCTCAAAGTAGAGGATGTTACAAGTTGGTATCAGAGCATAGGTTTATGAAAACTTAGAAGAAATTTTAAACTTAAAATGATTTTTGAAACATAATCCTAAGGAATTACAGAAAAGATTGGGGTATTAGATAACGCTATAGTAACGTACTTGTATTCGCTATATATAAGTATATGCTTTGTTCTATTTCTCCCATATTAGGCTATTCTTCTGTATCTTATAAAGACTCAAATGCAGATTTTAAGGAAGTAAGATATGAATGCTAGGAATGGAAGAGTTAACATTGGTGGACGAAGCACCACAACCAATGGAAATGTCAATCCAAACACTAGAAGGAATCCAAGTCGCGCACAAACTGCTAATGTGGGTGCTAGAGCGCTGCAAGTTGATATGGGAGCTATGTATCTGTTCTTCATCAACATGATGTAAGATGGAGCTGCTGCGGGATTAATGGGTGGAAATCAAAAAGATCCGGTGGTAAATAATTATGTGGTACTAAGCAGAGACTATGCTAGGCTTGGAGGGAAGTTGTTTATCGGTACCGAGGACGCAATTGAAGTAGAGAATTGGTTGCTTCATTTCAAAGAATTTTTGCTGATTTGGGACTCAATGATGAGCAGAAAAGAAGATTAACATCTAGACGGTTGCAAGGAGCATCATCGTACTGGTGGAATAATGTTATTGTAGGAATAAATGAAGAGACCGTGACTTGGGCAGAATTCAGAAGGAGATTTGAGGAAAGATTCATGTCGGAGATTTCCAAGTCAACTCTGCTCAGGAAGTTTGTTGAGTTGGTATAGGGAGACATGACAGTGCTAGGTATGCTTCAAGATTTGAGGAGCTATCGAGATACAGATATGCTACGGTTGATACAGTTATCAAAAGGAATGAGAAGTTCATCCGCGGATTAAGACCCGAGCTTGCTAAAGCAACTTTACCACATATTAGGGATCTATGCAATGCAGTTGTTAAGACGACTTTGAGGAATGAGGAGATGCTCGCTTTCTTTAATGTAACAAAGTATTGGAAACTCAAGGTGGGTAGAACCAAAAGAGAAAGTTTTTCCATAAGAAGGGACCCCAGAAGAGTGGAGCTGCCAAGAAAGGAAAGACAGAAGTTATCAGCTACAAGTGTGATAAGAAAAGGCATTTCACTAATGAATGTCGCTCAGACGATGGAAAGAAAGTGATTGGGAAGAAGAATATCAAATGCTTCAACTGTGATTAAATTGGACATTATAAGAGCCAGTGCAAGGAACCAGCCAAGGATGGATTGGGCAAAGTGTTCGCATCAGAACCAGCCAAGGGAAAGCTGTGTTGGGAGGTACGCTATTGATTCATGGTGTATCAGTTAGAGTTCTATTTGGTACTGGTGCATCGCATTCTTTTATATCTTATTGTTTGGTAGATAAGCTTAACCTAGAACCGTATACCTAGTTACATCCTTAAGGGTTGCGAACCCAATAGGAGGGTATGCGACTCTTGGGTTGAGATGCGATCACTTAGAGTTTGAGTATTTAGGTCATATATTTACTTGTAGTTTGCATGATATGATTTCATAGGGTTTGGAACTATTTGGGTATGGATTGGTTAAGTAAGTATGATGCTAGGATATTTTGCCACGATAGGAAAATATCACTTAGACACCCCAGTTGTAGTGATCAGATTATATACTCCGTAGAAAACCCTAGATGCTCCTTGCGGTGATGCTCCTTGCGGTAGAAAACAAAATACGGTGATACTCCATTGAGTTCTCTTTATTAGATAATTCGCAGATGCTTTTGAGCCCATGAGAGGACAACCGCCGAAACGAGCCATTGAGTTTCAAATAGATTTAGTACCAGAAGCTGAACCGGTGAGTAGATCACCAAGTAGAATGACATCTACTGGGATGAAGGAGTTAACGGTGCTGGATTTAAAAGGCAGGAATTTTATCAGACCAAGCAGTTTGCCTTGGGGAGCAACCGTAGTGTTTGAAAGGAAACCGGATGGATCGTTAAGGTTGTGTATCGATTACCGTATGCTGAATGAGAGGACGGTAAAGAACCGATATATGTTGCCTAGGATTGACGATTTGTTCGATCAGTGGAGTGGAGCTAAAGCATTTTCCAAGTTGGATTTGGCAACAGGGTTCCATCATCTTAGAGTAGTAGAGGATAGTATTCCTTTGACGGTGTTTCGCACCAGATATGGATTGTAACGACCCTGAATTTTTGACATTTGAAATGTGAATATTTAATTGAGTTTAAATATTCAAATGATAGTTCAATTTGAAATTCAAGTATCAGAATGGATTTGGCGATTAAATTATTGAATTTAATTACTGAAGTTGGGTAAGAATTTGAATCTTCAGTTTTAAGCTGATTAAAAATATTTTCAAGGCTTAGAAAATTCATATTGATTATACTAAAGATAATAGAAGCTTCAGAATTGGATTTGAAACTGTTTTGTTCAGTTTTGAAATTTTGTTGTTTAAATTGAATTTAAAAATAGCATTCCGGGGTACAGTCTCGGAATTTGACGAAACTAGTTCCATTGGATCCATAATATTGTATTATTATCGGAATTCAATTTTCGTAATGTTTGGAGTGATCGTTTGGCCGTACGATAAGCAAACGCGCTGAAATTAAATCGAAAATTTAATATTATAACTGGTCCAAAAAGCTATCTTCTCCATACGATCGAATTTAGACTCGAAACCTTTTCCATTGTGTTCGGAATAGGCGTATAACATTATAAATGCCTAGTGGCACGTCTCAATAGGATATCGAAATTTTGAGTTGCAAATTTAGAGACAATTTTAATTTGAATTTAAATTTATATATATTTAAATACCTTAGTCAACACAGCTGAGATTCCCTTTCTTTAGCCTGCCTTCTTTCAACATCAGTACTTTTTGCCCTCTCTGCAGCAGACATTCAACACAAGAAATCGCGTTTTACCTCAGTGAAAAATCAAATCGAAGCCGACTTATCTTCGTTCGAAAAAGAACAAACGCAGTGCCTTAAAAAAATTTAAATGGCCCGAAGCCACTTCTTCAAAAAAAGAAAAAAAAAATGAAAACACCTCGTTCAAAATCAAATTTGTAACGGCCGAAAGGGAAATTTTATTATCAAATTCGAATCACAACCGTTCCTCCTCAGTCGAGTCAATATTCCGTTTCCCCTTTTCAAATCTAGGGCAAATTCGTTCGAATGAATCATTTTGGGCAAGGTGATGTCACGTTTTTCAAGCGGAGCAGTATCGCGATGGAGCGAGGCTTCGACTCGAGATCTCGAGCGCACAATGGAAGCTCGAGGCTGGGGTTTCGATTCGAGTGGCACAGCATGGTGAATCGGTGGGCGCGCACGCGTGTGAAAGTCGCGATTGTGAAGCATCGATGACTAGTGGAATTCAAGGCTGTCAAGCTCGAGCGCGAGCATACTGAAGGGCTTGAAGATCGAGTAGGCTACAGCTCGGCATCGGCAAGCGTGAGTTAGGGCTGAGTTCATCAGTTCGTCAGTTAGCAGTATGGTATGAAATATATTTTAGCTTAAAATTTTTATATATGGATATGTATATATATAAGTACGTGCACATATTTGATACAGAAAGAGGATTGCTGTTTTGTAAATTTACAGAGAAATAAATGATAATATACATATTTATATGTATATAATAAAAAGAAAAATAGAAATTATTTTATCTTTGGAAGATATAAGGATTTAAGTAAATATAAATTTATATATCTAGCCTACTGTTCTTTTAGAAGAAAGTATATTCAGGAAATGAATTTGTTAATATCAAATTTTTAGTTAATTAAATCTACTAAATGAAAACTGATTGTTCGATTGATTCGAATATTAATAAATTGTATAAATTGTTTATACATGGTCCAAAATTTGGAGATAATAGTCAAAAAGGAAATGGACTGCAAAATAAAAGCAAAAGTGAGATCTTCTCACTCAAACAAAGGGTTTTGTTTAATTTTAAATAGTTATATTTAAAATTATTGATTGTGTTGAATGTGTGCTTGAATGATAGTATATATATAGTAATATATAGCAATATATATATATATATATATATATATTGGAATATATATATATATATTGGAGTTGTGATTTCCCGCATTATATAGCGGATGAGACCCTATTGCGCCGCATAATAGTGGATGATATTTTTATAAATCCCATATACCGCGATATTCCACCTCGAAGTGGAATTGGTATTGTGCTAACGTCTGTGGATGCAGGGAAACAAGTTGGAGGGATCCAACAGGATTCCTCAAAACATTTGAATTTGTTTCATATGTTGTGTGATGATTTATTTATAATCTGTGGATGATTATATCTATGATTGAATTTGTCGAAGGCTATAATTTAGCCGAATGTGTTTTTGGTATCGTTGGATACTAGAAATAAATAAAAATTGGATTTTTGAAATTAAAATTGGAAATTTTAAGTAAATTCTTTTTGAAAGAATTGAGTGGATTTAAAAGAAGGAATTTTAAAAGTATAAAGTTGATTTTGTAATCTTATCGAATTATTTTCAAAATATTGGAAAAGATAGTAACAAATGGGTTTTGAAAATATTGTGCAAAAGTTGAAGAATTTATTGAAAGTGGAATTTTAAACCATTCGGAAGGAATAAAGGGATTTATTTAAAAGGTGATAAATTTCTAGAAATCCAATTGATAATTGATTTGGTATTGTAAAATAAATCATTGGGAAATCGATATGAAAATTTATTTGATGTTTGAATGAAGATTGATTTTTTGTGTTGAGAATAAATTTGGAAATCGATTTGAAAATTATTTGGTATTTGGGATTAAAATTAGAATCAATTTGAAATTTGATTCGGTATTGAAATAAATTTAGAAATCAATTTGTAATTGATTTGGTAATTGAAATAGATTTGAAATCAATTTGAAATTTGATTTGGTGTTTGAAAAGTGAATATTTGGAAATTTAAATTCACAATGGAATTTATAAAGAAAAAGAAATTTGTTTTAAAAATAAACACTGATTTATTTTTAAAGTGTGGAAAATATGATTTGAAATTGGTTTTCAAAGTGATGAAGTGTGGAAATAAATTTACAGATTTGGGATGTAAATTTGAAATAAATCGATATGGATTTATTTAATTGGTTTAAATGGACCATTTTGAAATGGAAGTGTGAAAATATGATTTGAAATTTGTTTTCAAAGTGTGGAAATTATATATCTTGCAAAGATATTTTGGAATTAAATAATTTGGGAAAAGTTGTTTAAATTGGTTTGATTGTTGTGATATGTTGTTGATAGTTAAATAACCGACTATCAATATTTGCCTTTGAAATGGCACTTGATTTGTTTTTAAAACAAACGCTCATTATTCGATTAAGCCGGGAGAGGACTTTATGTCATATAACCCATTCCGAATAGTGATACGTCGTGAATGGATAACATTTGAAGACCGGTGTGAAGACCGGGTATTTTCGAAAATGAAAGGACAACCTGTCGAATGTCTCTGCACCGAGTTGCTCCGGGGTAGAGATTTATATCACTCTTCTTGTGATGGGAAGTCCGGACGTGATTAGTGAATACCCGGATTGCAAGGGCTTCTTTGGAAGTGCCTTCGGTTCCGTTCGATCCCAGAACGGACTTGTATGGATGTGTGTCTAACGTTACACTTTGAGATGTAAAGCTGGTTTCTATCAAATACATTTCTGTTGGTGGCGGAGAATTTATTCTCTTAGCTTAACACCCTTCTCTAAGACGTACGAGCTCAGAGGTTATGTAGTTGATGGTTACTAGTGACACATTCCCAATTTGGTAATGTGGCATACGAAGTGCTGTTGATCGTTTGTTGATCAAAGCGTGGCTTTGTGAAAAAGCGTGGCTTTGTGAAAAAGCGTAGCTTTGTGGACGAGACTTCGTCGAGCCTCACAACCCAGTAATGGTCGAAACAGGAATGTTGTGGCAAGGTTGTTAGGGGTCGCGCCCCTAGGGTATGTCATTTCCTTCTGGATAAAAGGTGATATCATGGTATGGAGCCCAGATATTTTATCTATGTTGATGCTGCAAATTTATTATACTTTGTGGTTTTTGCTTTGTGGTTGAGGATCCTCGGATAAAGGTCGGTAACGACCGGGGGATGGCATAGCTCGGGTGTTAGCTACCTAGTTACAGCTGTACAGCGTGAGGTAGCGTCGGCCTTGTGTTTGCAGAGAGCAGGTTGACTCTCGAGGCGTTTTTCCAGAGGCGTTTCCATTTTGGTGTAAGGAAGTTCCTTTGCCTGACCATTTGTTGGAAATCCAAAGAAACAATACGAACCCTGTACGGTTTTAGTTGTATAACCTGCTATGGAATGTGACGGTAACCTGCTATTGAACATAGTAGCTATAGTAGGCCTACAATAATGGTTGTATGTTGGCTAAGATTGATATTATACTTTCGAAATGTTTTCCACACTATACATTAATAATAATATCAACTGATTCTTCGTAGTAATCATCTTTGACTATCATAAGGAGAAATCTCCTCCAATTCTGCGTTTTCATTGTGTGTGTGGCGGGAGGCCTTATGGTAGTTTCATTTTCCAAAAGCATTGCACATTTGTTTTATTTTCTTTGTGAAAATAACTGTTTTACGATCTCACACCAGTCACCATGACTGACTCGGAGTTTATTGTTCCCTTTCTAAACTCTTGGTGCCCATAATTTTCCACACGGGCAGCCTAGAGTTATGTTATCAGGATATTCTGGATATTCTGGAGCTTTGGAGATGAGCTGGATGGCGAGACGTACTTCCTACTTGTTTATTTATTCCTCTGTGTATTCTGTATGGGAACAAGTTTATATAACTGTCCATTGTTGTATTGAGTTGTATATTGACTCTGATTGTTGTATGTATAAATTGATATGGTTCTTTGTTATATAGATTATTCATTCATCTATTATATATTATTCCGCTGCGAATGTGAGATTCTGATATTGTTTCTGTTTCTGTTTTTTTGTTCTTTCTTTTCTTCTGTCTTCTTCTACCTCTTCTTTTTAACCCTAATGATCGGTTTTCCGGCATTCGATTGCGCGACATTTGATACAGTGGACGTATTGATGTCGACTTTCGAGCGTTGAAAGATCGTGATCGTTACATGGATCGTATGACGGTTAGTGATGTCGTTTGGACTATTTAATGTGCCAGCATTCTTCGTGGACTTGATGGATCGAATCTTCCGAGAACATCTAGACAGATTTGCATTAGTATTCATAGATGACATTTTGATATACTCAAAGGATGAAGAGCATGAAATTCATCTTAGAGTAGTTCTTGAGACACTGAGGCAGAATCAGCTGAAAGCGAAATTTAGGATTGTCATTTCTAGAAGGAGGAAGTAAAATTTCTTAGTCATGTAGTCTCAGAGAAAGGGTTGTCAGTAGATCTGGCTAAGATCGAGGCCGTGAATATTTAGAAGAGACCTGAGAGAGTGACTGAGATAAAGAGTTTTCTTGGATTAGCTAGTTATTATTGAAGATTCATTAAGGATTTTTCATGGATAGCAGCACCGATGACTAAGCTAACTAAGAAAAGGTGTGAAATTTGTTTGGACTGATAAGTATGAGGAGGCATTTTAGAAACTAAAACACTTATTGACTAATGCACCTATGTTAATCATTCCGAAAGGGAATTAGGACTTATTGGTGTACACGGATGCATGTGGAATAGGGTTAGGAGCTGCTGTGTTAATGCAAAGAGGTAAAGTGATTGCCTATGCTTCTTGATAGCTTAGACAACATGAAATTAGATATTCGACTCATGACTTGGAATTAGCTGCGGTAATCTTCGCCTTGAAAGTGTGGAGACATTACCTTTTGGGAGAAAGATTCGAGTTGTATACGGATCATAAGTCACTGAGATATTTATTCTCTCAAAAGGAGTTTAATTTGAGACAGCAGAGGTGGCTGTAGTTTTTAACCGTTTATGACTTTGGTATTGAGGACACAGTGGGAAAAGTCAATAAGGTTGCATATGCACTTAGTAGGAAACATCTGAATGCAGTATTGGCAATGATAGTTGAGTGGAAAGATTTAGAAGCATTAACCACATGTAGAGTATGATGGAGATCAAAGAGTAGTTCTAGTCAAGAAACCGCTATGTTGTCATGCGTAGAAGTTCGACCAATGATGATCGAAAGGATTGCTTCTAAACAAGGGGAGGATCCATTATTAGCTGAACGGATCAAAAAGTTAAAGATTGGAACAGAGAGCGATTACTTGAAAGATTTAACTGTTGACTAGAATAGGTGGTTGAGGAAGAAAGGAAGACTATGTGTTCCGAATATGGGAAACATTAGGAAGGAAGTTCTTAGAGAATGTCATCGTTCGAGGTTCACTATTCATCCAGGAGGAACTAAGATGTATTAAGATATGAAAAGAAGTTTCTTCTAGGAAGGTATGAAAAGATTCGTAGGCTTTTAGGTGATGTAGTGTTTAAACTGTCAATAGGTAAAAGCTGAACATCAGTAACCGAATGTCTTACTTCAACCTTCAGTTCCTGAAAATGGGTTTCTATCTCAATGGATTTCATAGTTGGGTTGCTAAGGTCGAGTAGAGGAAATGAGAGTATATGGGTTATAGTGGACCGATTGACTAAGAGTGCACACTTAATAACCGTTAATTTGACCAAGATAGCACAAGATTTAGGTAAGTTATTCATGAAGGATATAGTTAGACTGCATGGAATTCCTAGTAGTATAGTAAGTGATAGAGATTACTTATTTACTTGTGAGTTCTGGAAGAGTCTACAGGAGACTTTAGGTACCAACCTCAAGATGAGTACCGCTTACCATCCGCGGACAGATGGGAAAATGGAGAGAGTTAACAAAGTCTTAGAGGATTTGTTAAGAGCACACGTGCTAGATTTTGGAGGATCACGGAAAGACCACCTACATATAGTCGAGTTTTCGTATAACAATAGTTATCAGACTAGTATAGGAACGGAACTGTTTGAAGCACTGTGTGGAAGGCAATGCAAATCTACCGTTTGTTGGTTAGAAATCGAGGATAGGCTATTTCTTGGACTTGATTTGGTTAAATAAGCTGCATGAAAGATTGAGTTAATTCAAGCTAGGATGAAGGAATCTCGGTCTAGGTAGAAGAGCTATGCTGATAAAAGATGGTGTAACGACCCAGAATTTTGAACAAATTAAATTGAGAATATTTAATTAATTTTAAATATTGGAACGATAATTTAATTTGAATCTCCGATATAACTTTCTAATTGGCGATTAAATTATAAAATTTAATATGTTAAATGTTGAATAAAAATTTAAATCTTCAATTTAAAGTTGAAGAAAAATATTTCGAAAGCTTTCAAAATTTATATTGATGATACTGAAGATAATAGAAGCTTAAGAATTTAATTTCGAACTGTTTCGTTCATTTTTGAAATTTAATTGTTCGAATCGATATTTAAAAATAGTCAATTTTCAAACAGTCTCGGAATTCGACGAAACCAGTTCCATTGGGTCCGTAATATTGTATTATTACTGGATTTCCAATTTCGTATTTTTCGGAGTTAGTATGAGAGCGTACGACGTATAAACGCGTCGAAAATTTAAATCGAATTCGATTGAAATTTTAAATTTGAATTTTGTCACATCAGTTGTTTTTTTCGTTCCTTTAAGCACGCCGAGAATCACGATAAAAAAAATCGTGCGACCCATCCCTTTTCGTTTTTAAATTCCCCTCTCCCTCTTCGTAAATCAAAACGAACGAGAAAATAAAAGTAATGGCCGAGATCCTCAAAATTTCAAAGAACATTTAATTCGTTCAATTTAAATTCGCGAGCCCTCTTCTCCTCATCTCGTCCTCATTCTTTCGTTCTTTCCCTTTTCATCTCAAAGAAAAAAAAATCGAACGATCAGAAAATCGATTCGAACTGAGAAAAATATGGGACTCGTTCAGAGGGAGATCGCGAGTTGCCCTAGTTCGAAGTCGAAGGCTGGGAGCACGATTTCAATCGCGTTGCCAACCTTTAGTCCATTCTCGAAATCGATGCTAGCAGGGGATATTCGTTTGGAATCGAATCAAGAGAGGCGATGATTGGGTGTGGTTGTTCGAGCTCACGGCGGAGGGGATTTGTCGCGTTCGAGCGGCATCTGCTGGAGATCTCGCAAGAGCAAAGCAAGGCTTCGGCAGCAAAAACTTGAAGCGTGAGGGAATCTCGATCGCGCTCGCGTGTGGGTTGCAGAAGTCCAGCGCGACGCAGTCGCGATTAGGGTTCGATTTCGTGTGTCACGACTGGTATGTGTCGAGTGGGGGGGACTCTGGGTTGCCTTGGTCGAGATGCTCGGTGATGGAGATGACGTGATCGAGTGGCACTGGCGAGTAAATGGGTGGTCAGCGGTAGACCGATAGTGGAATTTTGGTTCGTCGAGGGTGTCTTCGAGTTTGAATTCACAGTGAGGTATATTTGTAGTTTTATTTTATTTTAAATTTTCCAGTAAAATGTTAAAATATGAGGATATTTTTACAGAGAAAAAAATAATAATAAACTGAAATGAATATACATATATACCTATCTTTATTTACTAGTTTAATTTTAAAGCAATATATTTGTTTAAGATTTTTTGGCCAGTAAAGGATTATTAAAGAAAATTGGTTTGAAATATAATTATTCATTAAGAATTTAATCATTAGTTAAGATTAAATCATTTTCTAACTAAAATTATTATCATAGGAAATTTGATTTGAAATTAAATTATCAGTTAAAATAATTGTTAGTTAAATTAAATTAATAAATGGTAATTAATTGATCGATTAATTCAAATATTGATGAATTGTATAAAATATTTATACAAGGTTAAAAATCGAGAAAATCGAGTCAAGGTGGAAATTGGATGGCAAATTAAAAGCTAAGGTGAGATCTTCTTACTCAAAAATTGAAAAGTGGAATTTTCAGTTATTGATTTGATTGCTATTGGATGTGATATTAGATATAGCAGGATATATATCTATATATATAGCAATATATACATATTGGCATATGTATATATTGGATCGATTGATTTCCCGCCTCGTATAGCGGATGAGACCCTATTGCGCCGTTAGTAAGCGGATTTTTATAAAACCCATATACCGCGATAATTCCGTACTGGAGCGGAATTGGTATTGTGCTAACATCTTTGGATGTAGGGAAACAGGTTGGAGGGATCCAACTGGACCCCTCACATTGATTGATTTTATTTATACTGTGATATGAGTCTGTGAATGATTATATTGATGTTATTAATCATATTGATATCTAGAAATTGTTTGAAGCTAAAATTTAGCTGAATGGATGTTTGATATCATTGGATTCCAAAAATAAATGACATTGGATTTTTGAAATCAAAATAGAAATTTTTAAGTAAATAAATTTTTAGAGATTGAATAAATTCGAAGAAAAGAATTTAAATGAAAAGACCCTCCTATTTTTACACTAATTTCATTAGTGATTTTTTTTTTTGAGATGATATATAGATATATCATCCATTACAAGTATATTTCCCAGGGTCATTTTCTTCTAATTAACAAAATATATCCAGGATCTTTCACAATATAAAAATATTGTTTTAATTCTAAATCATTTTTAACATACATATATGAAGATATCTATGTTATATTCTACTTGAATCAGAGCATGATAATAAGTAGAAATCCTTTTAAATCTATTAAAATGTGATAAATTCCCTTTTTTAAAAGATTACTTATTGTATCCTAATTTTTGTCTATAGTGTCCACTGGAAATATGTTCTTTAGGTTGTTATTATAATTAAGAAATGATCAAGCAATAATCAGTGGAAAGCAAGCTTATAATATAGATATTGTCTTAAAGTCTGGATAGTATCAAACTCAGGTTAAAAGAAAGTGGATCCTAAGTGAACACAAGCAACATCTAGGCGTAATGGAAACGCGCCTAACTTATACATTCAAGGTCACGAGTTCGAGTACTATGCTGGTCGGTTCAAACACAATTTTTGTTTTTCTTTTTATTTTCTCCTGTATGGTTTGAAATCTGATACCTACCTAAATATATACTCAATTTTTACTTATAATCTATCATACAAAACAATATTTCTTGCTTTATTATTTTTGAAACCCTTTTCCTACAACTGTTCTAGGAATTTATATTTATATTTTTGCCCAATATCAACATGTACACAGATATACATGTACATGTCAGTGTCTTTGTTCATTTTCCAGAAAACTGAGCTCAAATGTTCCCTTGCTTCATTGATTTGAAGTGAAACATTTGGCCTGACCTATGGCCTAACCATGAAGTTGCTCTGGCCATTCTTTTGTTTGCATTTTACAACCCAGAATATACACAAAACATTGATACCTCTCCTTTTCAAAAACATGTATATATATATTTGTATGAATCAGACACCCTGTAATCAGATATATATCATTCTTCCTAACCATAATTCTCTTTTTAAAAATATATCTTCAGAGTATATACACATTTTCTTGCATTTGGACATATATCAATATCATGAATTGAAAACATAGCAGTTTAATCCTTTTCTGGGTTTTCCCAATATAATTTTCTACATATCTATTTATTTATTTTTTAAAGGACTCAGGATTAACTGAAATCATCATAAATGATTATGCTTATAAAATCCAGGTTTTTCCTCTAAATCAAAACAACTTTAGCAAATAGGTTTTCAAATCAGTTTAACATCAATATCCTTAGTTCATACCAAATCAGAAATAACCAGAAACAACATAGCACATGTCTCTTACAAGTTCTTCCTACTTAATACATTTAGATAGCCATATTAATCAGGGAATACATGCATGAATTAACACATTTTAGCTTTTATTTCTAATTATCTTAGCATCCTCTATTCCATATCTTTTAATCTTGCTTACTTAGCTCCATCACAACCTGCAAAAGCATTAGTGGCTGCCCCATTATAAATGAGACACCCCCATGTGCCATGAGCAATAAGAGTCAGATCTATGATCTGGTGTGAGCATTTCTAACATATCCATGATATTAAGCTAAGGAAACAGCATAAATATACTTTGCATACTTGACAGGTATTATCATGTACAATACATAAGAGCAAACATATGCAATAAAACAACTTTTATCTCGAACTACTAAGGTTGCCTTTTCTTTTTCTTATAAATTCCTGGCCTCATCTGCTATAAGGAATCAAAGGGACACATTGCCATGAACTAATTAACATCATGGCACAAAGATCTCAGGACTCAAACAAGCCATGTGCCAACTTGTCTACTTCAAATAGGACAAGCATTCCAGCAGCCTTCTTGGCACAAAATCCTTAGTTATATCACTAAGTGTATTTATGTTCATTATATCAATGATAGCTAGGTGTACAAACCACCTGTACACATGAAGCATACTAGTTACCTTGCAGACATAATATTGCAAGCAAGTTAAAGGTTACTTTCTAGAGGTATAACACCCCAGTCATTCCATCTCACATTATTTAGCATATAAACACCCTATTCAAGCATATACCAGAATGTTTGCAACTGAGAATAAATGCATGGCTCTATTGGGTTTATTTTGATTTTGCAAGCAACTATGTTTAGCCAGATTTTTTATCTTGTTTAAACATAGTTTTTAGGCTTGTAAATTTCTGTTTAGTTTAGGGCTCAGCACTTATAGAGAAAGACTCCATTGCACCCTTAACCAATTATTTCAAGCCTCAGCACCATACCAATGTATATGCAGCTCATAGTTTTCTTTTTCATTCTTTGTCTTAAGCCATGATTCAGACTAGTTACAAATACTCTATTATATGTTCTTTAAGGTTTTGGTATAACATACAGAGATGAAAATAGAACAACAAAGTTACACATCCATCATAGCAGATCATATCTCATCAAGCATTCATGTAACCATCAGTAGCCAACATAGTTTGTAAATCAAAACATGCAAAATATAGCATATAAAAGCTTGGCTGCCTAATCCCAGGTCTTAATGCCATGTATATGAGTGAGGATACTCACCTAATGCTTACACAAGCTTAATCCAGAAAACCCCTCAAATCTTTAGCCTTATCTTCCTCTTCTTCCTTAGGTTAATTAATTAGTGAGAGAGCAGTTTTCTGGTTAGGCTCTTGGTTTAAATAAGGGTTCTATCTAGGGTTTTGGGTGATGTAAAATCCCTATTTTAGCCCAGACCAGGATCATGCATTTGGCATTGCATATTCCCTCCCTCCTAACCCTTAATGTCCCGGTCAATATTTTAAAACAAGGCTAAATTGTGCCCATTTTCTTTTCTTTTCAGAAAGTGATTACTTTAAGTATTTTTATTATACTTACCTCAAACATGATAATGGTGTGACTTTCTATTTTCTGCCTATGTACATTTGCTTTCTTGCACTTTGGTTCTTACTGTTTTAGTGATTCCTTTATTAATTTTCTGCTCAAATAATATCTGGATATATATATACATTTATACAACTATAGGTGTTAATTTAACTTTAACCTTTTATTTGCAGAAAACATGTGCATACTTATGTGCATTTCTACACCTATTATTCAAATAAAATTTCACTTATTCATTATAAATCAATGTTCTCTTCTGTCTTAATTTTCAGACAAGTCATACATAGGCATATATATAGATATATATATATATATATACACACATCCTCAGGAATTTTTAATATTCATGTCTAGGTCTATATTTCCTTTATTTAAAACATTTTATCTAAATGTTTTCCTTCCTTGTTTTATTATTCAGGAATTCTGGATTTTCTCTTAGTGCCATAACTAGTGTGCACGTGCACACATGCACACAACCTTGCACCACTGAAAATCCCACCTATATAATAATTCTGATTTTCCCCCAGAATTTTAATCATTTATTTAAAAGAATTTTCCTCAAAATCTTGGGGTATTACAATCACCCCTTCTTTTAGGAATTGTGCCCTCACAATTTGCAACATATTCTTTGAGTACTCCTACTTTCTTAGGGAAAAAAAAAATTATTCAAATATGCATGAGCAAATCAATTAGTCACTGTCTATCATACATATCAAACTTTCTTAGTAATCTAAGAATTTACCTTTTAAATTTGCAAAGAGCCTAGGGTAATCCATCCTGATTTTATCCTCTAGCTCCCAAGTACAATCACTAGGATCTATACTCCATTGAATCTTTACAAGCTTCAATGTCTTGTTTCTTAATTTCTTTTCTTCCCTTGCCACAATTCCCACTGGCTCTTTCTCATAGATTGGATCTGGATTAATCTGAACTTCAGTAGGCTTTTCTAAGATTTCCTCCTTGTCATGTACCCATCTCCTTAGTTGTGACACATGAAACACATTGTGCATTGCACTCATCTTCTCTGGAAGCTCCAGCTTATAGGCTAGTGAGCCTATCCTCTCCAAAATCTTGTATGGTCCAACATATCTGGGTCTGAGTTTCCCCTGCTTGCCAAATCTCAAGACTCTCTTCATTGGTGAAACCTTAATGAAGACATAATCACCTACTTTGAATTCCACTGACTTCCTCTTTGCATCAGCATACTTCTTATGCCTATCTTGAGCTACTGCCATCCTCTTTCTCACCAGTCCTATTTTCTCTGTGATGTCCTTGACATATTCTGGCCCTAGGATAGCTTTCTCTCCTGCCTCAGCCCAACACATAGGTGATAGACATGGCTTTCCATATAGGGCTTCAAAGGGTGCCATTCCAATTGTGCTTTGGTGGCTATTATTGTATGTGAACTCAGCCAAATGGAGGTGGTCCTCCCAATTCCCTCCAAAGTCTAACACACATGCTCTAAGCAGATCCTCTAAAATCTTGTTTACCACTTCTGTTTGCCCATCTGACTGGGGGTGATAAGCAGTGCTTAGGCACAATTCACTCCCCATAGCTTCTTGGAAGCTCTTCCAGAATCTTGAAGTGAAGATGGTATCCCTATCACTCACTATAGTTTTAGGAACACCATGCAATTTTACCACTTCTCTCATAAAAGTTTGGGCTAACCTAGGTGCATTTCTGTCTGCTTTTACTGGTATGAAGTGGGCTACTTTAGTCAGCCTATCTACAATCACCCAAATACTTGTATTTCCCCTCTTGGATCTAGGAAGACCATCTATAAAATCCATAGATATGTCTTCCCACTTCCACTGTGGTATACTAAGTGGCTGCAACAACCCTGAAGGTCTTTGGGTCTCAGCTTTTATTTGTTGACAAACCATGCACTTAGCAACATATCTAGCTACATTAGACTTCATTCCCTTCCACCAATAGTCCCTTTTTAAGTTTTGGTACATCTTGGTGCTGCCTGGATGTATGGAATATTTGCTCCTATGGTACTCATTAAGGATTTCTTCTTTCAATTCTATGATGTTTGGGACACATATCCTACCCTTGTACCTTAAGTATCCTTTTACATCAATGTGATAATCCTTCACTTCCTCCTTCTTCAATAGGAGAGACCTCTTTTCTGCTAAGTCTTGATCTTCTTCTTGCATTTTTGCCACCTTCAAGGCCAAATTTGATTGTAAAGTAATTAAACTTAACCTTCCTTTACTCCTTTCTTCCTCAATTATCTCCATACTTATCCCACTGCTCTCATCTATTTCCAAATCAGTGAGCATGGTCAAGTCTCTAAACTCCTCCATCATTAACATGGCCATTTTTGCATGCTGCCTACTCAATGCATCTGCCACTTTATTAGCCTTGCCTGGTGTATAAAGTATATCTAAGTCATAAGCAGCAAGAAATTCAACCCATCTGTGTTGTCTCATATTTAAATCTTTCTGTGAAAAGAGATACTTTAAGGCCTTGTGATCAGTGTATAAAATGAACTTTGCACCTAATAAATAATGCCTCCAGAGTTTTAAGGCATATACCACTGCTGCCAACTCAAGATCATGAGTTGCATATCTAGTTTCATGGGGCTTTAGTTGTCTAGATGCATAGGCTATGACCTGATCTTGCTGCATCAACACAGCCCCTAGCCCTGACCCACATGCATCTGTATATACAACTAATCCCTCATTGCCTTCTGGTACTCTTAACACTGGTGATTTTACCAAAGCCTCCTTGATCTGGGTGAAAGCTTGTTCACACTTATCAGTCCATATAAACTTTTGGTTCTTCCTAGTCAGGTTAGTGAGTGGCATTGCTATTTTAGAAAATCCTTGTATAAACCTTCTATATTATCCTGCCATCCCCATGAATGACCTAACTTCACTAACATTGTTAGGCTTCTTCCATGCTTGGATTGCTACTATCTTATTGGGGTTTACAGAAATCCCTCTAGCAGAGACAACATGTCCAAGAAAATGTACTTCCTCTTGCCAGAACACACACTTAGAGAACTTTGCTTTCAGATCTTTTTCTCTTAATCTAGATAAGACCAAATGTAAGTGGTTCTCATGTTCCTCTATTGTTTTAGAGTAGATTAGAATGTCATCTATAAAAATCAGAACAAACTTGTCCAAGTAATCTCTGAATATCCTATTCATTAGGTCTACAAAGTAAGAAGGGGCATTTGTTAGCCCAAATGGCATAACCAGAAACTCATACAAACCATATCTTGTGTTGAATGCTGTATATTTAACACTTGATTCCTCAACCTTCATCTGATGAAATCCAGATGCCAAGTCTAGCCTAGAAAACACTTTAGCTCCACTGAGTTGATCAAAGAGATCATCTATCCTGGGTAATGGGTATTTGTTTTTGATGGTTACTTTGTTTAATTCTCTATAATCTATACACATTCTTAAAGTACCATCATGCTTTTTAACAAATACTACAGGAGCACCCCAGCATGAATTACTTGGCCTTATAAACCCCTTGGCTTCTAATTCTTCCAGCTGGTTCTTTAGCTCCTTTAATTCACTTGGCCCCATCCTTGTAGGCTTTTTGATAACTGGGCTAGCCCCAGGCATAAGGTTAATCTGGAATTCAACAGGTCTATGGTGTGAGACACCTTTTACTTCCCCAAATACATCCAAGTATTCTTTAACTATGGGGATTTCATTAATAGCTATTTCCTTGGGATTATTTTCTAATTCAATTAAATGATTTAGACTGTTTTCTTTGATAGGTTCACATAGAATTGTAACCCTTTGGCCTTTGGAATTTTGTAGTGAAATGGTGGATGCATCTAGGTCAATTATGGCTTTGAATTATCTTAGCCAATCTGCCCCTAATATAACTCCTATATTTGGGAAATTTAGAACATATAAATTGGAAACAAATGTGTTTCCCCCTATGTTCAAATTCACATCCACACAAATCATATCTAATACACTAGAACTTCCTAAAGGGCTTTGTATTAACAGAGGTATTTCAGCCAAATTGCAGTTCATTTTCAACCTTTTAACTATTTCATGGGAAATGAGTGAGTGGGTTGCCCCGGTATCATATATTACAGCTAAAGGTATGGTACAAATAAATAGTGTACCTTCCACTTGACCATGGTTTTCAGCATTAGCCTCAATTATGGCCTTGCCCCTACCTTCCAGGTTTGCCACTTTCCCTTGTTGCTTGTATTCTGGGCAATTTCTTTTCATATGCCCTTCCTTCCCACATAGATATCATTTGAAAGCTCCCCCTTTAAGCTCTGGGCATCTTGGCTTAATATGGCCTTCTTTCCCACAATGGTTGCAAACTATTTTTCTTTTGGCTTCATTGGGCTTTGCATCTACTGCCTTCTTACCATCTGCCTCTCCTTTCTTCTTATCATAAGGATGGTACTTCCCTTTGTTCTTCTTGTTGCTATTGTTTTTGAAGCTCCTAAACTTATCTCTTTCCTTGTCATGCTGCTCAATCTTCAGAGCCAAATCTATCACTTGATCAAAAGTTCTGTCAGCATAAGGTAATATAGCCCTGCTAAGCCCTGGGTTCAATCCCTTGATGTATCTATCATTTTTGGATGCTTCATCAGCCACTAACATTGCCCCATAGGTTGACAATCCCTCAAACTTCTGGGTGTATTCTGTGACATTCATAGTCCCCTGTCTAAGTTTGATGAACTCCTCAAGTAAAGTGGTTTTTGCTGAGGCTGGAACAAACCTTGCCTCTAACATCTCCTTAAATTGATTCCAATTAATATCATTTTCATTCCGGCCAGCTATGATCACCTCCCACCAACTCAAAGCTGCACCTTTTAATTGCCTTGAGGCCACTTGCCTCTTCCTTTGGTCATCTAGTTGCATATCAGTGAAGATCCTATCTAATGTCCTCAGCCATGCTTGAATCTCCATTACACTTTCAGTTCCTTCAAAGCTCTTGCCTCCCAAGTTGGTATAAGTCTTCACTAACTTGGAGAGCTCCTCATATGGGTTCTCAGGTCTGTGCCCAATTCCATCTCTCAAAACTCTCACAAATTCCTGCATGTCAAGCATTTGTGGTGTGCTAGATCCTCCTTGATGATGAGACCCTCTTCCTACCATATTTCTAAAAGTATATGTATTTCATCTTATTAGTTTATAACACTTAGCTTTAATTTTAAATTGATTGTATCTTTCCTATTTAATCATTGTGTATGTCACATGCACACACATACATACATTCAGGGAATACTTATAAACAGTCAAATATACAAACAAACCTAGTATAAACATAAGCATACAAACATTTTGCTATGTTAATTAAAACATAGCTCTGATACCAAATGAAAAGACCCTCCTATTTTTACACTAATTTCATTAGTGATTTTTTTTTTTTTGAGATGATATATAGATATATCATCCATTACAAGTATATTTCCCAGGGTCATTTTCTTCTAATTAACAAAATATATCCAGGATCTTTCACAATATAAAAATATTGTTTTAATTCTAAATCATTTTTAACATACATATATGAAGATATCTATGTTATATTCTACTTGAATCAGAGCATGATAATAAGTAGAAATCCTTTTAAATCTATTAAAATGTGATAAATTCCCTTTTTTAAAAGATTACTTATTGTATCCTAATTTTTGTCTATAGTGTCCACTGGAAATATGTTCTTTAGGTTGTTATTATAATTAAGAAATGATCAAGCAATAATCAGTGGAAAGCAAGCTTATAATATAGATATTGTCTTAAAGTCTGGATAGTATCAAACTCAGGTTAAAAGAAAGTGGATCCTAAGTGAACACAAGCAACATCTAGGCGTAATGGAAACGCGCCTAACTTATACATTCAAGGTCACGAGTTCGAGTACTATGCTGGTCGGTTCAAACACAATTTTTGTTTTTCTTTTTATTTTCTCCTGTATGGTTTGAAATCTGATACCTACCTAAATATATACTCAATTTTTACTTATAATCTATCATACAAAACAATATTTCTTGCTTTATTATTTTTGAAACCCTTTTCCTACAACTGTTCTAGGAATTTATATTTATATTTTTGCCCAATATCAACATGTACACAGATATACATGTACATGTCAGTGTCTTTGTTCATTTTCCAGAAAACTGAGCTCAAATGTTCCCTTGCTTCATTGATTTGAAGTGAAACATTTGGCCTGACCTATGGCCTAACCATGAAGTTGCTCTGGCCATTCTTTTGTTTGCATTTTACAACCCAGAATATACACAAAACATTGATACCTCTCCTTTTCAAAAACATGTATATATATATTTGTATGAATCAGACACCCTGTAATCAGATATATATCATTCTTCCTAACCATAATTCTCTTTTTAAAAATATATCTTCAGAGTATATACACATTTTCTTGCATTTGGACATATATCAATATCATGAATTGAAAACATAGCAGTTTAATCCTTTTCTGGGTTTTCCCAATATAATTTTCTACATATCTATTTTTTTTTTTTAAAGGACTCAGGATTAACTGAAATCATCATAAATGATTATGCTTATAAAATCCAGGTTTTTCCTCTAAATCAAAACAACTTTAGCAAATAGGTTTTCAAATCAGTTTAACATCAATATCCTTAGTTCATACCAAATCAGAAATAACCAGAAACAACATAGCACATGTCTCTTACAAGTTCTTCCTACTTAATACATTTAGATAGCCATATTAATCAGGGAATACATGCATGAATTAACACATTTTAGCTTTTATTTCTAATTATCTTAGCATCCTCTATTCCATATCTTTTAATCTTGCTTACTTAGCTCCATCACAACCTGCAAAAGCATTAGTGGCTGCCCCATTATAAATGAGACACCCCCATGTGCCATGAGCAATAAGGGTCAGATCTATGATCTGGTGTGAGCATTTCTAACATATCCATGATATTAAGCTAAGGATACAGCATAAATATACTTTGCATACTTGACAGGTATTATCATGTACAATACATAAGAGCAAACATATGCAATAAAACAACTTTTATCTGGAACTACTAAGGTTGCCTTTTCTTTTTCTTATAAATTCCTGGCCTCATCTGCTATAAGGAATCAAAGGGACACATTGCCATGAACTAATTAACATCATGGCACAAAGATCTCAGGACTCAAACAAGCCATGTGCCAACTTGTCTACTTCAAATAGGACAAGCATTCCAGCAGCCTTCTTGGCACAAAATCCTTAGTTATATCACTAAGTGTATTTATGTTCATTATATCAATGATAGCTAGGTGTACAAACCACCTGTACACATGAAGCATACTAGTTACCTTGCAGACATAATATTGCAAGCAAGTTAAAGGTTACTTTCTAGAGGTATAACACCCCAGTCATTCCATCTCACATTATTTAGCATATAAACACCCTATTCAAGCATATACCAGAATGTTTGCAACTGAGAATAAATGCATAGCTCTATTGGGTTTATTTTGATTTTGCAAGCAACTATGTTTAGCCAGATTTTTAATCTTGTTTAAACATAGTTTTTAGGCTTGTAAATTTCTGTTTAGTTTAGGGCTCAGCACTTATAGAGAAAGACTCCATTGCACCCTTAACCAATTATTTCAAGCCTCAGCACCATACCAATGTATATGCAGCTCATAGTTTTCTTTTTCATTCTTTGTCTTAAGCCATGATTCAGACTAGTTACAAATACTCTATTATATGTTCTTTAAGGTTTTGGTATAACATACAGAGATGAAAATAGAACAACAAAGTTACACATCCATCATAGCAGATCATATCTCATCAAGCATTCATGTAACCATCAGTAGCCAACATAGTTTGTAAATCAAAACATGCAAAATATAGCATATAAAAGCTTGGCTGCCTAATCCCAGGTCTTAATGCCATGTATATGAGTGAGGATACTCACCTAATGCTTACACAAGCTTAATCCAGAAAACCCCTCAAATCTTTAGCCTTATCTTCCTCTTCTTCCTTAGGTTAATTAATTAGTGAGAGAGCAGTTTTCTGGTTAGGCTCTTGGTTTAAATAAGGGTTCTATCTAGGGTTTTGGGTGATGTAAAATCCCTATTTTAGCCCAGACCAGAATCATGCATTTGGCATTGCATATTCCCTCCCTCCTAACCCTTAATGTCCCGGTCAATATTTTAAAACAAGGCTAAATTGTGCCCATTTTCTTTTCTTTTCAGAAAGTGATTACTTTAAGTATTTTTATTATACTTACCTCAAACATGATAATGGTGTGACTTTCTATTTTCTGCCTATGTACATTTGCTTTCTTGCACTTTGGTTCTTACTGTTTTAGTGATTCCTTTATTAATTTTCTGCTCAAATAATATCTGGATATATATATACATTTATACAACTATAGGTGTTAATTTAACTTTAACCTTTTATTTGCAGAAAACATGTGCATACTTATGTGCATTTCTACACCTATTATTCAAATAAAATTTCACTTATTCATTATAAATCAATGTTCTCTTCTGTCTTAATTTTCAGACAAGTCATACATAGGCATATATATAGATATATATATATATATACACACATCCTCAGGAATTTTTAATATTCATGTCTAGGTCTATATTTCCTTTATTTAAAACATTTTATCTAAATGTTTTCCTTCCTTGTTTTATTATTCAGGAATTCTGGATTTTCTCTTAGTGCCATAACTAGTGTGCACGTGCACACATGCACACAACCTTGCACCACTGAAAATCCCACCTATATAATAATTCTGATTTTCCCCCAGAATTTTAATCATTTATTTAAAAGAATTTTCCTCAAAATCTTGGGGTATTACATTAAAAGTATAAAAGCTGATTTTTATAATCTTATCGAATAAATTCCAGAATAAAGTGAAAATGCTAAATAAATGGATTTCATAAAACAGTGATTATAAATTGAAGAATTTAATTTAAATTTGGATTTTTAAATAGATTGAAAGAGATAAAGAAATTTATTTTCTTTAAAAGGAATTTATTTAGAAAAGAAATAAGTGGGAAGTCCAATTAGAAATTTAATTGCAAATTGAAACGAATTTGGTGTGATAACCCAGATTTTTGAACATCTGTTAATTGGATAATTAACTGTTTTAATCAATTAAACAGATAGAATCCTGATAATAAAAGATATCCGGATATGTAAATGAATTTGGAAATATAATAAAAATTAAATATCTGGATAAAAATTTTATAATCTACTAATATAATTATTTAAAGTTGGCAAATTATTCTTTTAAAATAAATAATAATGTGTTGTTATATGTATATATATTCATATGAGTAGATTTTACATAGAATTGGATTGGAAAATTCAAGAATAAATATATATGATTATTATTAGTATAAAATTAAGATTTTAAAATCATTCTCTTTTAAAAAGTTATAAATACTAGAAAATGTATGAATATAAATATAAATTCAAACATGCATAAGAACATTTGTAAGACTTGTATGCATGCATAAAACACTTGTAAGCTAAGGATGACATGCATAATAACAAGTGGCTTTTCTCATTTGTATTTTCATTAAAACTGAAATTATATGTAAATAATAGGAAGTAAGAAAACAGGCTATTTCAGTTCAAATCTTTTACAATTCTCTCGGCTCTATTCTTTCTTTTCTTTCTTCATCTTTCAAGATTTAAAACCAAAAACCAGAAAGAAATCTGAAACAAGTTCAGATACCACTGCAAATTAATTCAAAGCTGAGATAATTTTTAGCTCAAGCAAAGGTTTTAAGCAAATCAAGTTCAACTCAGAATTTAATTAAAGCCAAGTATAAACCCAGAAAGCATTTCAGTTCCAAAGATCATCAAATCTAGTAGCAGATGAAATTCAAGTTTCAGATCAGTTTCAAATCAAAACAACTAGTGCAAACTTGATAAGGCAAGACAAGGATTAAAACTTCAAACAAGCAAATGCAAACTCAATCCCAGATCAGATTCAAAGTTTCAGTTCAATCATCAATTTCCAGATTGAAATCTAAAACCTGTTCCTCTGTCTTTACAAAAAGGTGAGTAACTTTTAAAACTTAAAGTGAATTTAGGTTGCATGTTATTATTGTAGAAAATATTTCAATTGAGTATATTTACAAGTATGTTTGTGTAGATATTATTGATAAATTCCTGCTGTATGAAGTGTGCATCTGAATATCTGGGACATCTCTGTTCCCAGATTCAAACTTTGGTTTTTAATTTAAAATTGCAATCTTTAGTTTAGTCACTGATAAAAACTTATGTTTCAAAACAAACTTGTATATTCCATTTAAGACTTAGTTAAAATCCATTTAAGTTAAATTGAACTCGAAATCTCACTGGAACTGTAAAACATTAGTGGATGTTAAAAATATGTGAAAATTTAAACTGAATAATTTATAAATTCAGTATTATGAATTAAATACTAAGATCACAACATGAATTTTAGAACAAAAATTAGGATTTTTAGTTAAGGGGGTATGGTGCAGTTCTGTGAAGAACAGAAAAAGGGAATTAAGGGATTTCTTATGATCTATCCATATTGAGGGATCGGGGTTCAATTTGTGGGTAGAGGAGTAACCATTGATAATTGGAAAAATAATTGTTGTTGATGCAAATCAACATGGAGACAGTGGTGATGAATTGTTACCTGTAGCCCTAGTTTAAGCTAGGTAGTTTGTTTTGGTCAGTACTACCTGTAGAGATGATCGAGTTCGATGAAAATTGGGTAGATGGAAGCTTGGCCATAGTTGAAGTCGCAGCCGGAGTTGTTGGATTTTCGGTGGTCGGAGGGCCGTGATCTTGGCGATGTCAGGTTTGGTTGGGGTTGAACTTTTCTGTTCCAGGTTTATGTTTTAAACTCGAATTCAAATTCGAGTTGAATAGGAGCGAGGTGATGATCGTATTGGACTGAGGGGATGGTCGTTGATGTTTGGAAGCCACCGGAGGTGGCTGGAGTGGACCGGAGGCACGGTGCACGTGCACCGTGCACTTTTGATATTCTGAGGTTGCCTGGGTGGAAGCATTAGGGAACTCGAGAATCACTCGAGAAGTTGTGGTATACGACTCGAAGGGGGTATCGGGGATTTTGGGGTCAGACTCGAGAAATTGCTCGTGTTCGAGAAGGATGAAATTAGCAGTTTTAGTTTTAAAATAAAACTGAGGGTAGAAGAAGAAGATGGAAGGGGAAACTCGAAGACTGTCTCGAGTAGGAACGTGGGATGACTCGAAGAGGAATCGTGAGGGAAAGGTTTAGCACGTTGAAAAAGATTTTTATAAAATAAAAGTTTGAAATTTTATAATGGTTCTATATTTAAAACTTTTCTAAACGTTCTTAAGCTTTATTTTTAATGGTATGTTTATTAAATTTAAGTTTGTTAAAAACTTAAATAAAAAATGTTTTAAACTTAATCATTTTTTTATATATTTAAATGTTAATTTAAGGTTAAGTTGATAGGGGATTAAGTAATTAATAAGGAAAATGATTTATTAAAGATAATTAAGATTTTGATAATTTAATAAGAGTAATTAATTATTTTAATAATAAATAAATATTTAAAGATTATAATTAATTAATTAGAGTTTAATTAATTTGAAATTAAGAATTATTAAATTAGTAGATAATTAATTAAGAAATTAATTAAGGATTAATAATTGATTAATTAAGAAATAAATTGGTAATTAGTAATTAATCAATTGATAATTAAGCATTAATTAATTAATGAAAGTAATTAAAAAGATAATTTCTTAATAGATAATTACTTAATATAGGTAATTAAAGATTGATTGGAGGTTAATTAAATGATAATTAAAGGTTAATTAATTAATAACTAAAAGATAATTAATAAGTATGATTAATTATTGATTAATTAATTAAGGTTAATTAATCAATGTAATTAATTAAGGAGTGGTTATAATTAATTAAAGTTAATTAAGCATGATTAAAGATAATTAATTTAATCTATATTAGGTGATTAAATTTAATTAATTGTTTAAGTATTAATCTTGCCTATAGATGATAACTTGAATCGAATACCTTGGTTTGTATCAATATCTCTGATATTGAGTTGTGATGTATTGTGATATGATATGATGGGTTAAACTATGATATTATGAGTTATCTATCGATAATTGATTTGCTGTGAGAATATGAGAACCTATGTTTAAAGCTGATTTGTATCCACTTAAACAACTGGGATTAAGATGACATTGAATTCAAAGAGACCGGGGTCGGGTAGCAGTAAATACCCGAAACCACTTCGATTTGAAATCTTCTATAATTCTTTATAGATTGATATGTGAAATCAAATAGGCCGGTTTGAGATGATATGGACCATTTAAACTAAGTTGGATACTTAGATATTGTTTGTAAAAATAAGTGTTAACTATATAAGATGTTTACTTATAGTAAAGTACGAGTTACCCGGGGGTAAATAAGTTCCATGAATTGAAATTTCATGTTAGATGAGTTTACTCACGCTGGTTTCCAGCCTGACCCGGGTGTTACTTTGATGTAATGCTCGGGTCAGACCGAGTATTACAGATTTCAGGTAAGGACGTTCTGGAGCTCAGGAGGCGAGCTGGATGGCAGGAACGTATGGAGTATATTCCGTTGTGATATTATAGTTGTATGAGACATGTTAATTTTAACTGTCTAGTACATTTGTGAATGTTGTAACTCTGATGTATTAAAATGTAATTAACAAATACAGTTTTTCTTTGTATAACTGTTATTATTATTTGTTATTATATTTAATCCGCTGCGAATGTGAGATGTTGTGTTCTCTGTTCTTCTTTCTTCTTTCTGTTTCTTTCTTCTATCTCTTCTTTTTCTTCTAACTATCTGGAATTTTCGGGTTCGAAAATTCCGGGTCGTTACAGTTGGTATCAGAGCAGAAGGTTAAGCGAGAACCTTGGCTCTGTTAGGATTACTCGTTAAAGATAGGGTCAATGGTACCCTAGAACGAGTTGAGTGTGTGTGTGTGTATATATATATATGAGAGCGTAATTGTTATTTTCTTATATAAGGATTTTAAATGATTTTATATAAGAATGTATTTTGATATATAAAATGATATTTCTTCTTAATAAATATTAAGGTAATCGGTTGTTAATCATTGGAATTAAATAATGAGAATTAAATGATAATGGTAATACAACCAAATTGAAATTAAATGAAGATAAGTTTGCAATAGATCCAAACTAAAATTAAAATCTTGAATTTGTAGAAGTGTTTTCAGAATAAAAATAATAATGAATTGATTTCCAAATATGATAATCTTAGTTATTATCATAAATGGTTATTGTGTTAATAATGAAATGTTGTAAATGATTAAGCAAAATAAAATGTTTTAGGGGAGTGAAACATTTAGGCAAGTATGACTTGTAAATTGAAGTGGGTTTTAAATTGAGAAGTTTTAAATCTAAGTCCAGAAAACTTGAAATGGTTGAACGAAATTGTTTTGAATTAAAAACTAAAGGTAGTTTAAAATTTAAGGTATAACTTGGTGTGTAAAGGAAATAAATATGTAAAGATGAGGATATACATAATATCAAAAATGATTTGAAATAAACTCTAAGTATTGAGTTTAAAAATTTTCCTTGGAATGTGATATGAAAACCCAAAGTAATAAGTTTTTGAACTTATAAGTGGAAAGATTATTAATATGAAGTTTAAAATTTGAAATGAGAATTAAAATTGGGCAAAGTTGTTTGAATAAAATTGAAGTGAATTTAATCTTGGGAAAATTAAATAAGTTTAAAACAAACAACTTGAATTTGAAATTTCATGATGAAATTGGAATTTAACTTGGAAAGTTAAATGGTTGATTTTAAATGGGAGTTATGAGTGATCTCAAAATGGGTTTGAGATCTGGAAATTGAAAATGGATAATAAATTAGAATCTGAAATTTAATTGTTTTTGAATCCTTATTTGAACTTTATAATAAGTTAAGTAAAGAAAATTTTAAAATGGAATTTTGGAATTTGAATTCAGAATTAAATGGTTTAAAAGACTTAAGTTGTTAAATTAAAAATAAAGGTTGATTTGATTTAAAAGTAAGGGTTAATTTGACTTAAGGGATTAAATCAACAATTAAAATGTTTAACTCGAATTTATATAATTCGAGATGATTTTAAATTAAGATTTGAATAGAATTAGTTCAAATTGAAATTGATTTGGATTAATTAGAATTGTGATTTAGGATGGATAAGTTTAAAATTCAAATGGAAAATTTGAATTGGATTAATTTGAAATAAAATTGAAGATTGAATGAGTTCAAATTCAAATGGGAATTGGGATTAATTCATATAGAAATTGAAATGATTTGAAATTGAAGTGGATTCAATTTGAAATAAATCAAAATTGATTTGAAATAATTTGGAATTGTGATTAAAGTTGAATAAGTTTAAAAATCAAATGGAGTTTGATTTAAATTTGGAAAGGAATTAAGGTTAATTCAACTTGAATTAGGATTAAATAAATTTCAATGGAAATTGAAGTATTGAGTCAATTTAAATGAAATTGCAATTTAAATTGAATTGTTGGGAAATTAATTGGAAATGGAGATTGGAAAATTAAACGGTTTGACTCGGGACTATTTTCAAAGTAAATTGTTTTAATATAAATATATTTTTCCAAACTATTTACTATACAATCTTTCTCCTCAAACCCCAAACTATCTTATACTTATTTTACAATTATTTTGAAATTATTTAACTATTTTGAAACTGTCTTATAAACTAATTACTATTTTTCTGTTATTTATATCTAATCACTATTTAAAAAAAAAAAAACTATTTTGCAATTATCTAACTATTTTATACCTACTTAACTATTTTACAGCTATTTTACAACTTAATAACTATTTTTCAACTATATTTTAAACTTTTCCAAGCTATTTTTAAAAAATTTAAATTGGTCAGAGTTCAAACAGTTTATAATTGAAGAAATAACTCAATTGGTAATGGAAGCAATTGAGAATAAGTGAATGGAATTAAAAGAAATCTGAATAGAAAAGAGAATTGATTTGGCTAATAACCAATAAAAGATAAATACGTAGGATATACGTACATTATTCTATTCGCATAGTGATTTGATCCAGATTCGAACACAGAATTTCGAGATAGTATTATCGATCCGAGTTGGGATTTTTCGCTCGATTTTCGACGGCGAACCTGGATATGGGTTCTGATTGGTTCTGGATATTCTCTATCATAGCTACGACTATGCAAGGAGAATGACGGTTTCTGATCAAGAAACCAGATCTGAGTCCGCACTAGGAAGTCGGGTGGACGATACTAGTTCGGAAGTGAAATTGTGTGATCGATTGAGTGATCAGATTGATATTGCGTACGGATGATATGTGTACATCGTACGAGTTTGAATGAAATTGATATTGAAGTTTGTGGATAAGGATTGTAAAATGATCTTTGAAATGGATTTGAAATGAAAAGTATATTTGTGAAATATAATGGAATTGGATATTTCTTTGGTTGAAATTTACTTTATGGGGGTAAGTAAATGGTAAATAACTTTATAAGGAAATCAAACTTGAATATTTGATTGACAATAAATAAAGTTATATTTTGTAATATGATAAACTTCCCTTATTGAATCTAGCCAGAATAAAAGGGTTTTTGGAAGTATTTGAAGTATAAAAAGAGGTTTTATACAAGTTTGAAGTGATCCAAAGATTTTTAAAGTTATATATATATATATATAAAGGATCTTATGAGAATGATTTTGGAAAAGGTTTTGGGAACCTATGAATTTGGAAAAGGCTTTTGATTTTTGGGAAAATCAATTTTGGATTTTGGAAAGCCTAGTTTGAGAATTATCGATTTTGGTAATCGATTTTGTGTAAAGGAGATTTTGATAAATCATAAAGGGTATGATTTGAAGATACTATAAGTATATAGTATAAAGTGTTTTGAAAATAGCTCTGGGGAAAAAGGCGCTTCCTTGAAATGAACTTCTCAGGAGTACCACAGGGTGGTACTGCCTTGAGCCCCAAGGGGGGTTTCTAAAGTTGATCCTGTGAGGAGTCCGGACAAACTAGTTCCTGAGGATTATTTGTGTAGCGAAAGTCGAGGGGCTGGTGCCCACAGAGGCATTTGGGTTATTCTGTGACGACAGTGTAACTCGATGTCACTGCGATCTACTGCAGACCATAGCGAAAGTCATGTGTGCCGCTGAGAGCCAACTGTCTACGTTTGATTTTATATCGGTAGACTGTGACACTATGGTAACATAGCGAAAGTCGTGTGTGCCGCTGAGAGCCAACTGTCTACGTTTGATTTTATATCGGTAGACTGCGACCTATGTGGGAGAAGTTTCATTATTTGGCAGCGAAATTCGGTGGCGCTGATGCCTACAGTTATATGGGTTTGTGCTGTGATAGCAACGTAAGGCCCGGGTATAACTGCGATCTGTAGCGGGTTCCATGGCGTAATCGAGGAGCGCGGAGACCTACAGTAATCTGTGGATTTTGCCGGGACGGCAACGTAACCATCGGGTTAACTGCGACCATGGATGGGGCTGATGATTTCCAGAGCATTCTCACCAAAGATATTTCCTCTATTTCAAAAATGTTTTCTATATTTTCAATAAATTATTTTCCAAGTATTTTCACTGGGTGTTGAAAACGGGTCTGCTGAGTACTTATAGATTTTCAGTCTTACGCCTGATCAACGTATGACCGAATTTCTGTGAGAACGATGATGGATTTGTTGAAACATCGAGTTATAAAAACTATTTTTATAAAAACTATTTTATAACATATATAAATTTTAAAAGTGTTTTAAAAATGTTTCAAAGAAAATTTTTCTGATAAATAAGCATTTAATAAATTCTGGCTTCGTTCCTTTTCGAGGACGAAAAGATTTAAAGGGGGAAGGAATGTGATAACCCAGATTTTTGAACATCTGTTAATTGGATAATTAACTGTTTTAATCAATTAAACAGATAGAATCCTGATAATAAAAGATATCCGGATATGTAAATGAATTTGGAAATATAATAAAAATTAAATATCTGGATAAAAATTTTATAATCTACTAATATAATTATTTAAAGTTGGCAAATTATTCTTTTAAAATAAATAATAATGTGTTGTTATATGTATATATATTCATATGAGTAGATTTTACATAGAATTGGATTGGAAAATTCAAGAATAAATATATATGATTATTATTAGTATAAAATTAAGATTTTAAAATCATTCTCTTTTAAAAAGTTATAAATACTAGAAAATGTATGAATATAAATATAAATTCAAACATGCATAAGGACATTTGTAAGACTTGTATGCATGCATAAAACACTTGTAAGCTAAGGATGACATGCATAATAACAAGTGGCTTTTCTCATTTGTATTTTCATTAAAACTGAAATTATATGTAAATAATAGGAAGTAAGAAAACAGGCTATTTCAGTTCAAATCTTTTACAATTCTCTCGGCTCCATTCTTTCTTTTCTTTCTTCATCTTTCAAGATTTAAAACCAAAAACCAGAAAGAAATCTGAAACAAGTTCAGATACCACTGCAAATTAATTCAAAACTGAGATAATTTTTAGCTCAAGCAAAGGTTTTAAGCAAATCAAGTTCAACTCAGAATTTAATTAAAGCCAAGTATAAACCCAGAAAGCATTTCAGTTCCAAAGATCATCTAATCTAGTAGCAGATGAAATTCAAGTTTCAGATCAGTTTCAAATCAAAACAACTAGTGCAAACTTGATAAGGCAAGACAAGGATTAAAACTTCAAACAAGCAAATGCAAACTCAATCCCAGATCAGATTCAAAGTTTCAGTTCAATCATCAATTTCCAGATTGAAATCTAAAACCTGTTCCTCTGTCTTTACAAAAAGGTGAGTAACTTTTAAAACTTAAAGTGAATTTAGGTTGCATGTTATTATTGTAGAAAATATTTCAATTGAGTATATTTACAAGTATGTTTGTGTAGATATTATTGATAAATGCCTGCTGTATGAAGTGTGCATCTGAATATCTGGGACATCTCTGTTCCCAGATTCAAACTTTGGTTTTTAATTTAAAATTGCAATCTTTAGTTTAGTCACTGATAAAAACTTATGTTTCAAAACAAACTTGTATATTCCATTTAAGACTTAGTTAAAATCCATTTAAGTTAAATTGAACTCGAAATCTCACTGGAACTGTAAAACATTAGTGGATGTTAAAAATATGTGAAAATTTAAACTGAATAATTTATAAATTCAGTATTATGAATTAAATACTAAGATCACAACATGAATTTTAGAACAAAAATTAGGATTTTTAGTTAAGGGGGTATGGTGCAGTTCTGTGAAGAACAGAAAAAGGGAATTAAGGGATTTCTTATGATCTATCCATATTGAGGGATCGGGGTTCAATTTGTGGGTAGAGGAGTAACCATTGATAATTGGAAAAATAATTGTTGTTGATGCAAATCAACATGGAGACAGTGGTGATGAATTGTTACCTGTAGCCCTAGTTTAAGCTAGGTAGTTTGTTTTGGTCAGTACTACCTGTAGAGATGATCGAGTTCGATGAAAATTGGGCAGATGGAAGCTTGGCCATAGTTGAAGTCGCAGCCGGAGTTGTTGGATTTTCGGTGGTCGGAGGGCCGTGATCTTGGCGATGTCAGGTTTGGTTGGGGTTGAACTTTTCTGTTCCAGGTTTATGTTTTAAACTCGAATTCAAATTCGAGTTGAATAGGAGCGAGGTGATGATCGTATTGGACTGAGGGGATGGTCTTTGATGTTTGGAAGCCACCGGAGGTGGCTGGAGTGGACCGGAGGCACGGTGCACGTGCACCGTGCACTTTTGATATTCTGAGGTTGCCTGGGTGGAAGCATTAGGGAACTCGAGAATCACTCGAGAAGTTGTGGTATACGACTCGAAGGGGGTATCGGGGATTTTGGGGTCAGACTCGAGAAATTGCTCGTGTTCGAGAAGGATGAAATTAGCAGTTTTAGTTTTAAAATAAAACTGAGGGTAGAAGAAGAAGATGGAAGGGGAAACTCGAAGACTGTCTCGAGTAGGAACGTGGGATGACTCGAAGAGGAATCGTGAGGGAAAGGTTTAGCACGTTGAAAAATATTTTTATAAAATAAAAGTTTGAAATTTTATAATGGTTCTATATTTAAAACTTTTCTAAACGTTCTTAAGCTTTATTTTTAATGGTATGTTTATTAAATTTAAGTTTGTTAAAAACTTAAATAAAAAATGTTTTAAACTTAATCATTTTTTTATATATTTAAATGTTAATTTAAGGTTAAGTTGATAGGGGATTAAGTAATTAATAAGGAAAATGATTTATTAAAGATAATTAAGATTTTGATAATTTAATAAGAGTAATTAATTATTTTAATAATAAATAAATATTTAAAGATTATAATTAATTAATTAGAGTTTAATTAATTTGAAATTAAGAATTATTAAATTAGTAGATAATTAATTAAGAAATTAATTAAGGATTAATAATTGATTAATTAAGAAATAAATTGGTAATTAGTAATTAATCAATTGATAATTAAGCATTAATTAATTAATGAAAGTAATTAAAAAGATAATTTCTTAATAGATAATTACTTAATATAGGTAATTAAAGATTGATTGGAGGTTAATTAAATGATAATTAAAGGTTAATTAATTAATAACTAAAAGATAATTAATAAGTATGATTAATTATTGATTAATTAATTAAGGTTAATTAATCAATGTAATTAATTAAGGAGTGGTTATAATTAATTAAAGTTAATTAAGCATGATTAAAGATAATTAATTTAATCTATATTAGGTGATTAAATTTAATTAATTGTTTAAGTATTAATCTTGCCTATAGATGATAACTTGAATCGAATACCTTGGTTTGTATCAATATCTCTGATATTGAGTTGTGATGTATTGTGATATGATATGATGGGTTAAACTATGATATTATGAGTTATCTATCGATAATTGATTTGCTGTGAGAATATGAGAACCTATGTTTAAAGCTGATTTGTATCCACTTAAACAACTGGGATTAAGATGACATTGAATTCAAAGAGACCGGGGTCGGGTAGCAGTAAATACCCGAAACCACTTCGATTTGAAATCTTCTATAATTCTTTATAGATTGATATGTGAAATCAAATAGGCCGGTTTGAGATGATATGGACCATTTAAACTAAGTTGGATACTTAGATATTGTTTGTAAAAATAAGTGTTAACTATATAAGATGTTTACTTATAGTAAAGTACGAGTTACCCGGGGTTAAATAAGTTCCATGAATTGAAATTTCATGTTAGATGAGTTTACTCACGCTGGTTTGCAGCCTGACCCGGGTGTTACTTTGATGTAATGCTCGGGTCAGACCGAGTATTACAGATTTCAGGTAAGGACGTTCTGGAGCTCAGGAGGCGAGCTGGATGGCAGGAACGTATGGAGTATATTCCGTTGTGATATTATAGTTGTATGAGACATGTTAATTTTAACTGTCTAGTACATTTGTGAATGTTGTAACTCTGATGTATTAAAATGTAATTAACAAATACAGTTTTTCTTTGTATAACTGTTATTATTATTTGTTATTATATTTAATCCGCTGCGAATGTGAGATGTTGTGTTCTCTGTTCTTCTTTCTTCTTTCTGTTTCTTTCTTCTATCTCTTCTTTTTCTTCTAACTATCTGGAATTTTCGGGTTCGAAAATTCCGGGTCGTTACATTTGGAAAAAGAATGAAATTTATAGATGTATAAATTGTGAAGTTAAAAAGGATGAAATTTATAGATGTATAAATCGGGAAGTTAAAATGAATGAAATTGTAGAATAGAAGATTTATAAGAAATTAACTTATAGATTGGATTTTTGCCTTCAAATGAAATATTGATCAAATTTGTTAATAAAGGAGATTTACAAATCGAAGTTGTTATAAAGTAGGAATAGAATTTATAAACGTTGTTTTACAAATTCGAAATCAATTGAATTTGATAAATTTAAATATAGAAGGTTATTAAAGTAGATATATTCGCGATTTTGGATAGCGAATTTCTATTGAAATGAAAATGTGTAGAAATGATTGGAATTGGGTTAAATGAAGTATATTCACGATTTTGGACAGTGAATATATTTTTAAGTGAAAATGGTTATGTTTGGGAAAGTGATATTATAAATGAAGTTAATTGTTTTAAAATATGTTTTAAAACGTGTTAAATATCGAAACCATAGATTTCAACATTTATTGTTGAAATAGACGATTTCGAAAAATAAGGAAATGGCGGACTATAACACTGTTGTTATAGTAAATGATTTCCAAAAGGAAATGTTTTATTTAGTATTGGGATTTACATATCTATCTTAAAATTCGAATCCCTATACTAGTGATTTTGAGTCGTTCGTAACGATGTTTTACGTAACATTCGTTTTGACTCAAATAAATGTGCTTAAGAGAATGTTTTCCTTAAAAGAATGAATATATACTTAATTTGATTTAAGTATATCGAATATTTTCAAACGTTGAAAATAAATGTTTTGTGAAACACTTATTTTTAAATAAGTGTGGAAATGCTTTTCCAATATGAAATGAACTGTTTTGAGATTTTATCTTCAAAGATAAAAAGAAATGTGGGAATTGATTTGAAATTGTTTTCAAACGGTTAAGTGTGGAAATTCTATATCTAGTAAAGATATTTTTGAAAATAAATAATTTGGAAAATTATTTGGAATCTGATGATGTCGCGCATCTTTATTGATAGTTAAATAACCGACTATCAATAATTACCTTAAATAGGTATTTGTTGTGAATTGGATGAATTTGAATGCCACACTTATTTTTAAATAAGCGCTCACTATTCGGGTTAGCCGGGAAAGGACCATGGGGTCGTATAACCCATTCCGAATATGTGATACGTCGTTATGAATTGCATTCGAAGACCGGTGTTGAAGACCGGATATTTTTGAAAACGGAAGTATTACCGTCGAGTTACTCTACATCGGCTGATCTCCGATTTAGAGGTTTTATCACCCTTAGTGACGGGAAGTCCGGACGTGATTAGAAATTTATCCGGATATGCAAGGGCTTCGTGAGAAGTGCCTTCGGTTCTGTTCGATCCCGGAACAGACTTGTATGGATTGTGTGTCTGACGTTACAATTTGAGATATAAAGCTGATTTCTTTCAAATACATTTCTGTTGGTGGTGGAGAATTTATTCTCTTAGCTTAACACCCTTCTCTGAGACGTACGAGCTCAGATGTTATGTAGTTGAAATTTATCAGCGATATATCCCAATTTGGTAACGTGGCATACTGAGTGTTGCTGTGAAATGATCAGTGTTTGATCATTTGCGATATGATCATTTGTTTGATCTTATATCTTTGTGATCATAGGTTGATCATTTTTGTTTGACCCGAAGCAGGGCTTTGTAGAAAGCGTAGCTTTGTGGACGAGACTTCGTCGAGCCTCACACCCCGAAAATGGTCGAAACAGGAAGGATGCAGCAAGGTTCTAGGGAGTAGCGCCCCTTAGTGTATGTCATTCCTTCTGGATAGAGGTGGTATCATGGTATGGAGCCCAGATACTTAACCTATGTGGTTGCTGCATTATTATCTATGTGGTTTGTTGGAAATCGGGGATCCTCGGGAAGATCGGTTACGATCGGGGGATGGCATACGCGTGTCAGTAGTTACCTATTTTTGCAGAGGTAACCCGGCCTTGTGTTGGCAGAGATCTAACCGTAACGTTAGATTCTCGGGTCGTCTATTCCAGGGACGTACCCATCGTGGATAGGAAGTTCCTTAGCCTGACCATTTGTTGGAAATCCAAAGAAACAATACGCGACTTGTACGGTTTTAGTTGTATTACCTGCTATGGAATGTGGCGGTAACCTGCTATTGAACATAGTAGCTATAGTAGGCATAAGTGCGGAATGCCTATGCTGGCTAAGATTTATATTATACTTTCGAAATGTTTTCTACACTATGCACTAATAATAATATCAAAAAGAATTTGATTTTTGCGTAGTAAGCATCTTTGACTATCATAAGAAGAAATCTCCTCTAATTCTGCGTTTGCATTGTGTGTGTGGCGGGAGGTCTTATGGTAGTTTCATTTTCCAAAAGCATTTCGAATTGACTTTAAAAATTATTTTGTTGTTATAAAGAATAACTGTTTTACGATCTCACACCAGTCACCATGACTGACTTGGAGTTTATTGTTTCCCTTCTAAACTCTGGGTGCCCACCAATTTCCACACGGGCAGCCTAGAGTTATGTTATTCAGGATATTCTGGAGCTTTGGAAGCAAGCTTGATGGCGTAACGTATCACACGTACTTATTTATTTATTCCGCTGTGTATTCTGTATGAGGACAAGTTTATATAACTGTCCATTGTTGTATATTGACTCTGATGATTGATGTATGTATAAAATGATATAGTTCTTTGTTTTAAAAGATTATTCATTTACCTATTATATATTGTTCCGCTGCGATATGTGAGATTCTGATATTGTTTTCGTTTCTGCTCTTGTTCTGTTGTTGTTCTTCTTCCTTCTTCTTCTGTTTTCTTCTTCTTCTGCCTTTTTCTTCTTTCTTAAACCCTCACTATTGGAGTTTCCGGCACTCGATTGCTCGACAGTCGATAAAGTGAGTATCGATGTCGAATTTTCGAAAGTCGAAAATTTCGGTACGTGACAGCGTGGTATCAGAGCATATGGTTAAGCGACAACCCTGCTCTGTTGGGTGTTACTCATTAGAGATAGAGTCAGCAGTACTCTAGAATGAGTTGAGTGTAATAATAGATACGAGTGCGTATTTGTTAGTGAATATAAAATTGTTTTATATTGTGATGATTGGTTTGTTGAGTGGCATATGGATTCTGGTCGGTATTGTCCGTACAACTCTATCGATAGGGATCTCTAAACACTTGTATAGAACAATTCGGCACAATATTGTTTTAAATAGGGTAAATGAGATAATTTTGCCCAAAACTATTTTTGTATAGAAAAGAAATGTTTTTCTATAAAATACTATAGTATATGGTTGCATGGATGTTAGGAAGTAATAATAGTGAATTATCATCACTGAAATTGAATAAGAAATTGGAATTATAACTCCAAAGTTAAGAAATGAATTCACATATAAATGAAATGTGAGGATGTAAATTATAAAAGTGATTTGTAATTTAAAACGAAATTCCAGAGAAGTTTTTGGAAATGTTTTGAAAAGAATTTGAGAATTTTGGAGATTTGAAAAGTTTAAACCTTTTTGATTTGAAAATGGATTTCAAAGGATTTTGGAAAAATGTTTTGACGGAATGAAAAGCTCTAAACTCTTTTCGGTCGCTGGAAAATAACTTCGGTAATGACTGCAGCATCATCGATGTTCATTTTCGGGTTTCCAAAAGAGGAAATTGCTGCTAAATTGTTTTAAATGGAAGTTGTTTGGAAATTTGGGTTTTGTTTTGGAAATTCAAAGGATAATTTGAATTGTTTTCAAAATGGCTTTGAAATGTTGGTAAACTCTGGAATGCTATATAAAGATATTTATGAAATATTATTAAGTTGATAACTTATAAAAATTGGATTTTGATAGAATAAATTTAACTTAAAGGATGGAGTTAAATTAATGTAAGTACAAGTGAATCAATTTAATGAAAGTAAATTGAATGTTGAAAAATTCATTTCGAATTCGTAAGCAAATGAATTGAATTGAAAAAATGTAAAATGAAAGATGAATTAAAATTTCAATAATGGAATGTGATTTGATTTGAATCACGTTGAATAGAAAATTCCTAACTTGGAAAAGAAAAAAATGAATAAAGATTGAATCCGAATAAACTACTTTGATAATTAATTAATTCATGAAATGGAAGTTGAATTAGTTAAATTGAAACTTGAATTGTGAGCTAAATGAAAAGAGATGGTTCGAATTTAAAGATAAATTCAAGTAAGTAGAAATAAATTTCAAATGAAGGGAATTTACAATTGTAAGTGAATAAAATTGAAACTGAATGTTGAAACCGAATTTGAATAAGTAAATTAGAATTTGTGATGAATTTGTAAATGAAAGCTAATCGATAAAAAATTCAATATTCAGAATAGAAGATAAAAATTGAATTAAAATTGAATTGAAATTATGAATAGAATTCAAATGGAATTTGAAATGTAAAATTGAATGATAATGAATATGTAACTTCAATAGTGAAGTAAAATTGTATAAGCAGTTGGTATCGAAATTTTTGTAGTGGAATTTGCAAAATGGTTTGAATATGTAACTAGATATTACGGCTAGTAGCATATACAGGTATATAAAGGGATTGATTTGATTTCAAAGATAAATTTGAATTGCTCGACAAAAAGGTATGTATTTTAAATTTCGATATGAGATTTGATGATTTCTTGTCTAGCCGCTTGGCTTTTTCTTTTTCTTTTTGAAATCTGAGAGTCCGTAGGGACGTTTTGTAGTAGTGCCGTATTAGCCGCGCAAAGGAGACGCTGGCGAAATTTTTCGGAAATTTAGAGCGTTAGAAAATTTTTGAGAAAATTTGGAAGTTTACAATTTGAATTTAAACTTAAATTTAAATTGTTAAGGAAACAATGTTGTTGAAACTTATAATTGAAGTTGAAAAATTAGTTGAACTAATAACGAATCTTTAGTAGAAAGATTTGTTTTGAGAATTTGATAAAACTATTAAATTGTCAAAAAAAATAGTAGACGAGTTAAGGACCTTTCTTTCTAACTTGTAATTTCGAGGACGAAATTCTTTTAAGGGGGGAAGTCTGTAACGACCCAGAATTTTGAACAAATTAAATTGAGAATATTTAATTAATTTTAAATATTTGAACGATAATTTAATTTGAATCTCCGATATAACTTTCTAATTGGCGATTAAATTATAAAATTTAATATGTTAAATGTTGAATAAAAATTTAAATCTTCAATTTAAAGTTGAAGAAAAATATTTCGAAAGCTTTCAAAATTTATATTGATGATACTGAAGATAATATAAGCTTAAGAATTTAATTTCGAACTGTTTCGTTCATTTTTGAAATTTAATTGTTCGAATCGATATTTAAAAATAGTCAATTTTCAAACAGTCTCGGAATTCGACGAAACCAGTTCCATTGGGTCCGTAATATTGTATTATTACTGGATTTCCAATTTCGTATTTTTCGGAGTTAGTATGAGAGCGTACGACGTATAAACGCATCGAAAATTTAAATCGAATTCGATTGAAATTTTAAATTTGAATTTTGTCACATCAGTTGTTTTTTTCGTTCCTTTAAGCACGCCGAGAATCACGATAAAAGAAATCGTGCGACCCATCCCTTTTCGTTTTTAAATTCCCCTCTCCCTCTTCGTAAATCAAAACGAACGAGAAAATAAAAGTAATGGCCGAGATCCTCAAAATTTCAAAGAACATTTAATTCGTTCAATTTAAATTCGCGAGCCCTCTTCTCCTCATCTCGTCCTCATTCTTTCGTTCTTTCCCTTTTCATCACAAAGAAAAAAAATCGAACGATCAGAAAATTGATTCGAACTGAGAAAAATATGGGACTCGTTCAGAGGGAGATCGCGAGTTGCCCTAGTTCGAAGTCGAAGGCTGGGTGCACGATTTCAATCGCGTTGCCAACCTTTAGTCCATTCTCGAAATCGATGCTAGCAGGGGATATTCGTTTGGAATCGAATCAAGAGAGGCGATGATTGGGTGTGGTTGTTCGAGATCACGGCGGAGGGGATTTGTCGCGTTCGAGCGGCATCTGCTGGAGATCTCGCAAGAGCAAAGCAAGGCTTCGGCAGCAAAAGCTGGAAGCGTGAGGGAATCTCGATCGTGCTCGCGTGTGGGTTGCAGAAGGCCAGCGCGACACAGTCGCGATTAGGGTTCGATTTCGTGTGTCACGACTGGTATGTGTCGAGTGGGGGGGACTCTGGGTTGCCTTGGTCGAGATGCTCGGTGATGGAGATGACGTGATCGAGTGGCACTGGCGAGTAGATGGGTGGTCAGCGGTAGACCGGTAGTGGAATTTCGGTTCGTCGAGGGTGTCTTCGAGTTTGAATTCACAGTGAGGTATATTTGTAGTTTTATTTTATTTTAAATTTTCCAGTAAAATGTTAAAATATGAGGATATTTTTACAGAGAAAAAAATAATAATAAACTGAAATGAATATACATATATACCTATCTTTATTTACTAGTTTAATTTTAAAGCAATATATTTGTTTAAGATTTTTTGGCCAGTAAAGGATTATTAAAGAAAATTGGTTTGAAATATAATTATTCATTAAGAATTTAATCATTAGTTAAGATTAAATCATTTTCTAACTAAAATTATTATCATAGGAAATTTGATTTGAAATTAAATTATCAGTTAAAATAATTGTTAGTTAAATTAAATTAATAAATGGTAATTAATTGATCGATTAATTCAAATATTGATGAATTGTATAAAATATTTATACAAGGTTAAAAATCGAGAAAATCGAGTCAAGGTGGAAATTGGATGGCAAATTAAAAGCTAAGGTGAGATCTTCTCACTCAAAAATTGAAAAGTGGAATTTTCAGTTATTAATTTGATTGCTATTGGATGTGATATTAGATATAGCAGGATATATATCTATATATATAGCAATATATACATATTGGCATATGTATATATTGGATTGATTGATTTCCCGCCTCGTATAGCGGATGAGACCCTATTGCGCCGTTAGTAAGCGGATTTTTATAAAACCCATATACCGCGATAATTCCGTACTGGAGCGGAATTGGTATTGTGCTAACATCTTTGGATGCAGGGAAACAGGTTGGAGGGATCCAACTGGACCCCTCACATTCATTGATTTTATTTATACTGTGATATGAATCTGTGAATGATTATATTGATGTTATTAATCATATTGATATCTGGAAATTGTTTGAAGCTAAAATTTAGCTGATGTTTGATATCATTGGATTCCAAAAATAAATGAAATTGGATTTTTGAAATCAAAATAGAAATTTTTAAGTAAATAAATTTTTAGAGATTGAATAAATTCGAAGAAAAGAATTTAAAAGTATAAAAGCTGATTTTTATAATCTTATCGAATAAATTCCAGAATAAAGTGAAAATGCTAAATAAATGGATTTCATAAAACAGTGATTATAAATTGAAGAATTTAATTTAAATTTGGATTTTTAAATAGATTGAAAGAGATAAAGAAATTTATTTTCTTTAAAAGGAATTTATTTAGAAAAGAAATAAGTGGGAAGTCCAATTAGAAATTTAATTGCAAATTGAAACGAATTTGGAAAAAGAATGAAATTTATAGATGTATAAATTGTGAAGTTAAAAAGGATGAAATTTATAGATGTATAAATCGGGAAGTTAAAATGAATGAAATTGTAGAATAGAAGATTTATAAGAAATTAACTTATAGATTGGATTTTTGCCTTCAAATGAAATATTGATCAAATTTGTTAATAAAGGAGATTTACAAATCGAAGTTGTTATAAAGTAGGAATAGAATTTATAAACGTTGTTTTACAAATTCGAAATCAATTGAATTTGATAAATTTAAATATAGAAGGTTATTAAAGTAGATATATTCGCGATTTTGGATAGCGAATTTCTATTGAAATGAAAATGTGTAGAAATGATTGGAATTGGGTTAAATGAAGTATATTCACGATTTTGGACAGTGAATATATTTTTAAGTGAAAATGGTTATGTTTGGGAAAGCGATATTATAAATGAAGTTAATTGTTTTAAAAGATGTTTTAAAACGTGTTAAATATCGAAACCATAGATTTCAACATTTATTGTTGAAATAGACGATTTCGAAAAATAAGGAAATGGCGGACTATAACACTGTTGTTATAGTAAATGATTTCCAAAAGGAAATGTTTTATATAGTATTGGGATTTACATATCTATCTTAAAATTCGAATCCCTATACTAGTGATTTTGAGTCGTTCGTAACGATGTTTTACGTAACATTCGTTTTGACTCAAATAAACGTGCTTAAGAGAATGTTTTCCTTAAAAGAATGAATATATACTTAATTTGATTTAAGTATATCGAATATTTTCAAACATTGAAAATAAATGTTTTGTGAAACACTTATTTTTAAATAAGTGTGGAAATGCTTTTCCAATATGAAATGAACTGTTTTGAGATTTTATCTTCAAAGATAAAAAGAAATGTGGGAATTGATTTGAAATTGTTTTCAAACGGTTAAGTGTGGAAATTCTATATCTAGTAAAGATATTTTTGAAAATAAATAATTTGGAAAATTATTTGGAATCTGATGATGTCGCGCATCTTTATTGATAGTTAAATAACCGACTATCAATAATTACCTTAAATAGGTATTTGTTGTGAATTGGATGAATTTGAATGCCACACTTATTTTTAAATAAGCGCTCACTATTCGGGTTAGGCGGGAAAGGACCATGGGGTCGTATAACCCATTCCGAATATGTGATACGTCGTTATGAATTGCATTCGAAGACCGGTGTTGAAGACCGGATATTTTTGAAAACGGAAGGATTACCGTCGAGTTACTCTACATCGGCTGATCTCCGGTTTAGAGGGTTTATCACCCTTAGTGACGGTGTGATATCCCGGAATTTTGGCAATATCAATTTAATAATCTTTATTAATAATTAAATTGATTTGTTGATTTTATTTTATAAATTGACAAGTTTATTCATTTTAAAGGTTAATAATATTTTAATTTGGCAATATTTATTAATATCTTTTCTAACAATTTAAAATTGGTGAGATTTATCTTTCAAAACTTATATAAATATATTATAAATAGGTAGACTTTAATTTAATAAAGGATATGTTTTCAAATTATAATATATAAGTATATATATTGTTATTTGAAGTTATGTATTAAAATTCAATATAGTAATTATAAAAATTAATGTTAAAAGTATTTTCCATTTAGAATATATGTATTTATATATATTGAAATGAAAAAAGTATTGATTTGAATTTAATAAGTATTTTCAAACTTTAATATATATATAATTTGTAATTTGAAAGGTAAATTTGATTTAATACTTTTGGAAATGATATTTAAAATTTAAATCTAAGGTTCATTTGTTTTAATATTCTTTCATTTTATAAATTGTTCTAAATTTTTATATTAAGAGTTAAAATAAATTTCTCAAATTTATAAACATATGATTTGAATCAAAACATAGGTTACTTGAATTCATATGAATATTTATTAAAGGATAAGTATACACATTTTATAATCATATGGATATTACATAAATACATGTATATAGTTTAAATAGATTATTAAATAAGATAATAACTTTTGTAAACAATTGTTAAACATTCATTAAACATTAAAATAACCCTTATATAACACTTGTAAACATATGGAAGCTTGGAGTGTTTAGGTGTAAGTTAATTAACATCTAAGAAGGACAAATGTCAATATTCTTTTTAATAATTAAAATAAATAAATTAAAATATATAAGAAGAAGATCTGTTTTTACTTTCAGCTCTAATCTATCTTCTTTTCTTTTTCTACTAAAACTAAATTCAAATCAAAAGAAAAGATAAAAACCTGGAAATCTGAGAAAATGGAAACTGGAAATTTAACAAGGCTTGAAAACAAAACTAAAGGCAACATCAGATTCAAATTCTTCAAGTATAATCAGATAAGGCAGATCTAACAACAAGCAACTAAATGCAAGGATCAACAACAAGATTTAAATTCAACAAAGCAAAATGAAATGAAGTTCAAAATCAAACAAGACTGGAACAAGTCTGGAAACCATCAGCCTGTAGTGTTTTCTGTCTCTGTTCATTGCTAGGTGAGTAAATATTTATTTTTAAAAACAGTTTGAAACTTGAGATTTGAACTTAGTTGCTTGTGATGAAATGATATAAATGTTTATAGAAAATGCCTTGATATGAATGCATGTAAGTAATAAGTATTGAATGCCTGTGTGAAAAAAAAAAATAGGCTCTGTTGTTTAACAGATTATGATTTTTTTTTCTCTCTAAATTAAATTTCTCATCATCTAGTCTCTATTAGCTTTGGGTTTGTGGATGAAAAATGTTCGAAAACATGTAGCGTAACTCTTAAAAATAAGATCTGGAATTTATATTAAATATTCATCTCGAAATTTTATAAGTAACAGTAAAATTGTAATTTGGGTCAAATTCTTATCAATCAAATTTTAAGTATTGATTACATAGCTGAATTTGTTATAGAAAATGATGAATTTTAATGTGAATATCATAATTTTTAGAGTGGTATTCGTCGAGATATGTGGAGTTGAACAGTTTCGACATTTTCGTCGATTTACGTTGATCGGCGACTCTGGAGTGTTTGATATTTGGGCTGGAGAAGGTCGGAAGCTTGGAGATCTCTGGAAAAATACTGGTGGGTTTTCTGGTTGGCCGTGGTAATGGGATTAGATCGAACTAGGGTTACAGAGGCATTGTGAAACGATGATGTTTAAGGGGTTCTCGCGATGGCCATGATAAATCGGAGATGATCGCGAGTGTTTGGATAGTTGCATGGATCGGTGAAGATACTCTGGTCGGAGTCTCAACGTTTCTGGTGGTCGGAGGCGACGAGGGGAAGCAAATTCCGGCAATGGTGTTCCAGATTTTTGGTGGTTGGGTTCGATTTTGTTGACGAAGTGAGATCATCGATCTGGGTTTGGTTTTGGAATCGTGTGGGTTCGTGGAGACGTGGAGAAGTATCGCGGTGATCTCCGGTGGTCGGAGTTGGTGGTGTACGTGCACCACGTGCACGTTTGTGCCATCAGAATCGAGCGTGTTGGGAAAGACGAAGGCGACACGGGGAAAGTCTCGTGTTATCTGCAGTTCGACTCGAAGTAGAGATGTTCGTGAATTCCTCGCGAATGATTCGGGGAAGAAGTGAAGCGGGCTCGAAGTTTTTACGTGATGACTCGAAGTATACGAGAGGGGAGAAAGACTCGGGGTTTTAGAATTGTCTGCTCGGGTTTTCTTTTGTTTAGACTCGGGTTTTGGGTTTTTTTAGTATTCCAAGTTTTAGTTTAAAAGAATACTCATGTTTAAGTTTTAATTTAAAGAAAACAGTGATCAGATTTTTAATGTAAGATAAATTTTGAAAGCCAGGTATTTAATAGAGGCTTGACCAAGTTAAAAATAAAAAAAAAAAAATGTTTAACTAAGTTTAATAAAGAAATTTAATCAAGTTCAAATGTATAAGTTTTAAAGGTATATTCAAATAAATTTAAGAATTTAAAGGGATGAGGTTTTGATTTAATTTATGAAACAAGATTTATCAAGTTTTCCAAAGATTTTAAATGTTAAATTTTAAATGGTTAATTTGTTTCATTTAAATAAATTATATATCTTTAACTATATAAATTATTTCTAAATGTTTTCTAATGAAGATTAAATAATGTAATTAAATAATAAATTAAGATAAAAGAATTTATCTTAAATTAATTAAGGTTGTAATTAATTAGGATAATTAATTAGTGGGATTAATTAAAGTTAATCACTTAATGTAAAAGGGTAATTACTTATGGAAGTAATTAATTGAAGTGATTAATGGGTAATCACTTGTTGTAGTCAATTAAGAAATTAATTAAGTTAATTGTCTGAAGATAATTAATTATGGAATAATTAATTAATTAAAGAATTTAATTATTTAATGGTGGAATTAATTACTTGTTAACGTAATTAGTTAAGAGGGATCATTTAATGAAGTAATTAGAAGATAATTACTTAGGTAAGTAATTAAGAGTTAATTACTTAATTATTTTAGTTAATTAATTAATGTGATAAATTAAAGGTGTTTAATTTAAGATTAATTACTAAGTGTAATTAATTAATAAAGTAATTAATTAAGGATTAATTTAAATTGATTAATATTTACTTAATGAAGCAATTAAAGATTAATTAATTAGATTAATTAATCAAGGTTAATATAATTAATTAAGAAGTAATTAATTAAGATAAGTAATTACAAGATCGTTAATTACTGTTTATGATTAATTAAGGTTAATTAATGAATGTAGTTAATTAAAGATTAATTATTTAATTAACTAGAAGGTAATTAATTAATGAAGTAATTAGAGGATTATTAATGGAATTAATCAAGATTGATTAATAAAAGTAATTAATTTAAGTATGATTAATTAATTGTAATTAATTGAGGATTTATATAATTAATTATAGTTAATTAATAAATAAAGGTTCATTAATTATTTTAATTAATGATAGTAATTAAAGATTAATTACTGTATATGGTTAAGGATAATTACTTGAATGTAATTAAAGATAATTAATCAAGGAAGATCATTAAGAAATGATTTATTAATTAATTTGTAATTAATTAATGTTAGTAAGCAGGATTAAGATAATCCAAGTAATTTAAGGATAGTAATTAATTTAATTAAAGGTTAATTAAATTGATTAAGAATTAATCAAACCTGCTTATGGATGATTGATTGATATTGGATGATTGATATTGGATGATTGATATTGGATGATTTGGATATGATATCTCTGATATGTGATATATGCTGCTTTGTGAGATGAATGTTTGATAGGAATTATCTATTGTGATAATGTGATTTATCTATCTGTTTATATCATCCTGAATATAAGTTAAATGTTTAAAACCTTTAAACAACTTGGCCTTAAAAGATACGTTTTGGATTTCGATGAGACCGGGATCGGGTTTCCGTATACCGGATTTCCAGGTCTGGAGACCCGAATACCACATCGATCCAAATTAACGATAGGTCGTGAATCTCAAGTGAAGATGAAGATTTAGAGTGCAAGGGTTATTGTCGTTAACTCTGAGGGTGATTCCAAAACGAGTGTAACGAGATAATGCCTTCGGTTTCGTTCGAACCCGGAACGAACTTATATGGATTGAATGCTTTCAGCACATCGTCAGGCGGACGATGAGCATTCTAAGTGATATGTTCTGATTAAAGGTAATCGTAACCTCAAGCCTCATCAACCGGGAATGGCTAAAACAGGGGAGGTGCAGCAAGGCTTCGTGGGTAGCACCCACTGAGAGCAAGATAGATCCCTGTCTAGAGGTCCCTTTTCTTTTATTCGGCTTAGTGTGTGGTTGGTCGCGCCAACTACGGGATTATCTTGTTCGGGATTATCCAGTAAGGGATGGTTCCGGCTTTGTGTTGCAGGGGAGCGGGCGTACTCCTCGGTACGGTGATCTAGGCCACGTACTGTGACGGGCGGTACCCCAGTAGCCCTGCCATTGTATGGAATCCAAACTCCAATAAGTGCCGTACGTATTAGTTGTGCCCAACTATGTTGGAATGTGAGATGTAAGCATTTCAGCTATTTCTGTATTTTACTTGGAAACCCTAGACCCTATTATAATACAATCGGATTTCCTATCAAATGTTTTAGTTAGCGTAAGGTAAAAGCTTACCCATGTTTATGTGTGGGAAGTCTTACGTGATACTTTTGTTTTCAAAGATTTTCAAAGTTAAGCAATTTAAACCGTTTACTCACACCAGACCCATGTCTGACCCAAGTGTTTATTTTCTGTTTTATTAAACTCTTGGGTACTCAATATTGTATTGAGTAGTCGAGGGATTCAGGTTAGTCTTGACGAATACTGGAGGAGCTGAGGAGCAGGAGGCTTCAGCGAATAGATATATAGAGTTTCCGCTGTGTTTGTATTAGTCTGTATTGTACTGGTGTACTTGTGTTGTGTAATAGACAGAAGTTTATAACTGTCTATTCTGTGATGTATAAAGAGTGTACTCTGATGTATATGATACTATGTAATATCTTATGTGATAATATATTTCTCGTTCCGCTGTGAGATTTCTGATGTGTTGTTGTTCTCTCTTCTTTTCTTTTCTTCTTCTATCCCTTTCTTTCTTCATAACGATGCGTCTTTCTAGGCAAAGAAAGTCCGGGTCGTTACATTTGGTATCAGAGCATAGGTTGAGCGAATGCCTAAGCTTTTGGTTAAGTGAATATCAGAACACTAGGTTGAGTGAATACCTAGGCTCTGAAGTGGTGTCTATCTTGAGAGCGCGTAATTGTTAGTTATATAAAAATGATTTTATATTGTGTTAATTGATCGGTTGAGTGGTATATGGATTCTGGTCAATACGAGTAGCTAACGTTATTGATAGGGATCTCTAAACACTTGAACCAGGCCAACGGACACAATATTGTTTTAAAGAGGTAGATGAAATAATTCTACCCAGAAATAATTTCTATATAAAAAGTATCATTTTAAATATATATATTTATGTATTTCTACCTATTTGTTGGGTTACCTGTTCGGGTTTTCCAATATAAGTTATAAAGGTAGATAAGGTGGTAGTGTGAGTAACACGACTACCAATGGTTGGAATTTGAGTATTGAGGTTGGAAGTATATCTGACGAGACTATAGACCTAATACCGTCTCGAGTAAACTTTGTTGTGGTGTAAAGATTTCACAGATCTCTGAAGGAAACCAGTTATGGTTTAGATTTTATCTTTGAAGTTGGATGAATAGAGTAGATCTATTGGATGAGCTGAAGAGAGTGATGGTATTTTGGTAACCTCAGGAAGTAGTAGCTGTGTGATGAGACACGGTGGCTATGGACGTTTCTGAAGATGTTTCTTCTGGAACAAGTTTGAAGAAGTGAGTCTGTTTCAGTGCTGTGGCTGAGTCCAGTGGGGTGTTTCTATTTGCTTTGAGGTCCGAGTTTCTCGAGGAGTTTCGGATAAGAAGTCTTTGGTTTGTGGCAGCAGTGCGACTCGGAGTGTTCTATGTTGGCAGAAGTTTCTGGCTGAGCAGTTTTTCTGAAGGTGAAGTTCAGAAGCAGTTGAGTGAATCCATTTCTTCGAGGGATTGGTTAGTCAAATATAAGCTGTTCTGATTAGTGAAGAGAGAACAGTTATCTTTGGAAATTAGGCCGAGCTGATCGCAAAAGTGACTTGCGATTGTTTAAGTATTCTCTTGGGATTATTGGAGATTGAGATTCCGTATCGACTTGATTCGTGGAGTTACCAGAAGTTCAGCTTAGTAGAAGGATGTCTCCTAGAGAATAATTTGGTGAAGCAGCTCAGGATTCTTTGGAGAGGGATTGACCACACCTAATTTTCTGGTGAGGATTCTGTTAAGGTGTTTTGACCAAGTAGAATGGTTCACTAAGATTTTATGGTCTGATGAACTTTGGATGATCAAGTTTGTGCTCGAGTTTCTCCGATGGCATTCTCATCTGTTCAAAATCAGAATTGTGCAGCGAAAGCAAGATAGCAGCCATTCTAGAGTGGAAGCAACCGAGAGTTGTAATTTTCTTCGAGTAGAGGATTTCTATAGGAAATTCAAGTGTATCTCTAAGTGTGAAGAAATTTTCGGGATTTGGAGGTAAAGTTGTCAAGTGCAACTGTTTTGACTATTTCAGATAGGAGAGGTAGTGCGAAGTTCTCTAATGTTTGTAGAGTAGAGTTGTGTTTTGGATTTCGGCATATTTTTGAGAAACCATTTTTTTGAGTAGGATCCGGAAATTGGTTTGATGTTGGTCTAATCTGTTTCAAGAAGCATCAGCAAGGGTTAAGCTGATCAGGAAGAATGAAGTGACTCAGGATCGTCAAAGGAGTTATGCAGTTAAGAATTGATGGAATTTGGAAATTGATGTGAAACTGGATATTGTTTAAGTTTTCTCCGATCAAAGGAGATATAAGATTTAGTAAGACTGAAGAGTTAGCTCCGGAAGTACTATGAGATTTTTCTGTGTTCTCAAAAGGATTAGTTCTTTGATCTATAGGATTGAGTTGCCGGTTCGGATAACTGGAATTCATTTTATTTCACATATCTCTGAGGAATATGTGTATGATTCATCGAGTAATGGAATCAGCAGTTCAGGAGGATAGTTGGGATGGTTTTGAGTTAGTCTAATATCTTGTTCAGATTTGTGATCTAGAAAGGAAGGACTTCTAGATTATTGTAGATAGTTAGTTAAGATCCTGTAGAACGAATATCCCGGTATATATATATACTTGGGGAAACTCGAGGGAATTCTATCCAGAATTTTGTCTGGATAGTTAAATTTGTTTGATTAAATTGTTTGCTATGATTGTTAGAATATGATTGATATGTATGGTTGCTGTTTGAAATTAAAATTAAAATTTTGCTGGGTTATTAAATTATCTTTGCTTTTAAATTTCGGGGACGAAATTATTTTAAGGGGGGAAGAATGTGATATCCCGGAATTTTGGCAATATCAATTTAATAATCTTTATTAATAATTAAATTGATTTGTTGATTTTATTTTATAAATTGACAAGTTTATTCATTTTAAAGGTTAATAATATTTTAATTTGGCAATATTTATTAATATCTTTTCTAACAATTTAAAATTGGTGAGATTTATCTTTCAAAACTTATATAAATATATTATAAATAGGTAGACTTTAATTTAATAAAGGATATGTTTTCAAATTATAATATATAAGTATATATATTGTTATTTGAAGTTATGTATTAAAATTCAATATAGTAATTATAAAAATTAATGTTAAAAGTATTTTCCATTTAGAATATATGTATTTATATATATTGAAATGAAAAAAGTATTGATTTGAATTTAATAAGTATTTTCAAACTTTAATATATATATATAATTTGTAATTTGAAAGGTAAATTTGATTTAATACTTTTGGAAATGATATTTAAAATTTAAATCTAAGGTTCATTTGTTTTAATATTCTTTCATTTTATAAATTGTTCTAAATTTTTATATTAAGAGTTAAAATAAATTTCTCAAATTTATAAACATATGATTTGAATCAAAACATAGGTTACTTGAATTCATATGAATATTTATTAAAGGATAAGTATACACATTTTATAATCATATGGATATTACATAAATACATGTATATAGTTTAAATAGATTATTAAATAAGATAATAACTTTTGTAAACAATTGTTAAACATTCATTAAACATTAAAATAACCCTTATATAACACTTGTAAACATATGGAAGCTTGGAGTGTTTAGGTGTAAGTTAATTAACATCTAAGAAGGACAAATGTCAATATTCTTTTTAATAATTAAAATAAATAAATTAAAATATGTAAGAAGAAGATCTGTTTTTACTTTCAGCTCTAATCTATCTTCTTTTCTTTTTCTACTAAAACTAAATTCAAATCAAAAGAAAAGATAAAAACCTGGAAATCTGAGAAAATGGAAACTGGAAATTTAACAAGGCTTGAAAACAAAACTAAAGGCAACATCAGATTCAAATTCTTCAAGTATAATCAGATAAGGCAGATCTAACAACAAGCAACTAAATGCAAGGATCAACAACAAGATTTAAATTCAACAAAGCAAAATGAAATGAAGTTCAAAATCGAACAAGACTGGAACAAGTCTGGAAACCATCAGCCTGTAGTGTTTTCTGTCTCTGTTCATTGCTAGGTGAGTAAATATTTATTTTTAAAAACAGTTTGAAACTTGAGATTTGAACTTAGTTGCTTGTGATGAAATGATATAAATGTTTATAGAAAATGCCTTGATATGAATGCATGTAAGTAATAAGTATTGAATGCCTGTGTGAAAAAAAAATAGGCTCTGTTGTTTAACAGATTATGATTTTTTTTTCTCTCTAAATTAAATTTCTCATCATCTAGTCTCTATTAGCTTTGGGTTTGTGGATGAAAAATGTTCGAAAACATGTAGCGTAACTCTTAAAAATAAGATCTGGAATTTATATTAAATATTCATCTCGAAATTTTATAAGTAACAGTAAAATTGTAATTTGGGTCAAATTCTTATCAATCAAATTTTAAGTATTGATTACATAGCTGAATTTGTTATAGAAAATGATGAATTTTAATGTGAATATCATAATTTTTAGAGTGGTATTCGTCGAGATATGTGGAGTTGAACAGTTTCGACATTTTCGTCGATTTACGTTGATCGGCGACTCTGGAGTGTTTGATATTTGGGCTGGAGAAGGTCGGAAGCTTGGAGATCTCTGGAAAAATACTGGTGGGTTTTCTGGTTGGCCATGGTAATGGGATTATATCGAACTAGGGTTACAGAGGCATTGTGAAACGATGATGTTTAAGGGGTTCTCGCGATGGCCATGATAAATCGGAGATGATCGCGAGTGTTTGGATAGTTGCATGTATCGGTGAAGATACTCTGGTCGGAGTCTCAACGTTTCTGGTGGTCGGAGGCGACGAGGGGAAGCAAATTCCGGCAATGGTGTTCCAGATTTTTGGTGGTTGGGTTCGATTTTGTTGACGAAGTGAGATCATCGATCTGGGTTTGGTTTCGGAATCGTGTGGGTTCGTGGAGACGTGGAGAAGTATCGCGGTGATCTCCGGTGGTCGGAGTTGGTGGTGTACGTGCACCACGTGCACGTTTGTGCCATCAGAATCGAGCGTGTTGGGAAAGACGAAGGCGACACGGGGAAAGTCTCGTGTTATCTGCAGTTCGACTCGAAGTAGAGATGTTCGTGAATTCCTCGCGAATGATTCGGGGAAGAAGTGAAGCGGGCTCGAAGTTTTTACGTGATGACTCGAAGTATACGAGAGGGGAGAAAGACTCGGGGTTTTAGAATTGTCTGCTCGGGTTTTCTTTTGTTTAGACTCGGGTTTTGGGTTTTTTTAGTATTCCAAGTTTTAGTTTAAAATAATACTCATGTTTAAGTTTTAATTTAAAGAAAACAGTGATCAGATTTTTAATGTAAGATAAATTTTGAAAGCCAGGTATTTAATAGAGGCTTGACCAAGTTAAAAATAAAAAAAAAAAATGTTTAACTAAGTTTAATAAAGAAATTTAATCAAGTTCAAATGTATAAGTTTTAAAGGTATATTCAAATAAATTTAAGAATTTAAAGGGATGAGGTTTTGATTTAATTTATGAAACAAGATTTATCAAGTTTTCCAAAGATTTTAAATGTTAAATTTTAAATGGTTAATTTGTTTCATTTAAATAAATTATATATCTTTAACTATATAAATTATTTCTAAATGTTTTCTAATGAAGATTAAATAATGTAATTAAATAATAAATTAAGATAAAAGAATTTATCTTAAATTAATTAAGGTTGTAATTAATTAGGATAATTAATTAGTGGGATTAATTAAAGTTAATCACTTAATGTAAAAGGGTAATTACTTATGGAAGTAATTAATTGAAGTGATTAATGGGTAATCACTTGTTGTAGTCAATTAAGAAATTAATTAAGTTAATTGTCTGAAGATAATTAATTATGGAATAATTAATTAATTAAAGAATTTAATTATTTAATGGTGGAATTAATTACTTGTTAACGTAATTAGTTAAGAGGGATCATTTAATGAAGTAATTAGAAGATAATTACTTAGGTAAGTAATTAAGAGTTAATTACTTAATTATTTTAGTTAATTAATTAATGTGATAAATTAAAGGTGTTTAATTTAAGATTAATTACTAAGTGTAATTAATTAATAAAGTAATTAATTAAGGATTAATTTAAATTGATTAATATTTACTTAATGAAGCAATTAAAGATTAATTAATTAGATTAATTAATCAAGGTTAATATAATTAATTAAGAAGTAATTAATTAAGATAAGTAATTACAAGATCGTTAATTACTGTTTATGATTAATTAAGGTTAATTAATGAATGTAGTTAATTAAAGATTAATTATTTAATTAACTAGAAGGTAATTAATTAATGAAGTAATTAGAGGATTATTAATGGAATTAATCAAGATTGATTAATAAAAGTAATTAATTTAAGTATGATTAATTAATTGTAATTAATTGAGGATTTATATAATTAATTATAGTTAATTAATAAATAAAGGTTCATTAATTATTTTAATTAATGATAGTAATTAAAGATTAATTACTGTATATGGTTAAGGATAATTACTTGAATGTAATTAAAGATAATTAATCAAGGAAGATCATTAAGAAATGATTTATTAATTAATTTGTAATTAATTAATGTTAGTAAGCAGGATTAAGATAATCCAAGTAATTTAAGGATAGTAATTAATTTAATTAAAGGTTAATTAAATTGATTAAGAATTAATCAAACCTGCTTATGGATGATTGATATTGGATGATTGATATTGGATGATTTGGATATGATATCTCTGATATGTGATATATGCTGCTTTGTGAGATGAATGTTTGATAGGAATTATCTATTGTGATAATGTGATTTATCTATCTGTTTATATCATCCTGAATATAAGTTAAATGTTTAAAACCTTTAAACAACTTGGCCTTAAAAGATACGTTTTGGATTTCGATGAGACCGGGATCGGGTTTCCGTATACCGGATTTCCAGGTCTGGAGACCCGAATACCACATCGATCCAAATTAACGATAGGTCGTGAATCTCAAGTGAAGATGAAGATTTAGAGTGCAAGGGTTATTGTCGTTAACTCTGAGGGTGATTCCAAAACGAGTGTAACGAGATAATGCCTTCGGTTTCGTTCGAACCCGGAACGAACTTATATGGATTGAATGCTTTCAGCACATCGTCAGGCGGACGATGAGCATTCTAAGTGATATGTTCTGATTAAAGGTAATCGTAACCTCATGCCTCATCAACCGGGAATGGCTAAAACAGGGGAGGTGCAGCAAGGCTTCGTGGGTAGCACCCACTGAGAGCAAGATAGATCCCTGTCTAGAGGTCCCTTTTCTTTTATTCGGCTTAGTGTGTGGTTGGTCGCGCCAACTACGGGATTATCTTGTTCGGGATTATCCAGTAAGGGATGGTTCCGGCTTTGTGTTGCAGGGGAGCGGGCGTACTCCTCGGTACGGTGATCTAGGCCACGTACTGTGACGGGCGGTACCCCAGTAGCCCTGCCATTGTATGGAATCCAAACTCCAATAAGTGCCGTACGTATTAGTTGTGCCCAACTATGTTGGAATGTGAGATGTAAGCATTTCAGCTATTTCTGTATTTTACTTGGAAACCCTAGACCCTATTATAATACAATCGGATTTCCTATCAAATGTTTTAGTTAGCGTAAGGTAAAAGCTTACCCATGTTTATGTGTGGGAAGTCTTACGTGATACTTTTGTTTTCAAAGATTTTCAAAGTTAAGCAATTTAAACCGTTTACTCACACCAGACCCATGTCTGACCCAAGTGTTTATTTTCTGTTTTATTAAACTCTTGGGTACTCAATATTGTATTGAGTAGTCGAGGGATTCAGGTTAGTCTTGACGAATACTGGAGGAGCTGAGGAGCAGGAGGCTTCAGCGAATAGATATATAGAGTTTCCGCTGTGTTTGTATTAGTCTGTATTGTACTGGTGTACTTGTGTTGTGTAATAGACAGAAGTTTATAACTGTCTATTCTGTGATGTATAAAGAGTGTACTCTGATGTATATGATACTATGTAATATCTTATGTGATAATATATTTCTCGTTCCGCTGTGAGATTTCTGATGTGTTGTTGTTCTCTCTTCTTTTCTTTTCTTCTTCTATCCCTTTCTTTCTTCATAACGATGCGTCTTTCTAGGCAAAGAAAGTCCGGGTCGTTACATTTGGTATCAGAGCATAGGTTGAGCGAATGCCTAAGCTTTTGGTTAAGTGAATATCAGAACACTAGGTTGAGTGAATACCTAGGCTCTGAAGTGGTGTCTATCTTGAGAGCGCGTAATTGTTAGTTATATAAAAATGATTTTATATTGTGTTAATTGATCGGTTGAGTGGTATATGGATTCTGGTCAATACGAGTAGCTAACGTTATTGATAGGGATCTCTAAACACTTGAACCAGGCCAACGGACACAATATTGTTTTAAAGAGGTAGATGAAATAATTCTACCCAGAAATAATTTCTATATAAAAAGTATCATTTTAAATATATATATTTATGTATTTCTACCTATTTGTTGGGTTACCTGTTCGGGTTTTCCAATATAAGTTATAAAGGTAGATAAGGTGGTAGTGTGAGTAACACGACTACCAATGGTTGGAATTTGAGTATTGAGGTTGGAAGTATATCTGACGAGACTATAGACCTAATACCGTCTCGAGTAAACTTTGTTGTGGTGTAAAGATTTCACAGATCTCTGAAGGAAACCAGTTATGGTTTAGATTTTATCTTTGAAGTTGGATGAATAGAGTAGATCTATTGGATGAGCTGAAGAGAGTGATGGTATTTTGGTAACCTCAGGAAGTAGTAGCTGTGTGATGAGACACGGTGGCTATGGACGTTTCTGAAGATGTTTCTTCTGGAACAAGTTTGAAGAAGTGAGTCTGTTTCAGTGCTGTGGCTGAGTCCAGTGGGGTGTTTCTATTTGCTTTGAGGTCCGAGTTTCTCGAGGAGTTTCGGATAAGAAGTCTTTGGTTTGTGGCAGCAGTGCGACTCGGAGTGTTCTATGTTGGCAGAAGTTTCTGGCTGAGCAGTTTTTCTGAAGGTGAAGTTCAGAAGCAGTTGAGTGAATCCATTTCTTCGAGGGATTGGTTAGTCAAATATAAGCTGTTCTGATTAGTGAAGAGAGAACAGTTATCTTTGGAAATTAGGCCGAGCTGATCGCAAAAGTGACTTGCGATTGTTTAAGTATTCTCTTGGGATTATTGGAGATTGAGATTCCGTATCGACTTGATTCGTGGAGTTACCAGAAGTTCAGCTTAGTAGAAGGATGTCTCCTAGAGAATAATTTGGTGAAGCAGCTCAGGATTCTTTGGAGAGGGATTGACCACACCTAATTTTCTGGTGAGGATTCTGTTAAGGTGTTTTGACCAAGTAGAATGGTTCACTAAGATTTTATGGTCTGATGAACTTTGGATGATCAAGTTTGTGCTCGAGTTTCTCCGATGGCATTCTCATCTGTTCAAAATCAGAATTGTGCAGCGAAAGCAAGATAGCAGCCATTCTAGAGTGGAAGCAACCGAGAGTTGTAATTTTCTTCGAGTAGAGGATTTCTATAGGAAATTCAAGTGTATCTCTAAGTGTGAAGAAATTTTCGGGATTTGGAGGTAAAGTTGTCAAGTGCAACTGTTTTGACTATTTCAGATAGGAGAGGTAGTGCGAAGTTCTCTAATGTTTGTAGAGTAGAGTTGTGTTTTGGATTTCGGCATATTTTTGAGAAACCATTTTTTTGAGTAGGATCCGGAAATTGGTTTGATGTTGGTCTAATCTGTTTCAAGAAGCATCAGCAAGGGTTAAGCTGATCAGGAAGAATGAAGTGACTCAGGATCGTCAAAGGAGTTATGCAGTTAAGAATTGATGGAATTTGGAAATTGATGTGAAACTGGATATTGTTTAAGTTTTCTCCGATCAAAGGAGATATAAGATTTAGTAAGACTGAAGAGTTAGCTCCGGAAGTACTATGAGATTTTTCTGTGTTCTCAAAAGGATTAGTTCTTTGATCTATAGGATTGAGTTGCCGGTTCGGATAACTGGAATTCATTTTATTTCACATATCTCTGAGGAATATGTGTATGATTCATCGAGTAATGGAATCAGCAGTTCAGGAGGATAGTTGGGATGGTTTTGAGTTAGTCTAATATCTTGTTCAGATTTGTGATCTAGAAAGGAAGGACTTCTAGATTATTGTAGATAGTTAGTTAAGATCCTGTAGAACGAATATCCCGGTATATATATATACTTGGGGAAACTCGAGGGAATTCTATCCAGAATTTTGTCTGGATAGTTAAATTTGTTTGATTAAATTGTTTGCTATGATTGTTAGAATATGATTGATATGTATGGTTGCTGTTTGAAATTAAAATTAAAATTTTGCTGGGTTATTAAATTATCTTTGCTTTTAAATTTCGGGGACGAAATTATTTTAAGGGGGGAAGAATGTGATATCCCGGAATTTTGGCAATATCAATTTAATAATCTTTATTAATAATTAAATTGATTTGTTGATTTTATTTTATAAATTGACAAGTTTATTCATTTTAAAGGTTAATAATATTTTAATTTGGCAATATTTATTAATATCTTTTCTAACAATTTAAAATTGGTGAGATTTATCTTTCAAAACTTATATAAATATATTATAAATAGGTAGACTTTAATTTAATAAAGGATATGTTTTCAAATTATAATATATAAGTATATATATTGTTATTTGAAGTTATGTATTAAAATTCAATATAGTAATTATAAAAATTAATGTTAAAAGTATTTTCCATTTAGAATATATGTATTTATATATATTGAAATGAAAAAAGTATTGATTTGAATTTAATAAGTATTTTCAAACTTTAATATATATATATAATTTGTAATTTGAAAGGTAAATTTGATTTAATACTTTTGGAAATGATATTTAAAATTTAAATCTAAGGTTCATTTGTTTTAATATTCTTTCATTTTATAAATTGTTCTAAATTTTTATATTAAGAGTTAAAATAAATTTCTCAAATTTATAAACATATGATTTGAATCAAAACATAGGTTACTTGAATTCATATGAATATTTATTAAAGGATAAGTATACACATTTTATAATCATATGGATATTACATAAATACATGTATATAGTTTAAATAGATTATTAAATAAGATAATAACTTTTGTAAACAATTGTTAAACATTCATTAAACATTAAAATAACCCTTATATAACACTTGTAAACATATGGAAGCTTGGAGTGTTTAGGTGTAAGTTAATTAACATCTAAGAAGGACAAATGTCAATATTCTTTTTAATAATTAAAATAAATAAATTAAAATATGTAAGAAGAAGATCTGTTTTTACTTTCAGCTCTAATCTATCTTCTTTTCTTTTTCTACTAAAACTAAATTCAAATCAAAAGAAAAGATAAAAACCTGGAAATCTGAGAAAATGGAAACTGGAAATTTAACAAGGCTTGAAAACAAAACTAAAGGCAACATCAGATTCAAATTCTTCAAGTATAATCAGATAAGGCAGATCTAACAACAAGCAACTAAATGCAAGGATCAACAACAAGATTTAAATTCAACAAAGCAAAATGAAATGAAGTTCAAAATCAAACAAGACTGGAACAAGTCTGGAAACCATCAGCCTGTAGTGTTTTCTGTCTCTGTTCATTGCTAGGTGAGTAAATATTTATTTTTAAAAACAGTTTGAAACTTGAGATTTGAACTTAGTTGCTTGTGATGAAATGATATAAATGTTTATAGAAAATGCCTTGATATGAATGCATGTAAGTAATAAGTATTGAATGCCTGTGTGAAAAAAAAAATAGGCTCTGTTGTTTAACAGATTATGATTTTTTTTTCTCTCTAAATTAAATTTCTCATCATCTAGTCTCTATTAGCTTTGGGTTTGTGGATGAAAAATGTTCGAAAACATGTAGCGTAACTCTTAAAAATAAGATCTGGAATTTATATTAAATATTCATCTCGAAATTTTATAAGTAACAGTAAAATTTTAATTTGGGTCAAATTCTTATCAATCAAATTTTAAGTATTGATTACATAGCTGAATTTGTTATAGAAAATGATGAATTTTAATGTGAATATCATAATTTTTAGAGTGGTATTCGTCGAGATATGTGGAGTTGAACAGTTTCGACATTTTCGTCGATTTACGTTGATCGGCGACTCTGGAGTGTTTGATATTTGGGCTGGAGAAGGTCGGAAGCTTGGAGATCTCTGGAAAAATACTGGTGGGTTTTCTGGTTGGCCATGGTAATGGGATTAGATCGAACTAGGGTTACAGAGGCATTGTGAAACGATGATGTTTAAGGGGTTCTCGCGATGGCCATGATAAATCGGAGATGATCGCGAGTGTTTGGATAGTTGCATGTATCGGTGAAGATACTCTGGTCGGAGTCTCAACGTTTCTGGTGGTCGGAGGCGACGAGGGGAAGCAAATTCCGGCAATGGTGTTCCAGATTTTTGGTGGTTGGGTTCGATTTTGTTGACGAAGTGAGATCATCGATCTGGGTTTGGTTTCGGAATCGTGTGGGTTCGTGGAGACGTGGAGAAGTATCGCGGTGATCTCCGGTGGTCGGAGTTGGTGGTGTACGTGCACCACGTGCACGTTTGTGCCATCAGAATCGAGCGTGTTGGGAAAGACGAAGGCGACACGGGGAAAGTCTCGTGTTATCTGCAGTTCGACTCGAAGTAGAGATGTTCGTGAATTCCTCGCGAATGATTCGGGGAAGAAGTGAAGCGGGCTCGAAGTTTTTACGTGATGACTCGAAGTATACGAGAGGGGAGAAAGACTCGGGGTTTTAGAATTGTCTGCTCGGGTTTTCTTTTGTTTAGACTCGGGTTTTGGGTTTTTTTAGTATTCCAAGTTTTAGTTTAAAAGAATACTCATGTTTAAGTTTTAATTTAAAGAAAACAGTGATCAGATTTTTAATGTAAGATAAATTTTGAAAGCCAGGTATTTAATAGAGGCTTGACCAAGTTAAAAATAAAAAAAAAATAATGTTTAACTAAGTTTAATAAAGAAATTTAATCAAGTTCAAATGTATAAGTTTTAAAGGTATATTCAAATAAATTTAAGAATTTAAAGGGATGAGGTTTTGATTTAATTTATGAAACAAGATTTATCAAGTTTTCCAAAGATTTTAAATGTTAAATTTTAAATGGTTAATTTGTTTCATTTAAATAAATTATATATCTTTAACTATATAAATTATTTCTAAATGTTTTCTAATGAAGATTAAATAATGTAATTAAATAATAAATTAAGATAAAAGAATTTATCTTAAATTAATTAAGGTTGTAATTAATTAGGATAATTAATTAGTGGGATTAATTAAAGTTAATCACTTAATGTAAAAGGGTAATTACTTATGGAAGTAATTAATTGAAGTGATTAATGGGTAATCACTTGTTGTAGTCAATTAAGAAATTAATTAAGTTAATTGTCTGAAGATAATTAATTATGGAATAATTAATTAATTAAAGAATTTAATTATTTAATGGTGGAATTAATTACTTGTTAACGTAATTAGTTAAGAGGGATCATTTAATGAAGTAATTAGAAGATAATTACTTAGGTAAGTAATTAAGAGTTAATTACTTAATTATTTTAGTTAATTAATTAATGTGATAAATTAAAGGTGTTTAATTTAAGATTAATTACTAAGTGTAATTAATTAATAAAGTAATTAATTAAGGATTAATTTAAATTGATTAATATTTACTTAATGAAGCAATTAAAGATTAATTAATTAGATTAATTAATCAAGGTTAATATAATTAATTAAGAAGTAATTAATTAAGATAAGTAATTACAAGATCGTTAATTACTGTTTATGATTAATTAAGGTTAATTAATGAATGTAGTTAATTAAAGATTAATTATTTAATTAACTAGAAGGTAATTAATTAATGAAGTAATTAGAGGATTATTAATGGAATTAATCAAGATTGATTAATAAAAGTAATTAATTTAAGTATGATTAATTAATTGTAATTAATTGAGGATTTATATAATTAATTATAGTTAATTAATAAATAAAGGTTCATTAATTATTTTAATTAATGATAGTAATTAAAGATTAATTACTGTATATGGTTAAGGATAATTACTTGAATGTAATTAAAGATAATTAATCAAGGAAGATCATTAAGAAATGATTTATTAATTAATTTGTAATTAATTAATGTTAGTAAGCAGGATTAAGATAATCCAAGTAATTTAAGGATAGTAATTAATTTAATTAAAGGTTAATTAAATTGATTAAGAATTAATCAAACCTGCTTATGGATGATTGATTGATATTGGATGATTGATATTGGATGATTGATATTGGATGATTTGGATATGATATCTCTGATATGTGATATATGCTGCTTTGTGAGATGAATGTTTGATAGGAATTATCTATTGTGATAATGTGATTTATCTATCTGTTTATATCATCCTGAATATAAGTTAAATGTTTAAAACCTTTAAACAACTTGGCCTTAAAAGATACGTTTTGGATTTCGATGAGACCGGGATCGGGTTTCCGTATACCGGATTTCCAGGTCTGGAGACCCGAATACCACATCGATCCAAATTAACGATAGGTCGTGAATCTCAAGTGAAGATGAAGATTTAGAGTGCAAGGGTTATTGTCGTTAACTCTGAGGGTGATTCCAAAACGAGTGTAACGAGATAATGCCTTCGGTTTCGTTCGAACCCGGAACGAACTTATATGGATTGAATGCTTTCAGCACATCGTCAGGCGGACGATGAGCATTCTAAGTGATATGTTCTGATTAAAGGTAATCGTAACCTCAAGCCTCATCAACCGGGAATGGCTAAAACAGGGGAGGTGCAGCAAGGCTTCGTGGGTAGCACCCACTGAGAGCAAGATAGATCCCTGTCTAGAGGTCCCTTTTCTTTTATTCGGCTTAGTGTGTGGTTGGTCGCGCCAACTACGGGATTATCTTGTTCGGGATTATCCAGTAAGGGATGGTTCCGGCTTTGTGTTGCAGGGGAGCGGGCGTACTCCTCGGTACGGTGATCTAGGCCACGTACTGTGACGGGCGGTACCCCAGTAGCCCTGCCATTGTATGGAATCCAAACTCCAATAAGTGCCGTACGTATTAGTTGTGCCCAACTATGTTGGAATGTGAGATGTAAGCATTTCAGCTATTTCTGTATTTTACTTGGAAACCCTAGACCCTATTATAATACAATCGGATTTCCTATCAAATGTTTTAGTTAGCGTAAGGTAAAAGCTTACCCATGTTTATGTGTGGGAAGTCTTACGTGATACTTTTGTTTTCAAAGATTTTCAAAGTTAAGCAATTTAAACCGTTTACTCACACCAGACCCATGTCTGACCCAAGTGTTTATTTTCTGTTTTATTAAACTCTTGGGTACTCAATATTGTATTGAGTAGTCGAGGGATTCAGGTTAGTCTTGACGAATACTGGAGGAGCTGAGGAGCAGGAGGCTTCAGCGAATAGATATATAGAGTTTCCGCTGTGTTTGTATTAGTCTGTATTGTACTGGTGTACTTGTGTTGTGTAATAGACAGAAGTTTATAACTGTCTATTCTGTGATGTATAAAGAGTGTACTCTGATGTATATGATACTATGTAATATCTTATGTGATAATATATTTCTCGTTCCGCTGTGAGATTTCTGATGTGTTGTTGTTCTCTCTTCTTTTCTTTTCTTCTTCTATCCCTTTCTTTCTTCATAACGATGCGTCTTTCTAGGCAAAGAAAGTCCGGGTCGTTACAGACGGGAAGTCCGGACGTGATTAGAAATTTATCCGGATATGCAAGGGCTTCGTGAGAAGTGCCTTCGGTTCTGTTCGATCCCGGAACAGACTTGTATGGATTGTGTGTCTGACGTTACAATTTGAGATATAAAGCTGATTTCTTTCAAATACATTTCTGTTGGTGGCGGAGAATTTATTCTCTTAGCGTAACACCCTTCTCTGAGACGTACGAGCTCAGAGGTTATGTAGTTGAAATTTATCAGCGATATATCCCAATTTGGTAACGTGGCATACTGAGTGTTGCTGTGAAATGATCAGTGTTTGATCATTTGCGATATGATCATTTGTTTGATCTTATATCTTTGTGATCATAGGTTGATCATTTTTGTTTGACCCGAAGCAGTGCTTTGTAGAAAGCGTAGCTTTGTGGACGAGACTTCGTCGAGCCTCACACCCCGAAAATGGTCGAAACAGGAAGGATGCGGCAAGGTTCTAGGGAGTAGCGCCCCTTAGTGTATGTCATTCCTTCTGGATAGAGGTGGTATCATGGTATGGAGCCCAGATACTTAACCTATGTGGTTGCTGCATTATTATCTATGTGGTTTGTTGGAAATCGGGGATCCTCGGGAAGATCGGTTACGATCGGGGGATGGCATACGCGTGTCAGTAGTTACCTATTTTTGCAGAGGTAACCCGGCCTTGTGTTAGCAGAGATCTAACCGTAACGTTAGATTCTCGGGTCGTCTATTCCAGGGACGTACCCATCGTGGATAGGAAGTTCCTTAGCCTGACCATTTGTTGGAAATCCAAAGAAACAATACGCGACTTGTACGGTTTTAGTTGTATTACCTGCTATGGAATGTGGCAGTAACCTGCTATTGAACATAGTAGCTATAGTAGGCATAAGTGCGGAATGCCTATGCTGGCTAAGATTTATATTATACTTTCGAAATGTTTTCTACACTATGCACTAATAATAATATCAAAAAGAATTTGATTTTTGCGTAGTAAGCATCTTTGACTATCATAAGAAGAAATCTCCTCCAATTCTGCGTTTGCATTGTGTGTGTGGCGGGAGGTCTTATGGTAGTTTCATTTTCCAAAAGCATTTCGAATTGACTTTAAAAATTATTTTGTTGTTATAAAGAATAACTGTTTTACGATCTCACACCAGTCACCATGACTGACTTGGAGTTTATTGTTTCCCTTCTAAACTCTGGGTGCCCACCAATTTCCACACGGGCAGCCTAGAGTTATGTTATCAGGATATTCTGGATATTCTGGAGCTTTGGAAGCAAGCTGGATGGCGTAACGTATCACACGTACTTATTTATTTATTCCGCTGTGTATTCTGTATGAGGACAAGTTTATATAACTGTCCATTGTTGTATATTGACTCTGATGATTGATGTATGTATAAAATGATATAGTTCTTTGTTTTAAAAGATTATTCATTTACCTATTATATATTGTTCCGCTGCGATATGTGAGATTCTGATATTGTTTTCGTTTCTGCTCTTGTTCTGTTGTTGTTCTTCTTCCTTCTTCTTCTGTTTTCTTCTTCTTCTGCCTTTTTCTTCTTTCTTAAACCCTCACTATTGGAGTTTCCGACACTCGATTGCTCGACAGTCGATAAAGTGAGTATCGATGTCGAATTTTCGAAAGTCGAAAATTTCGGTACGTGACAGATGGAAAGACTTAATTCTCGGCCGGAGATCATGTTTTCGTCAAGGTGTCACCAATGAAAGGTGTAATCAGATTTGGAGAATTAGGAAAATTGGCACCAAGATTTGTTGGACCATTTCCTATTATAGAAAGGATTGGGAAACTCACGTACAGAGTAGAGTTATCGAATAGTTTGGTAGGAGTCCATAATGTTTTCCATATTTCTCATCTAAGGAAGTGTATTCAAGGCCCAGAGATTACTATTATACCAACTGTGTTAGATGCTCTAGTAGTGGAAATGGATATGACTATGGTCAAAAAACCATTTTGTATAATTGCGAGAGATCAGAAGAGACTAAGGAACAAGACACTTAGATTAGTCAAAGTCTAGTGGAGTGACGACGAGAGAGACTGTACTTGGGAAACCAAGAGAAGGATTAGTGACACTTATCTTGACTTGTTTCATGGCATGTTTTACCTTTATGTTTGACTGTTGTGAATACCTTATCGTAATTTCGAGGACGAAATTGTTCAAGGAGGGGAGTTTGTAATGACCTTAATTTAGACTAACATTATTTAGAACATTTAACTAGATAAATTAAATGAAATAATGTAGATAATTAAGGGATAGAGATTTGTTAATTTAGAAGGTGTTGTGCCTTTATGAACGTATTAGCAAAAGAGAATGAAAAAAACTAAGTAGGAGGAATATGGTAAGGGTAAAATAGGAACAGCCTTTATTCTTATACCCTAAGCCCTTCTATTCTTCATTCCTTATTCATTTTAACATTTACAAACAAAATTGAAACCCTATTGAGCTCGACCAGCCACCACTATGAAGATTCAAAGAGAAGAAAAGTTAGGATTCAAGTAGAAAGCTTAAGCAAATCAATCTAAGGGCAAATCTCAACCTTCTTAACACAAAGCTAAGGTGAATAATTAACTTACATCTCACTTTTGACATTGTTTCAGTTTCAACTTAGATCCAAATTATTTTTGCAAGTTATAAGCCATGTTGTGTCTGTTTAAATGGATATATGCTTATTGTTGTTTTATATTATTTCATCTATATTTGATAAGTTTAGATTGGAAAACTAATTAAATGACATCCATATGATACGCTTTTTTTTATATATTGTCAAAAACATTATTTTAAAAGTGGGTTTCAAGTTTCATGATTTTCCAAGTAATTATGAATTTATTATGGATTTTCTAAGAGAGAAAGTAGAGAATATCGAATCTAAATTGTTTATGGCAATTAAATAATGTTTTTGGGTTGGAAATCCATTTATGTTAGAAAACATATTCAAAGTGAATCATTGTGATATTTAGGAATTTTTCCTAAGTATTTTACTATGATTAATAAATTATTTAATTTAGAGGACTTAAATGTTTTATTTATTTTGTAAGGGGAAGGGTTATTTATTAAATGTTTCCAATTGTCAATTTTGAATTCGGCATAAAACAAGTTTTATAAGGGGAAGGACATAAAACCAGTTTTGATTCGAATTACAACTTCCTACTTCCATTGTTAGCTTTCGTCACCATACCCAGTAGGCCTTTCGCACTCATTCGAAACCAAAGCATATGGTATCAAGCAACTGATATTTTGTTCATTAGAGAAAGGCGGAAGGACTATTGAAGGTATGCTTTCGAAGGGGTTGGAGCCATTTACTTACCTTGTTTATAAAAAATGCTTTCGAAGGGGTTGATTATAAGCTTTCGAATCAATCAACTTGCTTTTGCTTAAAAAGGAGATTTCAAAAGAGTTGCCGCCTTTGAACCTATTTGATACCTTGTTGTTGCATTCATACCTTTCGAAGCCATTATATGCCGCTTTTCATTTAAATTTATACATGCGAAATGGGGGGTGTCACTCCCATACCTTTCAACATGGTTGAAGCCACTTACTTAAAATTAAGTAAACATGCGAAAGTATGTTGCCGTCACTATAGGGCTTTCGAAAGAGTAGCTTTCAAATGTGTTCTCTCTTACACTTTGTGTTTTGCTATGTTCTTAAAACTTTGGTTTCGAAAGTAATACTTTTATATGGTTTCGAAGCTATACTTCCACAAATTCCTACTTGGACCAAATGCTTTCGAAAGGTTTATTTTAAGTATTTTGAAAGGTAAGTTTTATTGGTTTCGAAGGAGGATCTCTAAGGTTTTAAGTAATGATTTTGAAAGGGATTGTTTGAGGTCTTAAGCAATGGTTTCGAAAGGAAGATTATTGCTTTCTAGCCTAACATTTTCGAAGTTAAAAAGGGCTTTAACTTACTTTAAAGGGAGAGATAACCCTATGGATTTAAATGTTCATCAACATTGTTTTGTGTAATAGTCCGCTTTTCCGTACCCCTTGAATAGACACTAATCTCCATCGATTAACTCAAGATGAACGGAAAACCGAACCATTAGGGTTTTAAAAGAAGAGGTAGAAGAAGAGATAGAAGAAAAAGAAAAGAAGAACAACATAACAACATCAGAAACAGAAAACAATATCAGAATCTCACATTCGCAGCGAAACAATATATAATAGATAATCACTAGTCTTTTAAAACAAAGAACTATATCAGTTTATACATACATCAATTAGAGTCAATATACAACTCAATACAACAATGGACAGTTATATAAACTTGTCCTCAATACAGAATACACAGCGGAATAAATAAATAAGTACGGATATACGTCTCGCCGTCCAGCTTGCTTCCAAAGCTCCAGAATATCCAGAATATCCTGATAACATAACTCTAGACTGCCCGTGTGGAAATTGGTGGGCACCCAGAGTTTAGAAGGGAAATAATAAACTCCGAGTCAGTCACGGTGACTGGTGTGAGATCGTAAAACAGTTATTTTTCACAAAGAAATTAAAATAGATTCGCAATGCTTTTGGAAAATGAAACTACCATAAGACCTCCCGCCACACACACAATGCAAACGCAGAATTGGAGGAGATTTCTTCTTATGATAGTCAAAGATGCTTACTACGCAAAATCAAATCATTTTTGATATTATTACTAGTGCATAATGTAGAAAACATTTCGAAAAGTATAATATAAATCTTAGCCAGCATATGCATTTCGCACTTATGCCTACTATAGCTACCATCCAAACAGTGGGGCGCCACCATAAGTGGATGATAGGTTCTACAACTAAAACCGTACAAGTCGCGTATTGTTTCTTTGGATTTCCAACAAATGGTCAGGCCAAGGAACTTCCCATTGCCACATGGAAACGCCTCTGGAATGACGTCCCGAGAAATAACCTAACATTACGGTTAGATCTCTGCCAACACAAGGCCGGGTTACCTCTGCAAAAATAGGTAACTACTGACACGCGTATGCCATCCCCCGATCATAACCGATCTTCCCAAGGATCCTCGATTCGCAACAACCACATAATAAGCAGTATCAACATAGGTTAAGTATCTGGGCTCCATACCATGATACCACCTCTATCCAGAAGGAATGACATACACTAAGGGGCGCTACTCCCTAGAACCTTGCTGCATCCTTCCTGTTTTGACCATTTCCGGGGTGTGAGGCTCGACGAAGTCTCGTCCACAAAGCTACGCTTTGGTACAAAGCCATGCTTCGGGTCAAACAAATGATCAAATAATTGATCACAAAGATAAATGATCAAACAGATGATCCTATCACAAATGATCAAACAACGGTCATTTCACAGCAACACTCAGCATGCCACGTTACCAAATTGGGAGTGTATTGCTGATAAATTTCAACTACATAACCTCTGAGCTCGTACGTCTTAGAGAAGGGTGTTAAGCTAAGAGAATAAATTCTCCGCCACCAACAGAAATGTATTTGAAAGAAATCAGCTTTATATCTCAATTTATAACGTCAGACATACAACCATACAAGTCTGTTCCGGGATCGAACAGAACCGAAGGCACTTCTCACGAAGCACTTGCAAATCCGGATAATTTTCTAATCACGTTCGGACTTCCCGTCACTAAGGGTGATAAAAACTCTAAATCGGAGATCAGCCGATGTAGAGTAACTCGACGATAATCCTTCCATTTTCAAAAATATCCGGTCTTCAACACCGGTCATCAAATGCAATTCATTACGACGAATCACATATTCGGAATGGGTTATATGACCCCATGGTCCTTTCCCGGCTAACCCGAATAGTGAGCGCTTATTCAAAAATAAGTGTGGCATTCAAATTCATCCAATTCACAACAAATACCCATTCAAGGTAATTATTGATAGTCGGTTATTTAACTATCAATAAAGATGCGCAACATCATCAGATTCCAAATAATTTTCCGAATTATTTATTTTCCCAAAATATCTTTACTAGATATATAATTTCCACACTTCAAAAATAAATCAATATTTATTTTTAAAACGAATTTCCATTTCTTTTATAAATTCCATAGTGAATTTATACTTTCAAATATCTACTGATATATGATTTTCAATCGATTTCAATACTCACTTTCAATTTATCTTGACAAAGATAAATTCTCAAAAACATTTCATTTCATTTTGGAAAACATTTCCATACTTATTTAATAATAAGTAATTCACAAATCTATTTATTTTCAACATTTGAAAATATTCAATCTACTTAAATCAATGTTAAGTATATATTTCATTCTTTAAGGAAATCTATTTGAGTCAAAACGAAAGTCACGTAAAACATCGTTACGACGACTCAAAAATCACTAGTATAGGGATTCGAAATTACGATAGATATGTAAATCCCAATACTACACAAAATATTTCCTTTCGGAAATCATTTACTATAACAACAGTGTTATAGTCCACCATTTCCTTATTTTTCGAAAACGTCTATTTCAACAATGAATGTTGAAATCTATGTATTCGATATTCAATATATTTTAAAACATCGTTAAAACAATTAACTTCATTTTATAATATCGCTTTCCCAAACATAACCATTTTACTCAATAATATATTCACTGTCCAAAATCGTGAATATACTTCACTAACCAAATTTCAATCTTTTTTACACATTTTATTTCAAGAATTATCCACTATCCAAAATCATGGATAAAATTCCCTTAATAATTTTCTATATTAAATTCATCAAATTTGATTGATTTTCGGATTTATAAAACAACGTTTATAAATTCACCTTTATATTTCATAACAACTTGATCTATACATCTCCTTTATTAACAAATTCAATTTATAACTCAATATATATACACAAGTCCATATTATAAGTTAATAACTTATAATTCATTTATTTTAAAAGAAATCGTTCTTTTAAACTTTACAAAATTTAAAACTTTCAGATTTCATTAACTTATGAAATCTCATTTATACTTCATTTTAACACTTATAAAAACTCGTTTTATAATTCCAATATTTTTAATTCATAAATATCAATTTTATGAATCTTTTATATAGACCGTTTATAGTTATTCAAAAATCCCAACTTAAACCATTTTATAAATAAATCAACTTTTATTTCAAAAATCACACTTTGGTTATATTTCACCAAAAATCTTAACTTTTATAACTTTAAAATTTTAAACGTTTATTTATTTGAAATAAATCAATTCAAAAATTCAATAAAACGTCTACTTTCAAAAATCACTTCAAAATCCTTTTAAAGTAAAAGTCGTTATTTTTAAACTTCAAAACTGAATCCGATGATGCAACAGCACCAATTAGTCAATCACAACAACAAACATCATATATCAATATGATAATAGAATACATCACAATATCTATAAATAAATAAATACTGGTGAGGAATCCAGTTGGATCCCTCCAACCTGTTTCCCTGCATCCACAGACATTAGCACAATACCAATTCCACTTCGAGGTGGAATATCGCGGTATATAGGATTTATAAAATATCATCCGCTTACTAATAGCGCAATAGGGTCTCATCCGCTATACAGTGCGGGAAATCAATCAATCCAATATATACATATGCCAATATGTATATATTGCTATATATATATATCCTACTATATCTAATATCACATCCGAACAGTCAATCATCAATCAATAACTGCCAAATAAATTTTTCCTTCGAGTGAGAAAATCTCACCTTGCTTTTATTTTGCAATCCACTTCCAATCCAGTTTGTTTCTCGATTTTATAGACCTCACTGCAATCGACATTGCCACCCATGCTTCACGACTCTTCTCTAAGCCGCTTCGACCATCAAACCCAGACGTGACCCACATCATCGGCGACCTCACACGCGCTCGAACAACTTCCCTGCCACGATGCTTCGAATCCCCTCCATCGACGATCTGCTCGCGATGTCGCGAAACCATCATCGAATCGAACACGATTTGATCATCGTTCCAGTCGCTCGCCTGCTCACGCGATTCCCAAAGTCGAACAGCAACCCAATCCATCATCACGATAATGTCGAAGCCACCACGTGCTCGCGTACGCCGAGATTGAATCGCCGATGCCTTCGACTGCCCCTTCCATCTCACGAGTTCGCGTTGCCGTGCCTTGCGGTTGACCTAGATGATTAATTTTGTGCTTTTGTGGATGAAAAGGTTGAATCTTGTAAGTGAAGAATGAAAGGGCGAAGTTCGATTTCCTTCCAGTTCGCATTTAGGAGATTGTTTTTCTTTTGCGCGAGAATGAATTTAAAGAGGAACGAGATGATTTCGATTTTATTTCGTATGAATTGATTTCAAAGACAAAGGAAAGATGCGGCAATTTTAATCTTTAAGTCAATTTCGAATCTCTTCGAGAAAAGGGAGGAACGAGATTTAGTAGTTTAGCCATTGCCTTGAATCTGATTTCATTTTGAATACTGTCTGATATTTTAAAACGTAGGGGAGAAAACTACGTGATATCAGATGGGGAAGGGGAACAAGAAGTACACGACTTTGTAGAGAGTAGGTCTGCTAAGAAACTAGGGTGGCTGATGTTGACCAATTATATATATTTAAATTCAAATTGAATTTGATTTAAATTCCAACGCGTTTATACGTCGTGTGCTTGCATAACAACTCCGAAAAATACGAAATTTGAAATCCGATAATAATTCAATATTACGGACCCAATGGAACTGGTTTCGTCGAATTCCGAGACTGTGCCTCGGAATGCTATTTTCAAATATCGATTCAAACGATAAAATTTGAAAACTGATCAAACACTTTCGAATTCAATTTCTGAAGCTTCTATTATCTTCAGAATTATCGATATAAATTTTAAAAGCTTTTGAAATATTTTTCTTCAACTTAAAATTGAAGATTCAAATTTTTATTCGACGTACAATAGATTAATTTTTAATATTAAATCGCCAAATTCATCTGATAATTTGAAATTCAAGTCAAATCATCATTCAAATATTTAAAATAAATTAAATATTTTAAATTTAAATTGTTCAAAATTCTGGGTCGTTACATTTTGTGTAAAGCATGTATTATGGCATAAGTATTTTGAGCAAGCAAAAGGTATAATTTTCTTGTTTTAAAAAATATGGTTTCAAGGGTAAATCATTTGTAAAGATTATTTTCAAGGAAATAAAATTTGAATAGGGTGGTCAGCCCAGATGTTTGCTAAAGGAATGACTTAGATATTAGAATACTGGATGGGACTGGTATGGGGTCATGCCCTATACGTTAGCTAGTAGCCCCTAACTAATATAAGTCTGAACTTCTGACGTGTAGGGCTTTGTCACAGATGAGACTAAAATAATGTTACATACAGAAGGGAATATATAGAGTAAGGTTATTGGTGAGTCCGCAAAACCATTAGAACCAATTAACCTTAGAAGAAGTAGGTTAAGGACAGATTGTCCAGTATTATATCTAACAGAAGTTAGAATATTTATTATGTCTGGTAGGCCCGAGTCAACCAGTGGTTAATAGTTAGCTAGATAAAACTATGATGTTCGGACCGATAGTCTATTGATTGCCTGATTTATATGCATATATGTTATTGTTATTTTTGTTATAATCGGTTTGATTGAAGGTTTTTGATTTGCAAAAGATATGATTTTAAAAGGATATTAGTGAGGGGAAACCCATTCCGCTAAGCGACATGGTCTCACATATTATCAGGAAACCGAGATGTAATTGAACTATTCACACCAGGCTTTATGTCTGACTCGAATTTATGTCTTCCCTTATCTCGGGTGCTCAAAATTTGATTTGAGTAGATTGAGAGTTAAGGACTATTCAGGTTTAGTCTGTTGAACGAACAATCTTTCAAAGACATGCCAGAGGCAAAGCTAGCTATGTAGGAATTATTTGGTGTTATTGTCGCTGTGATGTATTTATGACTAATATGTCTACCTATTTAGTACTCTGATCATCCAAGGGGGCATCTTTATATGTTGCTCTTGGCGTAATTTGTAACAATAATATTTGATCAAAACATGCGGATTTTTTTGGGATTATGTAATTGTATATGAAATGTTAATTTGAAATGTAATTAGAAAAGTTGTTTTGAAATATACGATGATTTTATTTCATATATGTGCTTCTGATATTATGGATACCATTAACATTACCATATTTTGTCACCGGAAGTTAATATTATAGATGACTTCAGCATCTCTAGCGCTTAGCTTCGGGCCTCAAAGTAGGGGATGTTACAGATAAAGGGAAAGTTTTTGCTTTGGAATCATCGGCTTTTAGGCCGAATGTGGAAGAGAAAGCAAATTCTATGATGGGAGGTACGCTTTTGATTCATGGCATACCTGTTAAAGTATTATATGATACTAGCACATCACATTCTTTTATCTAGCAATGTTTGGTAGATGAGTTAAATCTTGAACCATCATACTTCATTACTTTCTTAAAGGTTGCGAATTCAATAAGAGGTTATGCAACACTTGGGAAGAGATGTGTCTATTTATAAATTGAGCTATTAGATCATGCATTTACTTGCAATTTACATGTGTTTGATTTTGTGGATTTTGGGATTACTTTGGGTATGGATTGGTTAAGCAGATATGATGCTAGGATATTTTCCTAGTATAGGGAGATATCATTTAGGGATTATAACAGTCGTGATCGAATTATATACTCGGTAGAGAATTCGAGTTTACATGTATATGCTTTATTGGGTGTAATAGAAGTGGAAGATGAGGTGAATCGGGTTTTCATTGCAAAAGAGTATGCAGATGTCTTTGAGCTAGTTATAGAACTACCACCAAAATGAACTATTGATTTTCAGATAGTTCTTCTACCTAGAGCTGAATCCATAAGTAGACCACCTTGCAGAATGACACCTACTGAGATGAAAGAGTTAAATGTGCAGCTAGTGGAATTTGAAGGGAAGAATTTTACTAGACCAAGCAGTTCACCACGGGGAGCGAAGTGTTTGTTAAGAAACCGGATAAGTCATTGAGGATGTCTATTGATTATCATAAGTTAAATTAAAAGACAATAAAGAATCAGTTACTTTTGCTGAGAATAGATAATTCGTTTGATCAGTTTAGTGGAGCCAAGGTATTTTCCCAATTTGATCTAGCGAGAGGTTTCCTTCTATTGACAGTAATGGAGGATAGCATTCCATTCAAGGTGTTTCAAACAAGATATGGTTCGTATGAATGGTTAGTCATGCCATTTGGACTGACTAATGCACCTGCTTACTTTGTAGATTTGATTAACCGGATCTTCCTAGAGCATTTGAAAAAATTCATGTTAGTATTTATAGATGACATACTGATATATACTAAGAATGAACTAGGATCATGAAATTCATCTTAGAATTATGCTAGAAACGGTAAGACTGCATCAACAAAAAGTGAAGTTTTAAAAATACCATTTTTGGAAGAAAGAAGTGAAGTTCCTTGGTCACGTAGTATGAGAAAAAGGTTTATCAGTAGATCCAGCTAAAATTGAAGCTATTAATAATTGAAAACGGGCCCAGACTATGACCAAGATAAAAAAAATTACGGTTACCTAGCTATTATTGGAGATTCATCAAGGATTTCTTTCGTATAGCGGCACCTATGACTAAACTAACAAGGAAAGACGTAAAATTTGTTTGAACCAATAAATGTGAAGAAGAATTCTTAAAGCTAAAACTTTTTATTGACTAATGCACCCATGTTAGTTATTCTAGATGGAAATCAAGATTTAATGGTGTATATTGTAGCATGTGGGATACGGTTAGGAGCTCTATTAATACAAAGAGGTAAAATGATTGCCTTAGCTTCTCGACAGCTTCGACCACATGAAGTTAGATATCGCAGTCATGATTTAGAGTTGGCGGTGGTGATCTTTGCTTTGAAAGTATGGGGACACTGTCTTTTAGGAGAACAATTCGAGTTATTTGTGGATAATAATTCTTTGAAATATTTATTCCCTCGGAAGGAGTTGAATATGACACAACAAAGGTGGCTAGAGTTTTCGGCGGCCTATGATTTCGGCATTAAATATACACTAGGGAGAGGAAATAAAGTTATGGATGCACTTAGCAGGAAAAATCCGAGTGTGGTGTTAGCAATGTTAGCATAGTGGAAAATTTTAGAGGCATTGACTACTTGTGGTGTAACGACCCTGAATTTTTAACAATTTAAATTGAAAATATTTAATTAATTTTAAATATTTGAAACGATGATTTGACTTGAATTTCAAATTATCAAAATGAATTGGCGATTAAATTTTTGAATTTAATCTATTGGAAGTTGAATAAAATTTGAATCTTCAATTTTAAGCCGATTAAAAATAATTTAAAGGCTTGGAAAATTCATATTGATAATACTGAAGGTAATAGAAGCTTCAGAATTGATTTTTTAAAAGCGATTTGTTCAATTTTGAAATTGTATCGTTTGAATTGAATTTAAAAATAGCCTTCCGAGGCACAGTTTCGGAATTTGACGAAACAAGTTTCATTGGGTCCGTAATATTGAATTATTACTGGATTTTCAATTTCGTATTTATCAGAATTGTTTTATGAACATACGGCGTATAAACGCGTATAAAATTAATCGAATTCAAATTGAATTTCTGTAACAACCGGGGTTTTACCCAAATTTTAATCATCAATAAACGATTTGTGTTGGCAGCTAAATTGATGATGTTGTTGGAATTTTTATAACAATTAAATTTTCGTCAATTGACAAACTAATACTGGTTGTTAAATTTGAATTGGAAATTGTAAATCGATTTAAATTCTTTTGTTAAACTTTATTAATACGAAATGAATAAATACACATAGCTAAATTTTAACATGATAATTTAAAAACAAAACAAGTTAAAGAAAATAATATTTGCAAAAACAAAATTTGATTTAAAAAGAAAGAAAAAAAAAATAAACCATACCCTTCTCACGTTTAAACCCATACTCCACCCACGTTTCTTCTGCCATCCCCTTACCCCTTTCTTCTGCTAAAACACGTCGCACCCTCCCCTTTCTCTTCAATCAGACGAACGACGAAAGAAAAAAAAGAAGAAGAAAAAATGGCGACGAGAAAACCAATTAGGGCTTTCGAAATCTAGGGCTCGTCTGGAATTAGAGTTTCAGCCTCGTTCGTTCCTCCTTCGATCTGCAAAGATTAGGGCTTCGTACTCCTCTTCTCGCTCGCGACCGCTTCTGACAAAGGTGAGAAATTTCTCACATCTAATTCAATCTGTCTCGTTCAATTTGTGATTTTCGTCGTTTGATTGTTTGATTTATTCGACTTTGAATTCGTAACCACGGCTTGAATTATTTTGGATTTTGACTTGAAATCTGAGATGATTTTCATTTCCCAGCTTGATTTTTAAATCGTGATAATTTCGTTTATCACGTTGTTGACTTTGATTTATGAGTTGCTACTGTCTCGGCCACTGTTCATTGCTTTGTTTCACTGTCCTGATGCTCTTCACTGAGCATATTGTAGCTGGTCGTTGCATTGTGCATTTCGTACATTCTCTGGTCAGTGCATTACCTAATGTCGTCACTATTCTCTGGTTGGTTGTGTTCATGTCATTTGTGAACTTGTAGTTGATCATGGTGCATTCACTGTAATTTTGTTGGTTCCTCACTTCCATTCTGTTGCCTCTGGCTTCACCACTGCCATTTGAGTTATGTTGTTCTGGTCCATTTTCTGGTCATATCGATTTTGTGTTTTGTAGACATGTGCACTTGTCTTTGCACTTGCACACTGCTGCTTGTTGCAGTTTGGTTACCTGTGTATACTTCTGTTGCATTCATTTGTTTGCATATATCTGTTGCATCCATATTGTCACTGTTTGATATAGTTTGCATTCCAGTTGTACTTGCAGCTTCATTTTAATTGCAGTGAGTAACTCAAATTTTTAAAACTTAATTAATAGGTAAAGTTGTTTTCATGCTTTCATAGGAAATGAATTTACAATTTGAACTTGCTGTGAGCATATATATACATGTGAATATGTTCATGTGAACATGACTGCTGCATCATTTCTATTATGCAATTTCCAAACTTCTGTTTAATTCAAAAATCCTTTTCTTTTGGTTTGTTTGCTGTGATGGTTTAATTTTTTTCAAAATGAAACATGTTTAGTTCATGATTAAGTAAAGTTAAAATATTTTGTATAGGTTAAACAAATTGTGTATACCTGGAAGAAAAAAATATATAACAGAGCAATCAGCTTATATAAAGCGAAAATCCAAACATTTCAAAACAATGTTTCAGGGTTATGAATCAAAACTCCATCCAAAATTTTGATTTTTAAAAGAAGAATTACAATTTTTAATACCATATCCTAAGAGCAGTTTTAACTTCACTGTATCCTACATATTGGTTAAGCACAGTTGATGCTTGCATTTGTTTCAGTTGAATTTGTTTTTGGAGATAGTGTAACTATTAGAGATTATAGGAAAATTATTGGTTTAAGTTGAAATTCGTTTTTGATGTTGTAATTGGAATTTGAAATTTTTAAACCCTGGTTTGACCTGAGTTTTCTAAAACAAATCCAAACATAACTTTAAGTCTCTGTTATGTGGAGGTCGCCATTTACTGGTTCACTGTTTAGTTTGAAGACTGATTAGTTTTGTTGTGCAGTTGCCACTCCCTTCACTTGTACATGTTAATTTAACTTGAATATGTTGCATTGGTCTGTGTCACTGAAGTAGTTGTCACTGTCATTTATTACATATGCCATTCACCTCAGTTGCCTGCATATGCATATTTGATTAACTGATTCTTGTTTACTCGTTAGCACTTCTAACATATACACAGGTGCACTTATATGGGTCTGCATTAGACTTTGTATTTGTTCCTCACTTCGAGACAGTTTCAGTTGCAAGTGCATTTAGTTATTTGCACTTGATTTTGTTGGCTTGGGCACTATGATGTTGCATTGCAGTTTTGCTTTGATATGTTGGTCTCCTTTATTCCAGTAGCATTGGTTCATGTTGCCTTGGTATTCAATGTTGTCCAGTCTGCATTCATTGTCCTCTGTTTGCTCAGTCTGGTTACACCTCTGTTGTATTGCCTTGACCTTGTTTTGATTTGTTAGCTGTGCATTTTGTTTTGCACACGAGTTGGCGGGGCAGTGCACACGGGTACGAATGCACATGTGTGTACTGCAGCCACCCAAATCGACAGTTTTGAATTGATATTTCCTTTGTGTCGGGATGCATTGATCTTTTATGCCGTATTGGCGAGGTCGTACACGCGTGCGTGTACGGCAGCCAATAACACTGTTTATCTCTGTTGATGATTTAAATCTGCTGATTTATTGTTTAACACTGTTTAGTGTTAAAATTTTCGTTATCCGGTTTCTTTGTTTAAAGAGTCGGATAGACGGGAATTATTGTGATTGTCGTCTATTTAAATTATTACTGCTTATATGCACTAATAACTGGTTTGAATTAGACTGACCTGTGTATTATTTTCTTTTGAATATAATACTCGGGTCAGACCGAGTATTTCTACAGCTTGAAGATTTTCGAGCAGCGAAGTTAGAGAGAGAGTAAAGAATCATTTATTTCGAGAAAAATTGTATTTTTAAGATATTCCGCTGTATCAGTATTAAAATTGTATAAACTCTGATGTATATAAAAAGATTTATAGAAATGAAATAAATTCTCATTTGTTTTAATTCAGTGTTATTATTCTGTGTTTCTGTGGCTGATTCTGTTTAAACCTTATAAACTAAATAACAATTCGTCTTTTTGAACGTTTCTAGTTGGTTTAATCACCGACTGGAGGCGGTCAGAAGGGGGAATGTTACAGCGTGGTATCAGAGCTTTGGTTTACACAAAGCTTAGTTTATGATGTTTAATATGAATAGTTACGAGAAACACTTTAAGAAGAAAATGTTTTTCAAATCTAAAGAAGTATAAAATTGTTTTTGAAATAAAGATTTTTAACTTAAGAAAAGTTAAATTGAATTGAATTAGTATTAATAAATATATGGATTTGAAATTTAACTAAAGGAAGTTAAATAAATCGTACTTGATTTGATAAATTATTGAGATGGAAATTTAAACATGAAAGATAAGTGATTATATGATATGAATTAGAAAGTTTAAATTAATAAGTTGTATAACTTATAAAATAAGAAAATTTAAGTAAAACCAGTTGTGAAATGGTTAAACAGTTTTGTTAAGTAAAACAAAATCTGAATTTTTGAAATGTGATATGAATTTGACTTTAGTAAAAGTTAAATAAAATAGAATTTCAAATAACTTAGAGACGAACTTAAGTTTTATGGTGAAAATAAATGCAAGTGAAGATAAAATGAAACATGGCTTAAGTAATATTGAATCAAATTGAATTTGATATCAAAATGAATTGATAAAGTGAAAAATGAATATGAATTTGAGTTATAGAAAGGAAAATTCAACTTTAATTGTAAAAGTGAATTTGTGAATATGGTGAGTATAAAAATTCAATCAGAATTAGAATATAAACCAATTGAAATTAAGTGTGTTAAACCAAATTGAATGTAAGCAAAGTAAATAAATTTGGTTAAATTGTATGTGCATTGGTTGCTAGTTGATTGTATGGAAAATTCATTAAGTATTAATGAAATTGAATTAATGGAAATTGAAAGCTAAGCAATTGAATTCAATTGAAGGATAAGAAATCTAAATAGAGTCGAATTTGATTTGAATTGAAAGCAAACTAACTTGAATATAAATTAGTGAATGTGAACTAATTGGATATGAATGAATGTTAGTAAAAAAATCCAATGTGAATGAATCAAATGTGATTAAATTGGAAATCAATTCGATGAATGGATTTACTAAAGAACTAGTGATTGTCTTGGAAATGGAAAAGTGATAAATTTATATAATAGTTTAAAGTGGAAATTTTGAATTATTATAAACGGCTTAAATTGAAGATTTGAAAGTGTTAATAAAATATTGGAATTGTATAAGTGTTAAAAGTGAAATATTAATGGATTTCATAAGTTAATGAAATTTAAAAGTTTTATAATGTGAGGTTATAAAATGAATCGAAGTTGCGAAATAAAAGAATTTATAAGTAATTCACTTATAAATTAAAATTCTGATATAAAACTGAGTTATAAAGGAATGGGTTAATAAAGCAATTTTTATGAATTGAAGTCTTTATAAATAGAAGTGGAATTTATAAACATTGTTTATAAATTCGAAACTGACTTATTTTGATAAGTAAATTCTGTATAGTTTGTTAAAAGATGTATATTCACAATTTTGGACCGTGAATATATTATTGAATAAAATAGACATGTTTGGGAAAGTGATATTTTAAAACGAAGTAATTGTTTTAAAAAGATGTTTTCAAAGGCATTGAATATCGAAACCATAGATTTCAACATTCATTGTTGAAATAGACGTTTTCGAATATAAGGAAATGGTGGACTATAACACTATTGTTATAGTAAATGATTTCCGAAAGGAAATGTTTTGTATAGTATTGGGATTTATACATCTATCTAAATTTCGAATCCCTATACTAGTGATTTTGAGTTGTCGTAACGATGTTTTACGTAACATTCGTTTTGACTCAAATAAAAAAATGTGAAAGAGAATGATTTCCTTAAAGATGAAATATATACTTAATTTTGATTTAAGTATATCGAATATTTTCAAATGTTGAAAATAGAATGGAATTGTGAATTACTTATTTTTAAATAAGTATGGAAATGTTTTTCCAAATATGAAATGTTGTGAATATATTCCGTAAGGAATAAATGATTTGAAATTCATTTTTGAAGTCGAAGTTGAAAAGTTAAATGAGAATTTGAACAATTTGTTCAATTTGAAATTTTTCAAAAAGATTGAATCGTTAAGTTAAAATTGAGTTTAACTTCGACATCAAAGACAATATAAGTTGAGCTTTGAATTTCAGATGATGATTTGGATTGTATGTCTAACATTGTGAATTGATGACATAGCAATTGATCTCTATTAAATATATATCTGTTGGTGGCGGAGAATTTATTCTCTTAGCTTAACACCCTTCTCTGAGACGTACGAGCTCAGAGGTTATATATCGATAGACATCAATTCTGTGTTGAGAATTGACGATGTAAGCGTGAAATCCAAATTGAATGTGAAAGTCGATAATAAATGGAATTATGAATATGAATTAGGTTTGAGATAACCTTAAATTTCCAAATCGACTTAGAGGAAAATTTTGAAATCCTCTATTTTGTTATGAATATGAGATATGTAAGTTTTTAGAACTTATATATATGAATGCGGTAAATTTGAAACCGTTAGTTTAGAAAGACATTGTTATGGAAATCTTATGTATGTTTACATAGATGTTATATGTACGAAATGTGAAATGAAAGTACTACATATATGATATTATGTTTTCTAAACTGAGGATGTGGAAAAGTACCTTCCATTTATTATTGGAGAAGGTATTGGAACTCCCGATGAGTGTCCATTTGAAATTCGTAGCTACGTAGAATTTTAGTCAGAGTGACTATTTGAATCGGAAATCCTTCGCGATAGATCATCGCGATGAGATTAGATTTGATTGATGATTAGCGTAATTTGAGGGGCGAGATGCCCACAGTTACAAGCGATTCCACTGGGATAGTGGCGTAACCGCCGGGTAAACTGCAATCTAATGCCAGGCGAAATTTGAGGGGCGTGATGCCTACAGACACGAGCGATTCTACTGGGATAGTAGCGTAACCGCCGTGTGTACTGCAATCTATGGCGACAACCATGGCGAAATTTAAGAGATGAGAAATCTACAGCCACAAGCGACTCTACTGGGATAGTAGCGTAACCGCCGGGTGGAACTGTAATCCATGGGGGAACGTGCTTTCCATATCCATTTTTAAAAGAATTTTTAAAAGTATTTTCACTGGAAATTGAAGCAAGTATATTTAGTACTTGGAGATTTTTAGACCTGCGCCTGGCCAGCGTATGCCTAATGTCTGTGAGAACGAAGATGGACTTGTTAAATTTCGAGTTAGCAAGTATTTTCAAACTGTAAATAGCAAATCAATAGTTGAAATTAGAATTACAAAAATTCCTACCTAATAAATTAAGGAAGAGGATCTTTGTAATGTTTTGAAAGTCCACAGCTTTGGAAGAGATATATTATATAAATCTCTAACGTGAAGAATTTTAAGTTTGAATCTGAGTTGTAAATCGAAAATGTTGATAAAAGACTTTTGCGTTTTGATTTTAGAAATCAATGATTGTAGAAATCATTGAATAAAAGAGAAGATAAACAAAACTAGTGAGATTAAACAAATGAAATGAATCCTGTATTCATTTATTTGTAATAAGTTTTAAGCTTAGAAAATTTTGACTAGAGTATAAATATCGATGAAATTTTAACGACCTTTCCTTTTCGTGGACGAAAAGTTTTTAAGGAGGGGAGTTTGTAACGACCCTGAATTTTTAACAATTTAAATTGAAAATATTTAATTAATTTTAAATATTTGAAACGATGATTTGACTTGAATTTCAAATTATCAAAATGAATTGGCGATTAAATTTTTGAATTTAATCTATTGGAAGTTGAATAAAATTTGAATCTTCAATTTTAAGCCGGTTAAAAATAATTTAAAGGCTTGGAAAATTCATATTGATAATACTGAAGGTAATAGAAGCTTCAGAATTGATTTTTTAAAAGCGATTTGTTCAATTTTGAAATTGTATCGTTTGAATTGAATTTAAAAATAGCCTTCCGAGGCACAGTTTCGGAATTTGACGAAACAAGTTTCATTGGGTCCGTAATATTGAATTATTACTGGATTTTCAATTTCGTATTTATCAGAATTGTTTTATGAACATACGGCGTATAAACGCGTATAAAATTAATCGAATTCAAATTGAATTTCTGTAACAACCGGGGTTTTACCCAAATTTTAATCATCAATAAACGATTTGTGTTGGCAGCTAAATTGATGATGTTGTTGGAATTTTTATAACAATTAAATTTTCGTCAATTGACAAACTAATACTGGTTGTTAAATTTGAATTGGAAATTGTAAATCGATTTAAATTCTTTTGTTAAACTTTATTAATACGAAATGAATAAATACACATAGCTAAATTTTAACATGATAATTTAAAAACAAAACAAGTTAAAGAAAATAATATTTGCAAAAACAAAATTTGATTTAAAAAGAAAGAAAAAAAAAATAAACCATACCCTTCTCACGTTTAAACCCATACTCCACCCACGTTTCTTCTGCCATCCCCTTACCCCTTTCTTCTGCTAAAACACGTCGCACCCTCCCCTTTCTCTTCAATCAGACGAACGACGAAAGAAAAAAAAGAAGAAAAAAAAATGGCGACGAGAAAACCAATTAGGGCTTTCGAAATCTAGGGCTCGTCTGGAATTAGAGTTTCAGCCTCGTTCGTTCCTCCTTCGATCTGCAAAGATTAGGGCTTCGTACTCCTCTTCTCGCTCGCGACCGCTTCTGACAAAGGTGAGAAATTTCTCACATCTAATTCAATCTGTCTCGTTCAATTTGTGATTTTCGTCGTTTGATTGTTTGATTTATTCGACTTTGAATTCGTAACCACGGCTTGAATTATTTTGGATTTTGACTTGAAATCTGAGATGATTTTCATTTCCCAGCTTGATTTTTAAATCGTGATAATTTCGTTTATCACGTTGTTGACTTTGATTTATGAGTTGCTACTGTCTCGGCCACTGTTCATTGCTTTGTTTCACTGTCCTGATGCTCTTCACTGAGCATACTGTAGCTGGTCGTTGCATTGTGCATTTCGTACATTCTCTGGTCAGTGCATTACCTAATGTCGTCACTATTCTCTGGTTGGTTGTGTTCATGTCATTTGTGAACTTGTAGTTGATCATGGTGCATTCACTGTAATTTTGTTGGTGCCTCACTTCCATTCTGTTGCCTCTGGCTTCACCACTGCCATTTGAGTTATGTTGTTCTGGTCCATTTTCTGGTCATATCGATTTTGTGTTTTGTAGACATGTGCACTTGTCTTTGCACTTGCACACTGCTGCTTGTTGCAGTTTGGTTACCTGTGTATACTTCTGTTGCATTCATTTGTTTGCATATATCTGTTGCATCCATATTGTCACTGTTTGATATAGTTTGCATTCCAGTTGTACTTGCAGCTTCATTTTAATTGCAGTGAGTAACTCAAATTTTTAAAACTTAATTAATAGGTAAAGTTGTTTTCATGCTTTCATAGGAAATGAATTTACAATTTGAACTTGCTGTGAGCATATATATACATGTGAATATGTTCATGTGAACATGACTGCTGCATCATTTCTATTATGCAATTTCCAAACTTCTGTTTAATCCAAAAATCCTTTTCTTTTGGTTTGTTTGCTGTGATGGTTTAATTTTTTTCAAAATGAAACATGTTTAGTTCATGATTAAGTAAAGTTAAAATATTTTGTATAGGTTAAACAAATTGTGTATACCTGGAAGAAAAAAATATATAACAGAGCAATCAGCTTATATAAAGCGAAAATCCAAACATTTCAAAACAATGTTTCAGGGTTATGAATCAAAACTCCATCCAAAATTTTGATTTTTAAAAGAAGAATTACAATTTTTAATACCATATCCTAAGAGCAGTTTTAACTTCACTGTATCCTACATATTGGTTAAGCACAGTTGATGCTTGCATTTGTTTCAGTTGAATTTGTTTCTGGAGATAGTGTAACTATTAGAGATTATAGGAAAATTATTGGTTTAAGTTGAAATTCGTTTTTGATGTTGTAATTGGAATTTGAAATTTTTAAACCCTGGTTTGACCTGAGTTTTCTAAAACAAATCCAAACATAACTTTAAGTCTCTGTTATGTGGAGGTCGCCATTTACCGGTTCACTGTTTAGTTTGAAGACTGATTAGTTTTGTTGTGCAGTTGCCACTCCCTTCACTTGTACATGTTAATTTAACTTGAATATGTTGCATTGGTCTGTGTCACTGAAGTAGTTGTCACTGTCATTTATTACATATGCCATTCACCTCAGTTGCCTGCATATGCATATTTGATTAACTGATTCTTGTTTACTCGTTAGCACTTCTAACATATACACAGGTGCACTTATATGGGTCTGCATTAGACTTTGTATTTGTTCCTCACTTCGAGACAGTTTCAGTTGCAAGTGCATTTAGTTATTTGCACTTGATTTTGTTGGCTTGGGCACTATGATGTTGCATTGCAGTTTTGCTTTGATATGTTGGTCTCCTTTATTCCAGTAGCATTGGTTCATGTTGCCTTGGTATTCAATGTTGTCCAGTCTGCATTCATTGTCCTCTGTTTGCTCAGTCTGGTTACACCTCTGTTGTATTGCCTTGACCTTGTTTTGATTTGTTAGTTGTGCATTTTGTTTTGCACACGAGTTGGCGGGGCAGTGCACACGGGTACGAATGCACATGTGTGTACTGCAGCCACCCAAATCGACAGTTTTGAATTGATATTTCCTTTGTGTCGGGATGCATTGATCTTTTATGCCGTATTGGCGAGGTCGTACACGCGTGCGTGTACGGCAGCCAATAACACTGTTTATCTCTGTTGATGATTTAAATCTGCTGATTTATTGTTTAACACTGTTTAGTGTTAAAATTTTCGTTATCCGGTTTCTTTGTTTAAAGAGTCGGATAGACGGCAATTATTGTGACTGTCGTCTATTTAAATTATTACTGCTTATATGCACTAATAACTGGTTTGAATTAGACTGACCTGTGTATTATTTTCTTTTGAATATAATACTCGGGTCAGACCGAGTATTTCTACAGCTTGAAGATTTTCGAGCAGCGAAGTTAGAGAGAGAGTAAAGAATCATTTATTTCGAGAAAAATTGTATTTTTAAGATATTCCGCTGTATCAGTATTAAAATTGTATAAACTCTGATGTATATAAAAAGATTTATAGAAATGAAATAAATTCTCATTTGTTTTAATTCAGTGTTATTATTCTGTGTTTCTGTGGCTGATTCTGTTTAAACCTTATAAACTAAATAACAATTCGTCTTTTTGAACGTTTCTAGTTGGTTTAATCACCGACTGGAGGCGGTCAGAAGGGGGAATGTTACATGTGGTGTGCGGTTAAGGTCAACCGCTAGTTTTAGTCGGAATATGCAATGTTACCCGATTTGGAAGTTTGACCAGTAATGATTGAAAAAATTGCCTCTAAAAAGAGAGATGATCCATTAGTAGCTGAACAGATTAGAAGACTTGAAGAGGTAACTAAGATAGATGATTTAAAAGGTTTTAATCTTGACTAAAATGGATGGTTGAGGAAGAAGGGATAGTTGTGTGTTCCAAATGTCCATAACCTAAGGAATGAAGTTCTTATGGAGTGTCATTAATCAAAGTTTACTATTCATCCTGGAGGAACTAAAATGTATAAGGATATGAAAAGCAGTTTCTTCTAGGACGGAATGAAAGGAGATATAGGCTTATGGGTGAAACAATGTTTGAATTTCCAGCAAGTGAAAGCCGAGCATCATAAACCAAGTGGATTGCTTTAACCTTTAGAAGTGCCACTTTGGAAATGAGATTATGTATCCATGGATTTTATCGATGTATTGCCAAGGTCGAATAAGGGAAATGAAAGTATTTGGGTCATGCTAGATAGACTGACTAAGAGTGCATACTTTTTCCCGTTAAGGTGATAAGGACGGCACATACTTTAGGGAATTTTTTTATAAAGAATATTGTAAGACTGAATGGAATTCCTAGTAGTATAGTCGGTGACAGAGATACTTTGTTCACTGGTGAATTCTGGAAGAGTTACAAGAAGTGCTAGGTACCATGCTAAAGATGAGTACCCCTAACCATCAGCAAATAAATGAGCAAATAGAATGAGTTAACAAAGTTCTTGAAGATTTGTTGAAGGGTTGTGTACAAGACTTTGGAGGGTCATGAGTGGACCATTTGCACTTAGCCGAGTTTTGCTATAATAATAGTTATCGAATTAGTATAAGGTGACAACCCTGTTTTCTACGTCATATAAATTAATAATTTTAATTAAAATAAAAATGATTGAATTTGATATTTGATAATTAATATTTTGGAAATAAATTTTAGTTAATTAAATTCTATTTAGTATAAGATTTACATTTAATAGATTGAAATAAATTAGTAATTTCTTTTCGGATAATTTATTGAAATTGAACAGGTTATTTTAAAAAAATTGAATCATAAATATTTTAACGTGTTAAATTGCTTTGAATAAAATAGTTTAATTATTGGAACATATCTTGTGAAATTTAGTGTAAATTAATTTGAATTAGATTAAAATAAATTTTATAAATAAATTAAAACATTTCTCCAAAAGAAAAGAAGCGGAAAAACACAAACACAAAAACACACACGGATACATACACACACACACACACACATATATATATATATATGTATGTATGTATGTATGTATGTATGTATGTACGTACGTACGTACGTATGTGTATCTCAGATCAACCCCAACATAATCAATTAGCCTAAAAAATTAAGTAACCCACACCCTTTTTCTCTCATCTGTTTTCCTCAAAACCGAGCCCACACTCCTCATGAATTCATTTGCAAGCCCTAAATCTTCCTGAAAGTTATCGAAACCTAAGTCGCGTTACCTTAGTAAAAAAATGGATTGTGCACGAAAATCGATTGAAGGCGGACACAGCGGGCACGGCGACGGTCGTCGATGCAAGAGGGAAGAGAGACATGATGTGATAGGCAATCGAAGCAAGGTCAAGGCATCCTAGAGTAAGACGCATGAGCAAGACTTGTGTGAATTGGTGCTGATGGGAGTTGTGCATTCTGGTAGTTGGCGACTCGACAGAGACGGCTGCAGCATGGTGCTAGTAGTAGTAGCAGCTCGAATTCAATGGTGGCACCAATTATGAAGTAAAAACCTCAAGTTGATTCAGCTAGATAATGGTATTATTATGGATATCACGTAATCGCTGATCTAGGGAGCTCGAGCCTCGATTTGGTGAGTATCTCACTCGCATTATGTTTATATCATTCTTTTTATACATAATCACCTGTATATCTACTTGTTTGGTGGGATGAATTAATGGTTGATATTGGTTGTGATTGGATCGATTGAGTGGATTTAAAAATAAAGTAAAATATAAATATAAATTTAAAAATTTAGTATAAAATATAAATAAAAATATAATTAAGTTTATATAATAAAATACTATTAAATAAAGTAATTAGAGTGGAACTGAGAAAGTCTTTAATATAATATTTATTAGTTTAAAGAAATTAATTAATAAAAGTATAAATAAGATATCGGTTCTAAAAATTATTGAAAAAAATTATATAATATTCTGATAAATAAGAGATGTAATCAAATTTATTTTTAAGTGTTTTGAAGTGAACTGATTAATTAGTAAACTAAACTTAAGTTTTATATGTGTGATTTAATCATTAAAATATTATATTGATATTTGATTTAATACTACAAATGATGATTATGTGTTCTAAATATTTTTCTATGAGAGCGGTGATCATTGTAATGGAATATTCATTATTGAATGGATTAAATAAATTGTACCTTTGAGCTTATGTATTGCTATTCTACTCTAAAGTAAGAAATATAATTTATTATATTTTAAAAGTTACGAATTTAACTAAGAATGTATATTATGCATTTACTTGTTATTTAAAAATATATATATACAATATTTGGAAATAAGAAATTACTGTTAATCATGAGTTTCCAAAGTATAGTTATGAAATTCTAAAATGTACTTTATGTTTGGGAAAGGTATTTATTTGAATATGAATATAATAAATTATTTAGATGTTTTAAAATTATTAAGATAATATTTGGCTAGGGAAAATTATAGAATATTTATTTTATGAAATGCTTAACTTTGTAAACTATTCAGGGACTTTAAAAGTAGTATATGTGTTTCTGAGTATGTTGATGATTATAAAATTCATACTTGATTATACTAAAAGCTGAGAAATTAATTATATATTGAAAAATAAATCATCTATTCGGTTTTATTAAGTATTTAAAGACTATAAATTTTATGAGAAATTCTTTAGTTAGTATTTTGGGTATACAAAAGTTTATTTCTTTAATAGTTTAATTACTTATGAATTATTAATATAGGATATAAATATATTTATGATTGATTTTACAAGGTATATTATTTTACAACTTCTCATTATTGATTTAGACGATATGAGTGATTCACCATTGATGTGGATTTATTTGGTATTTTAGATGATATGGTGATGACATCCTTTTTTGATTTTGTGATGAAATCTATTCTGTGTGACGAGGAATCTAAAAAAATGAGTTATAGTACTGTTTAGGATGGGACATTCAGTAATATTTCTCCGGTTAATCTTTGGACCCGTTATATAGAACTCTGTAGTGATTAATGTAGTTTATAAGTAGTGACTAAACATTTGAGTATCATGCAGTGGAATGAGATGCTGTTGTGATATTTATTCGGTTATTCATTATATTTAGATGACACTCACGTGACGGGAATAGAGTGGTCAGTGTGAAGTGATGCGCAGTGATATATGGCTCTGTGCCTATAGTTAGTGAGACTTTGGGTCTATATATATTGGCTCTATATGCCACTATTACGATGTATTCCTGTTTATGGCTGTTAGAGAGGACCAAATGTCTATTATCCGCCGTGGCGGTCTGTTCATAGGGTCACACCCCAGATCCATGACATCTTATTTATAGAGCTTGGTGCTTTCTAATCTATGCTACCCTTATGCACGTATTAGTACCTATATCACTAGGCTAGTAGTCTGTTACCTATACCTTTGTGTTTAGGGGTAATTGGAGTGTCATGACTGATTAGTCCTCCCGCTGACTAGCACCTTGCTGGATACGTGTTACAATGACTGTGAGGTAACTAAAGGCTGTAGAGACTTAGTGTCTTGGAGCTTGCTTAGTGCTATCAGTCTCCCTTCTGGTAGTAACGGAGCAATAGATTGGCATATATGATTGATACACCTCACTGTAACATTGATGTGGGCTAGGTGTTTAATGGCTAATTTTCTATCGGATTAGAAAATAGCCGAAAATTCAAATCAAAAATTAACCGCAAGCGCACAGCGTACAATGTTAGTACGTGATAAGTATGGGTCGATCCACAGGATATTGCATTGATTTTAAAATTTCTACTCAATCAAATTAAACCAAGAACTTGAGAGTGTTGTTAACTACAAAAAATTACAAAAACTAAACACTAAAAAAGTCAATGAAAACTATGAGATTAAAAGACAATTTTCGAGATAAATCCACTCTCATGATCACATAAATCAACACAACATGAAATTATTATCTCTCTTTTTGGTCATTAGTGAATTTAATTGATGTGTTTATCATAAGTATGGCCTATTTGTGCTATTAATTAGCCATATATAAACCATCAAACTATAAGACACCCACTAAACCACTTCTTAACTCTCATGAAAATGACAATGAAATTAAAAATAAGATCTATTTTAAGCATGGCTTATTTACTATTAAATTAGTAACATAAACCATTAAATTATGATTCTAAATCCACTTCCATTACCAAAATCAATTAGTTAGATGATGATGTAAATTGTGTTTATCTGAGTAAGAATAGCCTATATGTGATTAACATCATAGACTATCAAATTCATTAATAAACTTACATCAAAATGCAACTTTCCATTAAGCACAAAAAGAGAACATAAATGATCAAATTATGTTGAATCTACATGATTTAAGAGAGCTTCATTACCCCTAAATTGAAGGAGTTTAGCTTCTCATATTTGTTATCACTTCAACGAATGTAGTTTGCAACATGAAACAAAAAAGCAAGAAGAAAATGCAAGCTAATTAAAATAAAAAGAGAACTAACTAAAATAAAATAAAAACTAATCTACTTGCATAAATAAAAAGATCTACACTACTAACATGAAAGAAAAGAACATAAAATAAAATAGCATGAATTAAAATTGCATAAATGAAATTACATAAGAGAAATGGCTAAGAAGACATGAAAATGAAAAGAGAGTTTTTTGTTTATTTTTGAGCCTAAAACTAAACTAACTAAAGACGAGGCTAAGAGGAGACTAAGAGCTTAGTTACATGAACATAAGGGGTATTTATACAAGTTTGAAAACCTAATTCATATTTTTGGGGACTATCCAAACTATCCCCTTAGAAAATGTAACCCCCAATTAATCATTAGCATTAGCATAACGCTCCATCTAAATGTGCATGTAGCTTTAATCATGTGCATTAGCATCTTAATAGGGGATCATTATAAGTGAGTAGGTGGGGTCTTCCATGATGCATGAAATGAATTATTTCCATCTTCATTTGTTTCCCTTCACTCCTGTGCATGCATATTTCAATGAAGACCTCTTCCATTTGTATCCAAATTCCTACAAATTAACATTATAATATCCAAGTACATTTTCTAAAATTAATATATGCACAAAAATGACCATTTTGCCCCTATATGAAGATGAATAAATGACGATTTGAAAATACTTTGAATTTTGGTTTAAACATGTTAAAACACCCTATGTGCTTATTTATTTAACTAAATTCGATTAAAATGAAGTAAAAATATGAACATTTACGTGCACATCAAATACCCCCCCGCTTATCTTTTTATTCATCCTCGAATAAACTTAAACTAAGATAAATCCGTTTTCGTAGGAAACACGATTGCATTGAGCGTATGCAACAAGCCGCTAAACCTCTAGGTGTCCCTAGTAGGATGAGTGTTGTCTCGTGAGGGTTTTCAGCGGATACTACCCACAAAATCTAAAAGCAAAGTGAAAAATTCCTAAATGCAACATTTATTTAGAAAGATTTGGATATAGTTTTTGAAAATATTTAATTACAAATGAAAATTTTACTTTCAAATTGACACGAATAAGTTAAATATAAATTCTAGTCATTATCAAGAAATTTAAGTCCTTTTACTTGTCAAAATTTCCAACAAAAATTAAGTTATCATAACAAATAAACTCTAGTTTGGCTAGTTGTTTCGGTTGATAACATAGTGTAACTATGAAATAAATCCCTAGTTGAGTATCAAAGTTTTTCAAAGTGGTATTTCATTTCTTTTAAATAACAAATCTAATCAAACAAGTCAAAATAGTGCTTGGATTTTAATTGCTTACTCTCTCTATTTTTGAAAATTTTATTGATATTAACAATATTTACATATGCCTAACTCAGAAAATTGAGGCCAGGTATATCTCCCATGCACTGCCTTTCGAGCTTACGTAAGGGGAATACAGAGCGTGGCAAGTGAACAAACAAGTGTGTGCACCTATCAACTATAGCATTATTAATGTAAGAATTTTTATATACATACACCTAACTCAGTTAAACTGAGGCAAGATATACCGATCATGCACTGCCTTTCGTGCTTACGTGAGAAGAGTACAGAGCATGGCGAGTGTACACACTTACATGTGAACACATGACACTAGGTGTTTATTAAAATATATACATATTTACAAATATATCTTCTTTTATATTATTATTTTTGAAGAGAGAGTTTTGCAAAATCATCTTAGCATCAATTAACCTAGAAGATAAAAAATGTTATACCTTTTCTATAAATCCACCACTTTTTTAAACAAAGATTTTGAATTAGGATATACTTCATAATTAACACGTATGAACCTTCCTGTATACTAGTTAAACCATCCTTATTTGTAACCAAACATTATTTTTATTTTTGTTGAGACAAATAAATTTTCAGAAATTTCAATTTAATAACTGAAAACATATATTTATCCCATAGTGCTTCTTTCAAAAGTAAATTCATATGCTAAAAAGAAAATTAGTTTTGGAATTATTTTATTTTATGTTTTTTGTTTTTTTTGAATTTTTTTTTTGAACTTTTGGAAAGAAAATGCAAAAATAAACCATGAAAAATTAAAAAAATGAAGACGAGACTCCCCCCACACTTGATTTTGACTGTGTCCCTACAGTCAACCTAAGCGAAAGGAGAAAAGAAAATAAAAATAAAAATATGACCTATATTTACATGAAAATGAAACGTTCATTATTTACATGACATAAGAAAATATATCACCAAAGAGTAAATGAAACGGTCTTTCAAAGACCAATTCATTTATCTTGTCAAGTATGAGAGACATAGTGTAATATCCCGGAAATTTTAACAATATCAATTTAATAATCTGTTAAATAATTAAATTGATATTGATGATCTTTGATATTTAAAATTTGAATTTAATTTAATAATCTGATTAAATGAGTAATTAATTGGTGATTTTATCTTTTAAAAGTTAATAAGATATTTTCTATTTGAATATATATATATTTATTTATATATATTGTAAATAGAAGCTTTGGGCAAATTGGAAATTTAGATTTAATTTAATATGACTTTTCAAAGTTATTTAAATTAGTAAATTTATAGTTTTAAAATACTTTAATTGCTTAAGATATTTTTACTTAAGTTTAAAATTTTATAAGAATTAACAAAAAGGCTTGTTTTGTTTCTTTTTAAAATATCACTTGATAATATAATCTCTTATACAAATTATTTAAATATCAAATATGTTAATTTCAGATAATAAGTATAATGTATTATTTTTATTAATATGAATGGATTTTATAGAATATGGAATTTTTATTTAATTGAATGAATAGTTATATATGTATATATATAACTTAACTTTTAAATTGAATCTTAGGATTTAATTTAAATTGAATTTGAAATTAAGTTTTGAAATTCAAAGAAGTAAATATTTAAATTGTTTTGGATGTTAGAATATTTGTATAAACTTTTATCTATAAATATAATTGGTTTTTCTTTAAAATGACTTATATATATATAGATAAGTATTTTATAAATAAGAAAAAGGTTTTTTATTTACTTTTAAAACTAAATAAATATAAGATAAATACTTAAAAGACATGTGTCTTTATCTAATGACTCATTTTAACATGTGTTAGGCAATGGATTAAACAAGGTGACAAGTGTCTTAATTATGTTCATTTTCTTTTATTTTTATAAAAATCATAAATTTACTTATATAAACATATACATTTCATTCACTTCATTTTTTCCTCCTTTTCAAAACAAGAGAAACTCAAATGTAAATTCTCTAATACAAATCTGGAAATATTCAGTAATCAATATCTCTCAAAACCTTTCTCAAACAAAATATGTTCATATGCAAATCTGAAATCAGAGAACCAAATGCCTCAAACAAAAAATCAATACCCTGTAATTCTTTTTCCAAATCAACACAAAGCCACTGCATTTTTCTCCAATCTGTAATCAAGTTCAGCCTGTAATTCTTTTCAACATTTAAGCCTACCTGCATTTTTCAAATCTGGAACAAGTAATCGAAGTCTCCTGCCTGAAATTCTTTTCAAATCTGAAGTCTTCAGTTTGCATTCATTTCTTCAACCTGGAAAACAGCATGCATGTAGTTTAGATTAGTAAAGCTCCATCAACTCAAGCATTTTATCAAATTCCAGTCTCAAGTTTAAAGATCAAAAAAGTAAGGCAATTCAAGTTTTAAAATACAAGAAGCTTTTTCAAATCTGGAAGCTCTGTTTCATCTTTGAACAGGTGAGTAACAACTTTTATCTAAACTAACTTAAGTAAATATAGTTGTTTGATTTTCTTGTGATAATCATGTTTGGGATGATGGATTCTCTGTAATATGTATGGTTTTAAATGCATGTATGGTTTGAGATGTTATTGCCTGTACTTCTCTGTTTTGTTTCCTGTGAATAAAATTTTGTATGCATGGTTGATATATCTGTAATTCCCTGTTCACAGTTTCAAGTTCTAGTTTTTGATTCAAAGTTTATTTTCTCCTTCTCTAATCTCTATTAGAACTTAGGCTTTGAACAAAATTTATTTGTCTCATTTAAAACTAAAGTTTTAAGGTTGATGTAGTTTAAAATGAATGTGAAATTTCTCTGGAAAACCAAAAACAAATCAGTGCATGTATATATAAGTGAAAATTCAAAATAGGTAATTCATAAATCCAGGATTATAAATCGAATATCTAAACTATAATATGATTTTTAACATTAAAATCATGATTTTTAGCTTAGTATTAAAGGAGCAGTTCTGTGATGAACTAAATATGGAGTTTTGGGAAATTATGGTGATCTTTTGATTTGTGGTAGCCGGGGTTTTGGGTATTGATAGAGGAGTGGTCGAAGTTCATAGGAAAAATGCCTGATAATGTTGCATTTCATTGAGGAGGCAGCGGTGGCGATTCTTTGTCTGGAAACCTAGTTTTCGTAAGGTCGCGAAATATGTTTCGTTCTTCATCATAGTTTGATCGAGTGCCTTGTATTTTTGGGAAGTGGTAGGGGAGGTGTAGACAGAGTTATGGCCGGAATTTCAAGTCGTCTAATGGACGAGGTTGCGGGGGCGACGTGATTGACAGGGATTGGGTGGTGAGACCAGATACGTTTCCAGGTCCTAGCTTTGTGCTCGTTTTCGAATTCGTGGTGTTGGTGAAGTCCAGGTGGTTGAAGATAGGTCTGGGGGTGCACATCGACGTATTCAACGTTGTAGTGTCGCCTGAAGTTGGTCAGAGTCGTGGTGCATGTGCACCGTGCACCTTGCATTTCTGGTGTACATCTGAGTTGGAACAGAGGGTGGTGAACTCGAGTTTACTCGAGTTGCTCGAGTATTTTACTCGAAGCAGAAGGAAGTTGTCTCGGGTTTTTAGAGATTGGGCTCGAGTTCTTTGGTTGTTGCCAGTTTTTTTTTAAAAGCTGTCTGTTTAAAGTTTAAACTAGATTTAAATTTGTAAAGCTATATTTAAACAGAATTTTAAATCTAAGTTTAATCTGGAATCAATTTTAAATCTGTATCTCAGATTTGAGATAAAAGGAAGTTTTTAAATTAAATTGTTTAATAATTTTAATTGTTTAAAATGTATATTAAATGGTTGGAATTTAAAAGTAAATTTGTTTTAAATTCTTTAGGTTCTTTTATAAGATGAGTATTTTTAACTTGTAAATAAAAGAATTTTAGAAATGTGGTTAAAACATTTTTTTTAAAAGATAATGTGTATTCATTTAAATCTTTAAATTTAAAAAGGAAATTTTAAAGTTAAAATTTAAGTAAATGGATTTAAAATACTTTGTTAATGATAACTTAATAAGAACAAGTTTTATCTTAAAATAATCAAAGATTTGTGTTCATTAAATTAATTAGGAAATTTAATGAAAAATTAATTTAATTGATTAATTAATCATTTGGATTAATTAAATAGGTAATTAATGGTTTAAACAAATTTATTTATGATTAAAGATAAATTAATTAGGAATGATTAATTTATAATTAAGGATTATGAATTAGGATATTAATTAATGATTAATAATTAATTAATAGAGTAATTAAATATTAATTAAGTTATGGTTAACACTTAATTAATTAAATAATTAGAGTTTAATTAATTGGTTATTAAGATTTATTAATTTGGAATTAATAATGATTAATCCAAGTTAATTACTTAAGAAAGTAATTAAATAATGGTTAATGAAAGTCATTAACTATGGATTATTAAATAATTAATTTATGTAATTAATTTTAATAATTAATTAGATTAATTAATTTAAAGATAATCAATTATAGAATTTGTTTTAAATGGAATTGCTTAATGGAAGTAATTAAGAATTGATTACTTATTGTAATTAATTAAGTTAATTTGATTTAGTTAAGTTAATTAATTAAGTTTAATTAATTTAGAATAATCAAGAGATGATTGATAAATAATTACTTAAAGTAATTATTAAGGTATGATTATTTAAGGAAGTAAATAATAAGATAATTACTAGAAGTAATTAATTGATTGGTTATGTATTAAGGAAAGTAATTTGAGTTTAATTACTTATGAATTAATCAAAGTATTAATTAAGAAATTAATTAAGGAGTAATTAATTTAGTTAATAAAGTAATTAAGGATAGTTAATTACTGAATGAGATTAATCAAGGTGATTAATAAATGTTGTTTAATTTAAAGTTAATTACTTAATATAATTAATTTAATTTAAGTAATTAATAATTAATTTGTAATTAAGGATCATTAATTAATATAATTAATGATGTAATTAAGATTGATTAATTAAGTATAATTAATAAATGAAGTGATTAATTAATGTAATTAATTAAGGTTTAATATAATTAATTATAGTGATTAATTTAATTAATTATAGTTAATTAATTAGTGAAGTAATTAAAGTTTAATTACTATAAGTGGTTAAGGTTAATTAATTTGAGTAATTAATTAAAAATAAATTACTTGAAGGTAATTAAAAGATAATTAATCAAAGATGATTAATTGAAAAAGGTAATTAAAAGATAATTAATCAAAGATGATTAATTGAAAAAGGTAATTAGAGGATAATTAATTAATTTGTAATTAATTAATGTTTAAGTAAGAAGGATTTATAAAATAAAAGTAATTAATTTAATTAACTTTAAATTAATTAGAGATGATATAGATCATTACTTATGGATGGATGATAATACTGAATGCTTTGCATTTGATTGATATCTCTGATGAGATATATGCTATGTGATATGGATGTTTAGTTGAATTGTGATAATATGGATTATCTGATGATATTGATAATGTTGATTATCTATTGTGAATTATCTTCTAAGTGTATAAAGATAATTGAATTAAATTGTTTTAACCTTTAAAACAACTTGGCCTTAAAAGATACGTTTTAGATTTCGATGAGACCGGGATCGGGTTTCCGTATACCGGATTTCCAGGTCTGGAGACCCGAATACCACATCGATCCAAATTAACGATAGGTCGTGAATCAAGTGAAGATGAAGATTCAGAGTGCAAGGGTTATTGTCGTTAACTCTGAGGGTGATTCCAATACGAGTGTAACGAGATAATGCCTTCGGTTTCGTTCGAACCCGGAACGAACTTGTATGGACTGAATGCTTTCAGAACATCGTCAGGTGGACGATGAGCATTCTAAGTGATGTGTTCTTTTAAAAGGTAATCGTGACCTCAAGCCTCACAAACCGGGAATGGCTAAAACAGGGGAGGTGCAGCAAGGTTAGTGGGTAGCACCCAAGTAGGACAAGATGACCTCTGTCTAGATGTCCCTTTCTATTTTCGACTTAGTGTGTGCGGTTGAATCATGACAACCGTGGGGTATCTTGTGCGGGAATTATCCAGTAAGGGATGTTCCGGCCTTGTGTTGCAGGGGATTGGGAGTGATCCTCGGTACGGTGATCTAGGCCACGTACTGTGACGGGCGGTACCCCGGTAGCCCTGCCATTGAATGGAATCCAAAATCCAATAAGTGATAACGGACTTGATTGTATACCTATGTATGCTGGAATTTAATGAATGTAACAATTTCGGCTATTTCATATTTATTTGAAAACCCTAGACCTATTATAATACAATCGAATTTCCTATCAAATGTTTTGGTTAGCGTAAGGTAAAAACTTACCCATATTTATTGGTGGGGAGTCTTACGTGATACCTTTTCTTTCAAAAGGTTTTGAAGTTAAACAAGTTTAACCTGTTACTCACACCAGACCCATGTCTGACCCAAGTTGTTTATTTCTGTTTTATAAACTCTTGGGTACTCAAATTTTTACGAGTAGCCAAGGGATTCAGGTTTAGCTTTGACGAGTAATCTGGAGGAGCAATGGAGCAGGAGGCTTCGGCGTTGTAGATATAGATAGTAGTTTTCCGCTGTGTTGATCTTTGTATTGATCTGTATTGTGTTGAGATGTAATAACTAGACAGATGTTTATAACTGTCTAGTATGTGATGTGTAATCTGTGTAACTCTGACAGATGATGTATATGATACTATGTAATATTTATGTGATATATTATATTTCGTTTCGTTTCCGCTGTGAGTATCTGTTGTTGTTTTCTTTTCTCTTCTTCTCTTTTCTATTTCTCACCCCTTTCTTTCTTACTGTCGATGCGATTTTCCGGGAGTGGAAAGTCGGGTCGTCACACGTGGTATCAGAGCTTAGGTTGAGCGAATGCCTAAGCTTTTGGTTAAGTGAATATCAGAGCTATTGGTTGAGTGAATACCTAGCTCTGGAGTGGTATCTATCCTGTAACGACCCACTATTTTGGACCATTCAAATCGACAATAATCCACGCATGTCTGACTTGAATAATTCAAAATAACAGATTGTAATAAAATTTGGAGCAATTAAAATCAAATACACAGAATCACAGACACAGAACATATCAGAATAACTCGCAGCGGAATATAAAAACCATAGTAGTTCATGAAGCTACTATAACAAACTCTCAAAACAAAATACATAATATCTGTTTGAAAACATATACAATAGAAATCTCAAATACATAGAAGTTTATAATACCAGAGCTGAAATAGAACAACTGAAACTGGAATGGATAGATAACTAGATAAGCAGAATCTCCAACGATTCCTAGCTCCAGAAAGAGATCCAAATCTAAGCTGTAAATACTCAGGCTGACCCGAGCGTAAAGCAAAATACAAAACACTCGAGTCAGGACAATATATACTTATATAATGTAAACCAACTTAAGTGAACTGTAGCAGTAATGCAAAATAACTTAAAGGATGCTTGGGATCGCCCATCCTCTAAGGATCAGTTAAACCATAAATTAAATACATCCCGTGGTTAAAATTTCAAAATTGGTATTTTATATTTCGAAATCAAATATCATTTCAAAATTCAATATCATTCAAAAATCCAGTTCAAAATATCATATTTCAAAATAGTTTATATTACGAAACAAATTACTTCATTTTAAATCATAAAATGAAGTTATTATATTAAATAATTAAATTATTAAATTTCCAAAATTTTAATCTTTCAAAGTTCATTCGTTCACTTAAATTAATTAAAACAATGAAAATTCAACTTTCGCAACATTTAGAAAATGCTATGGAAAGTCACATTTAAAACAGTTCAATTTAACAAAAGACAGCATTTAAAATGCTGTAATAGGGTTCCATTAGTTTCAAATAAACTTAGTTAAATTCAACCATTATAACATTTACAAAAATGCCATAATAGCCTTAAATTAAATTCAGCCATTTGGTTCATTATTATCAACTACAACATTTACAAATGTTGTATTATCATTTACATTAGAATTAATAGCATTTCAGAGATGCAGTTAATTAACTTCAAATATTCAGTATAATTTCACAATCAATTATATTTTTATATAAATCATTTTTAACTTATAAAATCATATATAATCATTCAAATACCCTTATATTCATGATTTTATAAAGTTAAACCTCCATTCAAAAATCAAAATTTAATAATAATTCACTTATTAAATTCCAATTTTAAATTATAAATTCATTAAATTAAATTAACTTAACACTTAATTTTAAAATTTCAAATATAACTTAATTCCATTTTTATTTACTTAACTTAAAATTCACTCTTAAGCCAAATTCACAAATTTCCAATTTTGGTTATATTTCAAAATTTCAACTTAAATATTCATTCATTTCACATTTTAACTTTATTCAAAATCATTAATATAATATAAAAATCATTTAAATTCACTTTAATCCAAATTATCATGAAGTTATCACATTTCATATTTAATTTAAATTCCAATTATCACCCAATTAAAATTTCCCAAAATAACTTACATTTCAAATTTTCTAGTTTTACCAATAATTTATTTCACTTATAAATTTTCAAAAAAATCAATAATGCTTACATAAATCATTTTTTATTTAGTTTAAATCAAATATTATAATATTTACATTTCAAAAATATTTTTAAGATTTTTATAAAAACATATTTTAACAACGGGTCTGTATTTCATTTCTAGTCTAGGTAAAGTGATACGGGTAATATATCATTTCAACCCGTAATTTACAAAGAAAACCCGGGTTTGATCATTTCAAACCCGCAATCCCAAGGAAATGAAAAAAATTGAAAATCATTCAGGCCTATCATTTCAGCCCATAATGATTTTCTCCTATTCTAAAGTCCGTTCGGGTATGTATCATTTCAACCCATAGTGATTCTAATCTAAAGGGAACTTGCAGTGTGATAAACTGATAAAAATAATAGAACAACATAATATAACAGTAACATATAATATAATAGGTGTTTAAGCATGGGTGAACATCATAAAATCATAACATAGCAGGTGTAACATGATAATGCATTTTTACAGATTCAAAAGGGGTCAATTCACTAGTTATATATGTACATATTGTTTGGTGAGAATAACTCACCTGTTAAGCTGGAGATTTGCCAACAAAGCACACAACACAAAGATTATGAAGGCACGACAACTCTAATACGATTTGAGTGTGGAGAGTCAACTCTAATTGCCTTGAATACATTTACACAAAACAATTCAAAATACATAAGTTTTCAAAGCAAAATTTCACTACTCAACATTAGAAATCACTGCCCAAAACAAAAACAAATGTCTTGCACTTGTTCTCAACTTCACATACTTCAGTTATGAACTGAAGTAGCATGGCCAAGGCAGGGATTAAGGTCAGGTTTGGGTCCCTATAGGGTCGGCCTAGCTTGTGTTTTATTGGTGTGAAGGTATAGGTGCAACAACTATCATCACAAGGCAATGCTACATCATCTCAAGGCTTCAAGAGGGTTCAGCCATGGGTCCTATGGGTACGGCCAGAGGTCCAGGTGGTGTTGGATGATGTGGCAGAGGGTGGTGGTCAGATCTGGGCTGGTGGTGGTGGTGGAAGTGGCGGCCAAAGGGATGTTGAAGGTGATGGAGTAAGAGGAGTTCGACTAGAGTGTAAAAAGGTGATGTTTATGTAGATTTGGTGGAGGATCATGCTATGGGTTCTCGGCCTGAAGTGGTGGTGATTTGGAGGGGGTGATGGTCAGCCTATAAGGTGGTGGAGTCAGCCTAGGTGATGGTGGAGGAGGAGCCGATCTACAAAGATGAGAACAAATGCAAATACAAGTTATAAAAATCAAGAAAATAATATAAAAGGAAGAGGAAATTACCTACAAAATTTTTGATAAAAAATGAAGAGATGGCCGTGAGTTTTTTTGGTGGGAAGAGGAGTTTCTTTCACGTGAAAATTGAGGGGAGTACGGCAGAAATGAGAAATGAAGAGCACGGCCAAAACATGAAGAGGTGGGGTTGGGAAAATGAAAAGGTGGAAGCCAAAAAGCCAAAGGAAGATAAAAGGTTTTAAACCTTTCATATTTCCATATATATTTATATATTTTTAAATAACTGAAAATACTTATAATTTCAGTTAAAATTTCGAAAATATAACAGATAAAAAAAATATTAATAATTAAATATTAATTAGATATGATTAAAACAAGAAAATAGCACAAAAATGAAAACTAGTCTAGAAAATTTGAAATTAAATGGAACAAACTTTGAAAAATTTATATGTAGATGAAAAATATTTATAAATAAAGATAAGAACAAAAATAAAATGCATTCACAAAATGAATAAATAAATTTTAATTAAATATAATTTAAATGAAGAAAATAGCAGAAAATGGAAACTAGCCTTTAAAAATAGGAAATAAATGCAATAAATTTTGGAAAAATTCTATCATCACTTTAAAATATTTTAAAATAAAATATATACCTAACATGTCATATAACACATATTAGAACATGATTTGACAAATAAAAATATTATTTATATAAATTAAAATGAAGAATATTGCTAAATAATTCAATATACACACAATATTGTAAAGGGTATAACTTTCACAATTTAAATCCAATTTTAACGAAACAAAAAGCAGTATTCATGATATTAAATCTATTTTCATAATAAAAGATAAAATTTAAGAATTCAAATATTTAAATTTTAAAATTAAAAGTCAAAGTTTGACCAGATTGACCAAAATCCACCTTTCAGGAAAATTATTCAATTTATACAAGTTTGAAATTAAAAGTTACATAATAATCAACATTTATATTTAAAAATGAAATGTTTGAAATAAAAAAAGTTTAAAATAGTTTTCAAAATATAATAAAGTCAAATAAAATATATACAAAAATCTAGGGCTGTTACACTCTCCCCCACTCAAATCTTTTCGTCCTCGAAAAGGAATGAAGTATGGAAAACACAGAAAAAGATAGAATGGAATAGGATTAAGACAAGATGACAAGAATATTAAAATTATACCTGATAACTGTTGTTATAGGTAAGTTTAACAAGGTGGAGAATAGGAATAGCAAGAAGGGAAAATAGGACGAAAGACAAGGATGAGCCATTTATTAAAAGTGTTGGTTAAAGAGGTAAAATATTTAAAACACTTTAAAATCCTTTAAAAAGGAAATAACTGATCAAAATATCCTTTATATAATATTTTATCAAAATACTTTTATAACTCGATGTTTCAACAAGTTTATCCTTGTTCCTGTAGACTCTGGTAGTGCGTTGATCAGGCGCAAAACTGGAATTCTCCAGGTACTTAGTAGACCTGTTTCAACACCTAGTGAAAATACTGGGAAAACCTTTAAAAACAGATATGGAAAGTACAATCCAAACAAAAACGAATCAAATCATGGATCGCAGATACACAATGGTTACGCCTGGGTCCCCCAGGAAACATCCGTACCTTTTAAGCATTCACTGCCTTGCGAATTTCGCCATGCAACAAAACGGTGGACCGCAGGATACATAAAAATGGTTACGCCTGGATCCCCCAGGAAACATCCATACCCCTTAAGCAATCTCTGCCTTGCGGATTACGCCACTAACACGACCATAGATCGCAGATACACAATGGTTACGCCTGGATCCCCCAGGAAACATCCGTACCTTTTAAGCAATCACTGCCTTACGAATTACGCTATGCAGTCGAGTTCGTAAGACCATGGGTAACGCCATGGAATTCGAAGGACACTCGAGTATCATATCCGGAAAACCAAAAATCAGAGAGAATAATATCGATAGAATGAATCCAAGATGTGGCCACAAATCGAATATCAAGCAGAAGGCACTTTCCATATCTTTACTTCGAAAATATGTATCATATAGTATCTTTTCAAATCACTTTCAAATATCGTACTTATATAATATCCATTATATATAAGATTTCACTTTCAAATTGAGTACCTTTTCAAATCTATAGTTTTCGAATCAATTTCATACTCATACAAATCAATTTTATATAAGTTCGACAACTCCCAAATCAAGTGTTTAGTAACATAAGGTTCTCAAATTTCAATTTGTTTCAATATCAGTTCAATTTCAAAATCATATACAATTTCACCAAATTATTTTCTTCTCAAATTAAATATCTTTAGTTTCAAAGTTTCCAAAATAATAGATTTTTGAAAATAAATCCAAATTTCCAAATCAATATAATTTAAGTCAACCAATTCATTTCCAAAATCAAAAGTTTTCAAAATCATCTTATACTTACGTAAGGTCCGTCTTATATAAGGATCAAATTTTCAAAATAAATTTCGCTGTATGAAGAGCCATATGGGATTTGAATATCTTTGCTTTTATGGGTTGTATATCTTTGTAATTTAAATTGGAATTTTCTTTTAGTAAGCAAAGATATTCTAACTCGACAGCTTTCAATTTCAGCGTCAAAATATATAAATGATATTAGGATATAAGATGTACATACGTCATCATTTCGCAAAACTACATTTGATCGCTCGCTCGATCACACAAGTTCGCTTTCGAACTAGTATTGTCCATTCGACTTCCCTAATGCGGATTTCGATATGGTTTCTCGACTAGAAGCCATCAGTCTCCTTGCATAGCCATATACTATGATAGAGAATTCTGGAATCAAGCCCAAAATCCATATCAAATATTCGCCATCAAGAATCGAATGAAAAATCCTAACACGAAATGGTGTAATCCACCTCGAACTTGTGTACTCAAACTTGGATCAAATTAATTATGCGAATAAAACAGCATACGTACAACTTATATATTTATTTCAACTTGTTAAATATATAGTTTCATAAAGATGTTACTAAGTTAAAACATTTAAACTAAATTTTATTCAAAATATTTTGAAGACCAAATTCTTTTTAAAACATTTCAAATCTAAATTTCATATTAGAAAATTTTAAAATAGCCTTATTCATTTACTTAACAAAACAGTTTCAACTTATTTAAATCATATTACTTCATACTTAAACATTCGAAACAAATTTATATACTTTATCAAATAATTCATACCTTTCAAAATTTCTTAGCTTTGAAAAGTTAACCTTGATTTGGAAGTGCTCGAACCTTCAAAATAGTTGAAGAAATCATTTTCAAATTCAAGAGTTGGAAATCAACAACAAATCAGTAAATCAATTTTCAAAAGATAGGTTTCAAATCAGAAACTCAAGGACTGAACACCGGCTTACTTCAAATCATTTCAAATATATATATATACATATATCTTTCGAATATCAAATCATACTTCAAAATTTTGAAATCAAAATTGGTTTCGCAAAATAACTCGCGTAGCAATGCTACTGAAGTGGCCTATCCCCCACTCTGAAACTCGAAAATCAATGTCGATGATGCGTGCACTCATCACCGAAATTATTTTCCAGCGACACAAGTGAGTTCTGGACTTCCATTTACTTTGAAAACTTCTTTGAAATTCCTTCAAAATCATTAAAACCCATTAAAATCATTGAAACATTACTTATTCGGAAAAATAATTTCAATCATATTATTTATTATTTCAAAATCTTAAAACCAGTTCCAAAATGCCGGAGTTCAATCACTTAAATTCAGATTCAAAACCTTCAGTTATAAATCATTTTATATGAAACCATTTCTTATAAAATTTTCACAATTTCAAATCCTTTCAAAACTTCAAATTCTCATTTTTTTTAAAAGGTATATAATCCTTATCAAAAACATTTCATCTTTATATAAAAATATGGTCATCCTTATCAAAATAAAACTACGATGAATACAAAATTTTTAAAAGACAATCAACCAAAAACTTTCCAAGGGACGATTCAAGGATGGATTTCAAAGCAAAACAGAGATTCAAATTTAGAAAGACTCTAATCAAATAGAATTCTAATTCAAAGATAGGCTCAAACGAAGATAAGATAATTAAATTACCAAATACAAGATGGATAAGCCTATATGAATCGCGGGCGACCTTAACCGGTCAACCGTGACTTCAAGAATATAATCGATGCGAAAATCTAAGGCAAATCGACCTTCGATTGCCAGAGATAGAATCTAAATATAGCAGAAGATAGAAAACATCATAAACCGAGGATACAGAAATATCCGATGAATCAATGCCAATTATAATCATTCAAAGATTGGCGGAATCGCCACCCTATAAAGGTCATACAAAGTGGAGTGATGCAATGCTCCAAAATCAAAAGAATACAATTAGGGGAGATAGGAATGGATTTTAGAACAAGTGAGCATTCCAAAATTCAAAGGAATCTTATTCGATAAGAATCCAAACGAAGATTAGAGAAATATAACCTATATCGATACAAAAAAATTCCCATTCAAAATTTGGAAAGACTCGAATTCATAACATACGAAAACAGAAGCTTAAATGTCTTTAGTTGGACAACTTTAGCTAAGCAAAAGATACAACAGAGTTTACTCAAAGCATCCTAACAAACTACTGATTTTGCCATACCCAAAATAGATCCCTATCAACAATGGATCTAGATCAATCAAGAGAGAAGTTCAAAATTTTAGAGGATCCTAATCAAAGAAATTACTAACAAGGTGGATACGAAAGGAATGTAGTTTAAGAAATATTTTACTTTGAAAGCAAGGAAATTTATATCAAAATAATCTTTCAAAATTCTTTAAAAATCATTTGAAAATCATTTTATACTTCGAAAATACGTTCTCTCACAAAGAAATGATTCTGAGATTGATTTCACTCATTCTAGGGTATTTCTACCCTATCTCTAATGAGTTTTTGCTCCGCAGGCTAAGGTTTGCCTAAAACCAAAGCTCTGATACCAACTGTAACGACCCACTATTTTGGACCATTCAAATCGACAATAATCCACGCATGTCTGACTTGAATAATTCAAAATAACAGATTGTAATAAAATTTGGAGCAATTAAAATCAAATACACAGAATCACAGACACAGAACATATCAGAATAACTCGCAGCGGAATATAAAAACCATAGTAGTTCATGAAGCTACTATAACAAACTCTCAAAACAAAATACATAATATCTGTTTGAAAACATATACAATAGAAATCTCAAATACATAGAAGTTTATAATACCAGAGCTGAAATAGAACAACTGAAACTGGAATGGATAGATAACTAGATAAGCAGAATCTCCAACGATTCCTAGCTCCAGAAAGAGATCCAAATCTAAGCTGTAAATACTCAGGCTGACCCGAGCGTAAAGCAAAATACAAAACACTCGAGTCAGGACAATATATACTTATATAATGTAAACCAACTTAAGTGAACTGTAGCAGTAATGCAAAATAACTTAAAGGATGCTTGGGATCGCCCATCCTCTAAGGATCAGTTAAACCATAAATTAAATACATCCCGTGGTTAAAATTTCAAAATTGGTATTTTATATTTCGAAATCAAATATCATTTCAAAATTCAATATCATTCAAAAATCCAGTTCAAAATATCATATTTCAAAATAGTTTATATTACGAAACAAATTACTTCATTTTAAATCATAAAATGAAGTTATTATATTAAATAATTAAATTATTAAATTTCCAAAATTTTAATCTTTCAAAGTTCATTCGTTCACTTAAATTAATTAAAACAATGAAAATTCAACTTTCGCAACATTTAGAAAATGCTATGGAAAGTCACATTTAAAACAGTTCAATTTAACAAAAGACAGCATTTAAAATGCTGTAATAGGGTTCCATTAGTTTCAAATAAACTTAGTTAAATTCAACCATTATAACATTTACAAAAATGCCATAATAGCCTTAAATTAAATTCAGCCATTTGGTTCATTATTATCAACTACAACATTTACAAATGTTGTATTATCATTTACATTAGAATTAATAGCATTTCAGAGATGCAGTTAATTAACTTCAAATATTCAGTATAATTTCACAATCAATTATATTTTTATATAAATCATTTTTAACTTATAAAATCATATATAATCATTCAAATACCCTTATATTCATGATTTTATAAAGTTAAACCTCCATTCAAAAATCAAAATTTAATAATAATTCACTTATTAAATTCCAATTTTAAATTATAAATTCATTAAATTAAATTAACTTAACACTTAATTTTAAAATTTCAAATATAACTTAATTCCATTTTTATTTACTTAACTTAAAATTCACTCTTAAGCCAAATTCACAAATTTCCAATTTTGGTTATATTTCAAAATTTCAACTTAAATATTCATTCATTTCACATTTTAACTTTATTCAAAATCATTAATATAATATAAAAATCATTTAAATTCACTTTAATCCAAATTATCATGAAGTTATCACATTTCATATTTAATTTAAATTCCAATTATCACCCAATTAAAATTTCCCAAAATAACTTACATTTCAAATTTTCTAGTTTTACCAATAATTTATTTCACTTATAAATTTTCAAAAAAATCAATAATGCTTACATAAATCATTTTTTATTTAGTTTAAATCAAATATTATAATATTTACATTTCAAAAATATTTTTAAGATTTTTATAAAAACATATTTTAACAACGGGTCTGTATTTCATTTCTAGTCTAGGTAAAGTGATACGGGTAATATATCATTTCAACCCGTAATTTACAAAGAAAACCCGGGTTTGATCATTTCAAACCCGCAATCCCAAGGAAATGAAAAAAATTGAAAATCATTCAGGCCTATCATTTCAGCCCATAATGATTTTCTCCTATTCTAAAGTCCGTTCGGGTATGTATCATTTCAACCCATAGTGATTCTAATCTAAAGGGAACTTGCAGTGTGATAAACTGATAAAAATAATAGAACAACATAATATAACAGTAACATATAATATAATAGGTGTTTAAGCATGGGTGAACATCATAAAATCATAACATAGCAGGTGTAACATGATAATGCATTTTTACAGATTCAAAAGGGGTCAATTCACTAGTTATATATGTACATATTGTCTGGTGAGAATAACTCACCTGTTAAGCTGGAGATTTGCCAACAAAGCACACAACACAAAGATTATGAAGGCACGACAACTCTAATACGATTTGAGTGTGGAGAGTCAACTCTAATTGCCTTGAATACATTTACACAAAACAATTCAAAATACATAAGTTTTCAAAGCAAAATTTCACTACTCAACATTAGAAATCACTGCCCAAAACAAAAACAAATGTCTTGCACTTGTTCTCAACTTCACATACTTCAGTTATGAACTGAAGTAGCATGGCCAAGGCAGGGATTAAGGTCAGGTTTGGGTCCCTATAGGGTCGGCCTAGCTTGTGTTTTATTGGTGTGAAGGTATAGGTGCAACAACTATCATCACAAGGCAATGCTACATCATCTCAAGGCTTCAAGAGGGTTCAGCCATGGGTCCTATGGGTACGGCCAGAGGTCCAGGTGGTGTTGGATGATGTGGCAGAGGGTGGTGGTCAGATCTGGGCTGGTGGTGGTGGTGGAAGTGGCGGCCAAAGGGATGTTGAAGGTGATGGAGTAAGAGGAGTTCGACTAGAGTGTAAAAAGGTGATGTTTATGTAGATTTGGTGGAGGATCATGCTATGGGTTCTCGGCCTGAAGTGGTGGTGATTTGGAGGGGGTGATGGTCAGCCTATAAGGTGGTGGAGTCAGCCTAGGTGATGGTGGAGGAGGAGCCGATCTACAAAGATGAGAACAAATGCAAATACAAGTTATAAAAATCAAGAAAATAATATAAAAGGAAGAGGAAATTACCTACAAAATTTTTGATAAAAAATGAAGAGATGGCCGTGAGTTTTTTTGGTGGGAAGAGGAGTTTCTTTCACGTGAAAATTGAGGGGAGTACGGCAGAAATGAGAAATGAAGAGCACGGCCAAAACATGAAGAGGTGGGGTTGGGAAAATGAAAAGGTGGAAGCCAAAAAGCCAAAGGAAGATAAAAGGTTTTAAACCTTTCATATTTCCATATATATTTATATATTTTTAAATAACTGAAAATACTTATAATTTCAGTTAAAATTTCGAAAATATAACAGATAAAAAAAATATTAATAATTAAATATTAATTAGATATGATTAAAACAAGAAAATAGCACAAAAATGAAAACTAGTCTAGAAAATTTGAAATTAAATGGAACAAACTTTGAAAAATTTATATGTAGATGAAAAATATTTATAAATAAAGATAAGAACAAAAATAAAATGCATTCACAAAATGAATAAATAAATTTTAATTAAATATAATTTAAATGAAGAAAATAGCAGAAAATGGAAACTAGCCTTTAAAAATAGGAAATAAATGCAATAAATTTTGGAAAAATTCTATCATCACTTTAAAATATTTTAAAATAAAATATATACCTAACATGTCATATAACACATATTAGAACATGATTTGACAAATAAAAATATTATTTATATAAATTAAAATGAAGAATATTGCTAAATAATTCAATATACACACAATATTGTAAAGGGTATAACTTTCACAATTTAAATCCAATTTTAACGAAACAAAAAGCAGTATTCATGATATTAAATCTATTTTCATAATAAAAGATAAAATTTAAGAATTCAAATATTTAAATTTTAAAATTAAAAGTCAAAGTTTGACCAGATTGACCAAAATCCACCTTTCAGGAAAATTATTCAATTTATACAAGTTTGAAATTAAAAGTTACATAATAATCAACATTTATATTTAAAAATGAAATGTTTGAAATAAAAAAAGTTTAAAATAGTTTTCAAAATATAATAAAGTCAAATAAAATATATACAAAAATCTAGGGCTGTTACATATCCTGAGAGAGCGTATTTGTAATTTTTATATAACTATATATATATATTCTACCTATATTGTTGGGTTACCCGTACAGGTTCTCCAATATAAGATATAAAGGTAGATAGGGTAGTAGTGTGTGAAACACGACTACCAATGGTTGGAATTAAGGTTGGAAGTGTATTTATCGAGACTGTAGACCCAATACTGTCTCGAGTAAGTTTTGCTGTGATGAAGGATTTCATCGAATCTCTGAAGGAAACCTGTTAAGGTTCGGAGTTTATCTGTAAAGTTGGATGAGTAGAGTTTGGATCTATCAGTTGAACAGAAGCAAGTGATGGTATCTTGATACCTCAGGTAATAGTAGCTGTGTGATGAGATGCAGTGACGATGGATGTTCCCGAAGATGTTTTCTTTGGAACGAGTTTAAGGAAGTGTGTCTGTTTCAGTGTTATGGCTGAGTTCAGCATGGTATTTCTGTTTGGTTTGGGGTTCGAGTTTCTCAAAGATCTTTGGATAGAAAGTCTTTGGCATCGGTGGCAGCAGTGCAGCTCGGAGTATTCTGTGATGGCAGGAAGTTGTCAGGCTGAGTAGTTTTTCTGAAGGTGAAGTTCAGAAGCAGCAGAGTGCATCCATTTCTTCGATGGATTGGATAGTTAAGTATGGGCTGTTCTGATTTGTTAAGAGGAACAGTTTTCTTTGGAAATAGGCTGGGTTGATCGCAAAAGTGACTTGCGATAGTTTGAGGGTTCTCTTGGGTTATCAGAGTTTTTCTGGATGTCTTCAGAGAAGTCAGGAGTTGTCCGCATTTGAAGATTGAGTTTTCTTATCGACTGGATTCCAGGAGTAGTACCGGTAGTTCAGCCTAGTTGAAGGATGTTTTCCTAGAGATGGAGTTGGTGAAGCAACTCAAGTTTTGATGGAGTATCTGAGTTTTATTTATGGATCAGTGAACCTTATTTCTGGAATGAGTTGTCCAGTCTGTACTTGTGTTCTACCTCAGATCAGAATTGAGCAGCGAAAGCAGTTTGGAGTATATCTCTGGATAGGAGAAGTAAGTTTGGAATCTACTGATGTTGTGGAGTAAAGTTATGTTTGGATCTCTTCTGTGTTCTGATTTGGATAAGTATTTGGTCTTCAGAATTGAATGGTCAGTTTGGATGACTGAGATTCATTGTGTTTTACGTATCTCTGAGGGAGTACGTATTAGATCTATCTCTGGTTTTAGAATCAGCAGTTCTGGAAGGTTAAGTTGTTGAGTCAGACTCGTCTGTAGTCTGATATTCTGTTTAGTTCTGTAGATCTAGATGAATAGGAGATCTATAGCTTAGTAGTATTGATTGATTGTAGAGCAAGTATCCCGGTATATATATACTTGGGGAAACTCGAGGAATTCTATCTAGAATTTTGTCTAGATAGTTAGATTTGATTGATTGGATGAATTGGTTGCTATGGTTGTTAGCATATGGATGATAGTATATGCTTGTGTTTTAAAATTTAAAATCTTTAATAAGACTATTAAATTACCTTTGTTTAAATTTCGGGGACGAAATTATTTTAAGGGGGAAGGAATGTAATATCCCGGAAATTTTAACAATATCAATTTAATAATCTGTTAAATAATTAAATTGATATTGATGATCTTTGATATTTAAAATTTGAATTTAATTTAATAATCTGATTAAATGAGTAATTAATTGGTGATTTTATCTTTTAAAAGTTAATAAGATATTTTCTATTTGAATATATATATATTTATTTATATATATTGTAAATAGAAGCTTTGGGCAAATTGGAAATTTAGATTTAATTTAATATGACTTTTCAAAGTTATTTAAATTAGTAAATTTATAGTTTTAAAATACTTTAATTGCTTAAGATATTTTTACTTAAGTTTAAAATTTTATAAGAATTAACAAAAAGGCTTGTTTTGTTTCTTTTTAAAATATCACTTGATAATATAATCTCTTATATAAATTATTTAAATATCAAATATGTTAATTTCAGATAATAAGTATAATGTATTATTTTTATTAATATGAATGGATTTTATAGAATATGGAATTTTTATTTAATTGAATGAATAGTTATATATGTATATATATAACTTAACTTTTAAATTGAATCTTAGGATTTAATTTAAATTGAATTTGAAATTAAGTTTTGAAATTCAAAGAAGTAAATATTTAAATTGTTTTGGATGTTAGAATATTTGTATAAACTTTTATCTATAAATATAATTGGTTTTTCTTTAAAATGACTTATATATATATAGATAAGTATTTTATAAATAAGAAAAAGGTTTTTTATTTACTTTTAAAACTAAATAAATATAAGATAAATACTTAAAAGACATGTGTCTTTATCTAATGACTCATTTTAACATGTGTTAGGCAATGGATTAAACAAGGTGACAAGTGTCTTAATTATGTTCATTTTCTTTTATTTTTATAAAAATCATAAATTTACTTATATAAACATATACATTTCATTCACTTCATTTTTTCCTCCTTTTCAAAACAAGAGAAACTCAAATGTAAATTCTCTAATACAAATCTGGAAATATTCAGTAATCAATATCTCTCAAAACCTTTCTCAAACAAAATATGTTCATATGCAAATCTGAAATCAGAGAACCAAATGCCTCAAACAAAAAATCAATACCCTGTAATTCTTTTTCCAAATCAACACAAAGCCACTGCATTTTTCTCCAATCTGTAATCAAGTTCAGCCTGTAATTCTTTTCAACATTTAAGCCTACCTGCATTTTTCAAATCTGGAACAAGTAATCGAAGTCTCCTGCCTGAAATTCTTTTCAAATCTGAAGTCTTCAGTTTGCATTCATTTCTTCAACCTGGAAAACAGCATGCATGTAGTTTAGATTAGTAAAGCTCCATCAACTCAAGCATTTTATCAAATTCCAGTCTCAAGTTTAAAGATCAAAAAAGTAAGGCAATTCAAGTTTTAAAATACAAGAAGCTTTTTCAAATCTGGAAGCTCTGTTTCATCTTTGAACAGGTGAGTAACAACTTTTATCTAAACTAACTTAAGTAAATATAGTTGTTTGATTTTCTTGTGATAATCATGTTTGGGATGATGGATTCTCTGTAATATGTATGGTTTTAAATGCATGTATGGTTTGAGATGTTATTGCCTGTACTTCTCTGTTTTGTTTCCTGTGAATAAAATTTTGTATGCATGGTTGATATATCTGTAATTCCCTGTTCACAGTTTCAAGTTCTAGTTTTTGATTCAAAGTTTATTTTCTCCTTCTCTAATCTCTATTAGAACTTAGGCTTTGAACAAAATTTATTTGTCTCATTTAAAACTAAAGTTTTAAGGTTGATGTAGTTTAAAATGAATGTGAAATTTCTCTGGAAAACCAAAAACAAATCAGTGCATGTATATATAAGTGAAAATTCAAAATAGGTAATTCATAAATCCAGGATTATAAATCGAATATCTAAACTATAATATGATTTTTAACATTAAAATCATGATTTTTAGCTTAGTATTAAAGGAGCAGTTCTGTGATGAACTAAATATGGAGTTTTGGGAAATTATGGTGATCTTTTGATTTGTGGTAGCCGGGGTTTTGGGTATTGATAGAGGAGTGGTCGAAGTTCATAGGAAAAATGCCTGATAATGTTGCATTTCATTGAGGAGGCAGCGGTGGCGATTCTTTGTCTGGAAACCTAGTTTTCGTAAGGTCGCGAAATATGTTTCGTTCTTCATCATAGTTTGATCGAGTGCCTTGTATTTTTGGGAAGTGGTAGGGGAGGTGTAGACAGAGTTATGGCCGGAATTTCAAGTCGTCTAATGGACGAGGTTGCGGGGGCGACGTGATTGACAGGGATTGGGTGGTGAGACCAGATACGTTTCCAGGTCCTAGCTTTGTGCTCGTTTTCGAATTCGTGGTGTTGGTGAAGTCCAGGTGGTTGAAGATAGGTCTGGGGGTGCACATCGACGTATTCAACGTTGTAGTGTCGCCTGAAGTTGGTCAGAGTCGTGGTGCATGTGCACCGTGCACCTTGCATTTCTGGTGTACATCTGAGTTGGAACAGAGGGTGGTGAACTCGAGTTTACTCGAGTTGCTCGAGTATTTTACTCGAAGCAGAAGGAAGTTGTCTCGGGTTTTTAGAGATTGGGCTCGAGTTCTTTGGTTGTTGCCAGTTTTTTTTTAAAAGCTGTCTGTTTAAAGTTTAAACTAGATTTAAATTTGTAAAGCTATATTTAAACAGAATTTTAAATCTAAGTTTAATCTGGAATCAATTTTAAATCTGTATCTCAGATTTGAGATAAAAGGAAGTTTTTAAATTAAATTGTTTAATAATTTTAATTGTTTAAAATGTATATTAAATGGTTGGAATTTAAAAGTAAATTTGTTTTAAATTCTTTAGGTTCTTTTATAAGATGAGTATTTTTAACTTGTAAATAAAAGAATTTTAGAAATGTGGTTAAAACATTTTTTTTAAAAGATAATGTGTATTCATTTAAATCTTTAAATTTAAAAAGGAAATTTTAAAGTTAAAATTTAAGTAAATGGATTTAAAATACTTTGTTAATGATAACTTAATAAGAACAAGTTTTATCTTAAAATAATCAAAGATTTGTGTTCATTAAATTAATTAGGAAATTTAATGAAAAATTAATTTAATTGATTAATTAATCATTTGGATTAATTAAATAGGTAATTAATGGTTTAAACAAATTTATTTATGATTAAAGATAAATTAATTAGGAATGATTAATTTATAATTAAGGATTATGAATTAGGATATTAATTAATGATTAATAATTAATTAATAGAGTAATTAAATATTAATTAAGTTATGGTTAACACTTAATTAATTAAATAATTAGAGTTTAATTAATTGGTTATTAAGATTTATTAATTTGGAATTAATAATGATTAATCCAAGTTAATTACTTAAGAAAGTAATTAAATAATGGTTAATGAAAGTCATTAACTATGGATTATTAAATAATTAATTTATGTAATTAATTTTAATAATTAATTAGATTAATTAATTTAAAGATAATCAATTATAGAATTTGTTTTAAATGGAATTGCTTAATGGAAGTAATTAAGAATTGATTACTTATTGTAATTAATTAAGTTAATTTGATTTAGTTAAGTTAATTAATTAAGTTTAATTAATTTAGAATAATCAAGAGATGATTGATAAATAATTACTTAAAGTAATTATTAAGGTATGATTATTTAAGGAAGTAAATAATAAGATAATTACTAGAAGTAATTAATTGATTGGTTATGTATTAAGGAAAGTAATTTGAGTTTAATTACTTATGAATTAATCAAAGTATTAATTAAGAAATTAATTAAGGAGTAATTAATTTAGTTAATAAAGTAATTAAGGATAGTTAATTACTGAATGAGATTAATCAAGGTGATTAATAAATGTTGTTTAATTTAAAGTTAATTACTTAATATAATTAATTTAATTTAAGTAATTAATAATTAATTTGTAATTAAGGATCATTAATTAATATAATTAATGATGTAATTAAGATTGATTAATTAAGTATAATTAATAAATGAAGTGATTAATTAATGTAATTAATTAAGGTTTAATATAATTAATTATAGTGATTAATTTAATTAATTATAGTTAATTAATTAGTGAAGTAATTAAAGTTTAATTACTATAAGTGGTTAAGGTTAATTAATTTGAGTAATTAATTAAAAATAAATTACTTGAAGGTAATTAAAAGATAATTAATCAAAGATGATTAATTGAAAAAGGTAATTAAAAGATAATTAATCAAAGATGATTAATTGAAAAAGGTAATTAGAGGATAATTAATTAATTTGTAATTAATTAATGTTTAAGTAAGAAGGATTTATAAAATAAAAGTAATTAATTTAATTAACTTTAAATTAATTAGAGATGATATAGATCATTACTTATGGATGGATGATAATACTGAATGCTTTGCATTTGATTGATATCTCTGATGAGATATATGCTATGTGATATGGATGTTTAGTTGAATTGTGATAATATGGATTATCTGATGATATTGATAATGTTGATTATCTATTGTGAATTATCTTCTAAGTGTATAAAGATAATTGAATTAAATTGTTTTAACCTTTAAAACAACTTGGCCTTAAAAGATACGTTTTAGATTTCGATGAGACCGGGATCGGGTTTCCGTATACCGGATTTCCAGGTCTGGAGACCCGAATACCACATCGATCCAAATTAACGATAGGTCGTGAATCAAGTGAAGATGAAGATTCAGAGTGCAAGGGTTATTGTCGTTAACTCTGAGGGTGATTCCAATACGAGTGTAACGAGATAATGCCTTCGGTTTCGTTCGAACCCGGAACGAACTTGTATGGACTGAATGCTTTCAGAACATCGTCAGGTGGACGATGAGCATTCTAAGTGATGTGTTCTTTTAAAAGGTAATCGTGACCTCAAGCCTCACAAACCGGGAATGGCTAAAACAGGGGAGGTGCAGCAAGGTTAGTGGGTAGCACCCAAGTAGGACAAGATGACCTCTGTCTAGATGTCCCTTTCTATTTTCGACTTAGTGTGTGCGGTTGAATCATGACAACCGTGGGGTATCTTGTGCGGGAATTATCCAGTAAGGGATGTTCCGGCCTTGTGTTGCAGGGGATTGGGAGTGATCCTCGGTACGGTGATCTAGGCCACGTACTGTGACGGGCGGTACCCCGGTAGCCCTGCCATTGAATGGAATCCAAAATCCAATAAGTGATAACGGACTTGATTGTATACCTATGTATGCTGGAATTTAATGAATGTAACAATTTCGGCTATTTCATATTTATTTGAAAACCCTAGACCTATTATAATACAATCGAATTTCCTATCAAATGTTTTGGTTAGCGTAAGGTAAAAACTTACCCATATTTATTGGTTGGGAGTCTTACGTGATACCTTTTCTTTCAAAAGGTTTTGAAGTTAAACAAGTTTAACCTGTTACTCACACCAGACCCATGTCTGACCCAAGTTGTTTATTTCTGTTTTATAAACTCTTGGGTACTCAAATTTTTACGAGTAGCCAAGGGATTCAGGTTTAGCTTTGACGAGTAATCTGGAGGAGCAATGGAGCAGGAGGCTTCGGCGTTGTAGATATAGATAGTAGTTTTCCGCTGTGTTGATCTTTGTATTGATCTGTATTGTGTTGAGATGTAATAACTAGACAGATGTTTATAACTGTCTAGTATGTGATGTGTAATCTGTGTAACTCTGACAGATGATGTATATGATACTATGTAATATTTATGTGATATATTATATTTCGTTTCGTTTCCGCTGTGAGTATATGTTGTTGTTTTCTTTTCTCTTCTTCTCTTTTCTATTTCTCACCCCTTTCTTTCTTACTGTCGATGCGATTTTCCGGGAGTGGAAAGTCGGGTCGTCACACATAGCTTAAGCCCAGAAAACCAAACCATAAAAGATTTCAAAGTTGAATGTTGATTTGGAAAAACAGATGTCGTTTTATAAAAAATCATATGAGTTGTTTTATTTTCGATGATTTTTGGGGTAGATAGAACAATTGGTTGAAATTCAAGTTTATTTTCACTAATTTGAAATTCAAACTTATTTCAAAACTTCTTCAGAATTATTGATTTCAAAATCAAAATGGTGATTTAAATCTTCCCCTTCAAAATTAAACAACTCAACTTCAAAAAGTCCAAAGAAATTATGTTCACTAAATTCGTCTTGCTTTGTTGAATTATTCACAATTTCATTGCATATATCGTGTTCAAAATCCAAAGTTGTTGTATTCATTTTTTCAAAATCGAAAAAAGGAAGATCGAATTTTAAATTTGGTTCTACACTCTCAAAATAATTGAAATCCAACTCAATTACCGAATTTTCAACAACTTCATTAAGATTGTCCTTTTCAATTTCAAAAGTTGTTATTTGAAAATCGTCAATTTTGGTAAAAGATGGATTATTATTTGACTCGTCACACATTGGGATTTAATTTTGTTTCTCACGTTGTTTCATATATGTTTCAAACATCAAATCCGTGATCTTTGTCAATTTCATCCATTTGCACAACAAAATCAAATTTATAATTATTAACTTGAAAATTTTCAATTTGAAATTTTTGAGAACAAAAATTATAAATCGCATCATAGTCGAAATTATTTCCATTGCCAAAACCATTTAAACAGTTGTTTCCATTTTGATTTTGAATTTCATTTTGGAGTTTGAAATTGAATTGACATGGGTTATAATCGAAATCAATTGATTTTGAAGTGAATTCAAATTTTGATCGTATTGAAATCCTTGATTTGAATTATCGCACAAATATGAATTACACAAATCATTTATCCTTTGATTTTGTTGTGTAGAGAGTTCAAGTAAAGACAAAATCATTTCAATACTATTTTCAAGATTTGAGGGTTGGTCATCATTTTAAAAACTTTATGGTTCAAAATTCAAATTGTTTGCACAATAGTTGTCATTAAAATATCTAAAAGAATTTGCTATGAAATTATATGGATTATATTGATTTTCACAACTATTGTAAAATTCTAGCGAGCAAGAAAATTCGGACATTTTCAAAAAAAAACTTTATAAAGGAAAAATATTTACCAAAAGGAATTTATTTTTCAAAGGGAAATTTGATTTTTGTTTTGTTTTTTGGATTTTCAAATTTTTTTTGTTTTTGAAAAGATTATATAATTTTTTTTGATTTTTTTTTTCATAAGAAAAACTAACTTAAAATATTTTTTTTTGATTTTGATTGAAAAATTTCAAAGGATTTAAAAACTAGGTTAAGAAATATTTACGATTTTTTTGGTTTTAGCTTTTGAATTTTTTTAATATGCATGAACTAATGCAACTAAATGAATGCAAAGGCTTAATTACGAATTTTCTATCCTAAGTAGCTCCTAACTCCAAAATTTTCTTAATCTAACAAGGTAGTTCTTAGCCAGGTAACGGACAAGATTTATTGGCGCACCACGAATAACCGTAGTAACACAACCGAAGATTTAAGTACCTTCAGAAAATAATTAGTATAATATTTACGAATCACCGTAATATTTATAACTAATTATTGCTCTGCCGTAGCCTAGACACCAAGAAATAAAATTGGCAAAAGAGGACAACTTATCAATATACAATTAAGGCCTAGGTGAGCTCATGGCACCCTTAAGTTCGATGTCTAACCATTATTATTAATCAATTTCTAAGATGAAATGCAATTTGTGGGCTAAGGAAGGGTTGATGAAATCTCCCACCTTATGTGGATTTGAGTATTGCACTTAGAGAAGAAAATAAAATGAAATGTTGCAAAACAAAAATTAAACGTGTACTAACAATGCAACTACAATGAAATTTGTTTTTGGTTTCGAATTTTTGAAATTTTTTTTATATATAAATGCAAATGCAACCAACCAATAAAGCAAATAAAATAAAAACTAGAGATGAGAGCACGATACCAGAATGTGCAGAATTATTTGCAATTTTTTTTAAAGTGGAATTTTTTTTAAGCAAGCAAGTAGAGTTGAGCAATTACTTGACAAGTAGTTCCTTGTAAATTTATGCTTTTGTAACCTAAAACTAAAAATAAGATATATACGGTTTTTTTTATAATTCATAGAAGAGCAAAAGAAAAACAAAACTACTTGTTTTTTTATATATATATCCTAAAGACAATTTTAAATGAAGTTATAAAAAAAATATGTGCAAGCTCAGCCTATAACAAAATTCTTAACCCACTTTGTTTAATATGCACCCAAACTAATTATTCACAAACAATCCTAGAACTCCACAATCAAAAATAATTTCGCAAACGAAATCGATAATTCCAGAAATCACGAAATCCATAATTCCAGAAATCATGAAAACGAAATGGAAGGTTGGTTGGTTCGATTGTTGGTGGTTGGTTGTTGTCGGTTCGATTGAAGGTGACTGGGTGGTTTGTTTTCAAGTGAGAGGTTTAGGATGATGCAAAGGTGGTTCTCGATTGGATTTGGTGATTGCAATCAGTGTTTGATGGTTTGCAAGGAGGTTGTAGTGCATGGAATGTTCGGAGAAGATGGAAGTGCTGAAGGTTTTTTTTAAGTGGTAGTCAAGGGGTTGACTGCGTGGATGGCTGAAGTGTTGTTTATATATGAAGATGATAGTGGGGATGAAGTAGTTTTTGATGTGATATAGGTGGTTGTAGAGGTGGTCAGGGAGGAGAATGTGGGATGTTTGTGCTGAAGGTCACAGGTTGCGACTGGGTTGTGGTTGTAATGATATGGCAGAGAATTGATGGTGTAAGAGTCCATAAACTCGGCCTTCGAAAATCGGCACCCGTACTTCACTTGTACTCAAATGCCGCAAATTCAAACGCCGAATCTGGCTTCCCGGAGCTTATAACACCATTAAGTATAACAACACAGCGGAAGAAAGAAACAGATAATATCATAAACAACTCCAATGAATACAATATCCAGAATGATATACATCAATGATATCAATATGATACAATAGTATCAGAGATAAATAATGATACAGCGGAAATAACAGAAATGATAACTCCAAATGATCCGACAAAAGAGAATAAGTCCAACGACTCCAACATCAGCTCGAACCACCATCATGTTGCACCAAGATAAGCAACGTTAGTGCGTGAACTCCAGACACTGAACTAGCTCCGATGTCAACTGAACCTGACTATCTAAAAAGAAACCCAACTCTAGACTGCCCGTGTGGAAAATTGTGGGCACCTAGAGTTTAGGAAGGGAACAATAAACTCCGAGTCAGTCATGGGACTGGTGTGAGTAACAAAAATAGTTTATCTTTAAAACAAACCACAAAAGAATTTTCAACATTGAAATCCGCAATGCTTTTGGAAAATGAAACTACCATAAGACCTCCCGCCACACACATAATGCAAACGCAGAATTGGAGGAGATTTCTTCTTATGATAGTCAAACATGCTTACTATGCAAAATCATTGGATTATTATTATTAGTGCATAGTGGAAAACATTTCGAAAGTCTAATATTAATCTTAGCCAACATAGGCATTTCGCACTATGCATACTATAGCTACCATCTAAACATTGGTGACCACCATAAGTAAATGGCAGGTTCTACAACTAATACCGTACAAGGCTCGTATTGGAAGATGGATTTCCAACAAATGGTCAGGCTAAGGAACTTCCTGTGCCACATGCGATCGCCTCTGGCGGGACGTCTGGAGAACTAACAAGCTCTCTGCCAACAAAAGGCCGGGTTACCTCTGACACCAAGTAACTACTACACGAATATGCCACCCCCCGGTCCTTTGGGACCTTTATCCGAGGCGCCTCGATAACCAACATCACATAGTAATAAATATAGTGTGTCCACATGAGTAAGTATCTGGGCTCCATACCATGATACCACCCTTTTCCAAAAGGAAATGACATACCCTAAAGGGCGCGACCCTCATAACCTTGCCGCATCATTCCTGTTTCGACCATTTCCAATCTGTGAGGCTCGATGAGGTCTCGTCCACAAAGCTATGCTTTTTCACAAAGCCATGCTTTGATCAACAAATAATCAATAAATGATCAACACACAGCAACACTCAGCATGCCACATTACCAAATTGGGAGTATATCGCTGATAACCTTCAACTACATAACCTATGAGCTCGTACGTCTTAGAGAAGGGTGTTAAGCTAAGAGAATAAATTCTCCGCCACGAACATAAATGTATTTGGAAGAAATCTGCTTTATATCTCAAAATGTAATGTCGGACATATAACCATACAAGTCTGTTTCGGGTTCGAACAGAACCGAAGGCACTTCCGAAGAAGCCCTTGCAATCCGGGTATTCACAATCCTGATCAGACTTCCCATCACTTAGGAAATCTCTATACCGGAGCAACTTAGTGCAGAGACAATCGATAGGTTATCCTATCGTTCTCGCAAATACCCGGTCTTCAACACCGATCTTCAAATGCAATCCATATACGACGTATCATTATTCGGAATGGGTTATATGACACAAAGGTCCTCTCCCGGCTAAACCGAATAATGAGCGCAATATTTAAAAATATATGGATATTGGGATTTCAGTTAAGTCACAACTTATTATCCAAAACTTCTCTTCAAATGGTTTAAACAAATTACCATTTTAATCTTTTTAAACAAGAAGATTCATTTTAACAACCTTCAACGGTTTAAACAATTTCCACACTTTAATCTTTTAAACAAAAGATTTAATTCACAAAGTTCACCCAGTTTCACAAAGATCTATTCATAGATTTTCCAAATCAATTTAAATTTGATTAACTCGTTAAATCTTTAAATCAAGATTTAATTTATAGCTTTCAAACAATTTCATTTCGAATGGTTTAGAAAAATCACCATTTTAAATCTGTTAAAAATAAACAGATTCAATTCATAGCTTTCAAAAAGAATTCATTCATAACTTGGAAAACCATTTTCATTTCAATTTGAAATTTTTTTTTATCACAAATTGGAAATTCATTCCTTATATGAAAGCTTCTATTATTTGAAAACAAATAGTTTTCATTTTGGAAAATCTGATTCATTTATACGAGTTAAAGTTTTTGGGTTAAATTCAAATTCCCAAAACAATATTTTTAAAATGGTTCAAGCCCATGTAACACATTTATAACTTGTTTAATATTTTTAAATCATAAATCTCAACATGGAATTCAATTCCTTATTTTGAATTCAAATTCAAATTGAATCATTTAAATTTTCAAAATATTCAAAATATCTTTAAAACTCCTTTCAAAAGCTTTAACATTTAACCCAAATCCATTTCCAAAATCAATTGAAATTAAAATTTCAATTTCAAAAATATTAAATTAAATCATCTGTGACTTAACCAATTTACTCGTGAAATCCATATTTGTGTGTGTAAAAGTGTGGTCCCGGGGTTTTACACAGTAGTGCAACATTATTCAATCATCACAGATAAGAATACAGAAATATAGTTGATAAGCGGTATAACTATAACGCTTATCTTTTGTACACAGATCACAGATAATATACAAATGTATCACAGATAATAAATTACATCACAGGAAATTAATTACATTCATCCCAGAGAAACAGATCATAACACAAATTAGGATGTATCACAAAGCATCACATATCAGGGATATCAAACAATCAAAACATCCAATAGAATCCAAATATCCATAGGTAAGGTCAATTAATTGTCTGATTAATTCAAATCAGATTAATTTCTTATGAATTACTAATCCTGGTTAATTAACATTAATAAATTACAAATCATTTTGATTAATTATTCTCTAATCATTTATTAATTAACCATTAATAATAAGTTAATTAACTTTTAATTATAATTCATCAACCTTTAATTATTAAATAATTAACCTTTAATTATTTAATTCACCATTTAATTAATTATCTTTAATCAATGATTAATTACATTCTAATTACATTAAGTAATTATCCTTAATTAATTACACAAATTAATTATTTTTAACCAATTGCAGTAATTAGCCTTCAATTACTTCATTAATTAATTTAACTAAAATTAACTACATTAATCCTTAATTACAAATTAATTATCTGTAACGACCCGTAAATTTCAATTGTTTTATTTATTTAATTAATTGAATTTGTGTGAAATTTTAAACAATCAAATTTTGAAATATAAATTTGATATTTGGAATGCATTTAATTAAACATAGCAACTGGTAAATTTTCGTCCGAAAATATGAAAATTTATTTCGCGCGTAAATTTACTTCAATTTAATCAGTTAAAAAGTGATGAAAATAAAATGTTTCCGGAACCTAAATATTTTTACATAGAAAAATTCTAAACCATCTTCTGAGCAAGATGTCAGTTTGTCGTTTTTCCAAATTTGGACATCTATTGCTCCGTCGATCTTATTTTCGGAAAAATAGCAACATTTCGTACCGATATCGATTTTGATCGGATGATCGTACCACTAATATCTGTGTACCGTTTTGATCGTCTCGTCGTGTTGATCGGCACGGTATATTCAACTCTGCAATTTGAGATCCGGTACGCGTCGAAAAGAATAAACAGTTCACCGTAACGGTACCGAAATTTTGACTTTACATTTTTCCCTTAGGCTTCAAATCTATAAACGTGCAGCCCAACAACAATTAATTGGTTTAATAAATTTCCAGAAATCAAGGGGTGACCAATTCTATTCCTACTGTTTAGCATTGTAGACCTGTTCTTTCGTTGTCTATTCCCATTTCAATTATATTCGTTCGTTTGCAATTCTCTGCTCAATACATTCCAAATAATAATCAAAGAAAAGCTACCTGTTTCATTCTCCACTCCTCCATTTGTTCTCACCACCTCTGCCTACACCTCGAACTCCCCAATTCCCTCTGCCAGATCACGAGACCTACCACCACCCACCCAACCGAACCCACGCCTATCTCCACCCAGGCAACCCCACGCTACCGCCTTTAGCCGCCAGCTTCGAGCTGCCTAGCCTTCACCGTGCAGCACTGCCAAACCCACACCATCACCCTTCCTCCGCCGACCACCTCTGCGCCTCCGTGACAGCCCACCACCCGAGATTCCACCCACACAACCTCAAATCCTCCCGCTCCGAGCCTCCGCCAGCAACCCCAAGCACAGCCCAAACCTTCCACGGCCTGGCACCCACTAGAAAACCACCTCGCACCTGCCTTCTATCCCCTCCTCACCGAACGCAATCATCTTCTCGCTCCACCATCTCCATCACATCGAAGTCCCCGATCTCCGCATAGCCCCCTGATAACTCTCATCTTCCAAAGCTCGCAACTTTCCCCTCATCATTGCTGTTCGGCCAGCGCCTCAGGCCATAACCATGATTTCTGGTAGCCTAACTCCTCTACTTTCTGAATCTATCTATATGTTAATACAAATATATATTCTGCATATACACTTGTTTACTAAGTTTTAGTTTGTTCTGTTTTTATATGAAACATATATATATTGTTAGGCAGTGAATAATTATATTACATACACTTAAAATATATACGCTTTCCAAGATATTGTATGAGTTCTATAAATTGTATTTCTCAGTTTCACTTATGTAAGTATATATACTTATAAAAAAAGAGTTTTTACAATAAAATAAACAAACATTTTATATATATAGATATGTGTAATGTAGTCTGTCAGTTGGCATATATCATATATTGTTGTCTGCACTTAAAATATACTAGTTACTATAGTATATATATTATTATCTAAGTAGTTCGCTGATATACAAGTGTAGTGTTAAATTGAAATGGTTTACTGTAATTGTATATATAGTTATATTATAACCTATGGACAATGTTAGATGAATCTATTTTCGATGTTGTTAAAATATATATAAGTATACGGTGTACAATGTTTTAAGTATGTTAGTAGATATACGTGTGTCTTTTATAAATTGGATATATATAGTATACGTATGTCTTTTGTCTACATAAGGGCTGTTTCATCAATTTGTTAGGATATACCTATATTTATAATATTTCATAATAGGATGATGGTATAGTATAATTAGTAAAGTTGGCTAACTGTTCGGTTTTCATTGTATTATATAGTTATACTTGTAAGTGTACATATATAAAGTTATGTTATGCTGAAGCTTTTAGTTTTACTTTATGTACTAAAGTATATTTGTATTTATAGTATATGAGTAGTTACTGTATGTTTTGTTATAAAATTTGTTTTACTGTATATATGGTTGGATGTTCAAAGTGTTAAAGTTATGTTATATATATATTAGTAGGTGCAAGAGATATTTTGATATATAAATATAGGTTCTGTTAGTTTAATTATAAATGAAGGGTGTATATAATATTGCTATAAACTATAATATGTATATATACAGAATTTTACAAGTCTGTTGTGTTTCAACATATATATTTTATACGGTCTATATATTGCAAGCTGAGGTTATATTTGAAACTTTGAAAGTTGTTTGTTATATATATTAAGTCTAAGTTGGTCTGTTATTATATAGTTTATATATATTTGTTCTGAGTTGTATATTTCATAAGTTATATATTTAATTTAATATGTGTTGAAATTTGGATATGATTTTTGTATAAATATAATTTCATATGTTTCATCTATAACAATTTACTTGTATAACTTATCTTCATCGATCACATTCTGATTCGTTGCATCAATTCGTGTTATCAGCTTGGCCATCAAACTCATGCAAATTTTGCTTTGTTTCGAAGTTCGTGTTCAGATTCGTAACTCATTTCATCCTCGTTCGTCTCTAACCACGAAAGGTGAGCAATCACTCACGATTAATGTTCTTATATTTATTAAATTTGATTTCAATTGAAATGTCAATTGAAATATGCTGATGTTAGTTATTTACATTGTTATATATGTCATTATCTGTATCTGTTCACCTGTGACATCTGACACCATTATCTGTTATTTATACTGTTGATATATGCCTGTTACTGTTGTTATTTTATTATCATATCTGTTATCACTCTGCAAGTTCCCTGTTAGTATAGAATCACTATGGGTTGAAATGATACATACCCGAACGATCTGTAGAATAGGAGGAAATCGTTATGGGTTGAAATGATAAACCCAAGCGATTTTCAATTGAATTGAATTTGGGATTTCGGGTTGAAAAGATATATACCCGAATATGTTTTAAATTGCGGATTGAAATGATAAATATCCGTATCACTTGACCATAGGATAGAAAATTATATACAGGCACCGTTGGTCTATATATAAACGTTTTGAAAATGATTTCTATGGTTTTGAAAAGAAATATATGGTTTTTACAAATATTGATTTTTAAAAGATGTATTAAAGTTGATTTAATAAAGTTGATAAATAATATGTTTAAGTATTTATTTAATATCTATATTTTTAAATATAGAATTTATAATGATTTGAAATTGATTGAAATTATATTTATTTAAGAATTATACTAAAATAAGTTTGATTTGAAATGTATTGAATTTGAAATTTAAAGAAGTGATTTACAACTTGAAATTTGAAAAGGTTACTTAAATGGATATTTCAAACGTATAATATTTAAATGAGATATTTTGTTTATTTAAATTGAAAAAAAATGAAATTGTATTCAAATGTTATGGAAATGTTAAGTTAATATTTCAAAACTAAATAATTGTAAAGTGAATTTGATATGCATATAAATTTATCGAATTTAGTTTTGAAATGTTGAATATATAAAGCTTTGAAGTATATTAAAATTGAAATGGCCTATTTTATGGTTCAGATATGTATTTGAAATCGATAATTTGAAATGGTTTATTTATAAGCTGAATCGAGTTGAAACTGATAATGTGAGATTTGATTAAATTAAATTTTTGGAATTCGAGTTATTTGAATCGATTTGTGAAATTTGAGGAAACTAATTTATTTTATAATGAAATTTTAATGTCTAAACTGTTTAAAAGGAAAGTGTTATGATTTTGAAAACATTATAATTTTGGAAAGTAATATGATTTTGAAAATGGATATTTGAAGTGAAATGATATCGTATTAAATTGGGTTTTGAAATGATAATGATTTTGGTTTGAAGTATAAACTATTTTGAAACGACCACAGTGTTATAATAACGATTGGTTGGCAAAGAGACCGGGATCGGATATGGACATACTCTCTGTCGATACCGAAAACCACTTTGACAACCGTGTACGCAGTGGAGATTCCAGAATGAAGTAGGATGGTGGCGACGTTCTTAAGGTATGTTACGTGGACCCAACTCCCGTGAGTTGGCATAAGGTGGCTAAAACAGGAACGATCTCGGACCAGTGAGGTAGCACCTCTTCTCGGACGCATTTCTTCGATATTATACTCTTACTTGTGATTTGACTAGATGGCCATCCTCCGATTTGGGAATGTTGTTCGAGGTGGAACGGTAGTGGCTGCTATGCGTATCCATCAGTCCGTGTGCGTAATTGGTATATCTACCCTGGCATTGCCTAGTTGTGCCGTGTCACCTACCATACCGAGCTTTACTACGATTATGATTTTAAGATCCGACCGCGTTAAGGTTCTCCATCCCCTTAACGCTATTTTCCGATATGATTATACTTTACTTATTTAGACACTATTATAATAGCGAATATTACTACATAGTAAATAGTTTAACGGATCCTTAGGGGATGGTTATCCCAAACATCCTTTAAGTTACTTGTATTTCAGTTGATATTTCACTTGAGTTGGATTTATTAATATAAGAATGTTAATCCTGACTCGAGTGTTTTGTGTTTTGCTTTACGCTCGGGTCAGACTGAGTGATACAGCATTGGAGACTCACCTTTGGAGTTGGAGCTTCGCTTGGAGATCCAGCTATCTAAAGATCCTGCTTTCAGTTATTCCGTCGATCCAGTGATGTATTCAGATCTGGTATTTGATTATTGTATTGAGACATCTATTGTATTCGAGACTTCTGTTGTATCTTGTTTAACTCTGTTATATATATAGTAGCTTCATGAACTACTATCCCTTTTGTTTCCGCTGCATTATTGTTATATTACTCTGTGCCTGTGATCTGTAATTATTTTATTTACTGTATATGCTGAGTTTTGCCAAATTTTATTTACAACGCGGTATTTTGAGCAATTCAACTCCGACATGAGTGTCTACCTATACACTTATAATGGATGCGAATGGTCCAAAATATCGGGTCGTTACATGTGGTATCAGAGCTCTGGTTTTAGGCAAAACTCAGCATATGTAGTAAATTCAATTACAGAATCACGTTCTTTCGAGCTTGAATTCCTTCTTCTTTGACTCGGTTCCTTTGAATTTTGGGACGTTCACTTCGGTTCCAAAGTCCATTCGTGTCTCCCCGTTCGTGTCTTTTGATTTTAGAGTTTCCCATAACTTCACTTCGAATGATCTCTATAATAAATCGGCGGTCTCGCCAATCTTCGAATAATTTGTACTGGGGTGAAACTCCTTTATAATCGGTATTGATTCACCGGAGATTTCTATATCCTCGGTTTACGATGCTGCTATCTTATGTTATACCCGAATTCTACCTTTGGTAATCGAATGTCGATTTGTTTCAGAATTCTACATCGATCTTATCTATGAAGTCACGGTTGACCCGGTTAAGGTTGCCCGCGATTTATACAACTTTATCCATCTTCCTATTTGAAATGCAATCATCTAACCTTCGTTTCAAGCTTATCTAGTTTAGATTAGAATTCTCTTTGATTAGAGTCCCTCTATATTGGAATCTCTATTTTTGTTTTGAAATTCATCTTTGAATCATCGAGTGAAGGAGTGTATTCGTAATTAACATTAAAATGTTTTATATTGTGTTGTTTGAGTTGTTGATGTCGTTTTGGGTTTTCGATCGATTCGTCTGATCAACGCTATCGATAGGATTTCCAAAACACTTGAACAGAGCAGACTGACACAATATTATTTTCATATTTGGTAAATGAAATAAATTTGTATGATTATATTATAAATATATAAGTAAAATTTTCTGGAATTTAATAGCTAATTAAATTGGTTGTTAAATGATAATATTTGATTTTCATTTATTGTTCTAAATGAATTTATAAACATGGTTTATAAATTGATTTGGAATTGAAATGAATTTAAATTGAGAATTTAAGAATTAAATTTCTGGTGATTTCAAACTTTGTTTTAAAGCCTTAAAATGTATATTATTTAAAGTATTTTCGAATAAAAGGGTTTTAAAGAATTTTAAATGTTTAAATCAGTGCTCTTCTCTTTGTCGCTGGAAAATAATTTCGGTGATGACGGCCGCATCATCGACATTCATTTTCGAGTTTCGAAGTGGAGAAACTATTCTGTAGCTTTGCTATGGTTTTGTTTTGAAAAAATATATACTTTTGATTTGAATTTCTTCAGTATAATTTGATTTATATATATATATATATATATATATATATAGGTATCTTATTTTAAAATTTAATTTGATTGATATAGATATATTATATATATCTCTAAAATTGTTTGAAGTAAATCGGAGATTTAAATTCTTAAATTTTAGATTAAAGATGATTTCAATTATAGACTAAAGTCAAAATTCTTGGATAAATAGTTAACTGGGAATAACTGAATTGTAAAATCTTATTTGTATAATACTCAATTACATCTTAGCATAACTTACCTAAAAATTTCAGAAGTGGAAAATGTAATTGGATAATATACAATATAAAGAAATTTATAAGTAAAATTTGAGTGGTTATAATAAATGTAATATACTTAAATTTTATTATAAAGATGTTAGTAGAGAGAAATAGAATAATAATTTAATTGAATAATAGATGAGACAAATAAAAGTTGTTTGCAAGAACTAATAAATTGAAATTAGATCAACTTATGGGAATACCTTGAATTTAAAATCAATTATTAAATATAAATTAATTTAAATTGTAATTTATATGGTTTAAATTAATTTGTATGGTTTAAATATATGTGATAAGATATATTAAGTGGAATAAGGTTAATAATAATTTAGAATAAAAGAATTAAATTTGTTGAAAAAAAATATATGAGGAAAATAAATGATTATACAAATTGATTGATTTAGAAATTGTTAATTGAGGATGACTAGACATAAGGTAATGAATTCAAAAATAGATGAATTGATTTAACTTAAGTGAACTCAGTGGATTAAATCAAATTGTTAAATATTAATTAGTTTAATTTGAAATTATATGGTTTAAATTAATAGTCTTATCTTGTCTTTTAATCTATTTTTCTGTTGGTTGCTTCTACTCTCCTACCTCCTTCCTTTTCGGGAACGAAAAGTTTTGAGTGGGGGAGAGTGTAACGACCCGTAAATTTCAATGGTTTTATTTATTTAATTAATTGAATTTGTGTGAAATTTTAAACAATCAAATTTTGAAATATAAATTTGATATTTGGAATGCATTTAATTAAACATAGCAACTGGTAAATTTTCGTCCGAAAATATGAAAATTTATTTCGCGCGTAAATTTACTTCAATTTAATCAGTTAAAAAGTGATGAAAATAAAATGTTTTCGGAACCTAAATATTTTTACATAGAAAAATTCTAAACCATCTTCTGAGCAAGATGTCAGTTTGTCGTTTTTCCAAATTTGGACATCTATTGCTCCGTCGATCTTATTTTCGGCAAAATAGCAACATTTCGTACCGATATCGATTTTGATCGGATGATCGTACCACTAATATCTGTGTACCGTTTTGATCGTCTCGTCGTGCTGATCGGCACGGTATATTCAACTCTGCAATTTGAGATCTGGTACGCGTCGAAAAGAATAAACAGTTCACCGTAACGGTACCGAAATTTTGACTTTACATTTTTCCCTTAGGCTTCAAATCTATAAACGTGCAGCCCAACAACAATTAATTGGTTTAATAAATTTCCAGAAATCAAGGGGTGACCAATTCTATTCCTACTGTTTAGCATTGTAGACCTGTTCTTTCGTTGTCTATTCCCATTTCAATTATATTCGTTCGTTTGCAATTCTCTGCTCAATACATTCCAAATAATAATCAAAGAAAAGCTACCTGTTTCATTCTCCACTCCTCCATTTGTTCTCACCACCTCTGCCTACACCTCGAACTCCCCAATTCCCTCTGCCAGATCACGAGACCTACCACCACCTACCCAACCAAACCCACGCCTATCTCCACCCAGGCAACCCCACGCTACCGCCTTTAGCCGCCAGCTTCGAGCTGCCTAGCCTTCACCGTGCAGCACTGCCAAACCCACACCATCACCCTTCCTCCGCCGACCACCTCTGCGCCTCCGTGACAGCCCACCACCCGAGATTCCACCCACACAACCTCAAATCCGCCCGCTCCGAGCCCCCGCCAGCAACCCCAAGCACAGCCCAAACCTTCCACGGCCTGGCACCAACTAGAAAACCACCTCGCACCTACCTTCTATCCCCTCCTCACCGAACGCAATCATCTTCTCGCTCCACCATCTCCATCACATCGAAGTCCCCGATCTCCGCATAGCCCCCTGATAACTCTCATCTTCCAAAGCTCGCAGCTTTCCCCTCATCATTGCTGTTCGGCCAGCGCCTCAGGCCATAACCATGATTTCTGGTAGCCTAACTCCTCTACTTTCTGACTCTATCTATATGTTAATACAAATATATATTCTGCATATACACTTGTTTACTAAGTTTTAGTTTGTTCTGTTTTTATGTGAAACATATATATATTGTTAGGCAGTGAATAATTATATTACATACACTTAAAATATATACGCTTTCCAAGATATTGTATGAGTTCTATAAATTGTATTTCTCAGTTTCACTTATGTAAGTATATATACTTATAAAAAAAAGAGTTTTTACAATAAAATAAACAAATGTTTTATATATATAGATATGTGTAATGTAGTCTGTCAGTTGGCATATATCATATATTGTTGTCTGCACTTAAAATATACTAGTTACTATAGTATATATATTATTATCTAAGTAGTTCGCTGATATACAAGTGTAGTGTTAAATTGAAATGGTTTACTGTAATTGTATATATAGTATTATTATAACCTATGGACAATGTTAGATGAATCTATTTTCGATGTTGTTAAAATATATATAAGTACACGGTGTACAATGTTTTAAGTATGTTAGTAGATATACGTGTGTCTTTTATAAATTGGATATATATAGTATACGTATGTCTTTTGTCTACATAAGGGCTGTTTCATCAATTTGTTAGGATATACCTATATTTATAATATTTCATAATAGGATGATGGTATAGTACAATTAGTAAAGTTGGCTAACTGTTCGGTTTTCATTGTATTTTATAGTTATACTTGTAAGTGTACATATATAAAGTTATGTTATGCTGAAGCTTTTAGTTTTACTTTATGTACTAAAGTATATTTGTATATATAGTATATGAGTAGTTACTGTATGTTTTGTTATAAAATTTGTTTTACTGTATATATGGTTGGATGTTCAAAGTGTTAAAGTTATGTTATATATATATTAGTAGGTGCAAGAGATATTTTGATATATAAATATAGGTTCTGTTAGTTTAATTATAAATGAAGGGTGTATATAATATTGCTATAAACTATAATATGTATATATACAGAATTTTACAAGTCTGTTGTGTTTCAACATATATATTTTATACGGTCTATATATTGCAAGCTGAGGTTATATTTGAAACTTTGAAAGTTGTTTGTTATATATATTAAGTCTAAGTTGGTCTGTTATTATATAGTTTATATATATTTGTTCTGAGTTGTATATTTCATAAGTTATATATTTAATTTAATATGTGTTGAAATTTGGATATGATTTTTGTATAAATATAATTTCATATGTTTCATCTATAACAATTTACTTGTATAACTTATCTTCATCGATCACATTCTGATTCGTTCCATCAATTCGTGTTATCAGCTTGGCCATCAAACTCGTGCAAATTTTGCTTTGTTTCGAAGTTCGTGTTCAGATTCGTAACTCATTTCATCCTCGTTCGTCTCTAACCACGAAAGGTGAGCAATCACTCACGATTAATGTTCTTATATTTATTAAATTTGATTTCAATTGAAATGTCAATTGAAATATGCTGATGTTAGTTATTTACATTGTTATATATGTCATTATCTGTATCTGTTCACCTGTGACATCTGACACCATTATCTGTTATTTATACTGTTGATATATGCCTGTTACTGTTGTTATTTTATTATCATATCTGTTATCACTCTGCAAGTTCCCTGTTAGTATAGAATCACTATGGGTTGAAATGATACATACCCGAACGATCTGTAGAATAGGAGGAAATCGTTATGGGTTGAAATGATAAACCCAAGCGATTTTCAATTGAATTGAATTTGGGATTTCGGGTTGAAAAGATATATACCCGAATATGTTTTAAATTGCGGATTGAAATGATAAATATCCGTATCACTTGACCATAGGATAGAAAATTATATACAGGCACCGTTGGTCTATATATAAACGTTTTGAAAATGATTTCTATGGTTTTGAAAAGAAATATATGGTTTTTACAAATATTGATTTTTAAAAGATGTATTAAAGTTGATTTAATAAAGTTGATAAATAATATGTTTAAGTATTTATTTAATATCTATATTTTTAAATATAGAATTTATAATGATTTGAAATTGATTGAAATTATATTTATTTAAGAATTATACTAAAATAAGTTTGATTTGAAATGTATTGAATTTGAAATTTAAAGAAGTGATTTACAACTTGAAATTTGAAAAGGTGACTTAAATGGATATTTCAAACGTATAATATTTAAATGAGATATTTTGTTTATTTAAATTGAAAAAAATGAAATTGTATTCAAATGTTATGGAAATGTTAAGTTAATATTTCAAAACTAAATAATTGTAAAGTGAATTTGATATGCATATAAATTTATCGAATTTAGTTTTGAAATGTTGAATATATAAAGCTTTGAAGTATATTAAAATTGAAATGGCCTATTTTATGGTTCAGATATGTATTTGAAATCGATAATTTGAAATGGTTTATTTAGAAGCTGAATCGAGTTGAAACTGATAATGTGAGATTTGATTAAATTAAATTTTTGGAATTCGAGTTATTTGAATCGATTTGTGAAATTTGAGGAAACTAATTTATTTTATAATGAAATTTTAATGTCTAAACTGTTTAAAAGGAAAGTGTTATGATTTTGAAAACATTATAATTTTGGAAAGTAATATGATTTTGAAAATGGATATTTGAAGTGAAATGATATCGTATTAAATTGGGTTTTGAAATGATAATGATTTTGGTTTGAAGTATAAACTATTTTGAAACGACCACGGTGTTATAATAACGATTGGTTGGCAAAGAGACCGGGATCGGATATGGACATACTCTCTGTCGATACCGAAAACCACTTTGACAACCGTGTACGCGGTGGAGATTCCAGAATGAAGTAGGATGGTGGCGACGTTCTTAAGGTATGTTACGTGGACCCAACTCCCGTGAGTTGGCATAAGGTGGCTAAAACAGGAGCGATCTCGGACAAGTGAGGTAGCACCTCTTCTCGGACGCATTTCTTCGATATTATACTCTTACTTGTGATTTGACTAGATGGCCATCCTCCGATTTGGGAATGTTGTTCGAGGTGGAACGGTAGTGGCTGCTATGCGTATCCATCAGTCCGTGTGCGTAATTGGTATATCTACCCTGGCATTGCCTAGTTGTGCCGTGTCACCTACCATACCGAGCTTTACTACGATTATGATTTTAAGATCCGACCGCGTTAAGGTTCTCCATCCCCTTAACGCTATTTTCCGATATGATTATACTTTACTTATTTAGACACTATTATAATAGCGAATATTACTACATAGTAAATAGTTTAACGGATCCTTAGGGGATGGTTATCCCAAACATCCTTTAAGTTACTTGTATTTCAGTTGATATTTCACTTGAGTTGGATTTATTAATATAAGAATGTTAATCCTGACTCGAGTGTTTTGTGTTTTGCTTTACGCTCGGGTCAGACTGAGTGATACAGCATTGGAGACTCACCTTTGGAGTTGGAGCTTCGCTTGGAGATCCAGCTATCTAAAGATCCTGCTTTCAGTTATTCCGTCGATCCAGTGATGTATTCAGATCTGGTATTTGATTATTGTATTGAGACATCTATTGTATTCGAGACTTCTGTTGTATCTTGTTTAACTCTGTTATATATATAGTAGCTTCATGAACTACTATCCCTTTTGTTTCCGCTGCATTATTGTTATATTACTCTGTGCCTGTGATCTGTAATTATTTTATTTACTGTATATGCTGAGTTTTGCCAAATTTTATTTACAACGCGGTATTTTGAGCAATTCAACTCCGGCATGAGTGTCTACCTATACACTTATAATGGATGCGAATGGTCCAAAATATCGGGTCGTTACATTATCTCTAATATAATTCCTTTCCTTTATTTATGACTTAATTAACATTAACCTATATATTTTATACATTTTAATTTTGAACTTACATTTAACTTCCATTTTGAATTTAGGATTCAAAATGATTAACCATTTAAACTTTAATCAAATTTAAAATTACTTTGTAAATCTTAAATAAATGTAAAAGACATTCATTTCTTATATAGAAAACTTATATAAGAAAAAGATTTTAAACTTAATTATCTAATTATTTAAAATCAAGCTTTAAAAATAAATTAATTATTTAACTTATAAATTTTAAGTTAAATAAATTTTGTTAATTAATTTTTTTTTCTACAATATTTAAGAAATCGTTTTATAAAAGAATCTATATAAAGCAAGTTTAAACCTTGATTTAAAATCTTAAAATTGAATTTAAAATTTTCAAAACAGAGCCGGTTTCTGTTTTTAAGACCTGGACAATATCTGACCCGAGCAAAAACCCTGGTAACTCGAGTTCAGACCCGAGTAATTTACTCATTTACCCGAGTTCCCCTCCTTCCTCACTTCTCTTCTTTTTTTTCCTTTTTTTTAATTTAAAGCAATTTAATTTGAAAACTTTATTTATTCACAGACTAAGTTTATAGACAACACTTGAATTCATATTTACTTTGATTTTTAAAACTCAGTTTAAAACTTTGTTTTATAATTTGAAATTTAATTTTAAAATTTCAAAACATAAAACATAACAGATTTCTATTCTTAAACCCTGGACAATATTTACTCGAGCCCAGGCTAATTTTTCTCGAGCATGACTTCGAGCCCGATACCAATTTGCACGAGTAAGCACTCGAGCCACTCGAGAAAATCTCGACTTCACCCACCAAAATTTCCAAACCATCATAACCACTCCACCATGCACGTGCACGGCGTCGCCGAGCAACATCTAGCGGCTCCACCTTGTCGAGCAAGTCGACTATCATCTTCCGATCATTTCCCGACCATCGACTCGTCGCCATCCTCTCGAATTCGAGATCGAGCATTTAAAGCGAAGCTTGGAAACAACAAGGTCACCTCAACCTAAACCTGTCAATGCTACGTTCTCTGTAACGACCCGTATTTTTACGGATCGACAAGTTCGTCAAAATCTGGAATTTTTGCATTTTAAAGTCATTTCAGATTTTAGGCAAATTTTGCCTAAGTCCTAAGTCGTTCACGACTTAGCATGAGTCGTGAGTCGTATACGACTTAGGAGAGGAGTTCTGGGCGAGTTAAGGACTCAAGGAGATAAGTCGTAGCTGAGCTAGGTTAGTAGGTTGAAGTTTACTCGGCAAGTGTTAAGTCGTAGGTTGTAAGTCGTTGCCGAGTTAAGGGATAACAACCTAAGGAAATGACCGACTTATAGTTTTAACCGACTTAAGGATAGTGGTGAGTTAAGTGTTAAGTCGGCTGACGAGTTAAGATAGTGGTCGACTTAATACCTGGACGACTTAGTAGTTAGTATGTCTGACCAGTTATTTGTTAAGTCGTTGCCGAGTTAAGGAAGTGGGGTTGACCGACTTAAGAGTTAGGTCGGCAACGACCTAAGGACATGTTGTGAGCGACCTAAGTGTTTGGGTGTTAAGTGTTAGGTCGGCAGGGTAATTGAGTCGGTAGGTAGTTGAGTCGGCAACGTGTGTCGAGATGTGAGTCGGTAGGTCGTCTCCTGTGTTAAGTTGTTGAGTCGTCAACCGACTTAGGACTTGGGTTTTGCGGCAGTATGATGAGTCTGCTTCGTTGGGTCGGTCATATGGTTAAGTCGTAGGTCGGCGAGGCAGTTAAGTCGTTAGGTCGTATAGCTTGGTTAAGTCGGAGGCCTTTTCAGTTAAGTCGTAGGCGCATGCCATAAGTCGTAACCGACTTAGGAGACAGCTGTTTTGTTGCGAGTCATAGGCAGATGAGTTTTTAGGTCGGCAAGGCACTAGGTCGGCATGGTGTTAAGTCGGCACCGACTTAAGGAGATAGCCGAGTTACGACTTAAGGGCAGTTTTCAGCTATAAATAGGAGAGCTTCTCTTCATTTTTGGGATCCGGATTTTGAAGCGACGAAGTGCTGCCATTTTGAGAGCTCGACTTCTACACTTCTTCACTTCTTTTCTCCACTCTAATCTAGTGCTTCCATCCATCCAAATCGAAGATCAAGATTGAAGATTCAAGAGCTTAGATTGAAGATCTTCATCTTTTCAAGAGAGATTTCTTCGTTTGAAGTGAGATCTTGTCGGATCTAGCTTAGTTCTTCGCTGTCCAGATCTGAAGTTGATATCTTTTGGATTGTTTAGGTGATTTGGTGAGTGGTGATTATCTCTCACACGGATCCAAAGGAGTATATCGGATTGTTGGCTCGTTTTGGTGTTAAAATAGAGATTTCCATGCATTTTCTTCATCCTATGTGTAGATCCATATAGATCCATTGTTCATGATGATGTTGCATCCATTTTATCATATGTTAACCTATGCAAGTTCATTCATCAAGTTTGTAGAGATATAATACATGTTTTCATGCTTATTGGACTTTCAACTCTTTAATTACGAAAATGCCATTATTGTTATAATTGTCTACTTAGATCATTTTTGAATGCTTGATTGCTTGGATTGATGTTTGATTTGATTGATTGTTATGAACTAGATGATTGATGACTAGATTTAGATCGAAGGTGATTCAAAAGCTAAGGGAAAGGCTCTTGAATTGGAAAAGCTGCTCGTGGCATATGTAGCGGGATGATGAAGCTCTTATGCATAGATTTGATGATGTGAAGTTGAGATGAAGCTTTGCAAGGGTGTAATGAAGCGAGGCATCATATGATGAAGACTTGGTCTAATCCAGACGGGATCATTCCAAGCATGTTGATAACTCGGTGATATGATTCGAGTTGAAGATAATGAATGGATATGAGAATAGTCGTCGAGGAGGATGACTAGGAGGCTTGGATAGCATCGTTGTTGAAGGTTCTAGCATGCTCTAAGCAAGAGTACGTTTGGGCAGATTCGATAGTCCCAACGGCCAACTGTTGATGGTCGAGTACTCTGGGCAGATTCGATAGTCCTAGGCACGGGCTGCGACGACGTGCGGGAGTTATGTCTAGAACCGGGGTTTCCATTAGCCCTTGACGGACGGCTGAAAGAATGTGCCGGTCATTCAATTAACGGTGATATCGAAGCAATGATAACAGTGATAGCCAGAGTCATGGATGTTTGGTTGTATCGTCATTCGGACTCAAGAGCGGTATTTTCTGGGTGCTTATCTGATTTAGGCCTTGGTACTTGGAAAACATCGCCCTTGACTCGAGTGATAGTAGTTTTACTTTAAATTGTATGCTCTGCTATGTTTGCTTCTGCTTAGTGTGTGTCTGGGGGCTATCACTGTAGAATGAGGTTGGAGTGGGAGGGTTGTATTCCTATTCCTTTTCCTTTATGCCCTTTTGGTATGTTGTTAGTTAATTTACTGCTCACTAAGACTGTTGTCTGACTCAAGGCTTTATGTTTTAATTCTTATTGCCTTGGGCTGTTCGTCCATTTTGGGACGGGCAGACTAGGTAGCAGGTGACAGGTGCTGTTCTCTCCTCACGATGCTGATATCGAAGACGAGCTGGAGGGTTGCATATTATCTTCTTATTATATGTACTGGATATTCCGCTGTTTTGTTTCCTCTGAGAGATATGTAGTGAGGCTGGATGTATTGACTATATGAATGCTTGTATTCAACTATTATGGAGTTTTATAAGATGTCATTTTGTTCTGTAAAGCTTCACTATACGTATGTTCTATTGTATTTTGTCCATGCGCTGTGAGTAATACGATAGATTCTGTTGTTTTAATCTTACCTTGACAATCGTCTATGGTCGCCTGGCACACTTTACAGCGCACTATCTTTAGATTCGGTGCAGTGGTCATGGGCGGTCGTCACATTTGGTATCAGAGCATTGGTTAATCGATTTTACCCAACGCTCGCTGAAGTAACTACGTATGAGAGACGTAATTGTATTTTGATGGATGAATACTATATATAACATAGTAACTTAGTAGAGTTGAGTCCTTCATGCAGTTGTTTCTCTAGATGTTCTAATCATTCCTTTTTATAGATATTGAGAATGAGTCGAAGAGGGAGACCAGCTGCTAGGGAAGGCCATGCTACTGAAGAGACTGCTGATTATGCAGCCATGTTCGAAGCCATGATGACTTCGATCATGAGAAGGATACCAGTTCCGGGGGCGGCAGTTGATGTTGGAGTTCAAGTCCAAACTCCGAAACCAGTGGATTTTGCTAAGTTGTGCAAGGATTATACTGCTCTTGGAGGGAAGGTTTTCTTGGGAACAGAATCTACTATTGAGGTCCAGAGGTGGATAGATGCTTGTAGAAGGATCTTTGGTGATTTGGGAATTGATGATGCAACTAAAAGGAAGTTGGCATCGAGGCAGCTTCAAGGGAGAGCCTCTGATTGGTGGAACTCTATTACCATCGATACTGCGGAGGAAGAGATTACTTGGGAGCAATTCCAAGCTAGATTTGAAGCTAAGTTCATTTCTACAGCTCAGAAGTCTGTTCTGTTCAAGAAGTTTGTGGAGCTTAAGCAAGGTGGAAGATCAGTTCTTGAGTATGTTTCTGAGTTCGAAGCTTTGTCCAAGTATGCCCGGTCATATATTGAATCTGCTTATCAGAAGAATGAGAAGTTTGTGACCGGCTTGGATAGTTATCTTGGGAGACAATTGGTGGATCATTTGGACGATTCATTTGAGAAGCTTGTAGAGAAAGCTCTTAGGCATGAGAGTCTGTTTCCTAAGGAAGGATCTGTTGTTGCTGTGACCAAGGGAGAATCTAAACCACAGCAGGGTGGAAACCATAAGAGGAAGCAGCAGCAGCAGAAAGGTAAGGATGGCCAGAAGAAGCCGAAAGGCGAGGTGACTTGCTACAATTGTCAACAGAAGGGCCATTTCTCTAAGGATTGTAAGAATCCGAAGGCGCCGATGAAGTGTCACAACTGTGACAAGCCGGGGCATTTCAGGAAGAATTGTCCAGAACCGAGAAAGGACAGGCAGATTGTGCAAGCCTATGCTTTAGGAGCTGTTCCGTCGTCTTCAAAAGCTCCTACTGCTGAAGAGAAGGGAAAGAGTGTGGTTGTTCAAGGTACTCTTTTCCTATGTGGTGTTCCAGTTAGAGTTCTGTTTGATACTGGAGCGTCGCATTCATTTGTTTGTAATGAACTAGTAGGCCGGTTAGGTTTGAAGCCGGATATTGTTGATAGGCCATTGGTAGTGACTAATCCAGTTGGGGGTTCGTCTTGTTTGTGTATGTTATGCCGTGGTCTAGTTGTATCGAGTCATGGTTGCTCTTTTGTTTGTGATTGCTTTGTTCTGAACTTTGCGGGGTTCGGAATTATCTTGGGAATGGACTGGCTTAGGAAGTATGCGGCTAAGGTTGATTGTGAGAGGCTAGAGGTGACAGTCGGGAATGTGGAAGGGCGAAAGATTGTGATACGATGTAAGCATGAGGAAGGCGTCTTCATGAGCTTCATGTATTCGCTAGTTGTTCCACGGGATGGACTGTCTTTAGTGCCAATCGCAAATAGATTCGAGGATGTCTTTGACGAAGTCAAAGGGTTGCCGCCGCATAGAGAGATCGAGTTTCGTATAGATCTAGTTGAAGGAGCCAGACCTGTTGTGATGCCTCTTAGGCGGATGGCGCCTAGGGAACAGCAGGAGTTGAGGGTGCAAGTTGATGATCTTTTGCAGAAAGGATTCATTCGGCGTAGTGTGTCCGAGTGGGGTGCACCAGTTGTGTTTGCAACCAAGGCAGATGGATCATTGAGATTGTGTGTCGATTATCGTGAGCTGAACAAGGTGACTAAGAAGAACAAGTATCCATTGCCGAGAATAGATGACTTGTTTGATCAGCTTCACGAAGCTAAGGTGTTTTCTCAGATGGATTTGGCAACGGGATTTCACCAGTTGAGAGTGGCTAAGGATAGTGTGCCGAAGACTGCTTTTAGGACACCATCCGGTTTCTTTGAGTGGCTGGTAATGCCGTTTGGATTGACTAACGCGCCAGCATATTTTGTGGATCTTATGAATAGAGTGTTCAGAGATCAGTTGAACAAGTTCGTACTTGTGTTCGTGGATGATATTCTGATTTATTCCAGAACGGAGGAAGAGCACAAGACGCACTTGCGTATTGTTTTGGAGATCTTACGGAAACATCAGCTGAAGGCTAAGTTTTCGAAGTGTCACTTCTGGAAGAGTGAAGTGAGGTTCTTAGGCCATGTGATTTCTGGAAATGGAATAGCGGTTGATCCCGCTAAGGTGGCAGCAATCCAGGATTGGGTTAGACCTAAGAATGCATCTGATGTGAGAAGTTTTCTTGGACTAGCAGGATATTATCGACGGTTTATCAAAGACTTCTCCAAGATAGCTGCACCGTTAACAGGATTGACGAAGAAGAACCAAGTGTTCAGTTGGGATGCTAAGTGTGAGCAAGCTTTCGGAATCCTGAAAGAGCGATTGACGAGTGCTCCTGTTTTGACTATTCCAAGTGGGAATGATGAGATGGTGGTTTACACCGACGCATGTGGTACGGGACTTGGAGCAGTGCTGATGCAGAAGGATAAAGTTGTTGCGTATGCCAGTCGACAACTGAAGCCGCATGAAAGGAATTACCCAACTCATGACTTGGAGTTAGCGGCGATTGTATTTGCTCTGAAGATGTGGAGGCATTATCTGTTGGGAGTTCGATTCGAGTTGTTTACGGATCACAAGTCGTTGAAGTATCTTTTCTCCCAAAAGGATTTGAGTCTTCGGCAGCAACGTTGGCTGGAGTTTTTGGCATCATATGACTTTAGTATAGCTTATACTCCGGGAAAAGGTAACGCAGTGGCTGATGCGTTAAGTCGAAGACATGCAGGATTGGGAGCCATGTTTTCAGAATGGAAGAGTCTCGAGTATTTAGCTGGATTTGACTTCAGGCCTAGATGTGAATTGGAACCTGAGATGCTGGCAAACTTATCAATAAGACCCACTCTTGTGGAAAGGATTGGTGAGAGCCAAAAGCGAGATGATAAGTTTGTCAAGATTATCCGTGAGTTGGAATCTGGATTGGATCCAGAAAAGGATAAAGGATTCGAGGTCGATCGAGAGGGTTGGCTTCGAAAGCAAGGACGACTAGTTGTTCCCGATATAGATGAATTGAGGAGTGAAGTTCTGAAGGAAAGTCATCACTCGAAGCTGACAATTCATCCAGGTGGAAATAAGATGTATCGGGATATGAAGAGAACCTACTACTGGGAAGGCATGAAGAAGGATGTTGGAGATTTCATTTCCAAGTGTATGAACTGTCAGTTGGTAAAGGCTGAACAGAAGAAGCCAAGTGGATTGCTTCAGCCCTTAGAAGTTCCTACATGGAAGTGGGAACAAGTGTCGATGGATTTTATCGATGGATTGCCTAGAACCAGAACGGGAAATGAAGGGATTTGGGTCATTGTGGATCGTTTGACCAAGAGTGCAAGATTCATTCCAGTTCGATCGACTAGGACTGCATCAAAGTTGGCTGAGTTGTATGTTAAGTGGATAGTTCGATTCCATGGTATTCCGAAGAGTATAGTGAGCGATCGAGATCCATTGTTCACTAGTGGATTTTGGAAGAGCTTCCAGGAAGTCTTGGGAACCGAGTTGTGTTTGAGTACAGCTTATCATCCCCAAACAGATGGTCAGACTGAGAGAGTCAACCGAGTTTTGGAAGATCTCCTCAGAGCTTGTGTTTTGGATTTCGGAGGATCATGGGAAGATCACCTTCATTTGGTGGAGTTTGCCTACAACAACAGTTACCAGTCAAGCATTGGTATGGCACCGTATGAGGCATTATATGGAAGACCGTGTAACTCTCCGACATGTTGGTTGGAAACTGGAGAAAAGCTGATGCTTGGGCCAGAGATGATTCGACAGACTTCGGATTGCATAGAGATCATTCGGCAACGAATGAAGGCAGCCCAAGACCGTCAGAAGAGTTATGCGGATAAGCGTCGAAAGGATTTGGAATTCGACGTAGGAGATATGGTTTTTGTGAAGATTTCTCCACTGAAGAATGTTATTCGATTCGGAAAGAAAGGAAAATTGACTCCGAGATTTGTCGGACCATTCCCGATTATCGAGCGAATTGGAAGGCTCGCTTACAGATTGGAGTTACCGGAGAAGATGTCGGGTGTGCACAATGTTTTTCATGTATCGTATCTACGGAAGTATGTGCACGACTCGAGAACAGTGGTTTCTGCTGATAGCTGTGAAGACTTAGAAGTTGATCCAGTTGATAGAAGACCTCGTAAGCCGCTTCGTGTTGTTGAAACCGACACGAAACAGCTTAGGAGGAAGGTAGTTAAGTTGCTCAAGATACAATGGAGTGATGATGATAACGACTGTACGTGGGAAGTGGAAGAGAGGATGAAAGCAGCTCATCCTGAACTCTTCGAGGTATGGCCCTAAGGTGTCGTGTCATCTCGCGATATTGTAACTTGTTCTAATTTTAGAATTTCTGTACGCTAAGTTAGAATTGGATGCATGGTTTGTTGATTGCTATGGATGGTAGGCGTACAGAATAGTTTTTGATTGCTTGGAATTTCGGGGGCGAAATTCCTAAGGGGGAGAGAATGTAACGACCCGTATTTTTACGGATCGACAAGTTCGTCAAAATCTGGAATTTTTGCATTTTAAAGTCATTTCAGATTTTAGGCAAATTTTGCCTAAGTCCTAAGTCGTTCACGACTTAGCATGAGTCGTGAGTCGTATACGACTTAGGAGAGGAGTTCTGGGCGAGTTAAGGACTCAAGGAGATAAGTCGTAGCTGAGCTAGGTTAGTAGGTTGAAGTTTACTCGGCAAGTGTTAAGTCGTAGGTTGTAAGTCGTTGCCGAGTTAAGGGATAACAACCTAAGGAAATGACCGACTTATAGTTTTAACCGACTTAAGGATAGTGGTGAGTTAAGTGTTAAGTCGGCTGACGAGTTAAGATAGTGGTCGACTTAATACCTGGACGACTTAGTAGTTAGTATGTCTGACCAGTTATTTGTTAAGTCGTTGCCGAGTTAAGGAAGTGGGGTTGACCGACTTAAGAGTTAGGTCGGCAACGACCTAAGGACATGTTGTGAGCGACCTAAGTGTTTGGGTGTTAAGTGTTAGGTCGGCAGGGTAATTGAGTCGGTAGGTAGTTGAGTCGGCAACGTGTGTCGAGATGTGAGTCGGTAGGTCGTCTCCTGTGTTAAGTTGTTGAGTCGTCAACCGACTTAGGACTTGGGTTTTGCGGCAGTATGATGAGTCTGCTTCGTTGGGTCGGTCATATGGTTAAGTCGTAGGTCGGCGAGGCAGTTAAGTCGTTAGGTCGTATAGCTTGGTTAAGTCGGAGGCCTTTTCAGTTAAGTCGTAGGCGCATGCCATAAGTCGTAACCGACTTAGGAGACAGCTGTTTTGTTGCGAGTCATAGGCAGATGAGTTTTTAGGTCGGCAAGGCACTAGGTCGGCATGGTGTTAAGTCGGCACCGACTTAAGGAGATAGCCGAGTTACGACTTAAGGGCAGTTTTCAGCTATAAATAGGAGAGCTTCTCTTCATTTTTGGGATCCGGATTTTGAAGCGACGAAGTGCTGCCATTTTGAGAGCTCGACTTCTACACTTCTTCACTTCTTTTCTCCACTCTAATCTAGTGCTTCCATCCATCCAAATCGAAGATCAAGATTGAAGATTCAAGAGCTTAGATTGAAGATCTTCATCTTTTCAAGAGAGATTTCTTCGTTTGAAGTGAGATCTTGTCGGATCTAGCTTAGTTCTTCGCTGTCCAGATCTGAAGTTGATATCTTTTGGATTGTTTAGGTGATTTGGTGAGTGGTGATTATCTCTCACACGGATCCAAAGGAGTATATCGGATTGTTGGCTCGTTTTGGTGTTAAAATAGAGATTTCCATGCATTTTCTTCATCCTATGTGTAGATCCATATAGATCCATTGTTCATGATGATGTTGCATCCATTTTATCATATGTTAACCTATGCAAGTTCATTCATCAAGTTTGTAGAGATATAATACATGTTTTCATGCTTATTGGACTTTCAACTCTTTAATTACGAAAATGCCATTATTGTTATAATTGTCTACTTAGATCATTTTTGAATGCTTGATTGCTTGGATTGATGTTTGATTTGATTGATTGTTATGAACTAGATGATTGATGACTAGATTTAGATCGAAGGTGATTCAAAAGCTAAGGGAAAGGCTCTTGAATTGGAAAAGCTGCTCGTGGCATATGTAGCGGGATGATGAAGCTCTTATGCATAGATTTGATGATGTGAAGTTGAGATGAAGCTTTGCAAGGGTGTAATGAAGCGAGGCATCATATGATGAAGACTTGGTCTAATCCAGACGGGATCATTCCAAGCATGTTGATAACTCGGTGATATGATTCGAGTTGAAGATAATGAATGGATATGAGAATAGTCGTCGAGGAGGATGACTAGGAGGCTTGGATAGCATCGTTGTTGAAGGTTCTAGCATGCTCTAAGCAAGAGTACGTTTGGGCAGATTCGATAGTCCCAACGGCCAACTGTTGATGGTCGAGTACTCTGGGCAGATTCGATAGTCCTAGGCACGGGCTGCGACGACGTGCGGGAGTTATGTCTAGAACCGGGGTTTCCATTAGCCCTTGACGGACGGCTGAAAGAATGTGCCGGTCATTCAATTAACGGTGATATCGAAGCAATGATAACAGTGATAGCCAGAGTCATGGATGTTTGGTTGTATCGTCATTCGGACTCAAGAGCGGTATTTTCTGGGTGCTTATCTGATTTAGGCCTTGGTACTTGGAAAACATCGCCCTTGACTCGAGTGATAGTAGTTTTACTTTAAATTGTATGCTCTGCTATGTTTGCTTCTGCTTAGTGTGTGTCTGGGGGCTATCACTGTAGAATGAGGTTGGAGTGGGAGGGTTGTATTCCTATTCCTTTTCCTTTATGCCCTTTTGGTATGTTGTTAGTTAATTTACTGCTCACTAAGACTGTTGTCTGACTCAAGGCTTTATGTTTTAATTCTTATTGCCTTGGGCTGTTCGTCCATTTTGGGACGGGCAGACTAGGTAGCAGGTGACAGGTGCTGTTCTCTCCTCACGATGCTGATATCGAAGACGAGCTGGAGGGTTGCATATTATCTTCTTATTATATGTACTGGATATTCCGCTGTTTTGTTTCCTCTGAGAGATATGTAGTGAGGCTGGATGTATTGACTATATGAATGCTTGTATTCAACTATTATGGAGTTTTATAAGATGTCATTTTGTTCTGTAAAGCTTCACTATACGTATGTTCTATTGTATTTTGTCCATGCGCTGTGAGTAATACGATAGATTCTGTTGTTTTAATCTTACCTTGACAATCGTCTATGGTCGCCTGGCACACTTTACAGCGCACTATCTTTAGATTCGGTGCAGTGGTCATGGGCGGTCGTCACATTCTCGCCGCTCCGACCATCTGAAGGTCTGCACCTCCGGCTACCACTTCAACTATGGCCAAGCTACCACCACACAAAAACCCGCTGCACTCGATCAACTTCACAGGCCGTGGTGATCGATTCTCGAAGCATAGTAAAAACTAGGTTTAAAAATTTAATTTATTCACCGCCGCTTCCACATTGACCTACCGACCACCCTATTATTTTTCTTCGACACCCCGTAGGCTCCTCCACCTCCTCGAGAAACTCCGGCCTCCCCCATCGACGTGATCACCAGAATTCCTCAAAACAAAGAAGTTCGAACAACCCAAAACTGCTCTTGGATCCTTGATCTAAAAATTATAGTTCTTGTTTTAAAAATCATGTTAAAGGATACGAATTCAGATCACACACCTGAATTCAAAATTTTAAAAGTTTAAATTTTGACATGTTTAAAGCTTTGCTCTGTTCTTTCAATTCCCAGAGACATTGACAAGTTATTTTAACTTGAATTGATTTTTAAAATTTAGCTCATGATCAAACAAATAGTTTTTGTTTTGATCCCATGTCCAAACAGTGACTAGGTCAAGAGGGTTTGATTTTTTTGAAATGAATTTGTGTTCAGAGTTTTCAAACAAAGAATGAACAAAAGCCTGCACAAATACTTCCAACATTCAAATGTACACAGAGAAACCATATAAATATACATACATGATTATTCACAGATAAGTATTCAACAGATTCATACTTCTAAGTTTTAAAAGCTACTCACATTGATTTCCAGAAAGAAGAACGGAGCAGAGTTTGAAATGTTAAACCAGGCTTGACTTTTTACTGGCTGAAGCTCCTCTTTTGATTTCTGATTTGAATTGATTCAAGTTATTTTAAGTTGAATTTTTGTTTGAGTTTGAATGATATTTGTTTCAGTTTTACTTAGTGATAATGAACGAAACTGAAATGGAAATGATGAATATATGGGAGATGAGTTTACTGGTTTTGTACAACATGATATTATTTTGTACAGGTTGTATAATTTTTCTCTTGTGTTGTACAATGGTTAGCAGGGATTTTTTTCATTTTGGAGGCTGATAACATTTCGAATTGACAAAAATGTTGCTAGCATTTAATGCCAAGGTACTTTATATCTACACAGTTATCTTATTATTGTTGTACATGAATACACATATCTTTGCTGTCTTGTTTATAAGCTTGCATATTATATTACTTATCCAATTTTGTTTGTTTACTTTATATGTTATCTCTTGTCTTGTTTCATTCTTGAATATGTTTTCTTTCTTTTTAACTTTGTCTTAATAATATTACTTTATAATATAAACAATTTATATTTTAATTTGTTGTTAGATTTTAGTCAATGTTTACTTTGTATTTTATAACTTATCTTTTATTTATTCATCTCTATTTATAACTCAAATATTTATTTTACTTCTATTTTTTTAGTTTAAATATTTATTATTAATTCTACTTTAATAATTATTGTCTTATATATATACATATATCTATTTATTTTAATTTCTAACATAAATCATCAATTCTAATATTTATTATTATATTTTATCTTTAACCCATTTATTTAAGATAAATTAATGATTTCACAAATAATTTCATTGAGTTATTTAAATTCAAATGACTTAACACATTTTTATTTGAACTCGGGGAAACTCGCATCAACTTATCAATTAATTTTAAAATTTTAATTCAAAAATTCAATTAATTATCAATTTAAATTTAATTAAAATCCGGGGTCGTTACAGATGGAATGGCTGATGGTGACAGAGGTAAGTAAGTGAGGGGAGCAAGCAGATGAATATAGCAAGCAGTGGGAATTTGTATATACTGTGGTTGAGGGAGGAGTTGAAGTCTTAATAGGCAGTGAAGTTTGATGGTTTTGTGGTGGTTGTCGAGTGTAAAGAGTGGGATGGGGAGCGGGGGATGTATGTATAGATGTATGTAGTGGGTTATTTGAAGACGGGTGGTTTATTGATGGCCAGTAATGGTATGAGATGATGATAGTTGATATGTATGTCTTGTATAGGTTGTTTGCTTTGAAGTTAAGGAGGAGATGAGGGTTGTTTGTGATGGTAAGGTGAATGTGCAGGGCGGTAAGGTGAATGTGCAGGGCAGTTAGATGGAAGTGGTTGTGTGATGAGGTGATGGACTGAACTGTAGAAGTAGTAATATTTTTGTGAAGTTGCTGGCAGATTTGTATATGTTTGTGGTGAGAAAGTTTAAGGCAGAGGTTAGTATGTATTTGAGAAAGGGACGTGCACATAAGTTTTTATGGAAAGGGCAGGTGCTGGTGAAGTTAGATGGAGGAGTTGTTTGTATAGTTGTTGTGATGCAGTTGCAAGTTGAAGCAGTGGTGGAGGGACTGTTATGGGTGGTATATGGTATTGCCAGGCAGTGACACGGTTTCTGGTGGAGGAGGTCAGGGAGTTCAGGCTTGTGGTGACTGGTTTGATGGTTGTTTGAGAGTTTCAGGTGGGTGGTGGAAGATTTGGCAGAGGAGGGATGAATGATGAGGCAAGTTTGGTCAGAGGTGAAGAGGCTGTGGAATGTTGAACTTGCAGTTGGAGGTGACAGTGTTTCTGGTATTGGGTTGTGCAGATATGCATAGTTAGGCAGTATTGGGTTGTGTAGAAATGGTCTTGGTTGTGAAAATATGCACAGTCAGGCACAGAACTTGTAGTTGGATGTTTGGTATGATAGTGAGAAGTTGATGGTTAGGGGTGAAGTTGAAGTATTGGAAAGGCAGAAATGGATATGATGGTGATTAGTAAAGTGGTTGAACAACTATGGTATGCAGCAGTGTAGTATGCAAGAGACAGAGAAGTGGTAGGTGCAGGCAGTGGATATGATGATGATGATGATGATGAAGTGGGGTTGATGTATTGCAGTGAAACCAAGGTAGTGGTAGAAGTGCACAGAGGTTTTTGTTTTGGTATGGTATGGTTTTTGTATGCAATGATGACAGTATTGTAATGGTATGGTGATGTATGGTTCAGTTGAGTTCACTTAAAGCAGGGTTCACTTGAGTTCAGTTGAGTTCACTTGAGGCAGTAGTATGTGATGTAAGGAGGAAGACAGGGAAGTTGTAGGCTTGAAGTGTGGTGTGACGACCCGGAATTTTTGTATATTTGAAATGGGAATATTTAATTTATTTTAAATATCCAAAGGTAAAATTTTAACTTTAATTTCAAATATACAGTATTTATTTGGATAATTAATTATTAAATTTAATAATTGGAATTGAGTAAAATATAGAATCTGGAATTTTAAGGCCGTTAAAAATAATATGAAGGCTTAGAAAATTTATACTGATAATTCTGAAGGTGTTGGAACTTTCAGAATTGAATTTGGAGCTGTTTTGCTCAGTTTTGAAAAGTTAACGTTTAAGTAAATAATATAATTGCTTTAGTACTGTTGCAAATCTATGCGGACACGTAAAGGAATTTTAAAACACGTGTCCAACCTAATAAACACGCATCCCCTTAAAGGTAAACAACCCAACACGTGTAATAGATCGAAGAATTTATGGCCGAAGCCTTTATCTTCGAAATCAAGTAAAAATCGAATCACGCCACTTATGTTCTTCCTTCCCTCAGTTAAAAGAATGGAAACAAAAAAAAAATCGAAGTTAAATTCTCTGAGAATTCAATGGCCACCGTAAATAAAAAGGGGGATTTTCTTCTTCAAATCGCGTCTTCCCAGCATTTCTTCTATTTCCTACGAAGCTATTCGAAAGCAGACTCGCGTGTTTATCGATTGCATCAATTCGCGAGCTCGGTCGACCAGTACGACAGCAAGGAGGCTGGGGATCTGACTTCGTGAGGAGCTCAGGCGAGCTCGAAGGTCGCGAGTGGTGGTCTCGTGGGGGAATGGTTTCGTGAGGTTGTTCGTGACTTGATGGCAAGGGATTCTCGATCGCGAGTGGGAAGTCGAGGGAGGCTCAGACTGTAGACAAGCGATGTTGGGGCAGTACGACGAGGTGAAGGCGCGCGCGTGTGTTAGGAGGGTGGGTGGCTTCGCGTGCGACGAGGGGATTTGCTTTGCTGGGCTCAGGTCATAGTTGAATGGCGACATGCTCTGGCCTGGGGTTTCTGGCATTTAGGCGAAGTCATTTAGGGTCGCATTCTCAAAGCAGACAGCGAGTTGCATAGCAATGGCAACCGCAAGTTCGAGGTCGCGATTAGGGCTTGGGATTGGGGCAGTCATGGTGGCAGTCGAGATTCGGCAGCTAGTTAGAAGGTATATTCATATTAGTTTACTAATTAAGTTAGTTATACACATACTTATTTTAAAATAAAAACTGAGAACTTGATGTTATGAATAATTTGACTTGATTTCTGGAAAATGGATTTGGTTAATTTCAAAACAGAAAATTTGCAGTATGTATATTAACATCAGTTTTAAGATATTGTCTGTAAAACAGTAGGTTTTAAATTTTGGTGGATTTCAAAACAGTCTAGTTTTAATATATATATAATGTTTTTACAGTAAAAGATAAAAGCCATTTTATTCCAAATATAGTATATGGAAGTTGTAACTGTTGTTCAATTTATATAAAGGTTGGATTTTTGAAACTCGTAAAGACCATTTTTATTGGATGTGGTTTCCATTTAAAATAATAAATATTATTTAGTTAAAATTGAATGGTTAACTAATTAGTTTATTTAAAGGGGTTTAGTTTTAACTTTAATAATCAGTTAAATTAAATAAGTGAATAAATTGTTTGATTTAAATTACAAGTGTTAATAAATTTATCAAATATTTATTCAAGGTCTAAAATCGAGAAAATACAAGTCAGAATGGAACTGGAATGGAATAGACTGCAAACAGGAATCAATGGTGAGTTAATCTCACTCAGTTGAATTTTATTTTAAATTTAAATGGTTAAATTTAAGTAATTGATTGAGTGGTTGAATTGATTTGGATGTGCTATATCATATATAGTAGTATATAGCAATATATACATATTGGCATATGTATATATTGGACTTGTTGATATTCCCGCATTATATAGCGGATGAGACCCTATGCGCCGCATAATAGCGGATGATTTATATAAATCCCATATACCACGATATTCCATTTGAAGTGGAATTGGTATTGTGCTAACGTTTGTGGATGCAGGGAAACAGGTTGGAGGGATCCAACTGGATTCCTCAAAATTATTTAGATTATTTGATATTCTGTTCTATGAACATTGATATCCTGTGATGATTTTATTGATGATTGAAATATTGGATGATATGGTTGGATTGAATATTTCAATAAAAGGAGTTATCAAAATATATTGAATTGGATTTTGAAAGAAATAAAAGAGTAAAATTTAAGTAAATAATTCAAGTGAATTGGAATAAGGGAATTTCGAAATAACAAGGGAAATATTAACTTTAAACTAAAGTGATATTAAATTTAAAGAATAAAGGATTTATGTTGAATTTAAGGATTAAATTTAATTAAAGGCTAAAGAAGGAATTTTGGAAGTTTAAAATTGGTATTTTCAGTTAAAAAGGGTTTTAACTCAAATAAAGGAATAAATCTAAAAGTTAATGTATTTTGAAATAAATGAAGTAGTAAAGGAAATTTATTTCAAAGTAAAGTAAAGTAAATTGGAAAATCAATTGGAAATTGATTTAGTTATTTAAAATTGGAATTTTAAAAGAGAAGTGAGATTTTGGAGATATAAACTGAGTTTATAAAGTAAAATAAAATATAGTGGATATTTGAATATAAATTCAAGGTGGGGATTTATAAAAAGATATGGTTTGGTTTAAAAATAAATGTTGATTTATTTTTAAAAGATGGAAATGAGAAGTGTATTTCTCTGGATAGCCAAGTACGTTTTCAAAGCAAATTAAAATATAAGTTAAAAGTTTTAAGTATGTTTTAAAAAGCATGTTTTAGAAAATTGATTATTTCTAAATGTTAATTTTCAAAGTAGGTATATTTTAAAAATCTATTATTGTAGTAATTATATAAAAGTGATTTGCTATTCTGTTTTAAAAAGAGAAATTTAGTTTATATTTATAAAGTGGTTTAAATTAAAGTATATATTTTTAATAAAGTATTAAAGTAGTTTGATTTCAATGTTATAAAATATATTTTAAAATAAAGTGTTTTTAAATTATTTTAAAATCTAAAAGTGTTTTATACTTGGTGTTTCAGAGAAATAAATATTTGGAAATGTATTCCGTAAGCGGAAATTGTTTGAAATTGTTTTCAAAAGGAGTTTGAAATTTGGAAATATATCTTGGAAAGATATTTGGGCAAATAAATAATGTGGAAATTATTTATTGTGTGATGGTTGTTTGTGGATGTTAATTGATAGTTAAATAACCGATTATCAATATTGGCCAATGCGCTGATCGTTTCGAAGAGACCGGGATCGAGTTTCCGTATACCGGGATTCTAGGTCTGGAGACTCGAATACCACTTCGATCCGGTTTGTACGTTTCGTGTAACGATTTCGGAGTCGAAGATGGAGCAGTGAAGTGCAAGGGCTAGTCGCTACTAATCCTGAGGATATTTCCAAAATGGATGTAGTAGGAATAGTGCCTTCGGTTCCGTTCAAACCCAGGACGGACTGGTATGGACGAATGCTTGCGAAACATCGTCAGCGGACGATGGGCATTCTAAGGGATATGTTCTCTAAAAGGTATCGTTTAGCCTCGAACCTCATCAACCGGGAATGACTGAAAATCAGGGGTTATGCAGCAAGGCTTCGTGGGTAGCTCCCACTGGAGGGTAAGGTCATCCCTGTCTAGATGTCCCTTTTTATTTCGGCTTAGTGGTGCGGTTGCTGATCCCAACCGTGGGGTGATTTTATTCAGGATCATCCAGTAAGGGATGGTTCCGGCCTTGTGTTGCAGGGGAGCGGGCGTACTCCTCGGTACGGTGATCTAGGCCACGTACTGTGATAGGTGGTACCCCAGTGCCTAGTCATTCGTTGGAAATCCATTCTCCCTACGTGCCTGTACGGTTTTGATTGTGCCCAACTATTGTTGAAATGTGAGATGCAAGCATTTTAGCTAGATTCTATTTTACTTTCTGTAGACACTATTATAATATCAGAGGATATTTATATAAAGTGTTTTAGCTATCGTAAGGTAAAAACCCGCCATGTTTATTTGTGGCGTGGTCTTACGAGATGCTTTTGTTTTCAAAAGATTTGAAACTTTAATAATCAATTTGAGTGTGATTTTCTCACGCTGGTATTCCAGACTGACTCGGGTATTGTTTTATATGATGCTCGGGTCAGACCGAGTATTATAGGTTACAGGATATGATGATGTGGAGCTCAGGAGACGAGCTGGATGACGATACGTACTCTCGTACTTGCTATTATTTTTCCGCTGTGTATTCAGTTGTATGATATTGATGTGATGTACTCTGATGATGTATTTGGATGTATATATATATATACAGATACAGTTTGATTTGTGTAAAGATCTGTTGATATATATTATATTTTATTCCGCTGCGTATGTGAGATTCTGCTGTTGTTTTCTATTTTTCTTCTTCTACCTCTTCTTCTTAACTAAAATGGTCCGGTTTTTCTTGTATGAAAAACCCGGGTTGTTACACTTGGTATCAGAGCTTAGGCTAGCGATAACCTTGGCTCTGTTGGGAATTTTGAGAGTACTAATAGATATGAGCGCGTATTTGTTAGTGGATATAAAAATGGTTTTATATTGTGTTGATTAATTTATTGAGTGGCATATGAACCTTCGTCGGCACAGTCTGGACAACTGTATCGAAGGGGTTTCTAAACACTTGAATAGAACAGTTCGACACAGTATTGTTTTAAATAGGGTGAATAAAATAATTTTGCCCAAATTATTTTTATATATAAAAGGATAACTTTTGTAAATTATATATTTGGTTGCTTGGTTGTTAGGAAGTGATAATATTAAATTATTACCACTATTGTGTAGAAATTGAACAAGTAATTGAATTATAACCAAAGTTAAGAAATAATTTATATAATAAATGGAATTTGAAATATAGACTATAAATGAAATTTATAAATTGAGATAAACTTTATATACAAATGTGAATTACAAATGTGATTTATAATCAAATGAGATTAATTCATTTATTTGTAAATGTAAATTGTAAATGTGTCTTATAACTTGGAATAAAATGTGATAGAATTCCAGAGTAATGTTGGATATAAAGTTGAATAGATTTTGAATTTGAAGTTTTGGGAAAGATTTAAATTCCTTTGGATTTAAAAATAGTTTTTAAAGGTTTTAGGGAAATAATGGTGATATTATTTCATGAATATTTTTGAAATTGAATTGAAATCTGGTAGGATTTGGGATTTAAAAATGTTTGAAATGTTTTAAAATGATAAAAGCATTAAATTCTCTTTCGGTCGCTGGAAAATAATTTCGGTGATGACTGCAGCATCATCGATGTCTATTTTCGAGTTTCCAAAGAGAAATTGCTACCAAACTGTTTTAAATTGGAAATGATTGTGAACTGGGTTGGTTTTGAAATTCAAAGGGAAAATTGTTTGGTAAAAGCAGATTATTTTGGAAATTTGGATTTGATGTGATATACCAGATGTGTATGAGTTATTTATGGATTCAAAAGGGTTTTGAAATAAAACCGGGCAATTGGATTCTGGAAATTCTATTTAAAATTTAAATGTGGAAATTTAAATGAATCAACAATATAAAGTATAGAATGAAGTTGATTGAAATAAGAAAGGAATGAAAGTTAAATTCTGAATATTATAATTATGAGATGAAATTAACTCAATGAGTAATATAAGCTGGTAGATAAAAGAGTTAGAGAACTTGAAGGTGAATGAATTGTAAAACTTGTATAAAATTGTATCCTGGAATTAAAATTTAATTCGAGTATATGAAGGTGAATAAAATATATTTGAATTTAACTTAAGATAAGTTAAATAAAATTGAGAATTGGAATTGAATTAAATGTAAATAAGTTGAAGTCGAATTGAATTGGATATAAAGGTAATGTAAAATGCTTATAATTGTGTAAAGAAATTCATATTCTTAAGTTCTTAAGTGTAATAATTTGAGATTTGATTGTAAAGATGAAAATGGACTTAAATGAATAGTCCCAGGTCTTAAGTAAGTAAGTTAAACTTATGAATAGAAATGAAATTGTAAGTCATAAATGAGAATTCATTTCTTTGAACCATTAAGAGTTATAATTTGAAATTGTAATTATCAAATGGAAACGACTAAGATGAGCAATCTAAATTTTTAAATAATCCAAACTTGAATTATAAAATAAATTGAACTTAAGATAATTAAGTGAAGTGATATTTGGAATTAAAAAGCAAGTATTTAATTTTAACCAGCGAAGGAACTAATGAGATGATAAATTAGTTAATGAAATTGAATTGGGAATTAATGAAATTGGATTAAAATAGTAATGGTTTGGATTTCGAATGGAATCCAAATAAGTGAAAATAAATTGGAAATAGCCTGGTTATTAATAAAATAATTCCAGATGAATTTAGCATGAAAAATTAAAATTCATAATGATTGAGTGAATGAACCAATTAGATTTAATAAATAAATGGATGGAATTTGATTAAATAAGAATCAAATGAAAGATGGAAATAAAACTTTAAAGGGTTGGTTAAATGGAAAATAAACTCAAGTTATTGACTTAAGTAAATGTTGAATGGAAACTGAACTCAAACAGAGGAGTAGTTTAAAAAAAAAAGTTGAGAAATAATTATTGAATGAATTAACTTGGATTGTTTTCGAACTAAATAAAATTCAATTTTTGGAAGTTGGAGATGAATTGAATTTAAGGAAAAAAAAAGGAAATGAAGTAGTAAATTGAAGTAAGTTGGAATTCATATGAAATGGGAGTTCAATTTGAATATATACACTTCAGTGGTGAAGTAGTAAATAAATATAAGAAAATTTATATTGAACTTAAGAATTGAAGAATGAAATTCTTAAGAAAATTTGTATTGGAAATATACTTAGTAATTTTGGAATGGGAAAAAAATGAATATACTAAGTGAATAGTTGAATGAAGACTAAAACTGAAATTGTGAATAAAGGGATAACAATCAAAAAGGAATGTGAATAAAAGAGAATTGATGTAATTGATAATCAATTGGGCTAAGTACGTAAGGTGTACGTATATTATTTATTCGCATAGCTATTTGATCCGGATTCGAACACAGAATTTCGAGATAATTTTATCGATCCGAATCAGGATTTTTCACTCGGTTTTCAACGGCGAACCTGGATATGGATTGTTGATTGATTCTGGATATTCTCTATCATAGTTTATGACTATGCCAGGAGAATGACGGTTTCTTATCAAGAAACCAGATCTGAGTCCGCACTAGGAAGTCGGGTGGACGATACTAGTTCGGAAGTGGAATTGTGTGATCGATTGAGCGATCGAATGTGATATTGCGTACGGATGATATATATGCATCGTACGGGCTTAAGTAAAACAAATATTGGAAATTTGTAAAGAAGTCGATAAAATGACTTTGGAATTGTGATTGAATATTATTGCTTAGTAGGATATACAGGTGTATAAAAGCAATGGATAAATTGGGATTTTTGATTTAGAAGATAAAATCTAATGGCCCGACAAAAAGGTATGTATTTGAATTTCTATATGAAATTTGATTGGGTTTTGGATCCAGCCACTTGGCTTTTTGTTTTCTTTTTGAGATTGGGAGGCCGTAGAGCCATTTTGTAGTAGTACCGAGCTAGCCGCGCAAAGGAGACGCTGGCGAAATTTTTCGGAAATTTAGGGAGTTAGAAAAATTTTGAGAAATTTTGATAAGTTAAAATTTGAATTCAAATTAAAATTTGAATTGTTAAGTAAGTGATATGGTTTGGGACTTATGAATAAGTTTGGGAAGTTAAAGGATGATTAGTGTATCATTAATAAAAAGGTTGTTTGGGTATTGTTAAAACTGTTGAATTTGGGAAATAGCTAACTTGGGAAATAGCTAACGGGATATGGGACATTCTTCTTAACTGGTAATTTCGGGGACGAAATTCTTTTAAGGGGGGAGGAATGTGACGACCCGGAATTTTTGTATATTTGAAATGGGAATATTTAATTTATTTTAAATATCCAAAGGTAAAATTTTAACTTTAATTTCAAATATACAGTATTTATTTGGATAATTAATTATTAAATTTAATAATTGGAATTGAGTAAAATATAGAATCTGGAATTTTAAGGCCGTTAAAAATAATATGAAGGCTTAGAAAATTTATACTGATAATTCTGAAGGTGTTGGAACTTTCAGAATTGAATTTGGAGCTGTTTTGCTCAGTTTTGAAAAGTTAACGTTTAAGTAAATAATATAATTGCTTTAGTACTGTTGCAAATCTATGCGGACACGTAAAGGAATTTTAAAACACGTGTCCAACCTAATAAACACGCGTCCCCTTAAAGGTAAACAACCCAACACGTGTAATAGATCGAAGAATTTATGGCCGAAGCCTTTATCTTCGAAATCAAGTAAAAATCGAATCACGCCACTTATGTTCTTCCTTCCCTCAGTTAAAAGAATGGAAACAAAAAAAAAAATCGAAGTTAAATTCTCTGAGAATTCAATGGCCACCGTAAATAAAAAGGGGGATTTTCTTCTTCAAATCGCGTCTTCCCAGCATTTCTTCTATTTCCTACGAAGCTATTCGAAAGCAGACTCGCGTGTTTATCGATTGCATCAATTCGCGAGCTCGGTCGACCAGTACGACAGCAAGGAGGCTGGGGATCTGACTTCGTGAGGAGCTCAGGCGAGCTCGAAGGTCGCGAGTGGTGGTCTCGTGGGGGAACGGTTTCGTGAGGTTGTTCGTGACTTGATGGCAAGGGATTCTCGATCGCGAGTGGGAAGTCGAGGGAGGCTCAGACTGTAGACAAGCGATGTTGGGGCAGTACGACGAGGTGAAGGCGCGCGCGTGTGTTAGGAGGGTGGGTGGCTTCGCGTGCGACGAGGGGATTTGCTTTGCTGGGCTCAGGTCATAGTTGAATGGCGACATGCTCTGGCCTGGGGTTTCTGGCATTTAGGCGAAGTCATTTAGGGTCGCATTCTCAAAGCAGACAGCGAGTTGCATAGCAATGGCAACCGCAAGTTCGAGGTCGCGATTAGGGCTTGGGATTGGGGCAGTCATGGTGGCAGTCGAGATTCGGCAGCTAGTTAGAAGGTATATTCATATTAGTTTACTAATTAAGTTAGTTATACACATACTTATTTTAAAATAAAAACTGAGAACTTGATGTTATGAATAATTTGACTTGATTTCTGGAAAATGGATTTGGTTAATTTCAAAACAGAAAATTTGCAGTATGTATATTAACATCAGTTTTAAGATATTGTCTGTAAAACAGTAGGTTTTAAATTTTGGTGGATTTCAAAACAGTCTAGTTTTAATATATATATAATGTTTTTACAGTAAAAGATAAAAGCCATTTTATTCCAAATATAGTATATGGAAGTTGTAAATGTTGTTCAATTTATATAAAGGTTGGATTTTTGAAACTCGTAAAGACCATTTTTATTGGATGTGGTTTCCATTTAAAATAATAAATATTATTTAGTTAAAATTGAATGGTTAACTAATTAGTTTATTTAAAGGGGTTTAGTTTTAACTTTAATAATCAGTTAAATTAAATAAGTGAATAAATTGTTTGATTTAAATTACAAGTGTTAATAAATTTATCAAATATTTATTCAAGGTCTAAAATCGAGAAAATACAAGTCAGAATGGAACTGGAATGGAATAGACTGCAAACAGGAATCAATGGTGAGTTAATCTCACTCAGTTGAATTTTATTTTAAATTTAAATGGTTAAATTTAAGTAATTGATTGAATGGTTGAATTGATTTGGATGTGCTATATCATATATAGTAGTATATAGCAATATATACATATTGGCATATGTATATATTGGACTTGTTGATATTCCCGCATTATATAGCGGATGAGACCCTATGCGCCGCATAATAGCGGATGATTTATATAAATCCCATATACCACGATATTCCATTTGAAGTGGAATTGGTATTGTGCTAACGTTTGTGGATGCAGGGAAACAGGTTGGAGGGATCCAACTGGATTCCTCAAAATTATTTAGATTATTTGATATTCTGTTCTATGAACATTGATATCCTGTGATGATTTTATTGATGATTGAAATATTGGATGATATGGTTGGATTAAATATTTCAATAAAAGGAGTTATCAAAATATATTGAATTGGATTTTGAAAGAAATAAAAGAGTAAAATTTAAGTAAATAATTCAAGTGAATTGGAATAAGGGAATTTCGAAATAACAAGGGAAATATTAACTTTAAACTAAAGTGATATTAAATTTAAAGAATAAAGGATTTATGTTGAATTTAAGGATTAAATTTAATTAAAGGCTAAAGAAGGAATTTTGGAAGTTTAAAATTGGTATTTTCAGTTAAAAAGGGTTTTAACTCAAATAAAGGAATAAATCTAAAAGTTAATGTATTTTGAAATAAATGAAGTAGTAAAGGAAATTTATTTCAAAGTAAAGTAAAGTAAATTGGAAAATCAATTGGAAATTGATTTAGTTATTTAAAATTGGAATTTTAAAAGAGAAGTGAGATTTTGGAGATATAAACTGAGTTTATAAAGTAAAATAAAATATAGTGGATATTTGAATATAAATTCAAGGTGGGGATTTATAAAAAGATATGGTTTGGTTTAAAAATAAATGTTGATTTATTTTTAAAAGATGGAAATGAGAAGTGTATTTCTCTGGATAGCCAAGTACGTTTTCAAAGCAAATTAAAATATAAGTTAAAAGTTTTAAGTATGTTTTAAAAAGCATGTTTTAGAAAATTGATTATTTCTAAATGTTAATTTTCAAAGTAGGTATATTTTAAAAATCTATTATTGTAGTAATTATATAAAAGTGATTTGCTATTCTGTTTTAAAAAGAGAAATTTAGTTTATATTTATAAAGTGGTTTAAATTAAAGTATATATTTTTAATAAAGTATTAAAGTAGTTTGATTTCAATGTTATAAAATATATTTTAAAATAAAGTGTTTTTAAATTATTTTAAAATCTAAAAGTGTTTTATACTTGGTGTTTCAGAGAAATAAATATTTGGAAATGTATTCCGTAAGCGGAAATTGTTTGAAATTGTTTTCAAAAGGAGTTTGAAATTTGGAAATATATCTTGGAAAGATATTTGGGCAAATAAATAATGTGGAAATTATTTATTGTGTGATGGTTGTTTGTGGATGTTAATTGATAGTTAAATAACCGACTATCAATATTGGCCAATGCGCTGATCGTTTCGAAGAGACCGGGATCGGGTTTCCGTATACCGGGATTCTAGGTCTGGAGACTCGAATACCACTTCGATCCGGTTTGTACGTTTCGTGTAACGATTTCGGAGTCGAAGATGGAGCAGTGAAGTGCAAGGGCTAGTCGCTACTAATCCTGAGGATATTTCCAAAATGGATGTAGTAGGAATAGTGCCTTCGGTTCCGTTCAAACCCAGGACGGACTGGTATGGACGAATGCTTGCGAAACATCGTCAGCGGACGATGGGCATTCTAAGGGATATGTTCTCTAAAAGGTATCGTTTAGCCTCGAACCTCATCAACCGGGAATGACTGAAAATCAGGGGTTATGCAGCAAGGCTTCGTGGGTAGCTCCCACTGGAGGGTAAGGTCATCCCTGTCTAGATGTCCCTTTTTATTTCGGCTTAGTGGTGCGGTTGCTGATCCCAACCGTGGGGTGATTTTATTCGGGATCATCCAGTAAGGGATGGTTCCAGCCTTGTGTTGCAGGGGAGCGGGCGTACTCCTCGGTACGGTGATCTAGGCCATGTACTGTGATAGGTGGTACCCCAGTGCCTAGTCATTCGTTGGAAATCCATTCTCCCTACGTGCCTGTACGGTTTTGATTGTGCCCAACTATTGTTGAAATGTGAGATGCAAGCATTTCAGCTAGATTCTATTTTACTTTCTGTAGACACTATTATAATATCAGAGGATATTTATATAAAGTGTTTTAGCTATCGTAAGGTAAAAACCCGCCATGTTTATTTGTGGCGTGGTCTTACGAGATGCTTTTGTTTTCAAAAGATTTGAAACTTTAATAATCAATTTGAGTGTGATTTTCTCACGCTGGTATTCCAGACTGACTCGGGTATTGTTTTATATGATGCTCGGGTCAGACCGAGTATTATAGGTTACAGGATATGATGATGTGGAGCTCAGGAGACGAGCTGGATGACGATACGTACTCTCGTACTTGCTATTATTTTTCCGCTGTGTATTCAGTTGTATGATATTGATGTGATGTACTCTGATGATGTATTTGGATGTATATATATATACAGATACAGTTTGATTTGTGTAAAGATCTGTTGATATATATTATATTTTATTCCGCTGCGTATGTGAGATTCTGCTGTTGTTTTCTATTTTTCTTCTTCTACCTCTTCTTCTTAACTAAAATGGTCCGGTTTTTCTTGTATGAAAAACCCGGGTTGTTACATGTGGGATGTTTGAAGACATTAAGGCAAGTAAGTGTGTTGACAGAAAGTATGCAATGTGAATGAGATGGATGTAGGACATGAATTTGTGGTGAAGTAGCTATGTAATAGGGATACATGTCAAGGAAATGTATGGTTTCAGGTTTGATAACAGTGGAGGTTGTATGTTGGTGAAGTTGTTGGCTATAGAGGTAGTGCAGGCAAGAGGAGCAGATGTTACCAGGAGCAAGGCAGAGCACTGTAGAGTAGAGAAATATGTGCACATTGCACAATTTTTCTTTTTTTTAAAGGAAGAAAAATGTAAATGTAAAAAAATGTAAATGCAAATTAATAAAAGAAAATTTTTTGTTTTGAAATTGTGTATGTTTTTTTTAAATAGAAATGCAAATAGAAGAACAACAACAAGCAAACAAATCAAAATGAAAGCAAAATTCACACAACAAACACAATTTTTTTTAAAAAGCAAATTAATACACAAAACAAACACACAATAATCAAACAACAAATAATTCGAATAATAGAAATTAAAATCAAATTAATTCCACGACAACGGCGCCAAAATCTTGTTTAACAGCCAATTTCCTATCAGATTAGAAAATAATCGAAAATTTTAAACTAAAAATTAACCGCAAGCACATGGCGTACAATGTTAGTACGTGGCGAGTACGGATCCATCCACAGGGAATTGTATTGATTTTAAACTTTCTACTCAATCAAATTAAACCAAGAATTTGAGAGTATTATTAACTACAAAAAATTGCAAAAACAAACTACTACAAAAGTGAATGAAAACTATAAGATTAAAAGACAATTTAGAGATAAATCCACACTCATGATCATATAAATCAACACAATATGAAATTATGATCTCCCTTTTTGGTCATTAGTGAATTTAATTGATGTGTTTATCATAAGTATGGCCTATTTGTGCTATTAATTAGCCATATATAAACCATCAAACTATAAGACACCCACTAAACCACTTCTTAACTCTCATGAAAATGACAATGAAATTAAAAATAAGACTTATTTTAAGCATGGCATATTTACTATTGAATTAGTAACATAAACTATCAAATTTTGATTCTAAATCCTCTTCCATTACCAAAATCAATTAGTTAAATAATGATGTAAATTGTGTTTATTTGAGTTAGAATAGCCTATATGCGATTAACTTAATAGACTATCAAATTATTTAATAAACTATCCATTAAGCACAATAAGAGAACATAAACGATCAAATTATGTCGAATCTACATGATTTAAGAGAGCTTCATTACCCTTAAATTGAAGGGGTTAAGCTTCTCATATTTATTATCACTTCAACAAATGTAGATTACAACATGAAACAAAAAAGCAAGAAGAAAATGCAAGCTAATTAAAATGAAAAGAGAGCTAATTAAAATAAAATAAAAACTAATCTACTTGCATAAATAAAAAAATCTACACTACTAACATGAAAGAAAAGAACATGAAATAAAATAGCATGAATTAAATTGCATAAATGAAATTACATAAAAGAAATGACTAAGAAGCCATGAAAAAGAAAAGAGAGTGTTTTGTTTATTTTTGAGCCTAAAATTAAACTAACTAAAGAGGAGGCTAAGATCTTAGTTACATGAACACAAGGGGTATTTATACAAGTTTGAAACCCTAATTCATATTTTTGGGGACTACCCAAACTACCCTCTTAGGAAATGTAACCTCCAAGTAATCATTAGCATTAGCATAATCCTCCATTTAAATGTGTGTAGCTTTAATCATGTGTATTAGCATCTTAATAGCGGATCATGGTAAGTGGGTAGGTGGGATCCTCCATGTAACGACCCGTAATTTTCGATAATTAAATTTATAAATTAAATTTGTTTTGGAATTTAATACTGTGAAAAATTAAAAATTTAAGATTTAATAATGAGAAAAATAACTAGAATGTAATTTAATAATGTGATTTAATGTAGTCGATAACTATTTTAATGCAGTTGCAATTGATTGAAATGATTGTAAAGAATTTAGTTATAAATTGTAAATAAGAAAATAAACCAAATGTTGTATTAAATGGTGAGATAATATGTAATTAATTGAAATTGAATATAATCAGTGCTGTGTAAGCAGTTATAACATTTGTTTATAGATAATAAACTTATAAATGTTATTTAATTTAGTAAAAGGTGACAATTGTTATTATCACCTATTTATTTAATCTGTTGAAATTAAATTGGAAATCAATTGAAATTAATCTACTTAAATATTGCAGTTAATGTGAATTAAAATGATAACTGTAGAATATTGATGCAATAAATGGTAAACCAATGTTAGGTATATTCATAAGATGATAGTTGAGTGAATAATAAGATATAAACTCAAAATAAAAGAATTTATTTGAAATTAAAATATAATTAATTGGATTTTTATTACAATTGAAATTGAACACCGCCATTAGTGCAATATTTAACATTGGTTCTGACATGGGAAATTGGTTTCAAAAGATTGTTAATTTCTGTGTAATTAGAAATGATAAAAATTGTTAGTTATTGAATTTGAATTTAAAAAGGTGATAAATTAAATTAATAATAATTTATTTAATTAACGTGAAAATAGCCATTTTGGCCACTGTCTCTTATTTCGATGAAACCAGTTTCATCGGATCTGTAACAATGAACTTGTGTAGGATTTCAAGTTTCGTAGCGATTGGACTTGTCGTTTGATCGTGCGGGCTCGAAATTTGTAGAAATCAATTTAATGAATTCAATTTAAAATAAGCTAATTTTAAATGGTAACTTCTTCATACAATGGAATTAGGACTTGAAACGTATTCTATTAAATTTAAAAATATCGAAAACATCTATTTTTATATATGGAATGACCTACTTTCGTTTCGGAAGCAGAACGGGCTTTTCGGGTAGTTATTGTCGTTTCGATCCAACCATGCCTATATATAGGCTGTTATAAACCCAAGCTGTTTCACATTTCATTATTTCTGTATGTACATCTTTTTCCTCCTTCTCAAACGACAGAACATCAAACCTAATTCCCAAATTCCAAAACCTAATTTCAATTTCAAAAAAAAAGTTGGGTTGCTCTAGGTTTACTTCGAGTCAGGAAGAGGTTCACTTCGGTTTCTAGAGGCAAAAACCCTGCAGCGACTTCGGGTAAGAGAGAGTTCCAAGCCAAACGAGGCGGATCTGGAGCAGCCTCGGTTTATGCTTCGGGTTCCAGAGGAAAAAACCCTGCAGCGACTTTAGGTCAGGAACCAAATGACTTTGGTCTCGGGTCGTTTTGGCAAAAACGAAGAGCAGGCACCTGGATTTGAGGCGGCAGACCGAAGTAAGACTCGAAGTCGACTCAAGGCCTAAATTTTCCAATCTTCTAACGTTAAAAACTTTTGCATACGAGCTCGAATTCACGCACGGTTTTCTCCGTTGCGATTGTATCGAAATTCCGGACGATATGAAACTTGTTTGGCTGCTTTTGGAGGCTGTTGGATTTTGGGCTATTTTTGGATTTTAAATAGTCGATAAACAAAAGGTGAGTGTTTTAACCCACTCACAGCTACTAAATTGTCTTATGTTAGTTAGATTGAATTTATGATGTGATTAGAAGTTGATTGATTGTTGTTTGATATATTTAAATAGTCATACCAGTTAAATCTGACTTTTGTTGAATATAATTGCCATTTAATTTAATATTGAATTTTAAATCGCCATTTAATACCTTTTAGTGATAATCAGTTAATTGTTGTTGTTCATTGGTTGATTTGAATTGTGATGGATGTTGATTGTTGATATTGGATGTTATATTTATATATTGTTATCACACTACTAGTTCCCTTGGTTTATTGTTGGGAAAATCACCGTGGGTTGAAATGATACATACCTGAACAATCTGATAGATTAAGGAAAAATCGTTATGGGTTGAAATGATAGACTCAAACGATTTTATGGATTTTGGAATTTAATTCGGGATTGCGGGTTGAAATGATATATGCCCGTAAATTTAAGTTTATTGTGGGTTGAAATGATATATATCTGTATCACTTGACCATAGGGTAGAAAATTATATACGGACACCGAATTGGTTAAATTAAATGATTTTTAAATCCTTAATTTTTGAATTCAGTTAAATGGTAGTTTAAAAATAAACTTTGATTTATATAAATTGAATTAATTTCGAAAATCCAAGCTTTAAATGTTGAAATTTTAATTGGTTTAACTGAATTGTTTAAAGGATTTAAATTGAAATTTTAAGTTGATTTTGAAATATAAATGAAATTTATCGAAATTGAATTATTGAAAATGTTTGAATAATTAAAGTTTGAAATCTACTAAATTCAAAGTAGTTTAAATTTATAGTTCAAACATGGATTTGAAATAGACATAGAGTTAAACGGTTTTATTGAGAATCTGGATTGAAATATAAATATTGAACTGTTAATTTGAAAGCTGGATATGGTCCAGATTTGTTGAAATGGAAGAAATAGTTTAATTTGATATTACTTTCGAATTAATTATTTTAAATATAAACTGTATAAATATATATTGTTTTAAATTCAGATTTATTTAGATTTCAAATCATATTATATTAAACTATTAAACGATATTAAACCAATCTTTACCTATTTTAAACCATTTAAACTAATTTAATCTATTTTGAGCTATTTAATCTATTTTAAACTATTTTAACCTATTTTAACTATTTTAATCTAATTTAATCTATTTTAAACTGTTTAAACTACTTTAATCTATTTTGAACTATTTCAATCTAATTTAAACTATTTAAACTAATTTAAACTATTTTATCAATTTTAAACTATTCTAACTATTTTAAACTGCTTTAAACTATTTTTAAGTATTTTAAACTATTTTAAAACTATTTAAACTATTTATGACTATCTAAAATATTTTTCTAAATTTCAGACTTTGTAAAGTTGAAGTGTTTATATTTAAATCCTTGATTCAAAAGCGAATATGGTTAAATGATGTTATAACCTAAGTTGGGATTTGAAATGATATTTTCTAGTGAAATAACATATTTGAGTAAATATGATGATTTTGAAATGAGGATTTAACCTATTTTGTCGATATGATTTCGAAAGTGAATATGATTTCGAAAGTGATATTATTTTGAGAATATGATATTTTGATATCAAATATGAAATGGTTTTGGTAAATGTAAAAGAACCATCCGGTGTGAAATAAGCGTTTGGTTGTTAAAGAGACCGGGATCGGATGTTGTCATACTCTCTGCCAATACCGAAAACCACTTTAACAACTATGCACATGGTGGAGATTCCAGAATGAAGTATGATGGTTTGGCGAACGATTCTATATGTGGTATTATCATCGCCCTGACTCCCTCGAGTCGGCTTGATGTGACTAAAATAGGAGCCACACCGGGCATTATTTATTTATTCCTGCTTTATGTAACTCCGATCTATATTATAAAAGTGTAATAAAATGTTATTTGTAAAACAGCTTCATGAATTGTTATTTGATTATTATATTTTGTCATTCCACTATGAGATTCTTTGTTTGTTTTATTTGTTTCTCATCTTTTTTTATTTACCCCAGAACAATCCTCCCTTTAGAATGGTTTGAGTTCGACCTTGAGGTTTTACTGTCTACTTGAACCGTCCAAAAAGGTGGGTCGTTACATTTGGTATCAGAGCTTTGGTTTAGCGATAAGCTTAGCTTTGTCGGGTCTGACTCATTAGAGATAGGGTTGTAATACCCTAGAATGAGTTGTCTGATTGTATAGGAGAGAGCATACTTGTTAGTGTTATATAAATGTTTTATATTGTGTTAATTTGTTCTGTTTAGTATTTAAAAATTCTAGTCGGTACATAGGATGCTATGACATCGATAGGGATTTCTAAACACTTAACAGGGCAGACCGACACAATATTGGTTTTGGAATATGGGTAACTGAAATAATTTTACCTAGTATTATATTTTGTATATAAAAGAATAATTTTTATAAATGATATAGTTGGATGTGATACGTTGTTTGTTAGGTAGTGGAATTTTATAAATATTGAATTGTAAAATAGGATTTATCAGTAAAGTAAATAAGAACTGAAATTTGAGAATGTAAGTTCTGTGGTTTTGAAATTTGTTTTCAAAAGATTTTGGAATATGATATTAGTATTATTTGGAAGTATTTTCAGATAAAATATTTCTAAGTGATTTAGAAGAAATGTTTTTAAAAGAGTTTTAGAAGAAACAAGTGTTGTACTCCCCTCTCTGTCGCTGGAAAATAATTTCGATGATGAGTGCACGCATCATCGATGTTCATTTTTGAGTTTTAAAGTGGGAAGACCACTGTAGTAGTTTTACTTCACATTTGTTTTGATAACTGTAACGACCCGAAAATTTTAATGGTTTTATATAAGATAATTAACTGAAATTTTGTGAAAATTTTAAATAATTAATTTTGAAATAAATATTTGATATTTGGATTACGTCTATTTTAGCATAGCAAGTGGTAAATTTTCAATTGATAATATTGAAGTTTATTTTATTGTGTAATTCTATTCAATTTAAATCAGTTAGAATTGATGGTAATAAAATAATTTCCAAACCTAAATATTTTTATACAATAAATTTGTAAATCATCTTCTGAGTGAGATGTCATCTTTCATTTTTCCAAATTTGGACCGCTATTGCTTCATTTATCTTATTTTCTGCCAAAATAGCAGCATGTTTGGTACCGATTATCGACTTTTGATCGGATGATCGTACCACAGATATACATATACCGTTTTGATCGTCTCATCGTGCTGATCTCTGCGATATATTTATTTCTGTATTTTGAGGTCCGGTACGCGACAGAGACAATAAACTGTTCACCGTAGCGGTACCACATTTTGACTTTACACTTTCCCTTGTTTTCAAATCTAAATGTGCAGCCCAAGCAAATAATTAATTGCTTCAGTAATTTGCACGAAATCAAGGGAATTGACTGTTACAAATAATTTATTGCTTCCCTGTCCATTCAAATCTTACATCAGTTACAAATCGATAAATTGCCTTTCCAGCTGTTTGCATTTATTTCTGCTATTTCTTAGGCGTGACTTTTGCCATGCTCACAGAAACGCGTTTGTACCATAGTTCGGTTTCTTTATTTCTGTAGACAAAATTATATATGTGTACTATTCACATTCTTCTTGTCATCTTTCCCATTTTTTTCTTTTCCCCTACCCACTCCTTTACTTGAGACCATCCTCCTTCCCCATGCAACCGGACCTCCACACACCTACTCCCTCCGCTGCCAAGCCCGCCTCCACACCTCCCTACCGTGAGCACGCAAGCAGCCCGTTCGCCCTCCCCTCTCTCCACTGCTGTACCGAGCAACCCATCGCCGACCCCCCTCATCCAACACTTGAACCCAGCCTACTGCCCCTTCCCCAAACCGTGCCTCTTCCATTCCATCATTTCCGCTCTGTCCTTCCACCCGAGAACCACTCCGCTTCACCATCTCCTCGCTTTCCAACCTCCATCTCAATCGATCCCCGTACACTCGCCCTTCCATCTTGCCGAACGCCTGCCACAGCTCCGCCCTGATCAACTTTGTCCGCCACCGAGTTCATGTCTTTCCTTCTCCGAACGTGGCCTTCCACCAACACAGCCCGCCTCTGTTTCTTCTTCTTTTCTTTGCAAAAGGTACCTATATTTTAGATTTAAAGTATTTCATACATATTATTATATAAACGAATTTATGTTATAAAAACCAGTTGGTTTACTAAGTGATTTACTGCTGCGTAGGTAAATAACAAATTATAAGTTATATAAGCTAATTATTTTATGTTGTATATGTATAAGATGTATTACATCATCAGTCATTGTGTACATATGTTATATTATACTTTATACAAGTTTATATAAAAGCTGTTTAATTATATATATATATATATATATATATATATATATATATATATATGTTTCGCCTTTTTATGTTGTATCTTTGTATTGAATAAGAGAAAATAAGTATATCATATATATATAAACCTGTATATACATTTGTATATGTATATTATAAGGTTGGTTCTCTGGTTCGGTTTATAAAAACTCTTATACATATAGATATATTTTGTACGTATGTATTGAAAAACAATGGTTGTTATATATAAAGTTATTTGTTAGGGTCTCTTTTTCCTTTTGGTTGTTGTTATAAATTTGTTATATAAATGTATTGGTCTGTAATTATATATGTCTACATAATTTAGTTATAAAGGTTACAGTAAGTATATTAAAGTATCATATATTATGTTATAAAGCTTGTAAATAATCTCAACGTTACAGTATATAGTCATACTTACAGTATATATAGTATATAGACCTATGTAAATGCACAACTGTATGTATATGTTTTAGATATATATATATATAACAGTGTTAATATTTCAAGCATATGTTGTAGGTTTAATAATATATATATAAGAAGTGAAATTTTACGACTATTGTATATAGTATAAACATTTACAGTATATAATATTGGCAGTTTTATATTGATTTTTTTGCTATAAGTATAGATATACTAGTTTATATGTTTTATATTAACAGTGGTTACAACATGGTATCTTTGTTGAACAGTTATATATATATATATATATCTTAGGCTATGTAATCTGGGCTTATGCTAGCATGTGTGTGTTATATATTGAGTAAGTTATAACCGTGTTACATATATATATAGTGTATGAGTTGTATACTTGTTTAGATATTAGAAGTTTAGTTTATATGATTTTACAGTACTGTATATTATAATATATATATGTTTTATATTAAAGTATGTTCATGTATATAAATGGTTATGTAAGTATTTATATATTGTTTGTATAATGTTAGTTATATTTTAATTTATATTTTAGTTAGATACAGTACATTAAGTCATATATATATACTTAGTAGCCCATATTGTCACAGTATATAGTATATGGGTTACAGAGATCGTACAACGTAAATAGTTTATATTTATAATGTGCTGTTACTATTTGTTGGTTATATAAATATAGGATTATTTGTTTTCGGTGAGTTCTAAATACTATAATGAGTTAAGTTATATTGATATTTAGATAATAATAATAATAAAGTAGGGTATATATATATATATGCTTTCCAAAAATTGTTTTACGTAGTGGTAGCCTTATTATATTTTATATTATTTTAACATTTGTCTTAAACTAAAGTAATGATTTTGTGATATATATGTATGTATTAGTATACATAGGCGTGTCAGTCAGCTTGTCTGTATTTATACTAGTAGAGAGATAGTCCTTAAAACGTTAAAAACATGAAAAGTATAATTTGGCTTCTATAAATAATAAAATAAAATTTTATTGAGTGAAGTAATAATTAGAATATGTGCAATGTAATTAAATATTTGTTGTCCGTGTGTATGTTATATACTGTTTGCTTATCTCGGTTCAAAGGCTAAGTTGTATATACCTGTTCAAAATATAAGTTATATCTGTGAGTCAGATATATATATGATAAACTGTTATTATAATTTAAGGTCGGGTATAACTTAAAGGCTGTAATACAGATTGATTTTAATTGTATGTAGCAGTATTATTATTGTAAGAGATGTACATATTAGTTGTGTGTACTGTATGATAGTTAGTTATAAATTGTAGCATCAGTTGGTCGGTTTAACTTGCTACTTGTATATATATATATATCAAGTTTTTATATATATGTATATTTTGTTATATATATAAAGTGTCTAGATTTCAGTTTTATATACATTTTATATATTGATTCATATACATCTGTCGCTGCCTGTACCCAGATGTTTTGTTTTAAAGTATGTATATGGTATATATGTTTGATTTTATTTTTTATTTTTTTATTTGTTTTTATATATGTGTTTTAAATTATAAAAAAAACAATGATTTTGATTTAATTTAATAAATGTTTGAATTTAGAATATGACACTATATATAGTTATTTTGGGTTATATATATAGGCTCACTTACATCAATTATCTTCATCGATCCTGTTCTAATTTGATTTTTCGTCAATCCCAAACTTTCAGCTTTGTCATCTAATGCGTGCCAATTTTGCTTTGCTTCGAAGTTCGTGTTTGGATTCGTAACTCATCTCATTATCATTCTTCTCTAGCCTCGAAAGGTGAGCAATCACTCACGATTAACGTTCTTGTATTTATTAAATTTGACTTCAATTGAAACGACAATTGAAATATGCTGCTGTAGTTATTTAAATTGTTATATATGCTATTATCTGTAACTGTTCACCTGTGGGATATGACACCATATCCTGTTGTTTATATTATATTGTTATTTATGATATATGCTTGTTATATTATTATATTATCTGTTATCACTCTGCAAGTTCCCTGTTAGTATAGAATTCACTATGGGTTGAAATGATACATACCCGAACGGACTTTAGAATAGGAGAATATTGTTATGGGTTGAAATGATAAACCCAAGCGATTTTCAATTGATTTGAATTTGGGATTATGGGTTGAAATGATATCTACCCGTATGAATTTAAATTTACGGATTGAAATGATAAATATCTGTATCACCTGACCATAAATAGGAAATTATATACAGACACCGTTGGTCCATATATAAATATTTTGAAAATAAATTTTATGGTTTTTGGAAAGAAATATATGGTTTTAATAAATGTTGATTCTTAATTTATTTTATATAAATGGTAACCATATATATGGATTTAATAATAATATTTAATTTAATTAAGATTGATTTAATACATATAATATGGTTAAGTATTGAAATTTATATTTCAAAATAGATTTTTGGTAAAAAATTGAATAAGTTAAGGTTGGGAAGATAATTTTATTTAATTAAACCGATTTGAACCTTATTGAAATTGAGATTTAAGATATGATTTATAACTTGGGTTTGATTTAAGAAATTTAATAAATATTCCTTGTTTAAATAAATTTAAGGAAATATTTAGTAAAAATGTAACTTAAGGCTAGCTAAATGATATTGAATTTATTAAGTGAATATTCCCTGATTAAATAATAAATGAAGTTAAATCAAGAGCTATATGAAACTGTTAAATTTAACTTTGAAATGGTTGAATATTAAACCTTTGAAATATATTGGAATTTAAATGGTTTATTTTATGATTCAGATCTGTATTTGAAATCAATATAATTTGAATTTGTTATTTAGAAACTGAATTGAATTAAAATGGAAAAATTTACATTGAATTAAATTGGAATTTGAAATTTGAGTGGATTTGAATCGATTTGTGAGACTTGAGGAAATTATAAATACTTTACTTTATAAATTATTTAGGAAAATAGATATATTTGAAATGAAATGATATTTGGGTTTGAAGAATAAATTAATTTGAAATGACCACGGTGTTATAGTGTATATTTCTACCTTGTAGATAGTTCTGTAGATCCTTAGAGGATGGTTATCCCAAACATCCTTTAAGTTACTTGTATTTCAGTTGATATTTCACTTGAGTTGGATTTATTGATATAAGAATGTTAATCCTGACTCGAGTGTTTTGTGTTTTGCTTTACGCTCGGGTCAGACCGAGTGACACAGCATTTGAGACCCACCTTTGGAGTTTGGAGCTTCATTTGGAGATCCAACTATCGACTCAGCTTTGAGCTTTTCTAGTTGATTCATTCAGAGAGGTAATCTGTTGTACTGAAGACTTCACTGCATTTGAGATATTCTGTTGTATTTTATTTCTAACTCTGATGTTTATATTGTAGCTTCATGAACTACTATTTTATCTATTCCGCTGTGTATTATTGTATTACTCTGTGTCTGTGATTCTATGATTGATTTATTTACTGTATATGATGAGTTTGCCAAATTTAAATAACAATCTGATATTTTGAATTATTCAAGTCCGACATGTGTGGATTTATTGTCGATTTGAATGGTCCAAAATAGCGGGTCGTTACAAGTTGGTATCAGAGCTTAGGCTCTAGGCAAACTTAGCATATATTGTAACTTTATTTACAAAACCACTTTCGTTCGAGTTTGCATCTCTTCCTTTTGACTCGATTTCATTTGAACTTTGGAACGTTCCTTGCGGTTCCAAAATTCATTCTTGTCTCTCCTTATTTGTATTCTTTTGATTCTGGAGTATCCCATAACTCCACTTCGAATGATCTCTATAAGAATAGGCGATCCCGACAATCTTTGGATGATTTGTAAAAGGGTGGAACTCCTTTACAATTGGCATTGATTCACCGGAGATTTATATATTCCTCGGTTTAGATGCTGCTATCTCTTGTTATGCCGAATTCTATATCTGGCGATCGAATGTCGATTTGCCTTAGAATTCTGCATCGATCTTGTTCCTGAAGTCACGGTTGACCCAGTTAAGGCCGCCCGCGATTTATATAAGTATATTCATCTTCTATTTTGAAATTTAATTATCTCATCTTCATTCGAGCTTATCCTCGAATCATAATTTTATTTGATTAGAGTTCTTTTAAATTGAATCTCTATCTTTGTTTTGAAATCCGTCCGTGAATCATCCTTTGAAAATCGGGTTTGTTTGTATTTTAGAAATTGTTTTCTAAACCGAAATTATTATTTTGATAAGTATGATTGTATTCTATATATAAAAGTGAAATGTTTTCGATAAAGATTATATACCCTTTTTAAAATGAGAATTTGAGGTTTCGAAAGGATTTGTAATTTTGAAAAATTGATTTATCTAAAAATGATTTATAACTGTAGGATTTTAAATTTGAAATTCGAGAATTGAACCCCCAATGTTTTGAAATTGGTTTTAAGATTTTGAAATATATAATAATAATATGATTTAAAAATATTTTCCGAATAAGAAATGTTTCAAATGATTTTAATGAGTTTCGAATGATTTCGAAGAAATTTCAAAAGAAGTTTGAGGAAATAGAAGTCCAGAACTTACTTATGTCGCTGGAAAATAATTTCGGTGATGAGTGCACGCATCATCGACATTGATTTTCGAGTTTCTGAGTGGGGGATAGGCCACTTCAGTAGCTTTGCTATGCGAGTGATTTTGTGAAACCATTTCGATTTCAAATTCCGATGTAAGATTTGATATTCGAAAGATATATGTATATATATTTGAAATGATTTGAAGTAAGCCAGTGTTCAGTCCTTTAGTTCCGGATTTGAAACCTATCTTTTGAAATTGATTTAGTGATTTGTTGATTTCCAACTCTTGAATTTGAAAATGATTTGTTCAACTATTTCGAAGGTTCGAGCACTTCCAAATCAAGGTTAACTTTTCAAAGCTAAGAAATTTTGAAAAGTATAAAGTAAAGTATATAAGTTTGGTATGTATGCTAAAGTATGTAGTAATATGATTTAAATAAGTTGAAACTATTTTGTTAAGTAAATGAATAAGGCAATTTTAAATTTTTCTAATATGAAATTTAGATTTGAAATGTTTTGAAAAGAATTTGGTCTTCAAAATATTTTGAATAAAATTTAGTTTAAATGTTTTAACTTAGTAACATCTTTATGAAACTATATATTTAACAAGTTGGAATAAATATATAGGTTGTACGTATGCTGTTTTATTCGCATAATTAATTTGATCCAGGTTTGAGTACACAAGTTCGAGGTGAATTACACCATTTCGTGTTAGGATTTTTCATTCGATTCTTGATGGCGAATATTTGATATGGATTTTGGGCTTGATTCTAGAATTCTCTATCATAGTATATGGCTATGCAAGGAGACTGATGGCTTCTAGTCGAGAAACCATATCGAAATCCGCATTAGGGAAGTCAAATGGACAATACTAGTTTGAAAGCGAACTTGTGTGATCGAGCGAGCGATCGAATGTGATTTTGCGAAATGATGACATATGTACATCTTATATCCTAATATCATTGATATATTTGACGCTGAAATTGAAAGCTGTCGGGTTAGAATATCTTTGCTTACTAAAAGAAAATTTCCAATTTAAATTACAAAGATATATAACCCATAAAAGCAAAGATATTCAATCCCATATGGCTCTTCATACAGCGAAATTTATTTTGTAAAGATTTGATCCTTATATAAGATGGACCTTATGTAAGTATAAGATGATTTTGAAAATATTTGATTTCGGAAATGAATTGGTTGACTTAAATTATATTGATTTGGAAATTTGGATTTATTTTCTAAATTTATTATGTTGGAAACTTTAAACTGAAGATATTTAATTTGAGAAGAAATAATTTGGGGGGATTGTATATGATTTTGAAACTGAACTGATATTGAAACAAATTGAAATTTGAGAACCTTGTGTTACTAAATACTTGATTTGGGAGTTATCGAACTTACATAAAATTTGGTCTGTATAAGTCTTATATTGATTCGAAGATTATAGATTTGAAAAGGAACTCAATTTGAAAAGTGAAATCTTATATAATTGAAGTCTATATAAGTATGATTTGATATATTATTGATTTTGGAAAGTATTTGATTTGAAAATTTAATCTTATATATAATGGACTTTATATAAGTATGGTATTTGAAATTAATTTGAAAGGTACTATATGATACATATTTTCGATGTAAAGATATGGAAAGTGCCTTCTGCTTGATATCCGATTTGTGGCCACATCTTGGATTCATTCTATCGATATTATTCTCTCTGATTTTTGATTTTCCGGATATGATACTCGAGTGTCCTTCGAATTCCATGGCGTTACCCATGGTCTTACGAACTCGACTGCATAGCATAATTCGCAAGGCAGTGATTGCTTAAAAGGTACGGATGTTTCCTGGGGGATCCAGGCGTAACCATTGTGTATCTGCGATCTATGGTCGTGTTAGTGGCATAATCCGCAAGGTAGAGATTGCTTAAGGGGTATGGATGTTTCCTGGGGGATCCAGGCGTAACCATTGTTATGTATCCTGCGGTCCACAGTTTTGTTATCATGGCGAAATTTGCAAGGAAGTGAATGCTTAAAAGGTACGGATGTTTCCTGGGGGACCCAGGCGTAACCATTGTGTATCTGCGATCCATGTTTTGTTTGTTTTTTTGTTTGGATTGTACTTTCCATATCTGTTTTTAAAAGTTTTCCAGTATTTTCACTGGGTGTTGAAACAGGTCTACTAAGTACCTGGAGAATTCTAGTTTTGCGCCTGATCAACGCACTACCAGAGTCTACAGGAACAAGGATAAACTTGTTGAAACATCGAGTTATAAAAGTATTTTCGAAAGGAAAATTTGTTTCGATATAAACGTATTTTATTATAAAAGTAATTCCAACAAAGAAATTCTGTATTAATATTCGAAATTGAAATTCTTATGGTTTGAATTAATTATTCATGCCCGATACTATTCTTTTGAATCTACCTTATCTGCTCAGCTTTATTTATTCACCTATATTCTGTTTTTCCAAGTCCTCCTTCTTTTCCTTGTTGACTATATTCTTTTAAATATTGTTTATGAATATACTATATGGTTTAATAGAAAAAATTTAGTGTTATAAATATTTTAGAAGTTATTAATTAAATAAAACATATTTAAAGTAAATGATTATTGATTTATTAATAATATTTGAAAAGTATCTTGAGATAAATAATCAATAAATTTATGAATTATGGATTTAATGTTTTCAAATAGCTTCTTTGTAAATATAAGTAATAATGTAAATAATTGTTTTCAAATAGTTTTCATATATTTATAAAGGTGTTATTTAAACACATAAATGGCATTTATAAAGGAAGCAAGAAATTTACAAATGGGTTTTGAAAGGTATTAAAGTATTAAAGATAATTGATTTGCAAATGAAGTTTTCAAATGAATATTTCAAGTAAAATTTATATAGTTAAATTAATTGTTTATCCTTGTTTTTCAATCTATTTTCTTTATGGTTGTTTCTATTCTCCTACCTTCTTCCTTTTCGGGGACGAAAAGTTTTGAGTGGGAGAGAGTGTAACAACCCGAAAATTTTAATGGTTTTATATAAGATAATTAACTGAAATTTTGTGAAAATTTTAAATAATTAATTTTGAAATAAATATTTGATATTTGGAATACGTCTATTTTAGCATAGCAACTGGTAAATTTTCAATTGATAATATTGAAGTTTATTTTATTGTGTAATTCTATTCAATTTAAATCAGTTAGAATTGATGGTAATAAAATAATTTCCAAACCTAAATATTTTTATACAATAAATTTGTAAATCATCTTCTGAGTGAGATGTCATCTTTCATTTTTCCAAATTTGGACCGCTATTGCTTCGTTTATCTTATTTTCTGCCAAAATAGCAGCATTTTTGGTACCGATTATCGACTTTTGATCGGATGATCGTACCACAGATATCCATATACCGTTTTGATCGTCTCATCATGTTGATCTCTGCGATATATTTATTTATGTATTTTGAGGTCCGGTACGCGACGGAGACAATAAACTATTCACCGTAGCGGTACCATATTTTGACTTTACACTTTCCCTTGTTTTCAAATCTAAACGTGCAGCCCAAGCAAATAATTAATTGCTTCAGTAATTTGGACGAAATCAAGGGAATTGACTGTTACAAATAATTTATTGCTTCCCTGTCCATTCAAATCTTACATCAATTACAAATCGATAAATTGCCTTTCCAGCTGTTTGCATTTATTTCTGCTATTTCTTAGGCGTGACTTTTGCCATGCTCACAGAAACGCGATTGTACCATAGTTCGGTTTCTTTATTTCTGTAGACAAAATTATATATGTGTACTGTTCACATTCTTCTTGTCATCTTTCCCATTTTTTTTCTTTTCCCCTACCCACTCCTTTACTTGAGACCATCCTCCTTCCCCATGCAACCGGACCTCCACACACCTACTCCCTCCGCTGCCAAGCCCGCCTCCACACCTCCCCACCGTGAGCACGCAAGCAACCCGTTCGCCCTCCCCTCTCTCCACTGCTGTACCAAGCAACCCATCGGCGACCCCCCTCATCCACCACTTGAACCCAGCCTACTGCCCCTTCCCCAAACCGTGCCTCTTCCATTCCATCATTTCCGCTCTGTCCTTCCACCCGAGAACCACTCCGCTTCACCATCTCCTCGCTTTCCAACCTCCATCTCAGTCGATCCCCGTACACTCGCCCTTCCATCTTGCCGAACGTGTCACGACCCGACTTCCTATGCCCAGGAAATCGTATCGTTTTGAAGAAAAGAAAGAGGTGAGAAAGTAGAAAAGAAAAAGAAGAAGAAGAAACAACATCAGAATCTCAACAGCGGAACGAATAAAATATAATATATCACATAAATATTACATAGAATCATATACATCAGAGTACACAGATAATACATCACATACTAGACAGTTATAAACACCTGTCTAGTTAATACAACCCGATACAACACAAACAACATAGAGATACAACACAGCGGAAATACACATGAACACTAACACAGCGGAACCAATATATATCTACACGCTGAAGCCTCCTGCTCCATTGCTCCTCCAGAATTCGTCAAATCTAACCTGAATCCCTTGACTACCCGTAAAAATTTGGGTACCCGAGAGTTTATGAAAAACAGAAATAAACTTCGGGTCAGACATGGGTCTGGTATGAGTAACAGGGTAAAGTTGTTTAACTTTGAAAATCATTTGAAACAAAAGGTATCACGTAAGACTTCCCACACATAAACATGGAAAAGTTTTTACCTTACGCTAACCAAAACATTTGATAGAAAATCCAATGATATTATAATAGTGTCTAGGGTTTTCAAGTAAATAGAAAATAGCTGAAATGCTTACATCTCACATTTCAACATAGTTGGGCACAATCAAAACGTACGGCGCTTATTGGAGATTGGATTCCATACAATGGCTGGGCTACTAGGGTACCGCCCGTCACAGTACGTGGCCTAGATCACCGTACCGAGGAGTACGCCCGCTCCCCTGCAACACAAAGCCGGACCCGTTCCTTACTGAACAGTTCCAAACGAGACAACCCCGGCAGTAGGACGTCAACAACTGCCCACACACCGAAATAAAAAGGGACATCTAGACAGGGGAAAATCTCGCTCTCAAGTGGGGGCTACCCACGAAGCCTTGTTGCACCTCCCCTGTTTTAGCCATTCCCGGTTGATGAGGCTTGAGGTCACGATTACCTTAACAGAACTCATCACTTAGAATGCTCATCGTCCACCTGACGATGTGCTGAAAGCATTCAATCCATACAAGTTCGTTCCGGGTTCGAACGAAACCGAAGGCATTATCTCGTTACACTCGTATTGGAATCACCCTCAGAGTTAATGACAATAACCCTTGCATTCTGAAACACCATCTCGAATCTATAAGTACTATCTCCGTCAAACTCATTACGGAATCACCCACAAAGTTATACTGACGAATAGTTCTTATACCTCGAGTCTTCACTTGCTCCACTTGAAATTCACGACCTAACGTTATTTTGGATCGATGTGGTATTCGGGTCTCCAGACCTAGAATCCCGGTATACGGAAACCCGATCCCGGTCTCATCGAAATCCAAACCGTGTCTTTTAAGGCCAAGTTGTTTTAAAGTTAAAACAATTCAATTCAATTATCTATATCAACACAGATAGATAAATTACAATATAACAATGGATATCACAACATCATCATAATAGATAATCAATATCATCTCAAACAAACATCCAAATCACAACAGATATCACTCATCTCATAACTGAGATCACAATCAATCAATGGGATATCAATATCATTCATAAGCAATGATTTATTATTCACAACTATAATTAATTTAAAATGAATTAAATTAATTACTTCTGTCCCTAATTAATTTAAAGTAAATTAAATTAATTACTTATCTATAAATCCTGCTTATACAACCATTTTCTAATTACAATAAGTAATTAGTCTTAATTTAATTCCACAGATTAATTAATGTAAATCATTTATAGTAATTAATATTTAATTACTTCATTTATTAATTAAATATAATTAACTTCATTTATTCTTAATTAATTACATAAATTAATCACCTCATTATTAATTATTACTTATTTTAACAATTCATAATTATATCATTAACTATATAAATTAATGACCTCTAATTTATTGTAAATTAAACTACTTTATTACTTTAAGTAATTAAATCTTTAAATTGAACAATTATTAACCATCCTGGATTAATAACATCAGTAATTAACACTCCTAAATAAATTAATTATCCCATAATTAATTATCTTCATTTATTAATCCCTTGATTAATTTCAAAAGTAATTTCCCATATTATTTTATCTACTCATTAACTTGTATTAATCACATCCGGTGATTATCCTCTAATTACTTCTCTAAGTAACTCTGCTCCATTAATTACACCGAGTAATTCCACTCATCGGATTATTAAATGATTTATAGATTTGACTAAGTTAAATAGATTCATTCATTTGATCATATCATCCAATTTAGTTCCAATAGATAATAACCCTTCAATTACTTTTGTTAAATATTCATTTAACGGTTTCAATGAATTATCCAAATTAATTCATCTAATTATTATCAATATTTATCACATTTATAAATCAATTTAAAATCCTTAGTTAATTGATTTATTAACTAAACAATTACTTGATTTCTTCCTTTAAAATTTCTTTTTAATTACAACTTAATATAAATAAGTCATTCTCTAATTAATTTATTAATTACTTCAATATCTAATTTATTTCTATAGTAATTAATTCCTTAATATATGACTTAATTAACATTTCCACATTTTAAATTCCAAATTCCTTTCTAAATTTAAGATTTAAAGTGATTAATGATTTAAACATTAATCTAGTGTAAATTCACTTTAAAATTTCTTTAAATAAATGTACATATCATTTATTACTTAAAATAAAATTTATATAAAGAAAAGAGCTTTTAAATTTAAATTATTATGAAAAATCAATTCTTTTAAAAACATATTTTTAACTCGCAATTTCATTTCTTCCATTCAAAAACCTTTATAAAAGAATTTCTCAATTTCGTTAATATTTGTTTTAAACAAAAATTTACTTTTTTTAAAAAAACTGTTTTAATTAAACTATATTTACTTAAACATCCAAAATAAAAATAAATTTAAATTTCAGATTTGGATTTTAAACTACTGTTAAAATCCTGTCTGAAATTTTTGAACTAAAACTTTAAACCTGGAAGATTAAGTTATTAAACTGGAAACATTTCTCTGTCTCTAGACCAACCAGACTGCTCCGAGATTTTCGCGCCTCTGCTTCGAGTATAACTCGTGATTTACCCGTGTCTTCCTGGAGAAAACCCTCGCAACCATTTACAGTTTCGATCTGTAGCCTAGCATCTCTCCACTACTACACTACTTCGAGTTTTCCTCGTCCCTGCTTCAAGTATGATTCTCGAAATACTCGAGTTCCTCCCGAGACTTAACTACACCACCCACAAATGACAGTCATCCCAAAGTACGTGCACGTGCACAGGCGAAATGTTCGCCTGCGACCATCGACTCCGACTCCAGCATATCGTCTCCGATCATCTTCCACGATTCCAGTCATCAAAATCTCGAACCCATCCCTAAGTCGAATTCGAGTTTTCCTGTCACAAGAAAAGGAACAACACCCAAACTGGATCACCATCGAACTCATCTCTCCGATCACCAGAGCCTTTGGGCTTCCGGCCACACCTTCGCCTTCCTTCCAGTCTCCGGTCCCCAAAATTTCGTGGAACTCGATCCACCATGGAGGTCGAGGCGAACACGTTTCCAAAACTTACCAAAACTAGGTTTACAGAAAAGAATTTGTCGCCGTTTCCTCCACGACGAACTACAACGCCTTCCCCTATTTTTCCCGGCCTCTCCGTTCACCATTCCATCACCACAGTGAACCCCGAACGTTCTAGTCTACTCGATCACCAGAAATCGCCTATAACTTCAAAACTCATTCCACTCGAACTGCTCCTTCATTTCAATGTTAAAAATTATGATTTTACCTTTAAAAATCAAGTTTCTAGTTAATGATTTAGTTTACATGTCTGAATTTAGAAATTTAAAAGTTCGAATTTTGTCAAACTTATGCTTTCCCTGTTCTATTTCGTTTTTTCCAGAGCAAAACCCAACTTTGATTCAATTAAATAAAATTTCAACCTAGGTCATGATCAAACAGACATGTTTGGTTAAGATACTATATGTAAATAGTAAATAGATTGAGCAGGTTGATTTGTTTAAGCCTGAGTTTCAAGTTTTTAGCACAGAGGTGGATTTACAGACTATAACAGACAGGTATCAGCCTATATAAAAATTTCATAAATATGTTCATGCAAACATATTTTTCTTTTCAAACATAAGAACATTGCAAACACACTTAAGTAAATTTTAAATTTAATGTTACTCACCAAAAGCTTGCATAGAAGAAGAAGAACAGAGCACTGTTATTTTTGAAACCTGTCTTGAATTTGAAACTGGAAACATGCTTCCCATTTTGATCATTCTGCCCACTGTTTTGTAGTAGTTGTTGAATATTGTTGCATGCTTGCTTAGATTTTAAAATGAAGTTTTATCTCACTATTACTTATCTCGAATGAAAATGGAAAGGTGAAGAATGGTGTACAGGCTGAAGACTGAAGTAGGCTATATGGTTTATATTTCTTTTCTTCTTTCTTTTAAGTGTTCAGGGATATTTTGTAAAGATGGAGGCTGAAGTGATACATGAACCAGTTCGAATGACCTGGTATGCTACTGAGAAATGGATGCATTAAATGTTATAGTACTTGTGTCTCCATTGTTGATTATTTTATATTTATGTCATAGATTTTTTTATCTTTGAGCCTTGTTTTACAAGCCATATCATGTTATCTTTTTACTTTGCTATCAGGTAAATATCATAAACCCATTCGAACACTTGTTTTGTTTTTTTTATTGCTTCAGCTTTCCATTTGTTTAAGTTTTACTTTAGCTTGCATACTTGTATTTTTGTATTGTTAACTTGTTTGCAAATAAAAAGTAAATGGATATTGTTTTAATATTTTGGCCAAGGTTACAAAATTTAATTTACTTGTTATTTTACTCTATTTAATACTCGCGTTAATATCGTAGATTAGATTTACGTTAAGTTAAATATTTATAAAGTTTACTTGTTTTAAAACTTAACTATACAATATTATATTTATTTTACATCAACATTTATAAGGTTTATTTTAAATTTTAAACATTTTGAAAGAATTTATTTTGAACTTCAATTATAGCTCTTCCAATTATATACATAGATAACAATTTCTATTTAAAAATCCATTCACAAAAATATTTATCAAATTAAAATAATTTACAAAGAAATTATCTCTATAAAAATAAATAAAACTCATTATCAACAATAAAATGCTTTTATAAAAGAAATTACCACTATATAAATAAATTACTCATTATATCAATCTATATTTAAAAAGACAAAACAACCTTTGTTGAATTTAAATTTAAGTAAAAATCAATTTTAAACAATTTAACTTATCCTGTATATACTTTGAAGTCAACATACTATTTATTTAATAGCATTTAAAAAGATATATATATATATATATATATATATATATATATATATATATATTAATTAAATCAAACCAAAATTACCAAAAGTATCAAAATAAGAAAACTTATCTTCATTTATTAAAATTCAAATCAGACCTTATCTATTTACAATATATACAGATTTATATATAGATTATAGACAGAAATAATTTATTAGCTTTTAAAATATAAATTATCAGTTAAACATCTATTCAGAAGAAAATTATCAATCAAATTCAAATTTTATTAACAGTTATTATCATATCAATTTAATTCCTATCGCAGATTATTAAATTGATATTGTCAAAATTTCCGGGATGTCACATTCCTCCCCCCTTAAAAGAATTTCGTCCCCGAAATTTAAACAAAGGTAATTTAATAATCTATTTAAAGTTTAAATTTTAAAATACAAACATATATCAATCATACGTTAACAATCATAGCATCCAATCAAACAAATCTATCTATCCCTATAAAATTCTGGTTCGAATTCTCTCGAGTTTCCCTGAGTACAAATATCGGGTTACTCGCTCTATAAAATCCAAACCATCAATGCTACTAAACTACAGAGCTCCTACTCATCTAGATCTACTCAACTAGACAAGATATCAGACTGTAGACAAGTCTGACTCAACAACCAAAACTTCCGAACTGCTGGTTCCATAACCAGAGATAGATCTCACACGTACTTCCTCAAAGATACGTGAAATACACCGAATCCCAATCATCCCAACTGACAATTCAAATCCGAAGACTCAACACTTATCCTCAGAAGAACAACAGAAAAGATCCAAAATATCTCAGAGTTGGCTTTCCACATCTTACCCAACTTATAGCTCCCTGAATCAGAGAAAACTTCAACAACAACGGAGTCTCCAACTTCGAATTCCAAATTTCCTCCATCTCTAATCCCCAAAATTCTTCGGACGATCCTGGGTCTCCTACATCCTTACTGATCAGCTCAACCCTTGCTGATACCTCTCGAAACAAACTGAACCAAAACAATCAAACAAAATGATCTTTCCAAGATCAACCAAACTCAGAACACAAACTCTACTCCAAAATCAAAAGATAGATCTCACTTCTCACATCCGGAAGAGATAAACAGATGCATTCCAATCTGGCCTCAGATCCTAAAAAATTTCCTGTAAAAATTCTCTAATCCAAACACTACAACTTCCATTTGCTTCCACTCTAAAACTGCTGCCACCATGCTTCCACTGCGCTACTCTGATATAGGTAGATGAAAACACAGATGATGTACACAAGCACAAACTTCCACTGATACCAATTGGGACGGACCTAGGCTTTGCAACCATCAGTCAGCAATCACAACTGGTAGGCTTCTCAATTATTCGGAAAATATGGCTCAATAGATCCATAAAGGGAAAACTCTAACAGTTTCTCCATAAACCATTCTACTACCAAGCTGAACTATCGGTATCACTTCTGAAATACCGTCGATACCAACTCAAACTCCAGATGCCGACAAAATTCTGACTTCTAGAAGACACCAGAAAAATCCAAAACACAAGAGAATACTCAAGCTATCGCAAGTCACTTTTGCGATCCATCCAGCTTAATCCCAAAGAAAACTGCTCTCTCTTCACAAATCAGAACAGCATACGCTTCTATAGCCAATCCATCGAAGAAATGGATTCACCCTGCTGGTCCTGAAATCTACTGCTATGCTAAAAGCTTCCTTGCCAACACACAGAACACCCTGAGTCACTCTGCTGACCCAAATGCCCACAAACTGCTAATCTAGAATCTCCTCAAGAAACTCAGACCACAAACCAACAGAAACATCCTGCTGAACACAGCCGCAATATCTAAGCAGACACACTTCTTTAGCTTGTTCCAAAGAAATATCTTTGGAAACATCCCTAGTCACTGCGTCTCATCACACAGCTACTATATCCTGAAATATCAAGGTACCATCACCAACTTCTGTCCATCCGATAGATCTCAACTCTAGCTCACCCAACTTACACTTCAAAGATAAACTCCAACCCTTAACAGATATCCTTCCAAAATCGATGAAAACCTTCATCACAACAAAACTAATTCGAGAAGGAAATTGGGCCTACAATCCTGACATATACATTTCCAATCTCAACAAATTCAACTATCAGTGATCGTGTTACACAGGTCACTACCCTATCCACCTTTATTGTGACGCCCCACCTCTATACCCACGCTAACCAAGATCACTACGATGTAGTGCTGTCAATTAGCACGGAGAATAAGGCTGTGGAGGAGCGACCATCCATGTAACTTCTTTGTGCGAGCACCGATACGTCAGATAGAATAGAATGCATATCTTTTAAGGAGGAAATCCGACATACCGATACAAACACAAAGCTATCACACGGTGGCTATATATAATCTTCGGAAACAAACATAGAAATAATCATAACATAAATCAGTCACAGACATCCATATCACAAAGGCGGAAGAAGATATGAATAAATATATAACACATGAAAGTGTACATCAGAGTAGTGGTCAGAAAGATCCACGATAATACAAAAGAATAGCATCACGTGCTATACAAAAGAATAAGTACACAACATAGAGTCTATATCTCAAAGGTGTACATCCAAAAACTACAAATCTATGTAGTTAGCCAAAAGTCAGAAATATCCTGAAGAGAAGTCAAGCAGAAGCACCTGTAACATCTCGGTCTGACCCGAGTATTATTTATAAGAAAATAATAAACGGATCAGTCTAACTATAAATATCAGATGATATGGTATACAGTAAAAGGCATGACATGAACATGTAATAACCATAGCGACATACTACTATAAGTACGTAAATGATAATCAACAAAAGATTTATCAATATCACAAGAATCTTCTCAAAGATAAAATAGGGTATCATACCCTAAACTTGTATTCATAACAAGTCAATAACACATAAATTCACCAATGCACAAAAACTGATATCATATCAATGAAAATCATGAAAATTGGTGAAGCACAAAATTCCAGAAATCATCATCAGAAATCCAGAAAACACATAAAGGGGGGGAGGCCTAACACATGAATGGGAGCATGAAAACTCACCTACGCGTAAACACATGACGAGAAGTTATCTCATGGAAGCTATCCATTAAATTTTCACACAGGAATGGCCCGAAGACCATAGGAAATGTGATGGCGAAACATCACATGATCGGGGTATAGTCTCCCACGTAGACAAAGAGACATCGCTCAATCGCTAGTCTAAATCACAAAAATGATCGTCATGATCATAAGGAAGTGTCAATCACACCAAGCCAGTAAATATATGAGTTTAGCTTCATGTCCCATAACCACTTGCTTAACTTAAATATTTACGAACAAGCTGTAAATCTTCACTAGGAAATTGTCACAAAAAGGGTTCAATCGAACAAGTCCAAGAGCTAACCGACGAAGTGAACGCAAGCGTTTCATACCACTCGTTTTACTAAGTCGTTTAAGTCGATTTCTCATTCGAGTGAAGTAAAGGCTTGTATATACTAGTAGATTGAAAATCGGTTTGAGAAAACGAACTTTTGATACTTAAAATAATGTTGAAATCGCTTTGATGAAAGAGTTTTGATATTTACTATTAGTATTGAAACCTTCATATATCTTTAAAGTGACAAGTCTAAAACGATGGTAGAACAAATCAATTCACGTTCGAAGACGTGAGTAAAGTCCAAAGAAGTCAATCCCAAAACCATCAAAGTAGAAATTCTGATAAACGTTTTTCAGAAGAGATTGCCTACGCAGAGTAATACGGGGTTCGACCTGCCCGGTCAGGTCGCGGGGGTCCAGGGGGCAGCGCCCACGGCGGGGTGCGGGGCAGCGCCCCGTCACGGTACGACCTAGTGAAGGCAAGCGGTCCAGCGACCTAAGGAAAAATAGGTCATACGACCTAAGGAAATTTCGAACAAAAAGACTAAGTGTAAGGTCGGCGACGACCTACGACTTACGAGCTACGACCTATGGACAGCCGACTTAACAATTTGCGACTTAGTGGGGCTTAGGTCGGAGACGACCTACGAGGTAAACTAGGCCGACTTAGTAGACGAGCGACCTAAGATATATGATCCAACGACCTAACTCGAACGACCCAGAGGGTCGAACGACTTAACAGGAAGGTAAGTCGGAGACGACTTACGAGATATACTAGCCGACCTAACTCGACCGACTTAAAGACTTAGCATTTTGCCTGGGGATTATAGGTCGGCAACGACCTAAGACTTAAGGTTTAACTCGCGAACGACTTAACTTTGCCTGGGGATTATAGGTCGGCAACGACCTAACGTTTTGCCTGGAAATTATAGGTCGGCAACGACCTAAGACTTAACAAAATTTCGAGCGACTTAGTGGTTTGCCTTGGAATTTTAGGTCGGCAACGACCTAAGGTTTAAAGTTTAACTCGCGAACGACTTAGCATTTTGCCTGGGATTTATAGGTCGGCAACGACCTAAGACTGCGCCTGGGGATTATAGGTCGGCGACGACCTAAGAAGTTGGAGACTTTTCAACACGCGAGCTAGCAGCCTGGACGACCTAAGGAGTTATCTCGTGGACGACCTAGGGATGGCCAGAACCGACTTAAGGCCAGAAAAATCACCAAAACGCTGAAAATTGAAGTTTTTCGCCAATCCAATCCAAACCAAATGCAATTGTTGATGCAAATGCAATAGGGGGTCATTCCCAACAGTCCAAGATAGATATAGGCAAGATGTGAGATCAAAAATCTCACCTTTTCACGGAATTTGATGAAGATGGCGAATTGAGAGCAAAGCAAGAACACCAACAAGCTTGAATCAATGGTCTTCACGTGAATTTGATGTTGAATCTCGGATTTGCAATAGAATTTGTGTTTGGAGTTTTAATTTCCACTTCCCACCACCATTTTTGACAAAGCTTGAAGTGTTTTGATAGAGTGAAGAAGATGGTTGGGCTGAACTAAAGGGGTGCAGTCCAAACCAAAGTCAAAGGCGGGAAAAAGTGTTGAAAATTTCACTATCTCCAAACATATCGAAGTTTACACTCAAAAAGATCGCAAACGTCATTTTGAACTCAATTGGGGTGGTCTCGAGTCCTAATTTGATCGTATGCAAAAAGTAGCTTTTCGGACTAACATCCGACTGACGATAAAATATTTAAATAAAATATTTAAATATAGAATCGATAGATATGCGGGTTGTTACATTTATACTTATATTGGATAACCTGAACAGGTAACCCAACCGATAGGTAGAAATAAATATAAATATATATAAAAAAATACAAATACGCTCTCTCGGGATAGACACCACTCCAGAGCCTAGGTATTCACTCAACCTAATGCTCTGATACCAACTGTCACGACCCGACTTCCTATGCCCAGGAAATCGTATCGTTTTGAAGAAAAGAAAGAGGTGAGAAAGTAGAAAAGAAAAAGAAGAAGAAGAAACAACATCAGAATCTCAACAGCGGAACGAATAAAATATAATATATCACATAAATATTACATAGAATCATATACATCAGAGTACACAGATAATACATCACATACTAGACAGTTATAAACACCTGTCTAGTTAATACAACTCGATACAACACAAACAACACAGAGATACAACACAGCGGAAATACACATGAACACTATCACAGCGGAACCAATATATATCTACACGCTGAAGCCTCCTGCTCCATTGCTCCTCCAGAATTCGTCAAATCTAACCTGAATCCCTTGACTACCCATAAAAATTTGGGTACCCGAGAGTTTATGAAAAACAGAAATAAACTTCGGGTCAGACATGGGTCTGGTATGAGTAACAGGGTAAAGTTGTTTAACTTTGAAAATCATTTGAAACAAAAGGTATCACGTAAGACTTCCCACACATAAACATGGAAAAGTTTTTACCTTACGCTAACCAAAACATTTGATAGAAAATCCAATGATATTATAATAGTGTCTAGGGTTTTCAATTAAATAGAAAATAGCTGAAATGCTTACATCTCACATTTCAACACAGTTGGGCACAATCAAAACGTACGGCGCTTATTGGAGATTGGATTCCATACAATGGCTGGGCTACTGGGGTACCGCCCGTCACAGTACGTGGCCTAGATCACCGTACCGAGGAGTACGCCCGCTCCCCTGCAACACAAAGCCGGACCCGTTCCTTACTGAACAGTTCCAAACGAGACAACCCCGGCAGTAGGACGTCAACAACTGCCCACACACCGAAATAAAAGGGGACATCTAGACAGGGGAAAATCTCGCTCTCAAGTGGGGGCTACCCACGAAGCCTTGCTGCACCTCCCCTGTTTTAGCCATTCCCGGTTGATGAGGCTTAAGGTCACGATTACCTTAACAGAACTCATCACTTAGAATGCTCATCGTCCACCTGACGATGTGCTGAAAGCATTCAATCCATACAAGTTCGTTCCGGGTTCGAACGAAACCGAAGGCATTATCTCGTTACACTCGTATTGGAATCACCCTCAGAGTTAACGACCAACACCCTTGCATTCTGAAACACCATCTCGAATCTATAAGTACTATCTCCGTCAAACTCATTACGGAATCACCCACAGAGTTATACTGACGAATAGTTCTTATACCTCGAGTCTTCACTTGCTCCACTTGAAATTCACGACCTAACGTTATTTTGGATCGATGTGGTATTCGGGTCTCCAGACCTGGAATCCCGGTATACGGAAACCCGATCCCGGTCTCATCGAAATCCAAACCGTGTCTTTTAAGGCCAAGTTGTTTTAAAGTTAAAACAATTCAATTCAATTATCTATATCAACACAGATAGATAAATTACAATATAACAATGGATATCACAACATCATCATAATAGATAATCAATATCATCTCAAACAAACATCCAAATCACAACAGATATCACTCGTCTCATAACTGAGATCACAATCAATCAATGGGATATCAATATCATTCATAAGCAATGATTTATTATTCACAACTATAATTAATTTAAAATGAATTAAATTAATTACTTCTGTCCCTAATTAATTTAAAGTAAATTAAATTAATTACTTATCTATAAATCCTGCTTATACAACCATTTTCTAATTACAATAAGTAATTAGTCTTAATTTAATTCCACAGATTAATTAATGTAAATCATTTATAGTAATTAATATTTAATTACTTTATTTATTAATTAAATATAATTAACTTCATTTATTCTTAATTAATTACATAAATTAATCACCTCATTATTAATTATTACTTATTTTAACAATTCATAATTATATCATTAACTATATAAATTAATGACCTCTAATTTATTGTAAATTAAACTACTTTATTACTTTAAGTAATTAAATCTTTAAATTGAACAATTATTAACCATCCTGGATTAATAACATCAGTAATTAACACTCCTAAATAAATTAATTATCCCATAATTAATTATCTTCATTTATTAATCCCATGATTAATTTCAAAAGTAATTTCCCATATTATTTTATCTACTCATTAACTTGTATTAATCACATCCGGTGATTATCCTCTAATTACTTCTCTAAGTAACTCTGCTCCATTAATTACACCGAGTAATTCCACTCATCGGATTATTAAATGATTTATAGATTTGACTAAGTTAAATAGATTCATTCATTTGATCATATCATCCAATTTAGTTCCAATAGATAATAACCCTTCAATTACTTTTGTTAAATATTCATTTAACGGTTTCAATGAATTATCCAAATTAATTCATCTAATTATTATCAATATTTATCACATTTATAAATCAATTTAAAATCCTTAGTTAATTGATTTATTAACTAAACAATTACTTGATTTCTTCCTTTAAAATTTCTTTTTAATTACAACTTAATATAAATAAGTCATTCTCTAATTAATTTATTAATTACTTCAATATCTAATTTATTTCTATAGTAATTAATTCCTTAATAAATGACTTAATTAACATTTCCACATTTTAAATTCCAAATTCCTTTCTAAATTTAAGATTTAAAGTGATTAATGATTTAAACATTAATCTAGTGTAAATTCACTTTAAAATTTCTTCAAATAAATGTACATATCATTTATTACTTAAAATAAAATTTATATAAAGAAAAGAGCTTTTAAATTTAAATTATTATGAAAAATCAATTCTTTTAAAAACATATTTTTAACTCGCAATTTCATTTCTTCCATTCAAAAACCTTTATAAAAGAATTTCTCAATTTCGTTAATATTTGTTTTAAACAAAAATTTACTTTTTTAAAAAAAACTGTTTTAATTAAACTATATTTACTTAAACATCCAAAATAAAAATAAATTTAAATTTCAGATTTGGATTTTAAACTACTGTTAAAATCCTGTCTGAAATTTTTGAACTAAAACTTTATACCTGGAAGATTAAGTTATTAAACTGGAAACATTTCTCTGTCTCTAGACCAACCAGACTGCTCCGAGATTTTCGCGCCTCTGCTTCGAGTATAACTCGTGATTTACCCGTGTCTTCCTGGAGAAAACCCTCGCAACCATTTACAGTTTCGATCTTTAGCCTAGCATCTCTCCACTACTACACTACTTCGAGTTTTCCTCGTCCCTGCTTCGAGTATGATTCTCGAAATACTCGAGTTCCTCCCGAGACTTAACTACACCACCCACAAATGACAGTCATCCCAAAGTACGTGCACGTGCACAGGCGAAATGTTCGCCTGCGACCATCGACTCCGACGCCAGCATATCGTCTCCGATCATCTTCCACGATTCCAGTCATCAAAATCTCGAACCCATCCCTAAGTCAAATTCGAGTTTTCCTGTCACAAGAACAGGAACAACACCCAAACTGGATCACCATCGAACTCATCTCTCCGATCACCAGAGCCTTTGGGCTTCCGGCCACACCTTCGCCTTCCTTCCAGTCTCCGGTCCCCAAAATTTCGTGGAACTCGATCCACCATGGAGGTCGAGGCGAACACGTTTCCAAAACTTACCAAAACTAGGTTTACCGAAAAGAATTTGTCGTCGTTTCCTCCACGACGAACTACAACGCCTTCCCCTATTTTTCCCGGCCTCTCCGTTCACCATTCCATCACCATAGTGAACCCCGAACGTTCTAGTCTACTCGATCACCAGAAATCGCCTATAACTTCAAAACTCATTCCACTCGAACTGCTCCTTCATTTCAATGTTAAAAATTATGATTTTACCTTTAAAAATCAAGTTTCTAGTTAATGATTTAGTTTACATGTCTGAATTTAGAAATTTAAAAGTTCGAATTTTATCAAACTTATGCTTTCCCTGTTCTATTTCGTTTTTTCCAGAGAAAAACCCAACTTTGATTCAATTAAATAAAATTTCAACCTAAGGTCATGATCAAACAGACATGTTTGGTTAAGATACTATATGTAAATAGTAAATAGATTGAGCAGGTTGATTTGTTTAAGCCTGAGTTTCAAGTTTTTAGCACAGAGGTGGATTTACAGACTATAACAGACAGGTATCAACCTATATAAAAATTTCATAAATATGTTCATGCAAACATATTTTTCTTTTCAAACATAAGAACATTGCAAACACACTTAAGTAAATTTTAAATTTAATGTTACTCACCAAAAGCTTGCATAGAAGAAGAAGAACAGAGCACTGTTATTTTTGAAACCTGTTGTAACGACCCGGAATTTTCGATTCCGAAAATTCCGAATTGTTAAGGAAAAGAAAAAGAAAGAGGTAGAAGAAGAATAGAAAACAAAACTCAGAATCACATATTCTCACATTCGCAGCGGATAAAATATAATATCAAATAATATTCTTTACACAAAGAAAGCTGTAATTGTTATTTTACATTCACTACATCAGAGTTACAACCATTTATAAATATACTAGACAGTTAGAATTAACATGTCTCAGATAAATAACAGTAATATGCTCAGCGGAATACACTCCATACGTTCCTGCCATCCAGCTCGCCACCTGAGCTCCAGAACGTCCTAACCTGAAAATCTGTAATACTCGGTCTGACCCGAGCATTACATCAAAGTAACACCCGGGTCAGGCTGGAAACCAGCGTGAGTAAACCCATCTAACATGGAATACTAAAGCATACAACTTATTTAAACCTGGGTAACTCGTACCTTATTACGAGTTCTTAACTTGCCATAGTCAAATACACATCTTACAATCATATCTAAGCATTATTACTCAGATTAAATGACCCAGTTTATATCATTTATTCCAATCCAGCCTATTTGATTTCACATATCAAATTTACAAAGAATTATTGTAAATTACAAATCGAAGTGGTTTCGGGCATTTACTGATACCCGACCCCGGTCTCTTCGAATTCAATGTCATCTCTAATCCAAGTTGTTAGATTTTAAACAATACAATTTAAATCCAGGATATCATACAACAATTCAACTTAGATAGGTAATCTACATTATCACAGTTTAACCTATTCATATCACAGAGCATCACACATCAGAGATATCGATCAATTCAAAGCATTCACACAATTCAATCATCCATAACAAGATTTATTGAAATAAATAATTAAAGGATAATTAAATTAATTACCAACTTTAATCATTTAGATTACCTTAATCCTGCATACTCAATATTTGTTAATAAATCATTCTTTAATCATCCATCTTAATTAATCATCCTTGGTTAATTATCCTTTAATTACATTAAGTAATTAACCTTTAAGTACCCCATAGATTAATTAGCCTTAACCATTCATATTAACTTTTAATAAATCTCCTTAATTAATTAGTCACAATAATTAATGATTCTCTAATCACTTAATTAAAGTAATTATTTAATAATTAATTACTTAACCTTGCTTAATCAATCATTAATTAATTACAAACCATTTAATTTAATCATTCCTTGATTACCATACAAATCAATTAATTAATCTTTAATTTCCTAATTAATTACTCCTTAATTATTAATTAACAACCCTTAATTATTAATTAATTAATAAAACTTAATTACAAATCAATTAATCTTTAATTAATAGTTAATTCAATTTTTAATTACCAATTTATTTATTTCTAATTACTAATTAATTAATACTTAATTACTTAATTAATTAATGCTTAATCATTAATTAATTATCTCTAATCATTAATTAATTAATTCTAATCACCTAATTAACAATCCTTAGTTACAAATTAATTAATATTTAATCATTAATTAATTAGCTTAATTAATGACTCTTTAATTACTTCATTAATTATCAAATCCTTAAGTAATTATAAGATAAAACATTCCTTTTATTAATTTCCTATCGCATATTTTTAAAACATTTATCCCTTTAATTAATACTTAATTATAACCCAATTAATAAATTACTTAAACTTTACATTACAACTTTGTATTACTAAAATTTTTATAAAACTGTACATATCATAACCTCAAATTTCAAAAACCAAACAACATTTTACTTCACTTTTAAAACCTGTATATGTTTCATTTTTTTTTTTTTTAAAACTTGTTTTGTTTTAAATTTAAAACCTGTTATAACTGGTTTAAACCCTCGCGAACTACCCAATCCCTTCCTCGAGTTCCCACCCAAGACACCCCTTCCTTTTCCCGAGCTCTCACTCTTCTCTTCAATCCTACAGCAACAACCAAAACTACAGATACCACTGACACACGTGCACGTGCACAGGCGCACGCCATCGCTCCGATCTTCGATGCCATCGCTGGCAAGTCGAAAACAACCTCTCCCTCGATTTCGACCACCCAGATCCTAGAATCGAACACGAAATCGAAAACGAGCACAAACGAACCCCACTGGAACAAACCAATCACCCAAGAACCTCCACGTGTTGCCACCTTCGGTCATCAGAACCCTCGCCACCGCGTCCAGAGCTTCGCCGTTGACTCACACTCCTATACCCCTTGCTCCGATCAAGTCCGATGCTCCCTCATTGACGAACTAGCCTCGATTTCGACAGCGACCAAACCTAGGTTTAAAACCCTACTTCAACGTCGATACGCCACCACGATGATCGATAAATCCAGAGACCATTTTTCCCGTGAGCTTCGACCTCCAAGCTACCTTCAGCGATGAACACGAGACTCCACCATTCGCCGATCACCAGAAATCGAGCAAACTCTCGATTCTGTTCAACTCGCAAGATTTCATGATTTCCATACTTAAAAATCATGATATCTATATCAAAATTCATCATTTCCTAGTATGATTCTAATTATCAAATCAAAACATGAAATTAAATCGATTGATTTTTCTGACTATAAATGATTTCACTGTCATTTCTAAATTTCGAAATAATTACTCAATATATACACTTGGAAATATTTTTAAATATGATATTACATCCTTACAATCACTTTTCCTTTAGATATCCTAGCCAGGAATTTTAGATGAAGAGATATTAATTTATTTTGATTCAGATGATCCTGTAATTTAAGAACAGAGCTTAAATATTTATATACACAGACATGCACACCTATTTTCACACATATATATACAATAATATCTATCTTCATGCAAGAACTCATCACCACTATACTTCAAATAAAATCACAGCATCCAGGTATCAACAGATTCTAATTTAAATAGATTATTTTTACTCACATGATTTTCCAGAACCAGGAACAGATCCTGGGAATTGATCTGCTTTGATCTGATCATGTTGTTGCTTAAATCTTTGGGTTGCCAGGCTTCTAGATTGAAAACTTGAACTTGATTTCCAGGTTTGAATTTGGTTTTGATTTACACTGATCTCAGGTTTGAACTTGCATTTGATTTAAGATTGTTGCCTCTGCTTTGCATTGTATTTCAGGTTGAAGTTTTTGATCTTGAAAAATTTGAACTGAAGCTTTTATCTTATTTCCAGGTTTCAGATTTTTAACTTTGCTTTGATTTATTTTCTGTTTTGTATTTATTTTCTCAGGTTTTGAGAAATTTTTTTTTAAAACTGAGAAACTTTTGAACTAAAAAAAATGAGCAGCCTGGTTTAAAGATTTTGATTTTTATTTACATTATCATTTCAAGAAAAAACATCTTTGCCACTTGTTAATTTCATCAACCATTTGTCATTTACATTTGTTTATCACCTTACACATGTTATTAACATGCTTTATAAACTAACACTTGTAATTATGCATGAGTTTATAAATTTTTAAATGATTTATAAAGCTTTCTTATTTAATTTCCTAATTAATAAATACTTCTCTTAATATATAAAAAAAAACCCTTTTAAAGAAAATAATATAAAACAAATTACATTCCAATAAAATCATACATATATATTTTTAAATCCTAAATTAAATCTCACTTTACTTATTTACAAACCACCCTTACATATAAATATGTATAGAATTTCCAAAAATTTGTTTAAAGTTGATTCTATATATATATTTTATATTAGCTTTGAAAAGATAAATTTTGCCAAATAAATATTTATAAAAGAAGATCATTAAACAAATATTATCAAATGAATATTTATCTAGATATTTATAAGTCAGTATTTATTATAGTTCAAATTCATCTATATACATATCCAGATATATTCTAATTATCAGAATTTCATTTATTAATCCAAATAAAATCAGTATTTCTATTAATTAACCCAGTTAATTATCAATTTACAGATGTTCCAAAATCCGGGTTATTACACCTGTCTTGAATTTGAAACTGGAAACATGCTTCCCATTTTGATCATTCTGCCCACTGTTTTGTAGTAGTTGTTGAATATTGTTGCATGCTTGCTTAGATTTTAAAATGAAGTTTTATCTCACTATTACTTATTTCGAATGAAAATGGAAAGGTGATGGAAAGAATGGTGTACAGGCTGAAGACTGAAGTAGGCTATATGGTTTATATTTCTTTTCTTCTTTCTTTTAAGTGTTCAGGGATATTTTGTAAAGATGGAGGCTGAAGTGATACATGAACCAGTTCGAATGACCTGGTATGCTACTGAGAAATGGATGCATTAAATGTTATAGTACTTGTGTCTCCATTGTTGATTATTTTATATTTATGTCATAGATTTTTTTATCTTTGAGCCTCGTTTTACAAGCCATATCATGTTATCTTTTTACTTTGCTATCAGGTAAATATCATAAACCCATTCGAACACTTGTTTTGTTTTTTTTTTATTACTTTAGCTTTCCATTTGTTTAAGTTTTACTTTAGCTTGCATACTTGTATTTTTGTATTGTTAACTTGTTTGCAAATAAAAAGTAAATGGATATTGTTTTAATATTTTGGCCAAGGTTACAAAATTTAATTTACTTGTTATTTTACTCTATTTCATACTCGCGTTAATATCGTAGATTAGATTTACGTTAAGTTAAATATTTATAAAGTTTACTTGTTTTAAAACTTAACTATACAATATTATATTTATTTTACATCAACATTTATAAGGTTTATTTTAAATTTTAAACATTTTGAAAGAATTTATTTTGAACTTCAATTATAGCTCTTCCAATTATATACATAGATAACAATTTCTATTTAAAAATCCATTCACAAAAATATTTATCAAATTAAAATAATTTACAAAGAAATTATCTCTATAAAAATAAATAAAACTCATTATCAACAATAAAATGCTTTTATAAAAGAAATTACCACTATATAAATAAATTACTCATTATATCAATCTATATTTAAAAAGACAAAACAACCTTTGTTGAATTTAAATTTAAGTAAAAATCAATTTTAAACAATTTAACTTATCCTGTATATACTTTGAAGTCAACATACTATTTATTTAATAGCATTTAAAAAGATATATATATATATATATATATATATTAAATCAAACCAAAATTACCAAAAGTATCAAAATAAGAAAACTTATCTTCATTTATTAAAATTCAAATCAGACCTTATCTATTTACAATATATACAGATTTATATATAGATTATAGACAGAAACAATTTATTAGCTTTTAAAATATAAATTATCAGTTAAACATCTATTCAGAAGAAAATTATCAATCAAATTCAAATTTTATTAACAGTTATTATCATATCAATTTAATTCCTATCGCAGATTATTAAATTGATATTGTCAAAATTTCCGGGATGTCACAGAACGCCTGCCACAGCTCCGCCCTGATCAACTTTGTCCTCCACCGAGTTCATGTCTTTCCTTCTCCGACCGTGGCCTTCCACCAACACAGCCCGCCTCTGTTTCTTCTTCTTTTCTTTGCAAAAGGTACCTATATTTTAGATTTAAAGTATTTCATACATATTATTATATAAACGAATTTATGTTATAAAAACAAGTTGGTTTACTAAGTGATTTACTGCTGCGTAGGTAAATAACAAATTATAAGTTATATAAGCTAATTATTTTATGCTGTATATGTATAAGATGTATTACATCATCAGTCATTGTGTACATATGTTATATTATACTTTATACAAGTTTATATAAAAGCTGTTTAATTATATATATATGTTTCGCCTTTTTATGTTGTATCTTTGTATTGAATAAGAGAAAATAAGTATATCATATATATATAAACCTGTATATACTTTTGTATATGTATATTATAAGGTTGGTTCTCTGGTTCGGTTTATAAAAACACTTATACATATAGATATATTTTGTACGTATGTATTGAAAAACAATGGTTGTTATATATAAAGTTATTTGTTAGGGTCTCTTTTTCCTTTTGGTTGCTGTTATAAATTTGTTATATAAAAGTATTGGTCTGTAATTATATATGTCTACATAATTTAGTTATAAAGGTTACAGTAAGTATATTAAAGTATCATATATTATGTTATAAAGCTTGTAAATAATCTCAACGTTACAGTATATAGTCATACTTACAGTATATATAGTATATAGATCTATGTAAATGCACAACTGTATGTATATGTGTAACGACCCAGAATTTTGAACAGATTAAATTGAAAATATTTAATTAATTTTAAATATTTGAACGATGATTTAATTTGAATCCCCGATATAACTCTGATTTTGGCGATTAAATTTTAAAATTTAATCTATTGAACGGGATAAAAATTTATATCTTCAGTTTAGAGCCGACTAAAACATATTTCAAAGGCTTAGGAAATTTATATTGATAATACTGAAGACAATGAAAGCTTCAGAAATTGATTTGGAAACAATCTGTTCGGTTTTGAAATTAAATCGTTTGAATTGAATTTGAAAAATAGCGTTCCGGGGCACAGTCTCGGAATTCGATGAAACCAGTTCCATTGGGTCCGTAATATTGAATTATTATCGGATTTCAACTTTCGTATTTATCGGAGTTGATAGGTGAGCGCACGGTGAGTAAACGCGTTGAGATTTAACCAAATTCAATTTGAGTTTAAAATTTAAAATTTAAATTAGTCAACATCAGCCACCCTAGTTTTCTTAGCAGACCTATCCTCTGTTGATCGCGTACGCTTGTTCCCCCTTTCAAATGATAAGAAAACGAAATCTGCTCGTCTTCGTTCAAAAGAAAATCTTCATTCGTTCAAAATTTTATTCAGAAAATTAATGCCGAGCTTTTCAAAACTATCTCCTTCCTCCTTATCTACAGATTTAAAATCTTTTCATTCCCTCTTCACCTTTCAATTCGCAAAACAAAAGGGGCGAGCTTCTCCTAATTAAAATCACGTACTCTCTACACCCCTTTCGAAATCAAATCGCGACTGCGAGAGAAAAAAAGGGGGTTAGCGGCAGGAAGGTGTTCGAGCACGCGAGGCGTTGAGCGATGCCGATAGTCCTCTAGGCCGATAGCAGTTCGAGATTTAGTAAGAAATGTATATCGATTAAATCCATGGCGGCCAGGAATTGAATCGCGAGGCTGGGGCAACTCGCGTGGAGGAGTAGTTCAGAGAAAAAAATCGCGAATATGGATTGTACTGTCTTGGTTTCGAACACGCGGCGACGAGTTCTCTTCGTTCGAACCAAAGGTGGGCATCGCGATTTGGGGTTTCAGCATCTTCGAACGTGGATGGGTAGGAGGCCAGCAGTCGCGTTCGACTAGGGTTGCTGTTGGTTGTTCGTCGATTGCAGTGGCGCGTGCGAGGTTCAGGTCGAGGCGCGCGCACGTGTACGTGGGGTGATCAGCGACGATGATTTGGGGCTTTAGGGTTTCGCGATGATCGAGTTTGCCGGTGAATTTTTTTGCAATAAGGTAATTTTTAATTCAGTTTTTAATATCATACAGTGAAGTGTAAACATCTCTGTCTTAAAATTTTAATATATATATATATATTCCTATACCTATTTTTAAATAAACAGTAAAGAAATCCCGTGGTAAATTTGTGGAAAAGAAAATTTAATGCATATTTTAAATTTATCAATTTATTTATATATTAAGGAAATAATTTGTAAAATGGGTTAATCAATTATTTTGGATCACTAAAGATAATTTATTTAAGTAAAGTTAGTTTAAATTTAAATTTTTAGCTAGATAAATTTATTTAAAAGAAATTGGGTCAAAATAAAATCACGGGTGAATCGAAATTATCAAATGAAAATTTATTGTTCGATTTAATTCGAATGTTAATAAATTTATATGATTGTTATACAAGGTATAAATCAAGGAAATCAAATTGGAATGGAAATGGGATTTGCAAAATAAAAGCTAAGGTGAGATCTCCTCACTCAGATTTATAAATTGATTGCAGTTATTGACTGTTTGATTTCTGTTTGAATGTGCTATTAGATATGATAGGATATATCTATATATATAGCAGTATATACATATTGGCATATGTATATATTGGATTGATGATTTCCCGCCTCGTATAGCGGATGAGACCCTATTGCGCCGTTAGTAAGCGGGTTTATAAAAACCTATATACCGCGATAATTCCGTACTGGAGCGGAATTGGTATTGTGCTGACGTCTTTGGATGCAGGGAAACAGGTTGGAGGGATCCAACTGGACCCCTCACATTTATTTAATTCATTTCTATTGTAATATGAATCTGTGAATGATTATAGTGATGCTATTAATCATATTGATATCTGGAAATTGTTTGAAAGCTAAAATTTAGCTGAATGGATGTTTCGACATCATTGGATTCCAAAGATAAACGAAATTGAATTTTTGAAATTCAAGTATAAAATTTCTAAGTGGATCAATTTTTGAAATTGAAGAAATTTTGAAGAAAGGAATTTTTAAAGTATAATCGTATTGAATAAATTCCAGAATAAAGTGAAAATGCTAAATAATGGATTTCGTAAAATAGTGATTTTAATTTGAAGAATTTAATTTAAAATTTGGATTTTTAAAATAGATTTGAAAGAAACAATTGAAATTTGTTTTCTTTAAAAAAAGGAATTTATTTAAAAAGAGATAAGTTGGAAATCCAATTAGGAATTTAATTTGTAAATTGAAATAATTTGGGAAATCAATGTAAAATGATCTCAATTTGAAGAATCCCTTTAAAAACAGGATATTGAATAATTTGGAAAGAATAAGCATTTATTTTAGTAGTGAAAATAAATTTAGAAATCAAATTGTAATTGATTTAGGAGTTAAAGTAGAATTAGAAATTAATTTGAAATCCGATTTTAGATTCAAAAGTGAATATTTGGAAAAATGAATCCAATTGAAATAAGGGAATGTGAATTTAAAATGGAAATGATGTTAAAATGATTTATAAAGGGATGAACTTTACAATTGTAAAGTTTTAAAAGAACGGTTTCTGAAAATAAATGAATTATAAGTATTAACTTATAAGATGGACCGTTAGTATAAAAATTGAGTTATGAATTGAACTAGTTAATAAAGAAGATTTATAAATTGTAGTTTTTATAAATGGAAATAGAATTTATAAACGTGTTTATAAATTCGAAATAGATTGAATTTGATAAATTTAATATGGGAGATTATTAAAGAAGATATATTCACGATTTTGGACAGTGAATATATTATTGAATAAAATGGATTCATTTTTGAAGAAGTGATATTTTAAAAATGAAGTTAAATAGTTTTTAACGATGTTTTAAAAATGTGTTAAATATCGAAAACATAGATTTCAACAGTTCTTGTTGAAATAGACGTTTTTCGAAAAATAAGGAAATAGTGGACTATAACACTGTTGTTATAGTAAATGATTTCCGAAAGGAAATATTTTATATAGTATTGGGATTTATATATCTATCTTAATTCCGAATCCCTATACTAGTGATTTCGAGTCGTTGTAACGATGTTTTACGCAACATTCGTTTTGACTCAAATAAATGTGATTTAAGAATGATTTCCTTAAAGAATGAGATATATACTTAATTTGATTTAAGTATATCAAATATTTTCTAAGTGTTGAAAATAAATGATTTGTGAATTACTTATTTTTAAATAAGTATGGAAATGCTTTTCCAATGGGAAATGAACTATTTGAGTTTTTATCTTTTAAAGATAAATTGAAAAGTGAATATTTGAAATTGTTTTCAAATGGTTAAGTGTGGAATTTTTATATGTGATGAAGATATTTTTGGAGATTAAATAATTTGGGGAAAATTATTTGGAATCTGATGATGTTGCGCATCTTTATTGATAGTTAAATAACCGACTATCAATAATTACCTTGAGTAGGTATTTGTTGTGAATTGGATGAATTTGAATGCCACACTTATTTTTGAATAATCGCTCACTATTCGGGTTAGCCGGGAAAGGACCATGGGGTCGTATAACCCATTCCGAATATGTGATACGTCGTTATGAATCGCATTTGAAGACCGGTGTTGAAGACCGGATATTTTTGAAAACGGAAGGATTACCGTCGAGTTACTCTACATCGACTGATCTTCGATTTAGAGGTTTTATCACCCTTAGTGACGGGAAGTCCTGACGTGATTGAAAATTATCCGGATATGCAAGGGCTTCGTGAGAAGTGCCTTCGGTTCTGTTCGATCCCGGAACAGACTTGTATGGATTGTGTGTCTGACGTTACAATTTGAGATATAAAGCTGATTTCTTTCAAATACATATCTGTTGGTGGCGGAGAATTTATTCTCTTAGCTTAACACCCTTCTCTGAGACGTACGAGCTCAGAGGTTATGTAGTTGAAATTTATCAGCGATATATCCCAATTTGGTAACGTGGCATACTGAGTGTTGCTGTGAAATGATCAGTGTTTGATCATTTGTGATATGATCATTTGTTTGATCTTATATCTTTGTGATCATAGGTTGATCATTTTGTTTGACCCGAAGCAGGGCTTTTTGTAGAAAGCGTAGCTTTGTGGACGAGACTTCGTCGAGCCTCACACCCCGGAAATGGTCGAAACAGGACGAATGCAGCAAGGTTCTAGGGAGTAGCGCCCCTTAGTGTATGTCATTCCTTCTGGATAAAGGTGGTATCATGGTATGGAGCCCAGATACTTAACCTCTGTGGTTACTGCATTATTTTTTCTATGTGGTTTGTTGCGAATCGGGGATCCTCGGGAAGATCGGTGACGATCGGGGGATGGCATACGCGTGTCAGTAGTTACCTATTTTTGCAGAGGTAACCCGGCCTTGTGTTGGCAGAGATCTAACCGTAACGTTAGATTCTCGGGTCGTCTATTCCAGGGACGTACCCATCGTGGATAGGAAGTTCCTTAGCCTGACCATTTGTTGGAAATCCAAAGAAACAATACGTGACTTGTACGGTTTTAGTTGTAGAACCTATCATTCACTTATGGTGGTCACCACTGTTTGGATGGTAGCTATAGTAGGCATAAGTGCGGAATGCCTATGCTGGCTAAGATTAATATTATATTTTCGAAATGTTTTCTACACTATGCACTAATAATAATATCAAAAAGAATTTGATTTTGCGTAGTAAGCATCTTTGATTATCATAAGAAGAAATCTCCTCCAATTCTGCGTTTGCATTGTGTGTGTGGTGGGAGGTCTTATGGTAGTTTCATTTTTCCAAAAGCATTGCGAATTGACTTTAAAATTTTCTGTTGATTATTTTAAAGAATAACTGTTTTACGATCTCACACCAGTCACCATGACTGACTCGGAGTTTATTGTTTCCCTTCTAAACTCTGGGTGCCCACCAATTTCCACACGGGCAGCCTAGAGTTATATTATCAGGATATTCTGGATATTCTGGAGCTTTGGAAGCAAGCTGGATGACGAGACGTAGTATTTGTATCTGATAGTATTTATTCCGCTGTGTATTCTGTATGAGGACAAGTTATATAACTGTCCATTGTTGTATATTGACTCTGATGATTGATGTATGTATAAAATGATATAGTTCTTTGTTTTAAAGATTATTCATTTATCTATTATATATTGTTCCGCTGCGATGTGTAAGATTCTGATATTGTCTCTGCTCTGTATCTGTTGTTGTTTTGTTGTTCTTCTTTCTTCTTTCTCTTTTCTTCTATCTTTTCTTCTACCTCTACCTTTCCTTCTTTCTTAAAACCATAACTTTCCGGGTTTCCGGCATTCGATGGCTCAGCAGTCGATAAAGTGAGTATCGATGTTGAATTTTCGAAAGTCAAAAAATTTCAGGATGTTACATTTGGTATCAGAGCATATGGTTAAGCGACAACCCTGCTCTGTTGGGTGTTACTCATTAGAGATAGAGTCAGTAGTACTCTAGAATGAGTTGAGTGTAATAATAGATATGAGCGCGTATTTGTTATTTGAATATAAAATTGTTTTGTATTGTGATGATTGGTTTATTGAGTGGCATATGAACCTTCGTCGGCACAGTCTGCGCAACTGTATCGAAGGGGTTTCTAAACGCTCGAATAGAACAATTCGGCACAGTATTGGTTTGAATAGGGTGAATGAGATAATTTTACCCAAAACTATTTTTTTGTATAGAAAAGAAATGATTTTCTGTAAATTATAATAGTATATGGTTGCATGGATGTTAGAAGTGATAATATTAATCTGTTATCATTGAAATTGAATAAGAAATTCAAATCGCAACTCCAAAGTTAAGAAATAAATTCACATATACAAATGAAATTTGAGAATGTAAATTATAAATGTGAATTGAAATTTAAAACGGAATTCCAGAGAAGTTTTGGAAATGTTTTGAAAAAGAATTTGAAAATTTTTGGGATTTGAAAAGTTTAAATTCTTTTTGGTTTGAGAATGTATTTCAAAGGTTTGAAAAGTATTTTAGAGAGATGAAAGCTCTAAACTCTTTTCGGTCGCTGGAAAATAACTTCGGTAATGACTGCAGCATTATCGATGTTCATTTTCGGGTTTCCAAAAGAGGTATTGCAGCCAAATTATTTTAAATGGAGGTTGTTTGAAAATTTGGGTTTTGTTTTTGAAATTCAAAGGATAATTTGAATTGTTTTCAAAATGGTTTTGAAAGGTTGAAAAGACTCTGGAATACTGTATAAGAATATTTATGGAATATGATTGAATTGATAACTTATACAAATAGAAATTGTTAATGTAAATTATGTAATTGTGATTGGAATTAAAGTTCATTAACAAATGAAATCTATAGGTATGAATTGAAATATAAAGAGGTGAATTCATATATGAATAAAAATTTTGAATATGAATTGTAAATATGATTTACAAATGAAAATAGAATTCAAAAAGGATAATTGAAGATAAAATTCAGGATGGAATGAAATTGTGAATATGAATTTATAAGTGAAAATAGAATTCTAATGGAATGAAATTAGTATGTGAATGTATAAATGATTGTATAAATCAAGATGTAAATAAGTTGATAACTTATAGAACATTTGAAATCTGATTGGAATGAAATTCAAATTGAAGACGAATGAATTAGTAATTGGAACTAATTTAAGATAGTGCAGTTGTAAATGACAGATAATTGATAAAATTCAATATTTCAGAATTGAAAGTAAAACTGAATCCAAATTGAATTGAATGGTAAATTTTAATTCAAATGAGAATTGAAATAAAAAAATTAAATGAAATTGGATATGTAACTTCAATGGTGAAGTAAAAATGTATAAGTAGTTTATATTGAAAATTTGTAATCGAGTTTGCAAAATGATTGAATGTTATAACTAGATATTATGGCTAGTAGATATACAGGTATAAAGGGAATTGAATTTTGATTTCACAGATAATTCGAATTGCTCGAAAAAGGTATGTATTTGAGTTTTAATATGAGTTTTTTGATGATTTCTCTCTAGCCGCTTGGCTTTTTCTTTTTCTTTTTTGAAATCTGAGAGTCCGTAGGGACGTTTTGTAGTCGTACCGTATTAGCCGCGCAAAGGAGACGCTGGCAAAATTTTTCGAAAATTTCGAGTGTTAGAAAAATTTTGAGAAATTTTGAAAGTTTAAAAATTGAATTTAAACTCGAATTTGAATTTAGAAGTTAAACAATACTGTTGAAACTTATAATTGAAGTTGGAAATTTAGTTGAATGATAACGAATCTTTAGTAGAAAGATTTGTTTTGAAGAGTTGATAAAACTACTTAGATGTTGAAAAATAGTAGACAAGTTAAGGACATTTTTTATCCTAACTTGTAATTTCGAGGACGAAATTCTTTTAAGGAGGGAAGTTTGTAACGACCCAGAATTTTGAACAGATTAAATTGAAAATATTTAATTAATTTTAAATATTTGAACGATGATTTAATTTGAATCCCCGATATAACTCTGATTTTGGCGATTAAATTTTAAAATTTAATCTATTGAACGGGATAAAAATTTATATCTTCAGTTTAGAGCCGACTAAAACATATTTCAAAGGCTTAGGAAATTTATATTGATAATACTGAAGACAATGAAAGCTTCAGAAATTGATTTGGAAACAATCTGTTCGGTTTTGAAATTAAATCGTTTGAATTGAATTTGAAAAATAGCGTTCCGGGGCACAGTCTCGGAATTCGATGAAACCAGTTCCATTGGGTCCGTAATATTGAATTATTATCGGATTTCAACTTTCGTATTTATCGGAGTTGATAGGTGAGCGCACGGTGAGTAAACGCGTTGAGATTTAACCAAATTCAATTTGAGTTTAAAATTTAAAATTTAAATTAGTCAACATCAGCCACCCTAGTTTTCTTAGCAGACCTATCCTCTGTTGATCGCGTACGCTTGTTCCCCCTTTCAAATGATAAGAAAACGAAATCTGCTCGTCTTCGTTCAAAAGAAAATCTTCATTCGTTCAAAATTTTATTCAGAAAATTAATGCCGAGCTTTTCAAAACTATCTCCTTCCTCCTTATCTACAGATTTAAAATCTTTTCATTCCCTCTTCACCTTTCAATTCGCAAAACAAAAGGGGCGAGCTTCTCCTAATTAAAATCACGTACTCTCTACACCCCTTTCGAAATCAAATCGCGACTGCGAGAGAAAAAAAGGGGGTTAGCGGCAGGAAGGTGTTCGAGCACGCGAGGCGTTGAGCGATGCCGATAGTCCTCTAGGCCGATAGCAGTTCGAGATTTAGTAAGAAATGTATATCGATTAAATCCATGGCGGCCAGGAATTGAATCGCGAGGCTGGGGCAACTCGCGTGGAGGAGTAGTTCAGAGAAAAAAATCGCGAATATGGATTGTACTGTCTTGGTTTCGAACACGCGGCGACGAGTTCTCTTCGTTCGAACCAAAGGTGGGCATCGCGATTTGGGGTTTCAGCATCTTCGAACGTGGATGAGTAGGAGGCCAGCAGTCGCGTTCGACTAGGGTTGCTGTTGGTTGTTCGTCGATTGCAGTGGCGCGTGCGAGGTTCAGGTCGAGGCGCGCGCACGTGTACGTGGGGTGATCAGCGACGATGATTTGGGGCTTTAGGGTTTCGCGATGATCGAGTTTGCCGGTGAATTTTTTTGCAATAAGGTAATTTTTAATTCAGTTTTTAATATCATACAGTGAAGTGTAAACATCTCTGTCTTAAAATTTTAATATATATATATATATTCCTATACCTATTTTTAAATAAACAGTAAAGAAATCCCGTGGTAAATTTGTGGAAAAGAAAATTTAATGCATATTTTAAATTTATCAATTTATTTATATATTAAGGAAATAATTTGTAAAATGGGTTAATCAATTATTTTGGATCACTAAAGATAATTTATTTAAGTAAATTTAGTTTAAATTTAAATTTTTAGCTAGATAAATTTATTTAAAAGAAATTGGGTCAAAATAAAATCACGGGTGAATCGAAATTATCAAATGAAAATTTATTGTTCGATTTAATTCGAATGTTAATAAATTTATATGATTGTTATACAAGGTATAAATCAAGGAAATCAAATTGGAATGGAAATGGGATTTGCAAAATAAAAGCTAAGGTGAGATCTCCTCACTCAGATTTATAAATTGATTGCAGTTATTGACTGTTTGATTTCTGTTTGAATGTGCTATTAGATATGATAGGATATATCTATATATATAGCAGTATATACATATTGGCATATGTATATATTGGATTGATGATTTCCCGCCTCGTATAGCGGATGAGACCCTATTGCGCCGTTAGTAAGCGGGTTTATAAAAACCTATATACCGCGATAATTCCGTACTGGAGCGGAATTGGTATTGTGCTGACGTCTTTGGATGCAGGGAAACAGGTTGGAGGGATCCAACTGGACCCCTCACATTTATTTAATTCATTTCTATTGTAATATGAATCTGTGAATGATTATAGTGATGCTATTAATCATATTGATATCTGGAAATTGTTTGAAAGCTAAAATTTAGCTGAATGGATGTTTCGACATCATTGGATTCCAAAGATAAACGAAATTGAATTTTTGAAATTCAAGTATAAAATTTCTAAGTGGATCAATTTTTGAAATTGAAGAAATTTTGAAGAAAGGAATTTTTAAAGTATAATCGTATTGAATAAATTCCAGAATAAAGTGAAAATGCTAAATAATGGATTTCGTAAAATAGTGATTTTAATTTGAAGAATTTAATTTAAAATTTGGATTTTTAAAATAGATTTGAAAGAAACAATTGAAATTTGTTTTCTTTAAAAAAAGGAATTTATTTAAAAAGAGATAAGTTGGAAATCCAATTAGGAATTTAATTTGTAAATTGAAATAATTTGGGAAATCAATGTAAAATGATCTCAATTTGAAGAATCCCTTTAAAAACAGGATATTGAATAATTTGGAAAGAATAAGCATTTATTTTAGTAGTGAAAATAAATTTAGAAATCAAATTGTAATTGATTTAGGAGTTAAAGTAGAATTAGAAATTAATTTGAAATCCGATTTTAGATTCAAAAGTGAATATTTGGAAAAATGAATCCAATTGAAATAAGGGAATGTGAATTTAAAATGGAAATGATGTTAAAATGATTTATAAAGGGATGAACTTTACAATTGTAAAGTTTTAAAAGAACGGTTTCTGAAAATAAATGAATTATAAGTATTAACTTATAAGATGGACCGTTAGTATAAAAATTGAGTTATGAATTGAACTAGTTAATAAAGAAGATTTATAAATTGTAGTTTTTATAAATGGAAATAGAATTTATAAACGTGTTTATAAATTCGAAATAGATTGAATTTGATAAATTTAATATGGGAGATTATTAAAGAAGATATATTCACGATTTTGGACAGTGAATATATTATTGAATAAAATGGATTCATTTTTGAAGAAGTGATATTTTAAAAATGAAGTTAAATAGTTTTTAACGATGTTTTAAAAATGTGTTAAATATCGAAAACATAGATTTCAACAGTTCTTGTTGAAATAGACGTTTTTCGAAAAATAAGGAAATAGTGGACTATAACACTGTTGTTATAGTAAATGATTTCCGAAAGGAAATATTTTATATAGTATTGGGATTTATATATCTATCTTAATTCCGAATCCCTATACTAGTGATTTCGAGTCGTTGTAACGATGTTTTACGCAACATTCGTTTTGACTCAAATAAATGTGATTTAAGAATGATTTCCTTAAAGAATGAGATATATACTTAATTTGATTTAAGTATATCAAATATTTTCTAAGTGTTGAAAATAAATGATTTGTGAATTACTTATTTTTAAATAAGTATGGAAATGCTTTTCCAATGGGAAATGAACTGTTTGAGTTTTTATCTTTTAAAGATAAATTGAAAAGTGAATATTTGAAATTGTTTTCAAATGGTTAAGTGTGGAATTTTTATATGTGATGAAGATATTTTTGGAGATTAAATAATTTGGGGAAAATTATTTGGAATCTGATGATGTTGCGCATCTTTATTGATAGTTAAATAACCGACTATCAATAATTACCTTGAGTAGGTATTTGTTGTGAATTGGATGAATTTGAATGCCACACTTATTTTTGAATAATCGCTCACTATTCGGGTTAGCCGGGAAAGGACCATGGGGTCGTATAACCCATTCCGAATATGTGATACGTCGTTATGAATCGCATTTGAAGACCGGTGTTGAAGACCGGATATTTTTGAAAACGGAAGGATTACCGTCGAGTTACTCTACATCGACTGATCTTCGATTTAGAGGTTTTATCACCCTTAGTGACGGGAAGTCCTGACGTGATTGAAAATTATCCGGATATGCAAGGGCTTCGTGAGAAGTGCCTTCGGTTCTGTTCGATCCCGGAACAGACTTGTATGGATTGTGTGTCTGACGTTACAATTTGAGATATAAAGCTGATTTCTTTCAAATACATATCTGTTGGTGGCGGAGAATTTATTCTCTTAGCTTAACACCCTTCTCTGAGACGTACGAGCTCAGAGGTTATGTAGTTGAAATTTATCAGCGATATATCCCAATTTGGTAACGTGGCATACTGAGTGTTGCTGTGAAATGATCAGTGTTTGATCATTTGTGATATGATCATTTGTTTGATCTTATATCTTTGTGATCATAGGTTGATCATTTTGTTTGACCCGAAGCAGGGCTTTTTGTAGAAAGCGTAGCTTTGTGGACGAGACTTCGTCGAGCCTCACACCCCGGAAATGGTCGAAACAGGACGAATGCAGCAAGGTTCTAGGGAGTAGCGCCCCTTAGTGTATGTCATTCCTTCTGGATAAAGGTGGTATCATGGTATGGAGCCCAGATACTTAACCTCTGTGGTTACTGCATTATTTTTTCTATGTGGTTTGTTGCGAATCGGGGATCCTCGGGAAGATCGGTGACGATCGGGGGATGGCATACGCGTGTCAGTAGTTACCTATTTTTGCAGAGGTAACCCGGCCTTGTGTTGGCAGAGATCTAACCGTAACGTTAGATTCTCGGGTCGTCTATTCCAGGGACGTACCCATCGTGGATAGGAAGTTCCTTAGCCTGACCATTTGTTGGAAATCCAAAGAAACAATACGTGACTTGTACGGTTTTAGTTGTAGAACCTATCATTCACTTATGGTGGTCACCACTGTTTGGATGGTAGCTATAGTAGGCATAAGTGCGGAATGCCTATGCTGGCTAAGATTAATATTATATTTTCGAAATGTTTTCTACACTATGCACTAATAATAATATCAAAAAGAATTTGATTTTGCGTAGTAAGCATCTTTGATTATCATAAGAAGAAATCTCCTCCAATTCTGCGTTTGCATTGTGTGTGTGGTGGGAGGTCTTATGGTAGTTTCATTTTTCCAAAAGCATTGCGAATTGACTTTAAAATTTTCTGTTGATTATTTTAAAGAATAACTGTTTTACGATCTCACACCAGTCACCATGACTGACTCGGAGTTTATTGTTTCCCTTCTAAACTCTGGGTGCCCACCAATTTCCACACGGGCAGCCTAGAGTTATATTATCAGGATATTCTGGATATTCTGGAGCTTTGGAAGCAAGCTGGATGACGAGACGTAGTATTTGTATCTGATAGTATTTATTCCGCTGTGTATTCTGTATGAGGACAAGTTATATAACTGTCCATTGTTGTATATTGACTCTGATGATTGATGTATGTATAAAATGATATAGTTCTTTGTTTTAAAGATTATTCATTTATCTATTATATATTGTTCCGCTGCGATGTGTAAGATTCTGATATTGTCTCTGCTCTGTATCTGTTGTTGTTTTGTTGTTCTTCTTTCTTCTTTCTCTTTTCTTCTATCTTTTCTTCTACCTCTACCTTTCCTTCTTTCTTAAAACCATAACTTTCCGGGTTTCCGGCATTCGATGGCTCAGCAGTCGATAAAGTGAGTATCGATGTTGAATTTTCGAAAGTCGAAAAATTTCGGGATGTTACAATATGTTTCAGATATATATATATATATAACAGTGTTAATATTTCAAGCATATGCTGTATGTTTAATAATATATATATAAGAAGTGAAATTTTACGACTATTGTATATAGTATAAACATTTATAGTATATTTAATTGGCAGTTTTATATTGATTTTTTTGCTATAAGTATAGATATACCAGTTTATATGTTTTATATTAACAGTGGTTACAACATGGTATCTTGGTTGAACAGTTATATATATATCTTAGGCTATGTAATCTGGGCTTATGCTAGCATGTGTGTGTTATATATTGAGTAAGTTATAACCGTGTTACATATAAATATAGTGTATGAGTTGTATACTTGTTTAGATATTAGAAGTTTAGTTTATATGATTTTACAGTACTGTATATTATAATATATATATGTTTTATATTAAAGTATGTTCATGTATATAAATGGTTATGTAAGTATTTATATATTGTTTGTATAATGTTAGTTATATTTTAATTTATATGTTAGTTAGATACAGTACATTAAGTCATATATATATACTTAGTAGCCCATATTGTCACAGTATATAGTATATGGGTTACAGAGATCGTACAACGTAAATAGTTTATATTTATAATGTGCTGTTACTATTTGCTGGTTATATAAATATAGGATTACTTGTTTTCGGTGAGTTCTAAATACTATAATGAGTTAAGTTATATTGATATTTAGATAATAATAATAAAGTAGGGTATATATATATGCTTTCCAAAAATTGTTTTACGTAGTGGTAGCCTTATTATATTTTATATTATTTTAACATTTGTCTTAAACTAAAGTAATGATTTTGTGATATATATGTATGTATTAGTATACATAGGCATGTCAGTCAGCTTGTCTGTATTTATACTAGTAGAGAGATAGTCCTTAAAACGTTAAAAACATGAAAAGTATAATTTGGCTTCTATAAATAATAAAATAAAATTTTATTGAGTGAAGTAATAATTAGGATATGTGCAATGTAATTAAATATTTGCTGTGATATCCCGGAATTTTGGCAATATCAATTTAATAATCTTTATAAATAATTAAATTGATTTGTTGATTTTATTTTATAAAATTGACAAGTTTATTCATTTTAAAGGTTAATAATATTTAATTGGCAATATTTATTAATATCTTTTCTAACAATTTAAAATTGGTAAGATTTATCTTTCAAAACTTATATAAATGTTTTCTATTTATAATGTATATATATATTGGTATATATATTATAAATAGGGAGTCTTTAATTTAATAAAAGACTATGTTTTCAAATTATAATATATATGTATATATATATTGTTATTTGAAGTTATGTATTAAAATTCAATATGATGATTATCAAAACTAATGTAAAAATATTTTCCATTTAGAATATATATATTTGTATATTTATATAGAATCTTAAAGCTTATTTATAAAAGAGATAAATACATTATATACTTATAAATATTTCATAAAAACATATAAATGTCTTAAATAAATGTATTAAAAACAAGATGTACACTTGTTAGCATATTAGAGTGGTGTGAAGACATTTGTAAGAAAATAAGTAATTTGTAATTTAAATAGCATAGGTGTAAGCAAATTAAAGAGACAAGTGGCTATATTTTAATTTAAGTTTTAAAATAAATAAAAATTAGTATGTAAGAAGAAATCTGTTTTTCACTTTTCAGTTTAAAAATTTTCTTTTCTTCAACTTCTTTCTCAACTAAAATAATTCGAATCTTAAGAGAAAATAAAACCTGGAATCAAAATTCAAAGAGAAAATGATCTGGAAATTCAAAATCAAAAGAAGATGGAGGCAATTCAAATAGCAGTTTAAAAATCTTCAAACAACTTGAAGTTCAGAAAAAGGGAATCAAGCAAGTAATCAAAGATCAAACAACAAGATTAAAATTCAACTAAGCAAAAGAAATCAAGTTCAAAAATCTGGAACATCAGCCTGGAAACTAATCTGTCCCCTGTCTCTGTTTTATAAATTTCAGGTGAGTAAATGAATTTTAAAAACAGTTTTTAATCTTGAATTTCTGCTCGTTCTTGTGAATGAACATCTTCTGTTATCTGGATATTGGAATTAAAATTGGATGCATGCTTGAATTATACAGTTTTGAATGTCTGTGTAGTTTATATGAGCTCTGTGTGATATTAACAGATATCATTTCTCTAATAAGATCAATAACTCCATTTTTAATTCGAATTTGCTTATGATCTGTAAACAAAAGATGTTTGAAATCAGGTAACCTTCCATCTAAAAATAGTTTTAGGTTTTTAGAATGGATATTTAGTTCAAATTTTATAATTTACAGTAAAATCTTAAAGTGAGTCAAAAATTAATTGAATCAAATTTGAGTTTGAATTGCATAATTGAATTCACTATAGGAAATCATGAATTTTAGTATATATATCATGATTTATAGTTTGGTAATTGAAGAGAATTTTGGGATTTTCTGTTTTGGGTTTATTTGGCAATTCACGGCGAACTATGGTGATCTGGGTGCCGAGGTTGAGCATGGAGGATGAGGGGATGATGAAGTTCATCAGAAAAAATCAAATTGGAATTTATTGATGTAAGGGTTGATCGATAATCGAGGAAGTAGGGTTTTCATGCTTGTTTGTGTCGTCGAGTTTTCAGAGGGGATCGCGACGTCGAGGTGTTATCGGAGGCGATCGCGTGGCGTGCTATGGGAGCTGGAAGACGAGTGTGAGATACGGTGAGGATGGTGAGGCTTCTCGAATCAGAGATCATCGGAGGCGAATGGGTTTTTCCAGTGAGGTTGTGTTCCCAGGTGATGGTTCGAATGCTCGAATTCGAATCTCGTTCGAATCGTGAAGTTTGGGATGGTCGTACGTGATAGCGTGAGGGCGTCTGACTTGCCGGAGTGACTGATCGGAGATCATCGACGTCTAGCGTGTGTGTGCACGTGCACGAGCTTGTTCGTGTGCATCTGGCGATTTGATTTTGGGGAAGAAAGCTTGTTCTCGGGTGTTCGTTCGGGGAATACCAGGTTTTACTCGAAGCAAGTGGTAACGTGGGTTGGTCTCGAGGGCTACTTCGAGTTTTTAAGTGTTTTACTCGGGTTTGGTTTTGAAGCAGACTTTGGAATTTTAAAAGAAATGTTTAAAAACAAAAGCAATTGTTTTGAAATGTTTCTAAGTTTTTAAAACCAGTTAAACAAGTTTTGTTTAAAAAAAAAAAAAATATTTATTTGTTTTAAGTTAATGGTTTTAAACAAAGTTCTTGTATTTTGAAATGTAAAAGTTTTTTTTTAATAAAATGAGTGAATTTTTAATAATAAATTTTGTATTAAATTTTATTTGATAACTTTGGAAAAGTTTAAAGATTTAAAGGTTTAATTTAAAAATGTGTTGATTATTTATTGATTGCTAAATCTTATATTTTAATTTAAGTAAGGTTAATGGTTAAGATTTAGTAATCAATTAAAATAAGAATTTTCTTAAGTGTTTAGAGTGTTGATTTAATTAAAGATAGTTAAATTGAAAAGGAAATTTAGATAATTAAATTATTTTAATTATCAAGTGTTATTAGTAAATAATTGATTTAATTAAGATAATAGTTTCTTAATTAAGAACCTTTAATATGGTAAGTTAAGAATCATTTAATTAAAATGATTAAGTTAAATTAATAATTAATTAATTAATTAATTAATTTGTGATTAATTAAGAAAATCATTTATAAATTAATTAAGTATAATTAATAAATGAAGTAATTAAGGAATAATTTCTGAATGTAATTAAGTAAAGGTAGATTATTTAATAAAGTAATTAGAGGATAATTATTTTATGAAAGTAATTAAATAAGAAGTGATTAAGATTAATTACCTAGTGTTATTAATTAAATAATTTATTTAATTAAAGGATTAAGGATAATTAATAAGGTAATTAATTATTTGTTAAGGTAATTAATTAAAGGTAATTAATTAAGGAAGATAATTAATTAGAGTTAATTACTGGTTAAGTTTAATCAAAGGTGATTAATAAATTATGGTTTAATTAAAGGTTAATTACTTAATGTAATTAATAAATAATTAAAGATGTAATTAGAGATCATTAGTTTATAATTAATTAATGATGTAATTAAGAGTTGATTAATTAAGATTAATTAATCAAATGATAACTAATTAATTGTAATTAATTAAGGATTAAAGTAATTGATTATAATTAATTAATTAATGAAGTAATTAAAGGTTAATTACTGTATTTGGTTAAAGATAATTAATTTGTGAAATTAATTAAAGATAATTACTTAAATGTAATTAAAGAATGATTAATCAAGGTGGTTAATTAAAGTGGATAATTAGAGAAAGATTAATTAATTTATTTGTAATTAATTAATGATTATATAAGTAAGATTTATAATGATAAGTAATTAATTTAATTTATTTTAAATTAATTAAGAGGTGAAGTAATTAATTTAATTCACTTTAAATTAATTAAAGATAGAGATAGTTAATTTAATTCATTTTAAATTAATTATGTTGTGATTAAGTAAATCATTGCTTATGTATGAATGGATGACATGGATTGTCTTGAATGGATGTAATCTCTGAAATGAGATAAGTAATGTTGTGTGGTATGAATGCTTGGTTGCATTATGATGGTAATATAGATTAACTATTGTGATGTTGATATGGATTACCTATTTGGTTATGAATCATCTGTTTAAGTGATAATGTGATTATCAATTGTGACTTGTGAATTATCTATCTGTATAGATAAGTTAAATTGTTTAAACCTTTAAACAACTTGGCCTTAAAAGATACGTTTTGGATTTCGATGAGACCGGGATCGGGTTTCCGTATACCGGTATTCCAGGTCTGGAGACCCGAATACCACATCGATCCAAATTAACGATAGGTCGTGAATCTCAAGTGAAGATGAAGATTCGGAGTGCAAGGGTTATTGTCGTTAACTCTGAGGGTGATTCCAAAACGAGTGTAACGAGATAATGCCTTCGGTTTCGTTCGAACCCGGAACGAACTTGTATGGATTGAATGCTTTCAGCACATCGTCAGGCGGACGATGAGCATTCTAAGTGATATGTTCTGGTTAAAGGTAATCGTAACCTCAAGCCTCATCAACCGGGAATGGCTAAAACAAGGGAGGTGCAGCAAGGCTTCGTGGGTAGCACCCACTGAGAGCAAGATAGATCCCTGTCTAGAGGTCCCTTTTCTTTTATTCGGCTTAGTGTGTGGTTGGTCGCGCCAACTACGGGATTATCTTGTTCGGAATTATCCAGTAAGGGATGGTTCCGGCTTTGTGTTGCAGGGGAGCGGGCGTACTCCTCGGTACGGTGATCTAGGCCACGTACTGTGACGGGCGGTACCCCAGTAGCCCTGCCATTGTATGGAATCCAAACTCCAATAAGTGCCGTACGTATTAGTTGTGCCCAACTATGTTGGAATGTGAGATGTAAGCATTTCAGCTATTTCTGTATTTTACTTGAAAACCCTAGACCCTATTATAATACAATCGGATTTCCTATCAAATGTTTTAGTTAGCGTAAGGTAAAAACTTACCCATGTTTATTTGTGGGGAGTCTTACGTGATACTTTTGTTTTCAAAGGTTTTCAAAGTTAAGCAATCTAACCGTTTACTCACACCAGACCCATGTCTGACCCAAGTGTTTATTTTCTGTTTTATTAAACTCTTGGGTACTCAAATTTGTATGAGTAGTCAAGGGGATTCAGGTTAGTCTTGACGAATTCTGGAGGAGCTGTGGAGCAGGAGGCTTCAGCGTGTAGATATATAGAGTTTCCGCTGTGTATGATGTATCGTATTTATGTAGTTGTGTTGTATAATAGACAGAAGTTTATAACTGTCTATATTGTGATGTATAAATCGTGTACTCTAATGTATATGATACTATGTAATATCTTATGTGATAATATATTTCTCGTTCCGCTGTGAGATTTCTGATGTGTTGTTGTTCTCTCTTCTTTTCTTTTCTTCTTCTATCCCTTTCTTTCTTCATAATGATGCGTCTTTCTGGGCAAAGAAAGTCGGGTCGTTACAGTGGTATCAGAGCATAGGTTGAGCGAATGCCTAAGCTTTTGGTTAAGTGAATATCAGAACACTAGGTTGAGTGAATACCTAGGCTCTGAAGTGGTGTCTATCTTGAGAGCGCGTAATTGTTAGTTATATAAAAATGGTTTTATATTGTGTTAATTGATCGGTTGAGTGGTATATGGATTCTGGTCAATACGAGTAGCTAACGTTATTGATAGGGATCTCTAAACACTTGAACCAGGCCAACGGACACAATATTGTTTTAAAGAGGTAAATGAAATAATTTTACCCAGAAATAATTTCTATAAAAAAAAAAGTATCATTTTAAATGTATATGGTATTTGTGATGATTGGTTGAGATGATAATAATTTATCATCTAGGATTAGGAGTCTGAGTGTTGAGGTTGGAAGTGTATTTGTCGAGACTGTAAACCTAATATCGTCTCGAGTGAACTTTACAGTTGTGTAAGGATTTCATAATCTCTGAAGGAAACCTGTTAAGGTTCGGAGTTTGTCTTTGAAGTTGGATGAATAGAGTTAGATCTATTGGATGAACTGAAGCAAGTGATGGTATCTTGGCAACTTCAGGAAGTAGTAGCTGTATGGTGAGACGCGGTGACTATGGACGTTTCTGAAGATGTTTCTTCTGAAGTAAGTTTAAGGAAGTAGATCTGTTTCGGTGTTGTGGCTGGGTCCAGCGGGGTGTTTCTTTTTGCTTTGAAGTCCGAGTTTCTCAAAGAGTTTCGGATAAGAAGTCTTTGGTATCTGTGACAGCAGTGCGGCTCGGAGTGTTCTGTGTGTTAGCAGAAAGTTTCTGGCTGAGCAGTTTTTCTGAAGGTGAAGTTCAGAAGCAGTAGAGTGAATCCATTTCTTCGATGGATTGATTAGTCAAATATAAGCTGTTCTGATTAGTGAAGAGAGAACAGTTATCTTTGGAAATTAGGCCGAGCTGATCGCAAAAGAGACTTGCGATTATTTGAGTATTCTCTTGGTATTATTGGAGATTGAGATTCCGTATCGACTTGATTCGTGGAGTTACCGATGGTTCAGCTTAATAGAAGGATGTCTCCGAGAGAAGAATTTGGTGAAGCGGCTCAGGATTCTTTGGAGAGGAATTGATCACACCTAATTTTCTGAAAGGAATTCTACTGGGATGTTTTTGACCAAGTGGAAGGGTTCACTAAGATTTTATGGTTTGGTGAACTGTGGATGATCAAGTTTGTGCTCGAGTTTCTCCGATGGCATTCTCATCTGTTCCAGATCAGAGTTGTGCAGCGAAAGCAAGATAGCAGCTATTTTAGAGTGGAAGCACCGGGAGTTGTAATTTTCTTGGAGTAGAGGATTTCTATAAGAAATTCAAGTATAACTCTAAGTATGAAGGATTTTTCATGATTTGGAGGTAAGGTTGTCAAGTGCAACTGTTTGGCTATTCCAGAAAGGAGAAGTAGTTCGAAGTGCTCTAATGTTGTGGAGTAGAGTTGTGTTCTGGATTTCGGTGATTTTTGGGAAACCATTTTGTTGAGAAGGATCCGGAAATTGGTTTGATGTTGGTCTAGATTATTTCAGGAAGCATCAGCAAGGGCTAAGCTGATCAGGAAGGATGAAGTGACTCAGGATCGTCAGGAGAGTTATGCAGTTAAGAATTGATGGAATTTGGAAATTGAAGTTGAATTGGAAAGTGAGCTCCGGAAGTATTAAGAGATTTTTCCTGTGTTCTCAAGAGGATTAGTTCTTTGATCTATAGGATTAAATGGCCAGTTCGGATAACTGGAATTCATTTTATTTCACGTATCTCTGAGGAATATGTGTATGATTCATCGAGTGATGAAATCAACAGTTCAGAAGGATTGGTAGTTGAGATGGTTTTGAGTTAGTCTGATATTTTGTTTAGATTTGTAATCTAGATAGGAAGGAGTTCTAGATTTTTGTAGATAGTTAGTTAAGATCCTGTAGAACGAGTATCCCGGTATATATATATACTTGGGGAAACTCGAGGAAATTCTATCCAGAATTTTTGACAGGATAGTTAAATTTGTTAGATTAAATTGTTTGCTATGATTGTTAGAATATGATTGATATGTATGGTTGCTGATTTAAATTAAAATTTTGCTGGGTTATTAAATTATCTTTGCTTTTAAATTTCGGGGACGAAATTATTTTAAGGGGGAAGGAATGTGATATCCCGGAATTTTGGCAATATCAATTTAATAATCTTTATAAATAATTAAATTGATTTGTTGATTTTATTTTATAAAATTGACAAGTTTATTCATTTTAAAGGTTAATAATATTTAATTGGCAATATTTATTAATATCTTTTCTAACAATTTAAAATTGGTAAGATTTATCTTTCAAAACTTATATAAATGTTTTCTATTTATAATGTATATATATATTGGTATATATATTATAAATAGGGAGTCTTTAATTTAATAAAAGACTATGTTTTCAAATTATAATATATATGTATATATATATTGTTATTTGAAGTTATGTATTAAAATTCAATATGATGATTATCAAAACTAATGTAAAAATATTTTCCATTTAGAATATATATATTTGTATATTTATATAGAATCTTAAAGCTTATTTATAAAAGAGATAAATACATTATATACTTATAAATATTTCATAAAAACATATAAATGTCTTAAATAAATGTATTAAAAACAAGATGTACACTTGTTAGCATATTAGAGTGGTGTGAAGACATTTGTAAGAAAATAAGTAATTTGTAATTTAAATAGCATAGGTGTAAGCAAATTAAAGAGACAAGTGGCTATATTTTAATTTAAGTTTTAAAATAAATAAAAATTAGTATGTAAGAAGAAATCTGTTTTTCACTTTTCAGTTTAAAAATTTTCTTTTCTTCAACTTCTTTCTCAACTAAAATAATTCGAATCTTAAGAGAAAATAAAACCTGGAATCAAAATTCAAAGAGAAAATGATCTGGAAATTCAAAATCAAAAGAAGATGGAGGCAATTCAAATAGCAGTTTAAAAATCTTCAAACAACTTGAAGTTCAGAAAAAGGGAATCAAGCAAGTAATCAAAGATCAAACAACAAGATTAAAATTCAACTAAGCAAAAGAAATCAAGTTCAAAAATCTGGAACATCAGCCTGGAAACTAATCTGTCCCCTGTCTCTGTTTTATAAATTTCAGGTGAGTAAATGAATTTTAAAAACAGTTTTTAATCTTGAATTTCTGCTCGTTCTTGTGAATGAACATCTTCTGTTATCTGGAAATTGGAATTAAAATTGGATGCATGCTTGAATTATACAGTTTTGAATGTCTGTGTAGTTTATATGAGCTCTGTGTGATATTAACAGATATCATTTCTCTAATAAGATCAATAACTCCATTTTTAATTCGAATTTGCTTATGATCTGTAAACAAAAGATGTTTGAAATCAGGTAACCTTCCATCTAAAAATAGTTTTAGGTTTTTAGAATGGATATTTAGTTCAAATTTTATAATTTACAGTAAAATCTTAAAGTGAGTCAAAAATTAATTGAATCAAATTTGAGTTTGAATTGCATAATTGAATTCACTATAGGAAATCATGAATTTTAGTATATATATCATGATTTATAGTTTGGTAATTGAAGAGAATTTTGGGATTTTCTGTTTTGGGTTTATTTGGCAATTCACGGCGAACTATGGTGATCTGGGTGCCGAGGTTGAGCATGGAGGATGAGGGGATGATGAAGTTCATCAGAAAAAATCAAATTGGAATTTATTGATGTAAGGGTTGATCGATAATCGAGGAAGTAGGGTTTTCATGCTTGTTTGTGTCGTCGAGTTTTCAGAGGGGATCGCGACGTCGAGGTGTTATCGGAGGCGATCGCGTGGCGTGCTATGGGAGCTGGAAGACGAGTGTGAGATACGGTGAGGATGGTGAGGCTTCTCGAATCAGAGATCATCGGAGGCGAATGGGTTTTTCCAGTGAGGTTGTGTTCCCAGGTGATGGTTCGAATGCTCGAATTCGAATCTCGTTCGAATCGTGAAGTTTGGGATGGTCGTACGTGATAGCGTGAGGGCGTCTGACTTGCCGGAGTGACTGATCGGAGATCATCGACGTCTAGCGTGTGTGTGCACGTGCACGAGCTTGTTCGTGTGCATCTGGCGATTTGATTTTGGGGAAGAAAGCTTGTTCTCGGGTGTTCGTTCGGGGAATACCAGGTTTTACTCGAAGCAAGTGGTAACGTGGGTTGGTCTCGAGGGCTACTTTGAGTTTTTAAGTGTTTTACTCGGGTTTGGTTTTGAAGCAGACTTTGGAATTTTAAAAGAAATGTTTAAAAACAAAAGCAATTGTTTTGAAATGTTTCTAAGTTTTTAAAACCAGTTAAACAAGTTTTGTTTAAAAAAAAAAAAAATATTTATTTGTTTTAAGTTAATGGTTTTAAACAAAGTTCTTGTATTTTGAAATGTAAAAGTTTTTTTTTAATAAAATGAGTGAATTTTTAATAATAAATTTTGTATTAAATTTTATTTGATAACTTTGGAAAAGTTTAAAGATTTAAAGGTTTAATTTAAAAATGTGTTGATTATTTATTGATTGCTAAATCTTATATTTTAATTTAAGTAAGGTTAATGGTTAAGATTTAGTAATCAATTAAAATAAGAATTTTCTTAAGTGTTTAGAGTGTTGATTTAATTAAAGATAGTTAAATTGAAAAGGAAATTTAGATAATTAAATTATTTTAATTATCAAGTGTTATTAGTAAATAATTGATTTAATTAAGATAATAGTTTCTTAATTAAGAACCTTTAATATGGTAAGTTAAGAATCATTTAATTAAAATGATTAAGTTAAATTAATAATTAATTAATTAATTAATTTGTGATTAATTAAGAAAATCATTTATAAATTAATTAAGTATAATTAATAAATGAAGTAATTAAGGAATAATTTCTGAATGTAATTAAGTAAAGGTAGATTATTTAATAAAGTAATTAGAGGATAATTATTTTATGAAAGTAATTAAATAAGAAGTGATTAAGATTAATTACCTAGTGTTATTAATTAAATAATTTATTTAATTAAAGGATTAAGGATAATTAATAAGGTAATTAATTATTTGTTAAGGTAATTAATTAAAGGTAATTAATTAAGGAAGATAATTAATTAGAGTTAATTACTGGTTAAGTTTAATCAAAGGTGATTAATAAATTATGGTTTAATTAAAGGTTAATTACTTAATGTAATTAATAAATAATTAAAGATGTAATTAGAGATCATTAGTTTATAATTAATTAATGATGTAATTAAGAGTTGATTAATTAAGATTAATTAATCAAATGATAACTAATTAATTGTAATTAATTAAGGATTAAAGTAATTGATTATAATTAATTAATTAATGAAGTAATTAAAGGTTAATTACTGTATTTGGTTAAAGATAATTAATTTGTGAAATTAATTAAAGATAATTACTTAAATGTAATTAAAGAATGATTAATCAAGGTGGTTAATTAAAGTGGATAATTAGAGAAAGATTAATTAATTTATTTGTAATTAATTAATGATTATATAAGTAAGATTTATAATGATAAGTAATTAATTTAATTTATTTTAAATTAATTAAGAGGTGAAGTAATTAATTTAATTCACTTTAAATTAATTAAAGATAGAGATAGTTAATTTAATTCATTTTAAATTAATTATGTTGTGATTAAGTAAATCATTGCTTATGTATGAATGGATGACATGGATTGTCTTGAATGGATGTAATCTCTGAAATGAGATAAGTAATGTTGTGTGGTATGAATGCTTGGTTGCATTATGATGGTAATATAGATTAACTATTGTGATGTTGATATGGATTACCTATTTGGTTATGAATCATCTGTTTAAGTGATAATGTGATTATCAATTGTGACTTGTGAATTATCTATCTGTATAGATAAGTTAAATTGTTTAAACCTTTAAACAACTTGGCCTTAAAAGATACGTTTTGGATTTCGATGAGACCGGGATCGGGTTTCCGTATACCGGTATTCCAGGTCTGGAGACCCGAATACCACATCGATCCAAATTAACGATAGGTCGTGAATCTCAAGTGAAGATGAAGATTCGGAGTGCAAGGGTTATTGTCGTTAACTCTGAGGGTGATTCCAAAACGAGTGTAACGAGATAATGCCTTCGGTTTCGTTCGAACCCGGAACGAACTTGTATGGATTGAATGCTTTCAGCACATCGTCAGGCGGACGATGAGCATTCTAAGTGATATGTTCTGGTTAAAGGTAATCGTAACCTCAAGCCTCATCAACCGGGAATGGCTAAAACAAGGGAGGTGCAGCAAGGCTTCGTGGGTAGCACCCACTGAGAGCAAGATAGATCCCTGTCTAGAGGTCCCTTTTCTTTTATTCGGCTTAGTGTGTGGTTGGTCGCGCCAACTACGGGATTATCTTGTTCGGAATTATCCAGTAAGGGATGGTTCCGGCTTTGTGTTGCAGGGGAGCGGGCGTACTCCTCGGTACGGTGATCTAGGCCACGTACTGTGACGGGCGGTACCCCAGTAGCCCTGCCATTGTATGGAATCCAAACTCCAATAAGTGCCGTACGTATTAGTTGTGCCCAACTATGTTGGAATGTGAGATGTAAGCATTTCAGCTATTTCTGTATTTTACTTGAAAACCCTAGACCCTATTATAATACAATCGGATTTCCTATCAAATGTTTTAGTTAGCGTAAGGTAAAAACTTACCCATGTTTATTTGTGGGGAGTCTTACGTGATACTTTTGTTTTCAAAGGTTTTCAAAGTTAAGCAATCTAACTGTTTACTCACACCAGACCCATGTCTGACCCAAGTGTTTATTTTCTGTTTTATTAAACTCTTGGGTACTCAAATTTGTATGAGTAGTCAAGGGGATTCAGGTTAGTCTTGACGAATTCTGGAGGAGCTGTGGAGCAGGAGGCTTCAGCGTGTAGATATATAGAGTTTCCGCTGTGTATGATGTATCGTATTTATGTAGTTGTGTTGTATAATAGACAGAAGTTTATAACTGTCTATATTGTGATGTATAAATCGTGTACTCTAATGTATATGATACTATGTAATATCTTATGTGATAATATATTTCTCGTTCCGCTGTGAGATTTCTGATGTGTTGTTGTTCTCTCTTCTTTTCTTTTCTTCTTCTATCCCTTTCTTTCTTCATAACGATGCGTCTTTCTGGGCAAAGAAAGTCGGGTCGTTACATTTGCTGTTCGTGTATATGTTATATATTGTTTGCTTATCTCGGTTCAAAGGCTAAGTTGTATATACCTGTTCAAAATATAAGTTATATGTGTGAGTCAAATATATATATGATAAACTGTTATTATAATGTAAGGTCGGGTATAACTTAAAGGTTGTAATACAGATTGATTTTAATTTTATGTAGCAGTATTATTATTGTAAGAGATGTACATATTAGTTGTGTGTACCGTATGATAGTTAGTTATAAATTATAGCATCAGTTGGTCGGTTTAACTTGCTACTTGTATATATATATCAAGTTTTTATATATATGTATATTTTGTTATATATATAAAGTGTCTAGATTTCAGTTTTATATACATTTTATATATTGATTCATATACATCTGTCGCTGCCTGTACCCAGATGTTTTGTTTTAAAGTATGTATATGGTATATATGTTTGATTTTTTTTATTTTTTTATATATGTGTTTTAAATTATAAAAAAAACAATGATTTTGATTTAATTTAATAAATGTTTGAATTTAGAATATGACACTATATATAGTTATTTTGGGTTATATATATATAGGCTCACTTACATCAATTATCTTCATCGATCCTGTTCTAATTTGATTTTTCGTCAATCCCAAACTTTCAGCTTTGTCATCTAATGCGTGCCAATTTTGCTTTGCTTCGAAGTTCGTGTTTGGATTCGTAACTCATCTCATTATCGTTCTTCTCTAGCCTCGAAAGGTGAGCAATCACTCACGATTAACGTTCTTATATTTATTAAATTTGACTTCAATTTAAACGACAATTGAAATATGCTGCTGTAGTTATTTAAATTGTTATATATGCTATTATCTGTAACTGTTCACCTGTGGGATATGACACCATATCCTGTTGTTTATATTATATTGTTATTTATGATATATGCTTGTTATATTATTATATTATCTGTTATCACTCTACAAGTTCCCTGTTAGTATAGAATTCACTATGGGTTGAAATGATACATACCCGAACGGACTTTAGAATAGGAGAAAATTGTTATGGGTTGAAATGATAAACCCAAGCGATTTTCAATTGATTTGAATTTGGGATTACGGGTCGAAATGATATCTACCCGTATGAATTTAAATTTACGGATTGAAATGATAAATATCCGTATCACCTGACCATAAACAGGAAATTATATACAGACACAGTTGGTCTATATATAAATATTTTGAAAATAAATTTTATGGTTTTTGGAAAGAAATATATGGTTTTAATAAATGTTGATTCTTAATTTATTTATATAAATGGTAATGATATATATGGATTTAATAATAATATTTAATTTAATTAAGATTGATTTAATACATATAATATGGTTAAGTATTGAAATTTATATTTCAAAATAGATTTTGGTAAAAAATTGAATAAGTTAAGGTTGGGAAGATAATTTTATTTAATTAAACTGATTTGAAACTTATTGAAATTGAGATTTAAGATATGATTTATAACTTGGGTTTGATTTAAGAAATTTAATAAATATTCCTTGTTTAAATAAATTTAAGGAAATATTTAGTAAAAATGTAACTTAAGGCTAGCTAAATGATATTGAATTTATTAAGTGAATATTCCCTGATTAAATAATAAATGAAGTTAAATCAAGAGCTATATGAAACTGTTAAATTTAACTTTGAAATGGTTGAATATTAAACCTTTGAAATATATTGGAATTTAAATGGTTTATTTTGTGATTCTGATCTGTATTTGAAATCAATATAATTTGAATTTGTTATTTAGAAACTGAATTGAATTAAAATGGAAAAATTTAGATTGAATTAAATTGGAATTTGAAATTTGAGTGGATTTGAATCGATTTGTGAGACTTGAGGAAATTATAAATACTTTACTTTATAAATTATTTAGGAAAATAGATATATTTGAAATGAAATGATATTTGGGTTTAAAGAATAAATTAATTTGAAATGACCACGGTGTTATAGTGTATATTTCTACCTTGTAGATAGTTCTGCAGATTCTTAGAGGATGGTTATCCCAAACATCTTTTAAGTTACTTGTATTTCAGTTGATATTTCACTTGAGTTGGATTTATTGATATAAGAATGTTAATCCTGACTCGAGTGTTTTGTGTTTTGCTTTACGCTCGGGTCAGACCGAGTGACACTGCATTTGAGACTCGCCTTTGGAGTTTGGAGCTTCATTTGGAGATCCAACTATCGACTCAGCTTTGAGCTTTTCTAGTTGATTCATTCAGAGAGGTCATCTGTTGTACTAAAGACTTCACTGCATTTGTGATATTCTGTTGTATTTTATTTCTAACTCTTATGTTTATATTGTAGCTTCATGAACTACTATTTTATCTATTCCACTGCGTATTATTGTATTACTCTATGTCTGGGATTCTGTGATTGATTTATTTACTGTATATGATGAGTTTGCCAAATTTAAATAACAATCTGATATTTTGAATTATTCAAGTCCGACATGTGTGGATTTATTGTCGATTTGAATGGTCCAAAATAGCGGGTCGTTACAATAACAAATCTTAAATTTCAATTTCTAAATATAATTTGGGTACATAAAAGATATGATTATATATATTATTTTAAAATGATTTGAAAAGGAACCTGGTATTTAGTTCTTAAGTTTCTGTAATTAGTAGTTTCAATTATTGTAATGAATGAAATCTTAATCATTTTAGTAGTTGGAAATTTCTGAAAAGAAAAATAAGAAATTAAGAGTTAAGTGATTAATGTAATATATAAGAAACTGGAAATTTGTTAATTGTATATTAAAAGAGTAATGAAATTTGAAGATGTAATTATTAATTGTTAACTAGATGAATAAGTTAAACTTGTGTAACATTCAATTGCATTCTAAAAGACATATATATAACTTACCAGAAATGTCTAAAAAGTTGTAACGACCCGACTTTCTTTGCCCAGAAAGACGCATCGTTATGAAGAAAGAAAGGGATAGAAAGAGAAAAGAAGAGAAGAAAGAAAGAAACAACAACAGAATCTAAACAGCGGAACGAATAAATTATATTTATAATACAACTATTACATAGTATCATATACAACTACTATCAGAGTTACACAACATATACAACACATACTAGACAGTTATAAACACCTGTCTAGTTTTTACAATACAAGATACAACACAGATAACAATGACTCAGAGATCAACACAGCGGAACTACTATATCTCTACAGCGCTGAAGCCTCCTGCTCCATTGCTCCTCCAGATAACTCGTCAAAGCAAACCTGACTCTCTTGGCTACTCGTAAAAATTTGAGTACCCAAGAGTTTATATAAAACAGAAATAAACACTTGGGTCAGACATGGGTCTGGTGTGAGTAAA